>CM076068.1:1200000-1800000 GCA_038088235.1 Zacco platypus
GGGCCAGATCTTAGTACATTTGGTCAAATATGGATTTCTGAATGACTGACCTAAATTCAGAAAGAGTCAATAAGTAGGTATAGAAATTTCAAGATCCATGACTGAAACATGTCCAATGGGTAAAATATTGGCTACTCTATGGCTAATTTATCACCAGAAGGAGTCAATTGGGTAGAACTAAAAAGTTCAAAATAGACGACTCTTGGGCCCGATTTTAGTACATTTGGTCAAATATTGACTTTTGAATGACCGATGTAAAATCAGAAAGAGTCAATGAGTAGGTATAAAAATTTCAAGATCCATAACTGAAACATGTCCAATGGGTAAAATATTGGCTACTCTAAGGCTAATGTATCACAAGAAGGAGTCAATTGGGTAGGAATAGAAAGTTCAAGATCAAGGACTGAAATATTTTCAGTGGGTCAAAAATTGGCTTAACTATCTCCAGACTGACATCTTGGCCCCGATTTTAGTACATTTGGTCAAATATTGACTTTTTGAATGAACGATGTAACATGAAAAAGAGTCAATAAGTAGGTATAGAAATTTCAAGATCCATGACTGGAACATGTTCAATGGGTCAATTATTGGATACTCTATCGCTAATTTATCACCAGAAGGAGTCAATTGGGTAGAAATAGAAAGTTCAAAATCGAAGACTCTTGGGCCCGATTATAGTATATTTGGTCAAATATTGACTTCTGAATGACTGACCTAAATTCAGAAAGAGTCAATGAGTAGGTATAAAAATTTCAAGATCCATAACTGAAACATGTCCAATGGGTAAAATATTGACTACTCTAAGGCTAATGTATCACAAGAAGGAGTCAATTGGGTAGGAATAGAAAGTTCAACATAAAGGACTAAAATATTTTCAGTGGGTCAAAAATTGGCTTAACTATCGCAAGAAGGAGTCAATTGGGTAGAATTAAAAAGTTCCAAAGTGACGACTCTTGGGCCTGATATTAGTACATTTGGTCAAATATGGATTTCTGATTGACTGACCTAAATTCAGAAAGAGTCAATGAGTAGGTATAAAAATTTCAAGATCCATAACTGAAACATGTCCAATGGGTAAAATATTGGCTACTCTATGGCTAATTTATCACCAGAAGGAGTCAATTGGGTAGAACTAAAAAGTTCAATATAGACGACTCTTGGGCCCGATTTTAGTACATTTGGACAAATATTGACTTTTGAATGACCGATGTAAAATCAGAAAGAGTCAATAAGTAGGTATAGAAATTTCAAGCTGCATTACGAGTCAATTGGGTAGAAATAGAAAGTTCAAAATCGACGACTCTTGGGCCCGATATTAGTACATTTGATCAAATATGGATTTCTGAATGACTGACCGAAAGTCAGAAAGAGTCAATGAGTAGGTATAAAAATTTCAAGATCCATAACTGAAACATGTCCAATGGGTCAAATATTGGCTACTCTATGGCTAATTTATCACAAGAAGGAGTCTATTGGGTAGAAAAAGAAAGTTCCAAATCGACGACTCTTGGGCCCGATTTTAGTACATTTGGTGAAATATTGACTTTTGAATGACCGATGTAAAATCAGAAAGAGTCAATGAGTAGGTATAAAAATTTCAAGATCCATACCTGAAACATGTCCAATGGGTAAAATATTGGCTACTCTAAGGCTAATGTATCACAAGAAGGAGTCAATTGGGTAGGAATAGAAAGTTCAAGATCAAGGACTGAAATATTTTCAGTGGGTCAAAAATTGGCTTAACTATCTCCAGACTGAAATCTTGGCCCCGATTTTAGTACATTTGGTCAAATATGGATTTCTGAATGACTGACCTAAATTCAGAAAGAGTCAATGAGTAGGTATAAAAATTTCAAGATCCATAACTGAAACATGTCCAATGGGTCAAATATTGGCTACTATATGGCTAATGTATCACAAGAAGGAGTCAATTGGGTAGGAATAGAAAGTTCAAGATCAAGGACTGAAATATTTTCAGTGAGTCAAAAATTGGCTGAACTATCTCCAGAAGGAGTCAAAAGGGTAGAACTAAAAAGTTCAATATAGACGACTCTTGGGCCAGATATTAGTACATTTGGTCAAATATGGATTTTTGAATGACTGACCTAAATTCAGAAAGAGTCAATAAGTAGGTATAGAAATTTCAAGATTCATGACTGAAACATGTCCAATGGGTAAAATATTGGCTACTCTAAGGCTAATGTATCACAAGAAGGAGTCAACTGGTTAGGAATAGAAAGTTCAAGATCAAGGACTGAAATATTTTCAGTGGGTCAAAAATTGGCTGAACTGTCTCCAGAAGGATTCAATAGGGTAGAACTAAAATGTTCAAAATCGACGACTCTTGGGCCCGATATTAGTACATTTGCTCAAATATGGACTTCTGAATGACTGACCTAAATTCAGAAAGAGTAGGTATAAAAATATCAAAATCCATAACTGAAACATGTCCAATGGGTCAAATATTGGCTACTATATGGCTAATGTATGACAAGAAGGAGTCAATTGGGTAGGAATAGAAAGTTCAAGATCAAGGACTGAAATATTTTCAGTGAGTCAAAAATTGGCTGAACTGTCTCCAGAAGGATTCAATAGGGTAGAACTAAAATGTTCAAAATCGACGACTCTTGGGCCCGATATTAGTACATTTGGTCAAATATGGACTTCTGAATGACTGACCTAAATTCAGAAAGAGTAGGTATAAAAATTTCAAGATCCATAACTGAAACATGTCCAATGGGTAAAATATTGGCTTCTCTAAGGCTAATGTATCACAAGAAGGAGTCAATTGGGTAGGAATAGAAAGTTCAAGATCAAGGACTGAAATATTTTCAGTGGGTCAAAAATTGGCTGAACTATCTCCAGAAGGAGTCAATAAGGTAGAACTAAAAAGTTCAAAATAGACGACTCTTGGGCCCGATTTTAGTACATTTGGTCAAATATTGACTTTTGAATGACCGATGTAACATCAGAAAGAGTCAATAAGTAGGTATAGAAATTTCAAGATCCATGACTGGAACATGTTCAATGGGTCAGATATTGACGAGTCTATGGCTAATTTATCACCAGAAGGAGTCTATTGGGTAGAAATAGAAAGTTCAAAATCGATGACTCTTGGGCCGGATATAAGTCCATTTGGTCAAATATGGACTTCTGATTGGCTGATGTATCATCAGTCGGATTCTATGAGTAGGTATAGAAATGTCAAGATCCATGACTGAAACATGTTCAATGGGTCAAATATTGGCTACTCTATGGCTAATTTATCACAAAAAGGAGTATATTGGGTAGAAAGAGAAAGTTCCAAATCGACGACTCTTGGGCCCGATATTAGTACATTTGGTCAAATATGGATTTCTGAATGACTGACCTAAATTCAGAAAGAGTCAATAAGTAGTTATAGAAATTTCAAGATCCATGACTGAAACATGTTCACTGGGCCAAATATTGGCTACTCTATGGTTAATATATCACAAAAAGGAGTCTATTGGGTAGAAAGAGAAAGTTCAAAATCGACGACTCTTGGGCCCGATATTAGTACATTTGGTCAAATATGGATTTCTGAATGACTTACCTAAATTCAGAAAGAGTCAATGAGTAGGTATAAAAATTTCAAGATCCATAACTGAAACTTGTCCAATAGGTGTAATATTGGCTACTCTAAGGCTAATGTATCACAAGAAGAAGTCAATTGGGTAGGAATAGAAAGTTCAAGATCAAGGACTGAAATATTTTCAGTGGGTCAAAAATTGGCTGAACTATCTCCAGAAGGAGTCAAAAGGGTAGAACTAAAAAGTTCAATATAGACGACTCTTGGGCCAGATCTTAGTACATTTGGTCAAATATGGATTTCTGAATGACTGACCTAAATTCAGAAAGAGTCAATAAGTAGGTATAGAAATTTCAAGATCCATGACTGAAACATGTCCAATGGGTAAAATATTGGCTACTCTATGGCTAATTTATCACCAGAAGGAGTCAATTGGGTAGAACTAAAAAGTTCAAAATAGACGACTCTTGGGCCCGATTTTAGTACATTTGGTCAAATATTGACTTTTGAATGACCGATGTAAAATCAGAAAGAGTCAATGAGTAGGTATAAAAATTTCAAGATCCATAACTGAAACATGTCCAATGGGTAAAATATTGGCTACTCTAAGGCTAATGTATCACAAGAAGGAGTCAATTGGGTAGGAATAGAAAGTTCAAGATCAAGGACTGAAATATTTTCAGTGG
This sequence comes from Zacco platypus, assembly GCA_038088235.1. Taxonomy (NCBI): domain Eukaryota; kingdom Metazoa; phylum Chordata; class Actinopteri; order Cypriniformes; family Xenocyprididae; genus Zacco; species Zacco platypus. The sequence goes on from CM076068.1 coordinate 1,204,237, forward strand.
GTCAAAAATTGGCTTAACTATCTCCAGACTGACATCTTGGCCCCGATTTTAGTACATTTGGTCAAATATTGACTTTTGAATGACCGATGTAACATCAGAAAGAGTCAATAAGTAGGTATAGAAATTTCAAGATCCATGACTGGAACATGTTCAATGGGTCAGATATTGACGAGTCTATGGCTAATTTATCACCAGAAGGAGTCTATTGGGTAGAAATAGAAAGTTCAAAATCGATGACTCTTGGGCCGGATATAAGTCCATTTGGTCAAATATGGACTTCTGATTGGCTGATGTATCATCAGTCGGATTCTATGAGTAGGTATAGAAATGTCAAGATCCATGACTGAAACATGTTCAATGGGTCAAATATTGGCTACTCTATGGCTAATTTATCACAAAAAGGAGTATATTGGGTAGAAAGAGAAAGTTCCAAATCGACGACTCTTGGGCCCGATATTAGTACATTTGGTCAAATATGGATTTCTGAATGACTGACCTAAATTCAGAAAGAGTCAATAAGTAGTTATAGAAATTTCAAGATCCATGACTGAAACATGTTCACTGGGCCAAATATTGGCTACTCTATGGCTAATATATCACAAAAAGGAGTCTATTGGGTAGAAAGAGAAAGTTCAAAATCGACGACTCTTGGGCCCGATATTAGTACATTTGGTCAAATATGGATTTCTGAATGACTTACCTAAATTCAGAAAGAGTCAATGAGTAGGTATAAAAATTTCAAGATCCATAACTGAAACATGTCCAATAGGTGTAATATTGGCTACTCTAAGGCTAATGTATCACAAGAAGAAGTCAATTGGGTAGGAATAGAAAGTTCAAGATCAAGGACTGAAATATTTTCAGTGGGTCAAAAATTGGCTGAACTATCTCCAGAAGGAGTCAAAAGGGTAGAACTAAAAAGTTCAATATAGACGACTCTTGGGCCAGATCTTAGTACATTTGGTCAAATATGGATTTCTGAATGACTGACCTAAATTCAGAAAGAGTCAATAAGTAGGTATAGAAATTTCAAGATCCATGACTGAAACATGTCCAATGGGTAAAATATTGGCTACTCTATGGCTAATTTATCACCAGAAGGAGTCAATTGGGTAGAACTAAAAAGTTCAAAATAGACGACTCTTGGGCCCGATTTTAGTACATTTGGTCAAATATTGACTTTTGAATGACCGATGTAAAATCAGAAAGAGTCAATGAGTAGGTATAAAAATTTCAAGATCCATAACTGAAACATGTCCAATGGGTAAAATATTGGCTACTCTAAGGCTAATGTATCACAAGAAGGAGTCAATTGGGTAGGAATAGAAAGTTCAAGATCAAGGACTGAAATATTTTCAGTGGGTCAAAAATTGGCTTAACTATCTCCAGACTGACATCTTGGCCCCGATTTTAGTACATTTGGTCAAATATTGACTTTTGAATGACCGATGTAACATCAGAAAGAGTCAATAAGTAGGTATAGAAATTTCAAGATCCATGACTGGAACATGTTCAATGGGTCAGATATTGACGAGTCTATGGCTAATTTATCACCAGAAGGAGTCTATTGGGTAGAAATAGAAAGTTCAAAATCGATGACTCTTGGGCCGGATATAAGTCCATTTGGTCAAATATGGACTTCTGATTGGCTGATGTATCATCAGTCGGATTCTATGAGTAGGTATAGAAATGTCAAGATCCATGACTGAAAAATGTTCAATGGGTCAAATATTGGCTACTCTATGGCTAATTTATCACAAAAAGGAGTATATTGGGTAGAAAGAGAAAGTTCCAAATCGACGACTCTTGGGCCCGATATTAGTACATTTGGTCAAATATGGATTTCTGAATGACTGACCTAAATTCAGAAAGAGTCAATAAGTAGTTATAGAAATTTCAAGATCCATGACTGAAACATGTTCACTGGGCCAAATATTGGCTACTCTATGGCTAATATATCACAAAAAGGAGTCTATTGGGTAGAAAGAGAAAGTTCAAAATCGACGACTCTTGGGCCCGATATTAGTACATTTGGTCAAATATGGATTTCTGAATGACTTACCTAAATTCAGAAAGAGTCAATGAGTAGGTATAAAAATTTCAAGATCCATAACTGAAACATGTCCAATAGGTGTAATATTGGCTACTCTAAGGCTAATGTATCACAAGAAGAAGTCAATTGGGTAGGAATAGAAAGTTCAAGATCAAGGACTGAAATATTTTCAGTGGGTCAAAAATTGGCTGAACTATCTCCAGAAGGAGTCAAAAGGGTAGAACTAAAAAGTTCAATATAGACGACTCTTGGGCCAGATCTTAGTACATTTGGTCAAATATGGATTTCTGAATGACTGACCTAAATTCAGAAAGAGTCAATAAGTAGGTATAGAAATTTCAAGATCCATGACTGAAACATGTCCAATGGGTAAAATATTGGCTACTCTATGGCTAATTTATCACCAGAAGGAGTCAATTGGGTAGAACTAAAAAGTTCAAAATAGACGACTCTTGGGCCCGATTTTAGTACATTTGGTCAAATATTGACTTTTGAATGACCGATGTAAAATCAGAAAGAGTCAATGAGTAGGTATAAAAATTTCAAGATCCATAACTGAAACATGTCCAATGGGTAAAATATTGGCTACTCTAAGGCTAATGTATCACAAGAAGGAGTCAATTGGGTAGGAATAGAAAGTTCAAGATCAAGGACTGAAATATTTTCAGTGGGTCAAAAATTGGCTTAACTATCTCCAGACTGACATCTTGGCCCCGATTTTAGTACATTTGGTCAAATATTGACTTTTTGAATGAACGATGTAACATGAAAAAGAGTCAATAAGTAGGTATAGAAATTTCAAGATCCATGACTGGAACATGTTCAATGGGTCAATTATTGGATACTCTATCGCTAATTTATCACCAGAAGGAGTCAATTGGGTAGAAATAGAAAGTTCAAAATCGATGACTCTTGGGCCCGATTATAGTATATTTGGTCAAATATTGACTTCTGAATGACTGACCTAAATTCAGAAAGAGTCAATGAGTAGGTATAAAAATTTCAAGATTCATAACTGAAACATGCCCAATGGGTAAAATATTGCCTACTCGAAGGCTAATGTATCACAAGAAGGAGTCAATTGGGTAGGAATAGAAAGTTCAACATAAAGGACTAAAATATTTTCAGTGGGTCAAAAATTGGCTTAACTATCGCAAGAAGGAGTCAATTGGGTAGAATTAAAAAGTTCCAAAGCGACGACTCTTGGGCCTGATATTAGTACATTTGGTCAAATATGGATTTCTGATTGACTGACCTAAATTCAGAAAGAGTCAATGAGTAGGTATAAAAATTTCAAGATTCATAACTGAAACATGTCCAATGGGTAAAATATTGGCTACTCTATGGCTAATTTATCACCAGAAGGAGTCAATTGGGTAGAACTAAAAAGTTCAATATAGACGACTCTTGGGCCCGATTTTAGTACATTTGGACAAATATTGACTTTTGAATGACCGATGTTAAATCAGAAAGAGTCTATAAGTAGGTATAGAAATTTCAAGATGCATTACGAGTCAATTGGGTAGAAATAGAAAGTTCAAAATCGACGACTCTTGGGCCCAATATTAGTACATTTGATCAAATATGGATTTCTGAATGACTGACCGAAAGTCAGAAAGAGTCAATGAGTAGGTATAAAAATTTCAAGATCCATAACTGAAACATGTCCAATGGGTAAAATATTGGCTACTCTAAGGCTAATGTATCACAAGGAGTCAATTGTGTAGGAATAGAAAGTTCAAGATCAAGGACTGAAATATTTTCAGTGGGTCAAAAATTGGCTTAACTATCTCCAGACTGAAATCTTGGCCCCGATTTTAGTACATTTGGTCAAATATTGACTTTTTGAATGAACGATGTAACATCAAAAAGAGTCAATAAGTAGGTATAGAAATTTCAAGATCCATGACTGGAATATGTTCAATGGGTCAATTATTGGATACTCTATCGCTAATTTATCACCAGAAGGAGTCAATTGTGTAGAAATAGAAAGTTCAAAATCGATGACTCTTGGGCCCGATTATAGTATATTTGGTCAAATATTGACTTCTGAATGACTGACCTAAATTCAGAAAGAGTAAATGAGTAGATATAAAAATTTCAAGATCCATAACTGAAACATGTCCAATGGGTAAAATATTGGCCACGCTAATGTTAATGTATCACAAGAAGGAGTCAATTGGGTAGGAATAGAAAGTTCAACATAAAGGACTGAAATATTTTCAGTGAGTCAAAAATTGGCTGAACTATCTCCAGAAGGAGTCAAAAGGGTAGAACTAAAAAGTTCAATATAGACGACTCTTGGGCCAGATATTAGTACATTTGGTCAAATATGGATTTCTGAATGACTGACCTAAATTCAGAAAGAGTCAATAAGTAGGTATAGAAATTTCAAGATCCATGACTGAAACATGTCCAATGGGTAAAATATTGGCTACTCTAAGGCTAATGTATCACAAGAAGGAGTCAACTGGTTAGGAATAGAAAGTTCAAGATCAAGGACTGAAATATTTTCAGTGGGTCAAAAATTGGCTGAACTGTCTCCAGAAGGATTCAATAGGGTAGAACTAAAATGTTCAAAATCGATGACTCTTGGGCCCGATATTAGTACATTTGCTCAAATATGGACTTCTGAATGACTGACCTAAATTCAGAAAGAGTAGGTATAAAAATATCAAGATCCATAACTGAAACATGTCCAATGGGTCAAATATTGGCTACTATATGGCTATTGTATGACAAGAAGGTGTCAATTGGGTAGGAATAGAAAGTTCAAGATCAAGGACTGAAATATTTTCAGTGAGTCAAAAATTGGCTGAACTATCTCCAGAAGGAGTCAAAAGGGTAGAACTAAAAAGTTCAATATAGACGACTCTTGGGCCAGATATTAGTACATTTGGTCAAATATGGATTTCTGAATGACTGACCTAAATTCAGAAAGAGTCAATAAGTAGGTATAGAAATTTCAAGATCCATGACTGAAACATGTCCAATGGGTAAAATATTGGCCACGCTAATGTTAATGTATCACAAGAAGGAGTCAATTGGGTAGGAATAGAAAGTTCAACATAAAGGACTGAAATATTTTCAGTGAGTCAAAAATTGGCTGAACTATCTCCAGAAGGAGTCAAAAGGGTAGAACTAAAAAGTTCAATATAGACGACTCTTGGGCCAGATATTAGTACATTTGGTCAAATATGGATTTCTGAATGACTGACCTAAATTCAGAAAGAGTCAATAAGTAGGTATAGAAATTTCAAGATCCATGACTGAAACATGTCCAATGGGTAAAATATTGGCTACTCTAAGGCTAATGTATCACAAGAAGGAGTCAACTGGTTAGGAATAGAAAGTTCAAGATCAAGGACTGAAATATTTTCAGTGGGTCAAAAATTGGCTGAACTGTCTCCAGAAGGATTCAATAGGGTAGAACTAAAATGTTCAAAATCGATGACTCTTGGGCCCGATATTAGTACATTTGATCAAATATGGACTTCTGAATGACTGACCTAAATTCAGAAAGAGTAGGTATAAAAATATCAAGATCCATAACTGAAACATGTCCAATGGGTCAAATATTGGCTACTATATGGCTATTGTATGACAAGAAGGTGTCAATTGGGTAGGAATAGAAAGTTCAAGATCAAGGACTGAAATATTTTCAGTGAGTCAAAAATTGGCTGAACTATCTCCAGAAGGAGTCAAAAGGGTAGAACTAAAAAGTTCAATATAGACGACTCTTGGGCCAGATATTAGTACATTTGGTCAAATATGGATTTCTGAATGACTGACCTAAATTCAGAAAGAGTCAATAAGTAGGTATAGAAATTTCAAGATCCATGACTGAAACATGTCCAATGGGTAAAATATTGGCTACTCTAAGGCTAATGTATCACAAGAAGGAGTCAACTGGTTAGGAATAGAAAGTTCAAGATCAAGGACTGAAATATTTTCAGTGGGTCAAAAATTGGCTGAACTGTCTCCAGAAGGATTCAATAGGGTAGAACTAAAATGTTCAAAATCGACGACTCTTGGACCCGATATTAGTACATTTGGTCAAATATGGACTTCTGAATGACTGACCTAAATTCAGAAAGAGTAGGTATAAAAATTTCAAGATCCATAACTGAAACATGTCCAATGGGTAAAATATTGGCTTCTCTAAGGCTAATATATCACAAGAAGGAGTCAATTGGGTAGGAATAGAAAGTTCAAGATCAAGGACTGAAATATTTTCAGTGGGTCAAAAATTGGCTGAACTATCTCCAGAAGGAGTCAATAAGGTAGAACTAAAAAGTTCAAAATAGACGACTCTTGGGCCCGATTTTAGTACATTTGGTCAAATATTGACTTTTGAATGACCGATGTAACATCAGAAAGAGTCAATAAGTAGGTATAGAAATTTCAAGATCCATGACTGGAACATGTTCAATGGGTCAGATATTGACGAGTCTATGGCTAATTTATCACCAGAAGGAGTCTATTGGGTAGAAATAGAAAGTTCAAAATCGATGACTCTTGGGCCGGATATAAGTCCATTTGGTCAAATATGGACTTCTGATTGGCTGATGTATCATCAGTCGGATTCTATGAGTAGGTATAGAAATTTCAAGATCCATGACTGAAACATGTTCAGTGGGTCAAATATTGGCTACTCTATGGCTAATTTATCACAAAAAGGAGTATATTGGGTAGAAAAAGAAAGTTCCAAAACGACGACTCTTGGGCCCGATATTAGTACATTTGGTCAAATATGGATTTCTGAATGACTGACCTAAATTCAGAAAGAGTCAATAAGTAGTTATAGAAATTTCAAGATCCATGACTGAAACATGTTCACTGGGTCAAATATTGGCTACTCTATGGCTAATGTATCACAAAAAGGAGTCTATTGGGTAGAAAGAGAAAGTTCAAAATCGACGACTCTTGGGCCCGATATTAGTACATTTGGTCAAATATGGATTTCTGAATGACTTACCTAAATTCAGAAAGAGTCAATGAGTAGGTATAAACATTTCAAGATCCATAACTGAAACATGTCCAATAGGTGAAATATTGGCTACTCTAAGGCTAATGTATCACAAGAAGAAGTCAATTGGGTAGGAATAGAAAGTTCAAGATCAAGGACTGAAATATTTTTAGTGGGTCAAAAATTGGCTGAACTATCTCCAGAAGGAGTCAAAAGGGTAGAACTAAAAAGTTCAATATAGACGACTCTTGGGCCAGATCTTAGTACATTTGGTCAAATATGGATTTCTGAATGACTGACCTAAATTCAGAAAGAGTCAATGAGTAGGTATAAAAATTTCAAGATCCATAACTGAAACATGTCCAATGGGTAAAATATTGGCTACTCTATGGCTAATTTATCACCAGAAGGAGTCAATTGGGTAGAACTAAAAAGTTCAAAATAGACGACTCTTGGGCCCGATTTTAGTACATTTGGTCAAATATTGACTTTTGAATGACCGATGTAAAATCAGAAAGAGTCAATGAGTAGGTATAAAAATTTCAAGATCCATAACTGAAACATGTCCAATGGGTAAAATATTGGCTACTCTAAGGCTAATGTATCACAAGAAGGAGTCAATTGGGTAGGAATAGAAAGTTCAAGATCAAGGACTGAAATATTTTCAGTGGGTCAAAAATTGGCTTAACTATCTCCAGACTGACATCTTGGCCCCGATTTTAGTACATTTGGTCAAATATTGACTTTTTGAATGAACGATGTAACATGAAAAAGAGTCAATAAGTAGGTATAGAAATTTCAAGATCCATGACTGGAACATGTTCAATGGGTCAATTATTGGATACTCTATCGCAAATTTATCACCAGAAGGAGTCAATTGGGTAGAAATAGAAAGTTCAAAATCGATGACTCTTGGGCCCGATTATAGTATATTTGGTCAAATATTGACTTCTGAATGACTGACCTAAATTCAGAAAGAGTCAATGAGTAGGTATAAAAATTTCAAGATCCATAACTGAAACATGTCCAATGGGTAAAATATTGCCTACTCTAAGGCTAATGTATCACAAGAAGGAGTCAATTGGGTAGGAATAGAAAGTTCAACATAAAGGACTAAAATATTTTCAGTGGGTCAAAAATTGGCTTAAGTATCGCAAGAAGGAGTCAATTGGGTAGAATTAAAAAGTTCCAAAGCGACGACTCTTGGGCCTGATATTAGTACATTTGGTCAAATATGGATTTCTGATTGACTGACCTAAATTCAGAAAGAGTCAATGAGTAGGTATAAAAATTTCAAGATCCATAACTGAAACATGTCCAATGGGTAAAATATTGGCTACTCTATGGCTAATTTATCACCAGAAGGAGTCAATTGGGTAGAACTAAAAAGTTCAATATAGACGACTCTTGGGCCCGATTTTAGTACATTTGGAAAAATATTGACTTTTGAATGACCGATGTAAAATCAGAAAGAGTCAATAAGTAGGTATAGAAATTTCAAGATGCATTACGAGTCAATTGGGTAGAAATAGAAAGTTCAAAATCGACGACTCTTGGGCCCGATATTAGTACATTTGATCAAATATGGATTTCTGAATGACTGACCGAAAGTCAGAAAGAGTCAATGAGTAGGTATAAAAATTTCAAGATCCATAACTGAAACATGTCCAATGGGTAAAATATTGGCTACTCTAAGGCTAATGTATCACAAGAAGGAGTTAATTGGGTAGAAATAGAAAGTTCAAAATCGACGACTCTTGGGCCCGATATTAGTACATTTGGTCAAATATGGATTTCTGAATGACTGACCTAAATTCAGAAAGAGTCAATGAGTAGGTATAAAAATTTCAAGATCCATGACTGAAACATGTCCAATGGGTAAAATATTGGCTACTCTAATGTATCACAAGAAGGAGTCAATTGGGTAGGAATAGAAAGATCAAGATCAAGGACTGAAATATTTTCAGTGGGTCAAAAATTGGCTTAACTATCTCTAGAAGGATTCAAAAGGGTAGAACTAAAAAGTTCAAAATAGACGATTCATGGGCCCAATTTTAGTATATTTGGTCAATATATTGACTTTTGAATGACCGATGTAACATCAAATAAAGTCAATAAGTAGGTATAGAAATTTCAAGATCCATGACTGGAACATGTTCAATGGGTCAGATATTGGCGAGTCTATGGCTAAATTTTCACCAGAAGGAGTCTATTGGGTAGAAATAGAAAGTTCAAAATTGATGACTCTTCGGCTGGATATAAGTCCATTTGGTCAAATATGGACTTCTGATTGGCTGATGTATCATCAGTCGGATTCTATTAGTAGGTATAGAAATTTCAAGATCCATGACTGAAACATGTTCAATGGGTCAAATATTGGCTACTCTATGGCTAATTTATCACAAAAAGGAGTCTATTGGGTAGAAATAGAAAGTTCAAAATCGACGACTCTTGGGCCCGATATTAGTACATATGGTCAAATATGTATTTCTGAATGACTGACCTAACTTCAGAAAGAGTCAATGAGTAGGTATAAAAATTTCAAGATCCATAACTGAAACATGTCCAATGGGTAAAATATTGGCTACTCTAAGGCTAATGTATCCCAAGAAGGAGTCAATTGGGTAGGAATAGAAAGTTAAAGATCAAGGACTGAAATATTTTCAGTGGGTCAAAAATTTGCTGAACTATCTCCAGAAGGAGTCAAAAGGGTAGAACTAAAAAGTTCAATATAGACGACTCTCTGGCCCGATTTTAGTACATTTGGTCAAATATGGACTTTTGAATGATCGATGTAAAATCAGAAAGAGTCAATGAGTAGGTATGAAAATTTCAAGATCCATAACTGAAACATGTCCAATGGGTAAATTATTGGCTACTCTAAGGCTAATGTATCACAAGAAGGAGTCAATTGGGTAGAAATAGATAGTTTAAAATCGACGACTCTTGGGCCCGATATTAGTACATTTGGTCAAATATGGATTTCTGAATGACTGACCTAGATTCAGAAAGAGTCAATGAGTAGGTATAAACACTTCAAGATCCATGACTGAAACATGTCCAATGGGTAAAATATTGACTACTCTAAGGCTAATGTATCACAAGAAGGAGTCAATTGGGTAGGAATAGAAAGTTCAACATAAAGGACTAAAATATTTTCAGTGGGTCAAAAATTGGCTTAACTATCGCAAGAAGGAGTCAATTGGGTAGAATTAAAAAGTTCCAAATCGACGACTCTTGGGCCTGATATTAGTACATTTGGTCAAATATGGATTTCTGAATGACTGACCTAAATTCAGAAAGAGTCAATAAGTAGGTATAGAAATTTCAAGATCCATGACTGAAACATGTTCACTGGGTCAAATATTGGCTACTCTATGGCTAATTTATCACAAAAAGGAGTCTATTGGGTAGAAAGAGAAAGTTCAAAATCGACGACTCTTGGGCCCGATATTAGTACATTTGGTCAAATATGGATTTCTGAATGACTGACCTAAATTCAGAAAGAGTCAATGAGTAGGTATAAAAATTTCAAGATCCATAACTGAAACATGTCCAATAGGTGAAATATTGGCTACTCTAAGGCTAATGTATCACAAGAAGAAGTCAATTGGGTAGGAATAGAAAGTTCAAGATCAAGGACTGAAATATTTTCAGTGGGTCAAAAACTGGCTGAACTATCTCCAGAAGGAGTCAAAAGGGTAGAACTAAAAAGTTCAATATAGACGACTCTTGGGCCAGATATTAGTACATTTGGTCAAATATGGATTTCTGAATGACTGACCTAAATTCAGAAAGAGTCAATGAGTAGGTATAAAAATTTCAAGATCCATAACTGAAACATGTCCAATGGGTAAAGTATTGGCTACTCTATGGCTAATTTATCACCAGAAGGAGTCAATTGGGTAGAAATAGAAAGTTCAAAATCGACGACTCTTGGGCCTGATATTAGTACATTTGATCAAATATGGATTTCTGAATGACTGACCGAAAGTCAGAAAGAGTCAATGAGTAGGTATAAAAATTTCAAGATCCATAACTGAAACATGTCCAATGGGTAAAATATTGGCTACTCTAAGGCTAATGTATCACAAGAAGGAGTCAATTGGGTAGGAAAAGAAAGTTCAAGATCAAGGACTGAAATATTTTCAGTGGGTCAAAAATTGGCTTAACTATCTCCAGACTGAAATCTTGGCCCCGATTTTAGTACATTTGGTCAAATATTGACTTTTTGAATGAACGATGTAACATCAAAAAGAGTCAAAAAGTAGGTATAGAAATTTCAAGATCCATGACTGAAACATGTTCAATGGGTCAAATATTGGCTACTCTATGGCTAATTTATCACAAAAAGGAGTCTATTGGGTAGAAAGAGAAAGTTCCAAATCGACGAATCTTGGGCCCGAAATTAGTACATTTGGTCAAATATGGATTTCTGAATGACTGACCTAAATTCAGAAAGAGTCAATGATTAGGTATAAAAATTTCAAGATCCATAACTGAAACATGTCCAATGGGTAAAATATTGGCTACTCTAAGGCTAGTGTATCACAAGAAGGAGTCAATTGGGTAGGAATAGAAAGTTCAAGATCAAGGACTGAAATATTTTCAGTGGGTCAAAAATTGGCTGAACTATCTCCAGAAGGAGTCAAAAGGGTAGAACTAAAAAGTTCAATATAGACGACTCTTGGGCCAGATATTAGTACATTTGGTCAAATATGGATTTCTGAATGACTGACCTAAATTCAGAAAGAGTCAATAAGTAGGTATAGAAATTTCAAGATCCATGACTGAAACATGTCCAATGGGTAAAATATTGGCTTCTCTAAGGCTAATGTATCACAAGAAGGAGTCAATTGGGTAGGAATAGAAAGTTCAAGATCAAGGACTGAAATATTTTCAGTGGGTCAAAAATTGGCTGAACTATCTCCAGAAGGAGTCAAAAGGGTAGAACTAAAAAGTTCAATATAGACGACTCTTGGGACCGATTTTAGTACATTTGGTCAAATATTGACTTTTGAATGACCGATGTAACATCAAAAAGAGTCAATAATTTGGTATAGATATTTAAAGATCCATGACTGGAACATGTTCAATGGGTCAGATATTGACGAGTCTATGGCTAATTTATCACAAAAAGAAGTCTATTGGGTAGAAAGAGAAAGTTCCAAATCGACGACTCTTGGGCCCGATATTAGTACATTTGGTCAAATATGGATTTCTGAATGACTGACCTAAATTCAGAAAGAGTCAATGAGTAGGTATAAAAATTTCAAGATCCATAACTGAAACATGTCCAATAGGTGAAATATTGGCTACTCTAAGGCTAATGTATCACAAGAAGAAGTCAATTGGGTAGGAATAGAAAGTTCAAGATCAAGGACTGAAATATTTTCAGTGGGTCAAAAACTGGCTGAACTATCTCCAGAAGGAGTCAAAAGGGTAGAACTAAAAAGTTCAATATAGACGACTCTTGGGCCAGATATTAGTACATTTGGTCAAATATGGATTTCTGAATGACTGACCTAAATTCAGAAAGAGTCAATAAGTAGGTATTGAAATTTCAAGATCCATGACTGAAACATGTTCAATGGGTCAAATATTGGCTACTCTATGGCTAATTTATCACAAAAAGGAGTCTATTGGGTAGAAAGAGAAAGTTCCAAATCGACAACTCTTGGGCCCGAAATTAGTACATTTGGTCAAATATGGACTTCTGAATGACTGACCTAAATTCAGAAAGAGTAGGTATAAAAATTTCAAGATCCATGACTGAAACATGTCCAATGGGTAAAATATTGGCTACTCTAAGGCTAATGTATCACAAGAAGGAGTCAATTGGGTAGGAATAGAAAGTTCAACATAAAGGACTAAAATATTTTCAGTGGGTCAAAAATTGGCTTAACTATCGCAAGAAGGAGTCAATTGGGTAGAATTAAAAAGTTCCAAAGCGACGACTCTTGGGCCTGATATTAGTACATTTGGTCAAATATGGATTTCTGAATGACTGACCTAAATTCAGAAAGAGTCAATAAGTAGGTATAGAAATTTCAAGATCCATGACTGAAACATGTTCACTGGGTCAAATATTGGCTACTCTATGGCTAATTTATCACAAAAAGGAGTCTATTGGGTAGAAAGAGAAAGTTCCAAATAGACGAATCTTGGGCCCGAAATTAGTACATTTGGTCAAATATGGATTTCTGAATGACTGACCTAAATTCAGAAAGAGTCAATGAGTAGGTATAAAAATTTCAAGATCCATAACTGAAACATGTCCAATGGGTAAAATATTGGCTACTCTAAGGCTAATGTATCACAAGAAGGAGTCAATTGGGTAGGAATAGAAAGTTCAAGATCAAGGACTGAAATATTTTCAGTGGGTCAAAAATTGGCTGAACTATCTCCAGAAGGAGTCAAAAGGGTAGAACTAAAAAGTTCAATATAGACGACTCTTGGGACCGATTTTAGTACATTTGGTCAAATATTGACTTTTGAATGACCGATGTAACATCAGAAAGAGTCAATAAGTAGGTATAGAAATTTCAAGATCCATTACTGAAACATGTTCAATGGGTCAATTATCGGCTACTCTATCGCTAATTTATCACCAGAAGGAGTTAATTGGGTAGAAATAGAAAGTTCAAAATCGACGACTCTTGGGCCCGATATTAGTACATTTGGTCAAATATGGATTTCTGAATGACTGACCTAAATTCAGAAAGAGTCAATGAGTAGGTATAAAGATTTCAAGATCCATGACTGAAACATGTCCAATTGGTAAAATATTGGCTACTCTAAGGCTAATGTATCACAAGAAGGAGTCAATTGGGTAGGAATAGAAAGTTCAAGATCAAGGACTGAAATATTTTCAGTGGGACAAAAATTGGCTGTACTATCTCTAGAAGGATTCAAAAGGGTAGAACTAAAAAGTTCAAAATAGATGATTCTTGGGCCCAATTTTAGTACATTTGGTCAATATATTGACTTTTGAATGACAGATGTAACATCAAATAAAGTCAATAAGTAGGTATAGAAATTTCAAGATCCATGACTGGAACATGTTCAATGGGTCAGATATTGGCGAGTCTATGGCTAAATTATCACCAGAAGGAGTTTATTGGGTAAGTTCAAAATTGATGACTCTTCGGCTGGATATAAGTCCATTTGGTCAAATATGGACTTCTGATTGGCTGATGTATCATCAGTCGGATTCTATGAGTAGGTATAGAAATTTCAAGATCCATGACTGAAACATGTTCAATGGGTCAAATATTGGCTACTCTATGGCTAATTTATCACAAAAAGGAGTCTATTGGGTAGAAATAGAAAGTTCAAAATCGACGACTCTTGGGCCCGATATTAGTACATTTGGTCAAATATGGATTTCTGAATGACTGCCCTAAATTCAGAAAGAGTCAATGAGTAGGTATAAAAATTTCAAGATCCATAACTGAAACATGTCCAATGGGTAAAATATTGGCTACTCTAAGGCTAATGTATCACAAGAAGGAGTTAATTGGGTAGAAATAGAAAGTTCAAAATCGACGACTCTTGGGCCCGATATTAGTACATTTGGTCAAATATGTATTTCTGAATGACTGACCTAAATTCAGAAAGAGTCAATGAGTAGGTATAAAAATTTCAAGATCCATAACTGAAACATGTCCAATGGGTAAAATATTGGCTACTCTAAGGCTAATGTATCACAAGAAGGAGTTAATTGGGTAGAAATAGAAAGTTCAAAATCGACGACTCTTGGGCCCGATATTAGTACATTTGGTCAAATATGGATTTCTGAATGACTGACCTAAATTCAGAAAGAGTCAATGAGTAGGTATAAAAATTTCAAGATCCATGACTGAAACATGTCCAATGGGTAAAATATTGGCTACTCTAAGGCTAATGTATCACAAGAAGGAGTCAATTGGGTAGGTATAGAAAGATCAAGATCAAGGACTGAAATATTTTCAGTGGGTCAAAAATTGGCTTAACTATCTCTAGAAGGATTCAAAAGGGTAGAACTAAAGAGTTCAAAATAGACGATTCTTGAGCCCAATTTTAGTACATTTGGTCAATATATTGACTTTTGAATGACCGATGTAACATCAAATAAAGTCAATAAGTAGGTATAGAAATTTCAAGATCCATGACTGGAACATGTTCAATGGGTCAGATATTGGCGAGTCTATGGCTAAATTTTCACCAGAAGGAGTCTATTGGGTAGAAATAGAAAGTTCAAAATTGATGACTCTTCGGCTGGATATAAGTCCATTTGGTCAAATATGGACTTCTGATTGGCTGATGTATCATCAGTCGGATTCTATGAGTAGGTATAGAAATTTCAAGATCCATGACTGAAACATGTTCAATGTGTCAAATATTGGCTACTCTATGGCTAATTTATCACAAAAAGGAGTCTATTGGGTAGAAATAGAAAGTTCAAAATCGACGACTCTTGGGCCCGATATTAGTACATTTGGTCAAATATGGATTTCTGAATGACTCACCTAACTTCAGAAAGAGTCAATGAGTAGGTATAAAAATTTCAAGATCCATAACTGAAACATGTCCAATGGGTAAAATATTGGCTACTCTAAGGCTAATGTATCACAAGAAGGAGTCAATTGGGTAGGAATAGAAAGTTCAAGATCAAGGACTGAAATATTTTCAGTGGGTCAAAAATTGGCTGAACTATCTCCAGAAGGAGTCAAAAGGGTAGAACTAAAAAGTTCAATATAGACGACTCTCTGGCCCGATTTTAGTACATTTGGTCAAATATTGACTTCTGAATGACTGACCTAAATTCAGAAAGAGTAAATGAGTAGACATAAAAATTTCAAGATCCATAACTGAAACATGTCCAATGGGTAAAATATTGGCCACGCTAATGCTAATGTATCACAAGAAGGAGTCAATTGGGTAGGAATAGAAAGTTCAACATAAAGGACTGAATTATTTTCAGTGGGTCAAAAATTGGCTTAACTATCGCAAGAAGGAGTCAATTGGGTAGAACTAAAAAGTTCAAAATAGACGACTCTTGGGCCCGATTTTAGTACATTTGGTCAAATATTGACTTTTGAATGATCGATGTAAAATCAGAAAGAGTCAATGAGTAGGTATGAAAATTTCAAGATCCATAACTGAAACATGTCCAATGGGTAAATTATTGGCTACTCTAAGGCTAATGTATCACAAGAAGGAGTCAATTGGGTAGAAATAGAAAGTTTAAAATCGACGACTCTTGGGCCCGATATTAGTACATTTGGTCAAGTATGGATTTCTGAATGACTGACCTAAATTCAGAAAGAGTCAATGAGTAGGTATAAACATTTCAAGATCCATAACTGAAACATGTCCAATGGGTAAAATATTGGCTACTCTAAGGCTAATGTATCACAAGAAGGAGTCAATTGGTTAGGAATAGAAAGTTCAAGATCAAGGACTGAAATATTTTCAGTGGGTCAAAAACTGGCTGAACTATCTCCAGAAGGAGTCAAAAGGGTAGAACTAAAAAGTTCAATATAGACGACTCTTGGGCCAGATATTAGTACATTTGGTCAAATATGGATTTCTGAATGACTGACCTAAATTCAGAAAGAGTCAATAAGTAGGTATAGAAATTTCAAGATCCATGACTGAAACATGTTCACTGGGTCAAATATTGGCTACTCTATGGCTAATTTATCACAAAAAGGAGTCTATTGGGTAGAAAGAGAAAGTTCAAAATCGACGACTCTTGGGCCCGATATCAGTACATTTGGTCAAATATGGATTTCTGAATGACTGACCTAAATTCAGAAAGAGTCAATGAGTAGGTATAAAAATTTCAAGATCCATAACTGAAACATGTCCAATAGGTGAAATATTGGCTACTCTATGGCTAATTTATCACAAAAAGGAGTCTACTGGGTAGAAAGAGAAAGTTCCAAATCGACGACTCTTGGGCCCGATATTAGTACATTTGGTCAAATATGGACTTCTGAATGACTGACCTAAATTCAGAAAGAGTAGGTATAAAAATTTCAAGATCCATGACTGAAACATGTCCAATGGGTAAAATATTGGCTACTCTAAGGCTAATGTATCACAAGAAGGAGTCAATTGGGTAGGAATAGAAAGTTCAACATAAAGGACTAAAATATTTTCAGTGGGTCAAAAATTGGCTTAACTATCGCAAGAAGGAGTCAATTGGGTAGAATTAAAAAGTTCCAAAGCGACGACTCTTGGGCCTGATATTAGTACATTTGGTCAAATATGGATTTCTGAATGACTGACCTAAATTCAGAAAGAGTCAATGAGTAGGTATAAAAATTTCAAGATCCATGACTGAAACATGTCCAATGGGTAAAATATTGGCTACTCTAAGGCTAATGTATCACAAGAAGGAGTCAATTGGGTAGGAATAGAAAGTTCAAGATCAAGGACTGAAATATTTTCAGTGGGTCAAAAATTGGCTTAACTATCTCTAGAAGGATTCAAAAGGGTAGAACTAAAAAGTTCAAAATAGACGATTCTTGGGCCCAATTTTAGTACATTTGGTCAATATATTGACTTTTGAATGACCGATGTAACATCAAATAAAGTCAATAAGTAGGTATAGAAATTTCAAGATCCATGACTGGAACATGTTCAATGGGTCAGATATTGGCGAGTCTATGGCTAAATTTTCACCAGAAGGAGTCTAATGGGTAGAAATAGAAAGTTCAAAATTGATGACTCTTCGGCTGGATATAAGTCCATTTGGTCAAATATGGACTTCTGATTGGCTGATGTATCATCAGTCGGATTCTATGAGTAGGTATAGAAATTTCAAGATCCATGACTGAAACATGTTCAATGGGTCAAATATTGGCTACTCTATGGCTAATTTATCACAAAAAGGAGTCTATTGGGTAGAAATAGAAAGTTCAAAATCGACGACTCTTGGGCCCGATATTAGTACATTTGGTCAAATATGTATTTCTGAATGACTGACCTAACTTCAGAAAGAGTCAATGAGTAGGTATAAAAATTTCAAGATCCATAACTGAAACATGTCCAATGGGTAAAATATTGGCTACTCTAAGGCTAATGTATCACAAGAAGGAGTCAATTGGGTAGGAATAGAAAGTTCAAGATCAAGGACTGAAATATTTTCAGTGGGTCAAAAATTGGCTGAACTATCTCCAGAAGGAGTCAAAAGGGTAGAACTAAAAAGTTCAATATAGACGACTCTCTGGCCCGATTTTAGTACATTTGGTCAAATATTGACTTCTGAATGACTGACCTAAATTCAGAAAGAGTAAATGAGTAGACATAAAAATTTCAAGATCCATAACTGAAACATGTCCAATGGGTAAAATATTGGCCACGCTAATGCTAATGTATCACAAGAAGGAGTCAATTGGGTAGGAATAGAAAGTTCAACATAAAGGACTGGATTATTTTCAGTGGGTCAAAAATTGGCTTAACTATCGCAAGAAGGAGTCAATTGGGTAGAACTAAAAAGTTCAAAATAGACGACTCTTGGGCCCGATTTTAGTACATTTGGTCAAATATTGACTTTTGAATGATCGATGTAAAATCAGAAAGAGTCAATGAGTAGGTATGAAAATTTCAAGATCCATAACTGAAACATGTCCAATGGGTAAATTACTGGCTACTCTAAGGCTAATGTATCACAAGAAGGAGTCAATTGGTTAGGAATAGAAAGTTCAAGATCAAGGACTGAAATATTTTCAGTGGGTCAAACACTGGCTGAACTATCTCCAGAAGGAGTCAAAAGGGTAGAACTAAAAAGTTCAATATAGACGACTCTTGGGCCAGATATTAGTACATTTGGTCAAATATGGATTTCTGAATGACTGACCTAAATTCAGAAAGAGTCAATAAGTAGGTATAGAAATTTCAAGATCCATGACTGAAACATGTTCACTGGGTCAAATATTGGCTACTCTATGGCTAATTTATCACAAAAAGGAGTCTATTGGGTAGAAAGAGAAAGTTCAAAATCGACGACTCTTGGGCCCGATATTAGTACATTTGGTCAAATATGGATTTCTGAATGACTGACCTAAATTCAGAAAGAGTCAATGAGTAGGTATAAAAATTTCAAGATCCATAACTGAAACATGTCCAATAGGTGAAATATTGGCTACTCTAAGGCTAATGTATCACAAGAAGAAGTCAATTGGGTAGGAATAGAAAGTTCAAGATCAAGGACTGAAATATTTTCAGTGGGTCAAAAACTGGCTGAACTATCTCCAGAAGGAGTCAAAAGGGTAGAACTAAAAAGTTCAATATAGACGACTCTTGGGCCAGATATTAGTACATTTGGTCAAATATGGATTTCTGAATGACTGACCTAAATTCAGAAAGAGTCAATAAGTAGGTATAGAAATTTCAAGATCCATGACTGAAACATGTTCAATGGGTCAAATATTGGCTACTCTATGGCTAATTTATCACAAAAAGGAGTCTATTGGGTAGAAAGAGAAAGTTCCAAATCGACAACTCTTGGGCCCGATATTAGTACATTTGGTCAAATATGGACTTCTGAATGACTGACCTAAATTCAGAAAGAGTAGGTATAAAAATTTCAAGATCCATGACTGAAACATGTCCAATGGGTAAAATATTGGCTACTCTATGGCTAATGTATCACAAGAAGGAGTCAATTGGGTAGAAATAGAAAGTTTAAAATCGACGACTCTTGGGCCCGATATTAGTACATTTGGTCAAATATGGATTTCTGAATGACTGACCTAAATTCAGAAAGAGTCAATGAGTAGGTATAAACATTTCAAGATCCATAACTGAAACATGTCCAATGGGTAAAATATTGGCTACTCTAAGGCTAATGTATCACAAGAAGGAGTCAATTGGTTAGGAATAGAAAGTTCAAGATCAAGGACTGAAATATTTTCAGTGGGTCAAAAACTGGCTGAACTATCTCCAGAAGGAGTCAAAAGGGTAGAACTAAAAAGTTCAATATAGACGACTCTTGGGCCCGATATTAGTACATTTGGTCAAATATGGATTTCTGAATG
Source organism: Zacco platypus (assembly GCA_038088235.1). Taxonomy (NCBI): domain Eukaryota; kingdom Metazoa; phylum Chordata; class Actinopteri; order Cypriniformes; family Xenocyprididae; genus Zacco; species Zacco platypus. The sequence goes on from CM076068.1 coordinate 1,224,290, forward strand.
ACTGACCTAAATTCAGAAAGAGTCAATAAGTAGGTATAGAAATTTCAAGATCCATGACTGAAACATGTTCACTGGGTCAAATATTGGCTACTCTATGGCTAATTTATCACAAAAAGGAGTCTACTGGGTAGAAAGAGAAAGTTCCAAATCGACGACTCTTGGGCCCGATATTAGTACATTTGGTCAAATATGGACTTCTGAATGACTGACCTAAATTCAGAAAGAATAGGTATAAAAATTTCAAGATCCATGACTGAAACATGTCCAATGGGTAAAATATTGGCTACTCTAAGGCTAATGTATCACAAGAAGGAGTCAATTGGGTAGGAATAGAAAGTTCAACATAAAGGACTAAAATATTTTCAGTGGGTCAAAAACTGCCTGAACTATCTCCAGAAGGAGTCAAAAGGGTAGAACTAAAAAGTTCAATATAGACGACTCTTGGGCCAGATATTAGTACATTTGGTCAAATATGGATTTCTGAATGACTGACCTAAATTCAGAAAGAGTCAATAAGTAGGTATAGAAATTTCAAGATCCATGACTGAAACATGTTCACTGGGTCAAATATTGGCTACTCTATGGCTAATTTATCACAAAAAGGAGTCTATTGGGTAGAAAGAGAAAGTTCAAAATCGACGACTCTTGGGCCCGATATTAGTACATTTGGTCAAATATGGATTTCTGAATGACTGACCTAAATTCAGAAAGAGTCAATGAGTAGGTATAAAAATTTCAAGATCCATAACTGAAACATGTCCAATAGGTGAAATATTGGCTACTCTATGGCTAATTTATCACAAAAAGGAGTCTACTGGGTAGAAAGAGAAAGTTCCAAATAGACGACTCTTGGGCCCGATATTAGTACATTTGGTCAAATATGGACTTCTGAATGACTGACCTAAATTCAGAAAGAGTAGGTATAAAAATTTCAAGATCCATGACTGAAACATGTCCAATGGGTAAAATATTGGCTACTCTAAGGCTAATGTATCACAAGAAGGAGTCAATTGGGTAGGAATAGAAAGTTCAACATAAAGGACTAAAATATTTTCAGTGGGTCAAAAATTGGCTTAACTATCGCAAGAAGGAGTCAATTGGGTAGAATTAAAAAGTTCCAAAGCGACGACTCTTGGGCCTGATATTAGTACATTTGGTCAAATATGGATTTCTGAATGACTGACCTAAATTCAGAAAGAGTTAATGAGTAGGTATAAAAATTTCAAGATCCATGACTGAAACATGTCCAATGGGTAAAATATTGGCTACTCTAAGGCTAATGTATCACAAGAAGGAGTCAATTGGGTAGGAATAGAAAGTTCAAGATCAAGGACTGAAATATTTTCAGTGGGTCAAAAATTGGCTTAACTATCTCTAGAAGGATTCAAAAGGGTAGAACTAAAAAGTTCAAAATAGACGATTCTTGGGCCCAATTTTAGTACATTTGGTCAATATATTGACTTTTGAATGACCGATGTAACATCAAATAAAGTCAATAAGTAGGTATAGAAATTTCAAGATCTATGACTGGAACATGTTCAATGGGTCAGATATTGGCGAGTCTATGGCTAAATTTTCACCAGAAGGAGTCTAATGGGTAGAAATAGAAAGTTTAAAATTGATGACTCTTCGGCTGGATATAAGTCCATTTGGTCAAATATGGACTTCTGATTGGCTGATGTATCATCAGTCGGATTCTATGAGTAGGTATAGAAATTTCAAGATCCATGACTGAAACATGTTCAATGGGTCAAATATTGGCTACTCTATGGCTAATTTATCACAAAAAGGAGTCTATTGGGTAGAAATAGAAAGTTCAAAATCGACGACTCTTGGGCCCGATATTAGTACATTTGGTCAACTATGTATTTCTGAATGACTGACCTAACTTCAGAAAGAGTCAATGAGTAGGTATAAAAATTTCAAGATCCATAACTGAAACATGTCCAATGGGTAAAATATTGGCTACTCTAAGGCTAATGTATCACAAGAAGGAGTCAATTGGGTAGGAATAGAAAGTTCAAGATCAAGGACTGAAATATTTTCAGTGGGTCAAAAATTGGCTGAACTATCTCCAGAAGGAGTCAAAAGGGTAGAACTAAAAAGTTCAATATAGACGACTCTCTGGCCCGATTTTAGTACATTTGTTCAAATATTGACTTCTGAATGACTGACCTAAATTCAGAAAGAGTAAATGAGTAGACATAAAAATTTCAAGATCCATAACTGAAACATGTCCAATGGGTAAAATATTGGCCACGCTAATGCTAATGTATCACAAGAAGGAGTCAATTGGGTAGGAATAGAAAGTTCAACATAAAGGACTGAATTATTTTCAGTGGGTCAAAAATTGGCTTAACTATCGCAAGAAGGAGTCAATTGGGTAGAACTAAAAAGTTCAAAATAGACGACTCTTGGGCCCGATTTTAGTACATTTGGTCAAATATTGACTTTTGAATGATCGATGTAAAATCAGAAAGAGTCAATGTGTAGGTATGAAAATTTCAAGATCCATAACTGAAACATGTCCAATGGGTAAATTATTGGCTACTCTAAGGCTAATGTATCACAAGAAGGAGTCAATTGTGTAGAAATCGAAAGTTCAAAATCGTCGACTCTTGGGCCCGATATTAGTACATTTGGTCAAATATGGATTTCTGAATGACTGACCTAAATTCAGAAAGAGTCAATGAGTAGGTATAAACATTTCAAGATCCATAACTGAAACATGTCCAATGGGTAAAATATTGGCTACTCTAAGGCTAATGTATCACAAGAAGGAGTCAATTGGTTAGGAATAGAAAGTTCAAGATCAAGGACTGAAATATTTTCAGTGGGTCAAACACTGGCTGAACTATCTCCAGAAGGAGTCAAAAGGGTAGAACTAAAAAGTTCAATATAGACGACTCTTGGGCCAGATATTAGTACATTTGGTCAAATATGGATTTCTGAATGACTGACCTAAATTCAGAAAGAGTCAATAAGTAGGTATAGAAATTTCAAGATCCATGACTGAAACATGTTCAATGGGTCAAATATTGGCTACTCTATGGCTAATTTATCACAAAAAGGAGTCTATTGGGTAGAAAGAGAAAGTTCCAAATCGACAACTCTTGGGCCCGATATTAGTACATTTGGTCAAATATGGACTTCTGAATGACTGACCTAAATTCAGAAAGAGTAGGTATAAAAATTTCAAGATCCATGACTGAAACATGTCCAATGGGTAAAATATTGGCTACTCTATGGCTAATGTATCACAAGAAGGAGTCAATTGGGTAGAAATAGAAAGTTTAAAATCGACGACTCTTGGGCCCGATATTAGTACATTTGGTCAAATATGGATTTCTGAATGACTGACCTAAATTCAGAAAGAGTCAATGAGTAGGTATAAACATTTCAAGATCCATAACTGAAACATGTCCAATGGGTAAAATATTGGCTACTCTAAGGCTAATGTATCACAAGAAGGAGTCAATTGGTTAGGAATAGAAAGTTCAAGATCAAGGACTGAAATATTTTCAGTGGGTCAAAAACTGGCTGAACTATCTCCAGAAGGAGTCAAAAGGGTAGAACTAAAAAGTTCAATATAGACGACTCTTGGGCCCGATATTAGTACATTTGGTCAAATATGGATTTCTGAATGACTGACCTAAATTCAGAAAGAGTCAATAAGTAGGTATAGAAATTTCAAGATCCATGACTGAAACATGTTCACTGGGTCAAATATTGGCTACTCTATGGCTAATTTATCACAAAAAGGAGTCTACTGGGTAGAAAGAGAAAGTTCCAAATCGACGACTCTTGGGCCCGATATTAGTACATTTGGTCAAATATGGACTTCTGAATGACTGACCTAAATTCAGAAAGAATAGGTATAAAAATTTCAAGATCCATGACTGAAACATGTCCAATGGGTAAAATATTGGCTACTCTAAGGCTAATGTATCACAAGAAGGAGTCAATTGGGTAGGAATAGAAAGTTCAACATAAAGGACTAAAATATCTTCAGTGGGTCAAAAACTGCCTGAACTATCTCCAGAAGGAGTCAAAAGGGTAGAACTAAAAAGTTCAATATAGACGACTCTTGGGCCAGATATTAGTACATTTGGTCAAATATGGATTTCTGAATGACTGACCTAAATTCAGAAAGAGTCAATAAGTAGGTATAGAAATTTCAAGATCCATGACTGAAACATGTTCACTGGGTCAAATATTGGCTACTCTATGGCTAATTTATCACAAAAAGGAGTCTATTGGGTAGAAAGAGAAAGTTCAAAATCGACGACTCTTGGGCCCGATATTAGTACATTTGGTCAAATATGGATTTCTGAATGAATGACCTAAATTCAGAAAGAGTCAATGAGTAGGTATAAAAATTTCAAGATCCATAACTGAAACATGTCCAATAGGTGAAATATTGGCTACTCTATGGCTAATTTATCACAAAAAGGAGTCTACTGGGTAGAAAGAGAAAGTTCCAAATAGACGACTCTTGGGCCCGATATTAGTACATTTGGTCAAATATGGACTTCTGAATGACTGACCTAAATTCAGAAAGAGTAGGTATAAAAATTTCAAGATCCATGACTGAAACATGTCCAATGGGTAAAATATTGGCTACTCTAAGGCTAATGTATCACAAGAAGGAGTCAATTGGGTAGGAATAGAAAGTTCAACATAAAGGACTAAAATATTTTCAGTGGGTCAAAAATTGGCTTAACTATCGCAAGAAGGAGTCAATTGGGTAGAATTAAAAAGTTCCAAAGCGACGACTCTTGGGCCTGATATTAGTACATTTGGTCAAATATGGATTTCTGAATGACTGACCTAAATTCAGAAAGAGTCAATGAGTAGGTATAAAAATTTCAAGATCCATGACTGAAACATGTCCAATGGGTAAAATATTGGCTACTCTAAGGCTAATGTATCACAAGAAGGAGTCAATTGGGTAGGAATAGAAAGTTCAAGATCAAGGACTGAAATATTTTCAGTGGGTCAAAAATTGGCTTAACTATCTCTAGAAGGATTCAAAAGGGTAGAACTAAAAAGTTCAAAATAGACGATTCTTGGGCCCAATTTTAGTACATTTGGTCAATATATTGACTTTTGAATGACCGATGTAACATCAAATAAAGTCAATAAGTAGGTATAGAAATTTCAAGATCTATGACTGGAACATGTTCAATGGGTCAGATATTGGCGAGTCTATGGCTAAATTTTCACCAGAAGGAGTCTAATGGGTAGAAATAGAAAGTTTAAAATTGATGACTCTTCGGCTGGATATAAGTCCATTTGGTCAAATATGGACTTCTGATTGGCTGATGTATCATCAGTCGGATTCTATGAGTAGGTATAGAAATTTCAAGATCCATGACTGAAACATGTTCAATGGGTCAAATATTGGCTACTCTATGGCTAATTTATCACAAAAAGGAGTCTATTGGGTAGAAATAGAAAGTTCAAAATCGACGACTCTTGGGCCCGATATTAGTACATTTGGTCAACTATGTATTTCTGAATGACTGACCTAACTTCAGAAAGAGTCAATGAGTAGGTATAAAAATTTCAAGATCCATAACTGAAACATGTCCAATGGGTAAAATATTGGCTACTCTAAGGCTAATGTATCACAAGAAGGAGTCAATTGGGTAGGAATAGAAAGTTCAAGATCAAGGACTGAAATATTTTCAGTGGGTCAAAAATTGGCTGAACTATCTCCAGAAGGAGTCAAAAGGGTAGAACTAAAAAGTTCAATATAGACGACTCTCTGGCCCGATTTTAGTACATTTGTTCAAATATTGACTTCTGAATGACTGACCTAAATTCAGAAAGAGTAAATGAGTAGACATAAAAATTTCAAGATCCATAACTGAAACATGTCCAATGGGTAAAATATTGGCCACGCTAATGCTAATGTATCACAAGAAGGAGTCAATTGGGTAGGAATAGAAAGTTCAACATAAAGGACTGAATTATTTTCAGTGGGTCAAAAATTGGCTTAACTATCGCAAGAAGGAGTCAATTGGGTAGAACTAAAAAGTTCAAAATAGACGACTCTTGGGCCCGATTTTAGTACATTTGGTCAAATATTGACTTTTGAATGATCGATGTAAAATCAGAAAGAGTCAATGTGTAGGTATGAAAATTTCAAGATCCATAACTGAAACATGTCCAATGGGTAAATTATTGGCTACTCTAAGGCTAATGTATCACAAGAAGGAGTCAATTGTGTAGAAATCGAAAGTTCAAAATCGTCGACTCTTGGGCCCGATATTAGTACATTTGGTCAAATATGGATTTCTGAATGACTGACCTAAATTCAGAAAGAGTCAATGAGTAGGTATAAACATTTCAAGATCCATAACTGAAACATGTCCAATGGGTAAAATATTGGCTACTCTAAGGCTAATGTATCACAAGAAGGAGTCAATTGGTTAGGAATAGAAAGTTCAAGATCAAGGACTGAAATATTTTCAGTGGGTCAAACACTGGCTGAACTATCTCCAGAAGGAGTCAAAAGGGTAGAACTAAAAAGTTCAATATAGACGACTCTTGGGCCAGATATTAGTACATTTGGTCAAATATGGATTTCTGAATGACTGACCTAAATTCAGAAAGAGTCAATAAGTAGGTATAGAAATTTCAAGAACCATGACTGAAACATGTTCACTGGGTCAAATATTGGCTACTCTATGGCTAATTTATCACAAAAAGGAGTCTATTGGGTAGAAAGAGAAAGTTCAAAATCGACGACTCTTGGGCCCGATATTAGTACATTTGGTCAAATATGGATTTCTGAATGACTGACCTAAATTCAGAAAGAGTCAATGAGTAGGTATAAAAATTTCAAGATCCATAACTGAAACATGTCCAATAGGTGAAATATTGGCTACTCTAAGGCTAATGTATCACAAGAAGAAGTCAATTGGGTAGGAATAGAAAGTTCAAGATCAAGGACTGAAATATTTTCAGTGGGTCAAAAACTGGCTGAACTATCTCCAGAAGGAGTCAAAAGGGTAGAACTAAAAAGTTCAATATAGACGACTCTTGGGCCAGATATTAGTACATTTGGTCAAATATGGATTTCTGAATGACTGACCTAAATTCAGAAAGAGTCAATAAGTAGGTATAGAAATTTCAAGATCCATGACTGAAACATGTTCAATGGGTCAAATATTGGCTACTCTATGGCTAATTTATCACAAAAAGGAGTCTATTGGGTAGAAAGAGAAAGTTCCAAATCGACAACTCTTGGGCCCGATATTAGTACATTTGGTCAAATATGGACTTCTGAATGACTGACCTAAATTCAGAAAGAGTAGGTATAAAAATTTCAAGATCCATGACTGAAACATGTCCAATGGGTAAAATATGGGCTACTCTATGGCTAATGTATCACAAGAAGGAGTCAATTGGGTAGAAATAGAAAGTTTAAAATCGACGACTCTTGGGCCCGATATTAGTACATTTGGTCAAATATGGATTTCTGAATGACTGACCTAAATTCAGAAAGAGTCAATGAGTAGGTATAAACATTTCAAGATCCATAACTGAAACATGTCCAATGGGTAAAATATTGGCTACTCTAAGGCTAATGTATCACAAGAAGGAGTCAATTGGTTAGGAATAGACAGTTCAAGATCAAGGACTGAAATATTTTCAGTGGGTCAAAAACTGGCTGAACTATCTCCAGAAGGAGTCAAATGGGTAGAACTAAAAAGTTCAATATAGACGACTCTTGGGCCAGATATTAGTACATTTGGTCAAATATGGATTTCTGAATGACTGACCTAAATTCAGAAAGAGTCAATAAGTAGGTATAGAAATTTCAAGATCCATGACTGAAACATGTTCACTGGGTCAAATATTGGCTACTCTATGGCTAATTTATCACAAAAAGGAGTCTACTGGGTAGAAAGAGAAAGTTCCAAATCGACGACTCTTGGGCCCGATATTAGTACATTTGGTCAAATATGGATTTCTGAATGACTGACCTAAATTCAGAAAGAGTCAATAAGTAGGAATAGAAATTTCAAGATCCATGACTGAAACATGTTCAATGGGTCAAATATTGGCTACTCTATGGCTAATTTATCACAAAAAGGAGTCTATTGGGTAGAAAGAGAAAGTTCCAAATCGACAACTCTTGGGCCCGATATTAGTACATTTGGTCAAATATGGACTTCTGAATGACTGACCTAAATTCAGAAAGAGTAGGTATAAAAATTTCAAGATCCATGACTGAAACATGTCCAATGGGTAAAATATGGGCTACTCTATGGCTAATGTATCACAAGAAGGAGTCAATTGGGTAGAAATAGAAAGTTTAAAATCGACGACTCTTGGGCCCGATATTAGTACATTTGGTCAAATATGGATTTCTGAATGACTGACCTAAATTCAGAAAGAGTCAATGAGTAGGTATAAACATTTCAAGATCCATAACTGAAACATGTCCAATGGGTAAAATATTGGCTACTCTAAGGCTAATGTATCACAAGAAGGAGTCAATTGGTTAGGAATAGAAAGTTCAAGATCAAGGACTGAAATATTTTCAGTGGGTCAAAAACTGGCTGAACTATCTCCAGAAGGAGTCAAATGGGTAGAACTAAAAAGTTCAATATAGACGACTCTTGGGCCAGATATTAGTACATTTGGTCAAATATGGATTTCTGAATGACTGACCTAAATTCAGAAAGAGTCAATAAGTAGGTATAGAAATTTCAAGATCCATGACTGAAACATGTTCACTGGGTCAAATATTGGCTACTCTATGGCTAATTTATCACAAAAAGGAGTCTACTGGGTAGAAAGAGAAAGTTCCAAATCGACGACTCTTGGGCCCGATATTAGTACATTTGGTCAAATATGGACTTCTGAATGACTGACCTAAATTCAGAAAGAATAGGTATAAAAATTTCAAGATCCATGACTGAAACATGTCCAATGGGTAAAATATTGGCTACTCTAAGGCTAATGTATCACAAGAAGGAGTCAATTGGGTAGGAATAGAAAGTTCAACATAAAGGACTAAAATATTTTCAGTGGGTCAAAAATTGGCTTAACTATCGCAAGAAGGAGTCAATTGGGTAGAATTAAAAAGTTCCAAAGCGACTACTCTTGGGCCTGATATTAGTACATTTGGTCAAATATGGATTTCTGAATGACTGACCTAAATTCAGAAAGAGTCAATGAGTAGGTATAAAAATTTCAAGATCCATGACTGAAACATGTCCAATGGGTAAAATATTGGCTACTCTAAGGCTAATATATCACAAGAAGGAGTCAATTGGGTAGGAATAGAAAGTTCAAGATCAAGGACTGAAATATTTTCAGTGGGTCAAAAATTGGCTGTACTATCTCTAGAATTATTCAAAAGGGTAGAACTAAAAAGTTCAAAATAGACGATTCTTGGGCCCAATTTTAGTACATTTGGTCAATATATTGACTTTTGAATGACAGATGTAACATCAAATAAAGTCAATAAGTAGGTATAGAAATTTCAGGATCCATGACTGGAACATGTTCAATGGGTCAGATATTGGCGAGTCTATGGCTAAATTATCACCAGAAGGAGTCTATTGGGTAAGTTCAAAATTGATGACTCTTCGGCTGGATATAAGTCCATTTGGTCAAATATGGACTTCTGATTGGCTAATGTATCATCAGTCGGATTCTATGAGTAGGTATAGAAATTTCAAGATCCATGACTGAAACATGTTCAATGGGTCAAATATTGGCTACTCTATGGCTAATTTATCACAAAAAGGAGTCTATTGGGTAGAAATAGAAAGTTCAAAATCGACGACTCTTGGGCCCGATATTAGTACATTTGGTCAAATATGTATTTCTGAATGACTGACCTAAATTCAGAAAGAGTCAATGAGTAGGTATAAAAATTTCAAGATCCATAACTGAAACATGTCCAATGGGTAAAATATTGGCTACTCTAAGGCTAATGTATCACAAGAAGGAGTCAATTGGGTAGGAATAGAAAGTTCAAGATCAAGGACTGAAATATTTTCAGTGGGTCAAAAATTGGCTGAACTATCTCCAGAAGGAGTCAAAAGGGTAGAACTAAAAAGTTCAATATAGACGACTCTTGGGCCCGATTTTAGTACATTTGTCAAATATTGACTTCTGAATGACTGACCTAAATTCAGAAAGAGTAAATGAGTAGATATAAAAATTTCAAGATCCATAACTGAAACATGTCCAATGGGTAAAATATTGGCCACGCTAATGCTAATGTATCACAAGGAGGAGTCAATTGGGTAGGAATAGAAAGTTCAACATAAAGGACTGAAATATTTTCAGTGGGTCAAAAATTGGCTTAACTATCGCAAGAAGGAGTCAATTGGGTAGAACTAAAAAGTTCAAAATAGACGACTCTTGGGCCCGATTTTAGTCCATTTGGTCAAATATTGACTTCTGAATGACTGACCTAAATTCAGAAAGAGTAGGTATAAAAATTTCAAGATCCATAACTGAAACATGTCCAATGGGTCAAATATTGGCTATTATATGGCTAATGTATCACTAGAAGGAGTCAATTGGGTAGGAATAGAAAGTTCAACATAAAGGACTGAAATATTTTCAGTGGGTCAAAAAATTGGCTTAACTAACGCAAGAAGGAGTCAATGGGGTAGAACTAAAAATTTCAAAATAGACGATTCTTGGGCCCGATTTTAGTACATTTGGTCAAATATTGACTTTTGAATGACCGATGTAACATCAAAAAGAGTCAATAATTAGGTATAGATATTTCAAGATCCATGACTGGAACATGTTCAATGGGTCAGATATTGACGAGTCTATGGCTAATTTATCACCAGAAGGAGTCTATTGGGTAGAAATAGAAAGTTCAAAATCGATGACTCTTGGGCCGGATATAAGTCCATTTGGTCAGATATGGACTTCTGATTGGCTGATGTATCATCAGTCGGATTCTATGAGTAGGTATAGAAATTTCAAGATCCATGACTGAAACATGTTCAATGGGTCAAATATTGGCTACTCTATGGCTAATTTATCACAAAAAGGAGTCTATTGGGTAGAAATAGAAAGTTCAAAATCGACGACTCTTGGGCCCGATATTAGTACATTTGGTCAAATATGTATTTCTGAATGACTGACCTAAATTCAGAAAGAGTCAATGTGTAGGTATAAAAATTTCAAGATCCATAAATGAAACATGTCCAATGGGTAAAATATTGGCTACTCTAAGGCTAATGTATCACAAGAAGGAGTCAATTGGGTAGGAATAGAAAGTTCAAGATCAAGGACTGAAATATTTTCAGTGGGTCAAAAATTGGCTGAACTATCTTCAGAAGGAGTCAAAAGGGTAGAACTAAAAAGTTCAATATAGACGACTCTTGGGCCCGATTTTAGTACATTTGGTCAAATATTGACTTCTGAATGACTGACCTAAATTCAGAAAGAGTAAATGAGTAGATATAAAAATTTCAAGATCCATAACTGAAACATGTCCAATGGGTAGAATATTGGCCACGCTAATGCTAATGTATCACAAGGAGGAGTCAATTGGGTAGGAATAGAAAGTTCAACATAAAGGACTGAAATATTTTCAGTGGGTCAAAAATTGGCTTAACTATCGCAAGAAGGAGTCAATTGGGTAGAACTAAAAAGTTCAAAATAGACGACTCTTGGGCCCGATTTTAGTCCATTTGGTCAAATATTGACTTCTGAATGACTGACCTAAATTCAGAAAGAGTAGGTATAAAAATTTCAAGATCCATAACTGAAACATGTCCAATGGGTCAAATATTGGCTATTATATGGCTAATGTATCACTAGAAGGAGTCAATTGGGTAGGAATAGAAAGTTCAACATAAAGGACTGAAATATTTTCAGTGGGTCAAAAAATTGGCTTAACTAACGCAAGAAGGAGTCAATGGGGTAGAACTAAAAATTTCAAAATAGACGATTCTTGGGCCCGATTTTAGTACATTTGGTCAAATATTGACTTTTGAATGACCGATGTAACATCAAAAAGAGTCAATAATTAGGTATAGATATTTCAAGATCCATGACTGGAACATGTTCAATGGGTCAGATATTGACGAGTCTATGGCTAATTTATCACCAGAAGGAGTCTATTGGGTAGAAATAGAAAGTTCAAAATCGATGACTCTTGGGCCGGATATAAGTCCATTTGGTCAGATATGGACTTCTGATTGGCTGATGTATCATCAGTCGGATTCTATGAGTAGGTATAGAAATTTCAAGATCCATGACTGAAACATGTTCAATGGGTCAAATATTGGCTACTCTATGGCTAATTTATCACAAAAAGGAGTCTATTGGGTAGAAATAGAAAGTTCAAAATCGACGACTCTTGGGCCCGATATTAGTACATTTGGTCAAATATGTATTTCTGAATGACTGACCTAAATTCAGAAAGAGTCAATGTGTAGGTATAAAAATTTCAAGATCCATAAATGAAACATGTCCAATGGGTAAAATATTGGCTACTCTAAGGCTAATGTATCACAAGAAGGAGTCAATTGGGTAGGAATAGAAAGTTCAAGATCAAGGACTGAAATATTTTCAGTGGGTCAAAAATTGGCTGAACTATCTTCAGAAGGAGTCAAAAGGGTAGAACTAAAAAGTTCAATATAGACGACTCTTGGGCCCGATTTTAGTACATTTGGTCAAATATTGACTTCTGAATGACTGACCTAAATTCAGAAAGAGTAAATGAGTAGATATAAAAATTTCAAGATCCATAACTGAAACATGTCCAATGGGTAAAATATTGGCCACGCTAATGCTAATGTATCACAAGGAGGAGTCAATTGGGTAGGAATAGAAAGTTCAACATAAAGGACTGAAATATTTTCAGTGGGTCAAAAATTGGCTTAACTATCGCAAGAAAGGAGTCAATTGGGTAGAACTAAAAAGTTCAAAATAGACGACTCTTGGGCCCGATTTTAGTCCATTTGGTCAAATATTGACTTCTGAATGACTGACCTAAATTCAGAAAGAGTAGGTATAAAAATTTCAAGATCCATAACTGAAACATGTCCAATGGGTCAAATATTGGCTATTATATGGCTAATGTATCACTAGAAGGAGTCAATTGGGTAGGAATAGAAAGTTCAACATAAAGGACTGAAATATTTTCAGTGGGTCAAAAAATTGGCTTAACTAACGCAAGAAGGAGTCAATGGGGTAGAACTAAAAATTTCAAAATAGACGATTCTTGGGCCCGATTTTAGTACATTTGGTCAAATATTGACTTTTGAATGACCGATGTAACATCAAAAAGAGTCAATAATTAGGTATAGATATTTCAAGATCCATGACTGGAACATGTTCAATGGGTCAGATATTGACGAGTCTATGGCTAATTTATCACCAGAAGGAGTCTATTGGGTAGAAATAGAAAGTTCAAAATCGATGACTCTTGGGCCGGATATAAGTCCATTTGGTCAGATATGGACTTCTGATTGGCTGATGTATCATCAGTCGGATTCTATGAGTAGGTATAGAAATTTCAAGATCCATGACTGAAACATGTTCAATGGGTCAAATATTGGCTACTCTATGGCTAATTTATCACAAAAAGGAGTCTATTGGGTAGAAATAGAAAGTTCAAAATCGACGACTCTTGGGCCCGATATTAGTACATTTGGTCAAATATGTATTTCTGAATGACTGACCTAAATTCAGAAAGAGTCAATGTGTAGGTATAAAAATTTCAAGATCCATAAATGAAACATGTCCAATGGGTAAAATATTGGCTACTCTAAGGCTAATGTATCACAAGAAGGAGTCAATTGGGTAGGAATAGAAAGTTCAAGATCAAGGACTGAAATATTTTCAGTGGGTCAAAAATTGGCTGAACTATCTTCAGAAGGAGTCAAAAGGGTAGAACTAAAAAGTTCAATATAGACGACTCTTGGGCCCGATTTTAGTACATTTGGTCAAATATTGACTTCTGAATGACTGACCTAAATTCAGAAAGAGTAAATGAGTAGATATAAAAATTTCAAGATCCATAACTGAAACATGTCCAATGGGTAAAATATTGGCCACGCTAATGCTAATGTATCACAAGGAGGAGTCAATTGGGTAGGAATAGAAAGTTCAACATAAAGGACTGAAATATTTTCAGTGGGTCAAAAATTGGCTTAACTATCGCAAGAAGGAGTCAATTGGGTAGAACTAAAAAGTTCAAAATAGACGACTCTTGGGCCCGATTTTAGTCCATTTGGTCAAATATTGACTTTTGAATAATCGATGTAAAATCAGAAAGAGTCAATGAGTAGGTATGAAAATTTCAAGATCCATAACTGAAACATGTCCAATGGGTAAATTATTGGCTACTCTAAGGCTAATGTATCACAAGAAGGAGTCAATTGGGTAGAAATAGAAAGTTTACAATCGACGACTCTTGGGCCCGATATTAGTACATTTGGTCAAATATGGATTTCTGAATGACTGACCTAAATTCAGAAAGAGTCAATGAGTAGCTATAAACATTTCAAGATCCATAACTGAAACATGTCCAATGGGTAAAATATTGGCTACTCTAAGGCTAATGTATCACAAGAAGGAGTCAATTGGTTAGGAATAGAAAGTTCAAGATCAAGGACTGAAATATTTTCAGTGGGTCAAAAATTGGCTGAACTATCTCCAGAAGGATTCAATAGGGTAGAACTAAAATGTTCAAAATCGACGACTCTTGTGCCCGATATTAGTACATTTGGTCAAATATGGACTTCTGAATGACTGACCTAAATTCAGAAAGAGTAGGTATAAAAATTTCAAGATCCATAACTGAAACATGTCCAATGGGTCAAATATTGGCTACTATATGGCTAATGTATCACTAGAAGGAGTCAATTGGGTAGGAATAGAAAGTTCAACATAAAGGACTGAAATATTTTCAGTGGGTCAAAAAATTGGCTTAACTATCGCAAGAAGGAGTCAATGGGGTAGAACTAAAAATTTCAAAATAGACGATTCTTGGGCCCGATTTTAGTACATTTGGTCAAATATTGACTTTTGAATGACCGATATAACATCAAAAAGAGTCAATAATTAGGTATAGATATTTCAAGATCCATGACTGGAACATGTTCAATGGGTCAGATATTGACGAGTCTATGGCTAATTTATCACCAGAAGGAGTCTATTGGGTAGAATTAGAAAGTTCAAAATCGATGACTCTTGGGCCGGATATAAGTCCATTTGGTCAGATATGGACTTCTGATTGGCTGATGTATCATCAGTCGGATTCTATGAGAAGGTATAGAAATTTCAAGATCCATGACTGAAACATGTTCAATGGGTCAAATATTGGCTACTCTATGGCTAATTTATCACAAAAAGGAGTCTATTGGGTAGAAAGAGAAAGTTCCAAATCGACGACTCTTGGACCCGATATTAGTACATTTGGTCAAATATGGACTTCTGAATGACTGACCTAAATTCAGAAAGAGTAGGTATAAAAATTTCAAGATCCATAACTGAAACATGTCCAATGGGTCAAATATTGGCTACTATATGGCTAATGTATAAATAGAAGGAGTCAATTGGGTAGGAATAGAAAGTTCAACATAAAGGACTGAAATATTTTCAGTGGGTCAAAAAATTGACTTAACTATCGCAAGAAGGAGTCAATGGGGTAGAACTAAAAAGTTCAAAATAGACGATTCTTGGGCCCGTTTTTAGTACATTTGGTCAAATATTGACTTTTGAATGACCGATGTAACATCAAAAAGAGTCAATAATTAGGTATAGATATTTCAAGATCCATGACTGGAACATGTTCAATGGGTCAGATATTGACGAGTCTATGGCTAATTTATCACAAAAAGAAGTCTATTGGGTAGAAAGAGAAAGTTCCAAATCGACGACTCTTGGGCCCGATATTAGTACATTTGGTCAAATATGGATTTCTGAATGACTGACCTAAATTCAGAAAGAGTCAATGAGTAGGTATAAAAATTTCAAGATCCATAACTGAAACATGTCCAATAGGTAAAATATTGGCTACTCTAAGGCTAATGTATCACAAGAAGAAGTCAATTGGGTAGGAATAGAAAGTTCAAGATCAAGGACTGAAATATTTTCAGTGGGTCAAAAACTGGCTGAACTATCTCCAGAAGGAGTCAAAAGGGTAGAACTAAAAAGTTCAATATAGACGACTCTTGGGCCAGATATTAGTACATTTGGTCAAATATGGATTTCTGAATGACTGACCTAAATTCAGAAAGAGTCAATAAGTAGGTATAGAAATTTCAAGATCCATGACTGAAACATGTTCAATGGGTCAAATATTGGCTACTCTATGGCTAATTTATCACAAAAAGGAGTCTATTCGGTAGAAAGAGAAAGTTCCAAATCGACGACTCTTGGGTCCGATATTAGTACATTTGGTCAAATATGGACTTCTGAATGACTGACCTAAATTCAGAAAGAGTAGGTATAAAAATTTCAAGATCCATGACTGAAACATGTCCAATGCGTAAAATATTGGCTACTCTAAGGCTAATGTATCACAAGAAGGAGTCAATTGGGTAGGAATAGAAAGTTCAACATAAAGGACTAAAATATTTTCAGTGGGTCAAAAATTGGCTTAACTATCGCAAGAAGGAGTCAATTGGGTAGAATTAAAAAGTTCCAAAGCGACGACTCTTGGGCCTGATATTAGTACATTTGGTCAAATATGGATTTCTGAATGACTGACCTAAATTCAGAAAGAGTCAATAAGTAGGTATAGAAATTTCAAGATCCATGACTGAAACATGTTCACTGGGTCAAATATTGGCTACTCTATGGCTAATTTATCACAAAAAGGAGTCTATTGGGTAGAAAGAGAAAGTTCAAAATCGACGACTCTTGGGCCCGATATTAGTACATTTGGTCAAATATGGATTTCTGAATGACTGACCTAAATTCAGAAAGAGTCAATGAGTAGGTATAAAAATTTCAAGATCCATAACTGAAACATGTCCAATAGGTGAAATATTGGCTACTCTAAGGCTAATGTATCACAAGAAGAAGTCAATTGGGTAGGAATAGAAAGTTCAAGATCAAGGACTGAAATATTTTCAGTGGGTCAAAAACTGGCTGAACTATCTCCAGAAGGAGTCAAAAGGGTAGAACTAAAAAGTTCAATATAGACGACTCTTGGGCCAGATATTAGTACATTTGGTCAAATATGGATTTCTGAATGACTGACCTAAATTCAGAAAGAGTCAATAAGTAGGTATAGAAATTTCAAGATCCATGACTGAAACATGTTCAATGGGTCAAATATTGGCTACTCTATGGCTAATTTATCACAAAAAGGAGTCTATTGGGTAGAAAGAGAAAGTTCCAAATCGACGCCTCTTGGGCCCGATATTAGTACATTTGGTCAAATATGGACTTCTGAATGACTGACCTAAATTCAGAAAGAGTAGGTATAAAAATTTCAAGATCCATGACTGAAACATGTCCAATGGGTAAAATATTGGCTACTCTAAGGCTAATGTATCACAAGAAGGAGTCAATTGGGTAGGAATAGAAAGTTCAACATAAAGGACTAAAATATATTCAGTGGGTTAAAAATTGGCTTAACTATCGCAAGAAGGAGTCAATTGGGTAGAATTAAAAAGTTCCAAAGCGACGACTCTTGGGCCTGATATTAGTACATTTGGTCAAATATGGATTTCTGAATGACTGACCTAAATTCAGAAAGAGTCAATGAGTAGGTATAAAAATTTCAAGATCCATAACTGAAACATGTCCAATGGGTAAAGTATTGGCTACTCTATGGCTAATTTATCACCAGAAGGAGTCAATTGGGTAGAACTAAAAAGTTCAAAATAGACGACTCTTGGGCCCGATTTTAGTACATTTGGTCAAATATTGACTTTTGAATGACCGATGTAAAATCAGAAAGAGTCAATGAGTAGGTATAAAAATTTCAAGATCCATAACTGAAACATGTCCAATGGGTAAAATATTGGCTACTCTAAGGCTAATGTATCACAAGAAGAAGTCAATTGGGTAGGAATAGAAAGTTCAAGATCAAGGACTGAAATATTTTCAGTGGGTCAAAAATTGGCTTAACTATCTCCAGACTGAAATCTTGGCCCCGATTTTAGTACATTTGGTCAAATATTGACTTTTTGAATGAACGATGTAACATCAAAAAGAGTCAAAAAGTAGGTATAGAAATTTCAAGATCCATGACTGAAACATGTTCAATGGGTCAAATATTGGCTACTCTATGGCTAATTTATCACAAAAAGGAGTCTATTGGGTAGAAAGAGAAAGTTCCAAATCGACGAATCTTGGGCCCGAAATTAGTACATTTGGTCAAATATGGATTTCTGAATGACTGACCTAAATTCAGAAAGAGTCAATGAGTAGGTATAAAAATTTCAAGATCCATAACTGAAACATGTCCAATGGGTAAAATATTGGCTACTCTAAGGCTAATGTATCACAAGAAGGAGTCAATTGGGTAGGAATAGAAAGTTCAAGATCAAGGACTGAAATATTTTCAGTGGGTCAAAAATTGGCTGAACTATCTCCAGAAGGAGTCAAAAGGGTAGAACTAAAAAGTTCAATATAGACGACTCTTGGGACCGATTTTAGTACATTTGGTCAAATATTGACTTTTGAATGACCGATGTAACATCAGAAAGAGTCAATAAGTAGGTATAGAAATGTCAAGATCCATTACTGAAACATGTTCAATGGGTCAATTATTGGCTACTCTATCGCTAATTAATCACCAGAAGGAGTTAAGTGGGTAGAAATAGAAAGTTCAAAATCGACGACTCTTGGGCCCGATATTAGTACATTTGGTCAAATATGGATTTCTGAATGACTGACCTAAATTCAGAAAGAGTCAATGAGTAGGTATAAAAATTTCAAGATCCATGACTGAAACATGTCCAATTGGTAAAATATTGGCTACTCTAAGGCTAATGTATCACAAGAAGGAGTCAATTGGGTAGGAATAGAAAGTTCAAGATCAAGGATTGAAATATTTTCAGTGGGACAAAAATTGGCTGTACTATCTCTAGAAGGATTCAAAAGGGTAGAACTAAAAAGTTCAAAATAGACGATTCTTGGGCCCAATTTTAGTACATTTGGTCAATATATTGACTTTTGAATGACAGATGTAACATCAAATAAAGTCAATAAGTATATTAATAATAAGCCAATAATATTGGCTACTCTATGGCTAATTTATCACAAAAAGGAGTCTATTGGGTAGAAATAGAAAGTTCCAAATCGACGACTCTTGGGCCCGATATTAGTACATTTGATCAAATATGGATTTCTGAACGACTGACCTAAATTCAGAAAGAGTCAATAAGTAGGTATAGAAATTTCAAGATCCATGACTGAAACATGTTCAATGGGTCAAATATTGGCTACTCTATGGCTAATTTATCACAAAAAAGAGTCTATTGGGTAGAAAGAGAAAGTTCCAAATCGACGACTCTTGGGCCCGATATTAGTACATTTGGTCAAATATGTATTTCTGAATGACTGACCTAAATTCAGAAAGAGTCAATGAGTAGGTATAAAAATTTCAAGATCCATAACTGAAACATGTCCAATGGGTAAAATATTGGCCACGCTAATGCTAATGTATCACAAGAAGGAGTCAATTGGGTAGGAATAGAAAGTTCAACATAAAGGACTGAAACATTTTCAGTGGGTCAAAAATTGGCTTAACTATCGCAAGAAGGAGTCAATTGGGTAGAACTAAAAAGTTCAAAATAGACGACTCTTGGGCCCGATTTTAGTACATTTGGTCAAATATTGACTTTTGAATGATCGATGTAAAATCAGAAAGAGTCAATGAGTAGGTATGAAAATTTCAAGATCCATAACTGAAACATGTCCAATGGGTAAATTATTGGCTACTCTAAGGCTAATGTATCACAAGAAGGAGTCAATTGGGTAGAAATAGAAAGTTTAAAATCGACGACTCTTGGGCCCGATATTAGTACATTTGGTCAAATATGGATTTCTGAATGACTGACCTAAATTCAGAAAGAGTCAATGAGTAGGTATAAACATTTCAATATCCATAACTGAAACATGTCCAATGGGTAAAATATTGGCTACTCTAAGGCTAATGTATCACAAGAAGGAGTCAATTGGTTAGGAATAGAAAGTTCAAGATCAAGGACTGAAATATTTTCAGTGGGTCAAAAATTGGCTGAACTATCTCCAGAAGGATTCAATAGGGTAGAACTAAAATCTTCAAAATCGACGGCTCTTGGGCCCGATATTAGTACATTTGGTCAAATATGGACTTCTGAATGACTGACCTAAATTCAGAAAGAGTAGGTATAAAAATTTCAAGATCCATAACTGAAACATGTCCAATGGGTCAAATATTGGCTACTATATGGCTAATGTATCACTAGAAGGAGTCAATTGGGTAGGAATAGAAAGTTCAACATAAAGGACTGAAATATTTTCAGTGGGTCAAAAAATTGGCTTAACTATCGCAAGAAGGAGTCAATGGGGTAGAACTAAAAAGTTCAAAATAGACGATTCTTGGGCCCGTTTTTAGTACATTTGGTCAAATATTGACTTTTGAATGACCGATGTAACATCAAAAAGAGTCAATAATTAGGTATAGATATTTCAAGATCCATGACTGGAACATGTTCAATGGGTCAGATATTGACGAGTCTATGGCTAATTTATCACCAGAAGGAGTCTATTGGGTAGAAATAGAAAGTTCAAAATCGATGACTCTTGGGCCGGATATAAGTCCATTTGGTCAAATATGGACTTCTGATTGGCTGATGTATCATCAGTCGGATTCTATGAGTAGGTATAGAAATTTCAAGATCCATGACTGAAACATGTTCAATGGGTCAAATATTGGCTACTCTATGGCTAATTTATCACAAAAAGGAGTCTATTGGTTAGAAAGAGAAAGTTCCAAATCGACGACTCTTGGGCCCTATATTAGTACATTTGGTCAAATATGGATTTGTGAATGACTGACCTAAATTCAGAAAGAGTCAATGAGTAGGTATAAAAATTTCAAGATCCATAACTGAAACATGTCCAATAGGTAAAATATTGGCTACTCTAAGGCTAATGTATCACAAGAAGAAGTCAATTGGGTAGGAATAGAAAGTTCAAGATCAAGGACTGAAATATTTTCAGTGAGTCAAAAATTGGCTGAACTATCTACAGAAGGAGTCAAAAGAGTAGAACTAAAAAGTTCAATATAGACGACTCTTGGGCCAGATATTAGTACATTTGGTCAAATATGGATTTCTGAACGACTGACCTAAATTCAGAAAGAGTCAATAAGTAGGTATAGAAATTTCAAGATCCATGACTGAAACATGTTCAATGGGTCAAATATTGGCTACTCTATGGCTAATTTATCACAAAAAGGAGTCTATTGGGTAGAAAGAGAAAGTTCCAAATCGACGACTCTTGGGCCCGATATTAGTACATTTGTTCAAATATGGATTTCTGAATGACTGACCTAAATTCAGAAAGAGTCAATGAGTAGTTATAAAAATTTCAAGATCCATGACTGAAACATGTCCAATGGGTAAAATATTGGCTACTCTAAGGCTAATGTATCACAAGAAGGGGTCAATTGGGTAGGAATAGAAAGTTCAAGATCAAGGACTGAAATATTTTCAGTGGGTCAAAAATTGGCTGAACTATCTCCAGAAGGAGTCAATAAGGTAGAAATAAAAAGTTCAAATTAGACGACTCTTGGGCCCGATTTTAGTACATTTGGTCAAATATTGACTTCTGAATGACTGACCTAAATTCAGAAAGAGTAAATGAGTAGATATAAAAATTTCAAGATCCATAACTGAAACATGTCCAATGGGTAAAATATTGGCCACGCTAATGCTAATGTATCACAAGAAGGAGTCAATTGGGTAGGAATAGAAAGTTCAACATAAAGGACTGAAATATTTTCAGTGGGTCAAAAATTGGCTTAACTATCGCAAGAAGGAGTCAATTGGGTAGAACTAAAAAGTTCAAAATAGA
Source organism: Zacco platypus (assembly GCA_038088235.1). NCBI lineage: Eukaryota > Metazoa > Chordata > Actinopteri > Cypriniformes > Xenocyprididae > Zacco > Zacco platypus. The sequence goes on from CM076068.1 coordinate 1,246,322, forward strand.
CGACTCTTGGGCCCGATTTTAGTACATTTGGTCAAATATTGACTTTTGAATGATCGATGTAAAATCAGAAAGAGTCAATGAGTAGGTATGAAAATTTCAAGATCCATAACTGAAACATGTCCAATGGGTAAATTATTGGCTACTCTAAGGCTAATGTGTCACAAGAAGGAGTCAATTGGGTAGAAATAGAAAGTTTAAAATCGACGACTCTTGGGCCCGATATTAGTACATTTGGTCAAATATGTATTTCTGAATGACTGACCTAAATTCAGAAAGAGTCAATGAGTAGGTATAAAAATTTCAAGATCCATAACTGAAACATGTCCAATGGGTAAAATATTGGCTACTCTAAGGCTAATGTATCACAAGAAGGAGTCAATTGGGTAGGAATAGAAAGTTCAAGATCAAGGACTGAAATATTTTCAGTGGGTCAAAAATTGGCTGAACTATCTCCAGAAGGAGTCAAAAGGGTAGAACTAAAAAGTTCAATATAGACGACTCTTGGGCCCGATTTTAGTACATTTGGTCAAATATTGACTTCTGAATGACTGACCTAAATTCAGAAAGAGTAAATGAGTAGATATAAAAATTTCAAGATCCATAACTGAAACATGTCCAATGGGTCAAATATTGGCTACTCTATGGCTAATTTATCACAAAAAGGAGTCTATTGGGTAGAAAGAGAAAGTTCCAAATCGACGAATCTTGGGCCCGAAATTAGTACATTTGGTCAAATATGGATTTCTGAATGACTGACCTAAATTCAGAAAGAGTCAATGAGTAGGTATAAAAATTTCAAGATCCATAACTGAAACATGTCCAATGGGTAAAATATTGGCTACTCTAAGGCTAATGTATCACAAGAAGGAGTCAATTGGGTAGGAATAGAAAGTTCAAGATCAAGGACTGAAATATTTTCAGTGGGTCAAAAATTGGCTGAACTATCTCCAGAAGGAGTCAAAAGGGTAGAACTAAAAAGTTCAATATAGACGACTCTTGGGACCGATTTTAGTACATTTGGTCAAATATTGACTTTTGAATGACCGATGTAAAATCAGAAAGAGTCAATGAGTAGGTATAAAAATTTCAAGATCCATAACTGAAACATGTCCAATGGGTAAAATATTGGCTACTCTAAGGCTAATGTATCACAAGAAGAAGTCAATTGGGTAGGAATAGAAAGTTCAAGATCAAGGACTGAAATATTTTCAGTGGGTCAAAAATTGGCTTAACTATCTCCAGACTGAAATCTTGGCCCCGATTTTAGTACATTTGGTCAAATATTGACTTTTTGAATGAACGATGTAACATCAAAAAGAGTCAAAAAGTAGGTATAGAAATTTCAAGATCCATGACTGAAACATGTTCAATGGGTCAAATATTGGCTACTCTATGGCTAATTTATCACAAAAAGGAGTCTATTGGGTAGAAAGAGAAAGTTCCAAATCGACGAATCTTGGGCCCGAAATTAGTACATTTGGTCAAATATGGATTTCTGAATGACTGACCTAAATTCAGAAAGAGTCAATGAGTAGGTATAAAAATTTCAAGATCCATAACTGAAACATGTCCAATGGGTAAAATATTGGCTACTCTAAGGCTAATGTATCACAAGAAGGAGTCAATTGGGTAGGAATAGAAAGTTCAAGATCAAGGACTGAAATATTTTCAGTGGGTCAAAAATTGGCTGAACTATCTCCAGAAGGAGTCAAAAGGGTAGAACTAAAAAGTTCAATATAGACGACTCTTGGGACCGAATTTAGTACATTTGGTCAAATATTGACTTTTGAATGACCGATGTAACATCAGAAAGAGTCAATAAGTAGGTATAGAAATGTCAAGATCCATTACTGAAACATGTTCAATGGGTCAATTATTGGCTACTCTATCGCTAATTAATCACCAGAAGGAGTTAAGTGGGTAGAAATAGAAAGTTCAAAATCGACGACTCTTGGGCCCGATATTAGTACATTTGGTCAAATATGGATTTCTGAATGACTGACCTAAATTCAGAAAGAGTCAATGAGTAGGTATAAAAATTTCAAGATCCATGACTGAAACATGTCCAATTGGTAAAATATTGGCTACTCTAAGGCTAATGTATCACAAGAAGGAGTCAATTGGGTAGGAATAGAAAGTTCAAGATCAAGGACTGAAATATTTTCAGTGGGACAAAAATTGGCTGTACTATCTCTAGAAGGATTCAAAAGGGTAGAACTAAAAAGTTCAAAATAGACGATTCTTGGGCCCAATTTTAGTACATTTGGTCAATATATTGACTTTTGAATGACAGATGTAACATCAAATAAAGTCAATAAGTATATTAATAATAAGCCAATAATATTGGCTACTCTATGGCTAATTTATCACAAAAAGGAGTCTATTGGGTAGAAATAGAAAGTTCCAAATCGACGACTCTTGGGCCCGATATTAGTACATTTGGTCAAATATTGATTTCTGAATGACTGACCTAAATTTAGAAAGAGTCAATGAGTAGGTATAAAAATTTCAAGATCCATAACTGAAACATGTCCAATGGGTAAAATATTGGCTACTCTAAGGCTAATGTATCACAAGAAGGAGTCAATTGGGTAGGAATAGAAAGTTCAACATAAAGGACTGAAATATTTTCAGTGGGTCAAAAATTGGCTTAACTATCGCAAGAAGGAGTCAATTGGGTAGAACTAAAAAGTTCAAAATAGACGACTCTTGGGCCCGATTTTAGTACATTTGGTCAAATATTGACTTTTGAATGATCGATGTAAAATCAGAAAGAGTCAATTAGTAGGTATAGAAATTTCGAGATCCATGACTGAAACATGTCCAATGGGTAATATATTGGCTACTATATGGCTAATGTATAAATAGAAGGAGTCAATTGGGTAGGAATAGAAAGTTCAAGATCAAGGACTGAAATATTTTCAGTGGGTCAAAAATTGGCTGAACTATCTCCAGAAGGAGTCAAAAGGGTTTAACTAAGTAGTTCAATATAGACGACTCTTGGGCCAGATCTTAGTACATTTGGTCAAATATGGATTTCTGAACGACTGACCTAAATTCAGAAAGAGTCAATAAGTAGGTATAGAAATTTCAAGATCCATGACTGAAACATGTTCAATGGGTCAAATATTGGCTACTCTATGGCTAATTTATCACAAAAAAGAGTCTATTGGGTAGAAAGAGAAAGTTCCAAATCGACGACTCTTGGGCCCGATATTAGTACATTTGGTCAAATATGTATTTCTGAATGACTGACCTAAATTCAGAAAGAGTCAATGAGTAGGTATAAAAATTTCAAGATCCATAACTGAAACATGTCCAATGGGTAAAATATTGGCCACGCTAATGCTAATGTATCACAAGAAGGAGTCAATTGGGTAGGAATAGAAAGTTCAACATAAAGGACTGAAATATTTTCAGTGGGTCAAAAATTGGCTTAACTATCGCAAGAAGGAGTCAATTGGGTAGAACTAAAAAGTTCAAAATAGACGACTCTTGGGCCCGATTTTAGTACATTTGGTCAAATATTGACTTTTGAATGATCGATGTAAAATCAGAAAGAGTCAATGAGTAGGTATGAAAATTTCAAGATCCATAACTGAAACATGTCCAATGGGTAAATTATTGGCTACTCTAAGGCTAATGTATCACAAGAAGGAGTCAATTGGGTAGAAATAGAAAGTTTAAAATCGACGACTCTTGGGCCCGATATTAGTACATTTGGTCAAATATGGATTTCTGAATGACTGACCTAAATTCAGAAAGAGTCAATGAGTAGGTATAAACATTTCAATATCCATAACTGAAACATGTCCAATGGGTAAAATATTGGCTACTCTAAGGCTAATGTATCACAAGAAGGAGTCAATTGGTTAGGAATAGAAAGTTCAAGATCAAGGACTGAAATATTTTCAGTGGGTCAAAAATTGGCTGAACTATCTCCAGAAGGATTCAATAGGGTAGAACTAAAATCTTCAAAATCGACGGCTCTTGGGCCCGATATTAGTACATTTGGTCAAATATGGACTTCTGAATGACTGACCTAAATTCAGAAAGAGTAGGTATAAAAATTTCAAGATCCATAACTGAAACATGTCCAATGGGTCAAATATTGGCTACTATATGGCTAATGTATCACTAGAAGGAGTCAATTGGGTAGGAATAGAAAGTTCAACATAAAGGACTGAAATATTTTCAGTGGGTCAAAAAATTGGCTTAACTATCGCAAGAAGGAGTCAATGGGGTAGAACTAAAAAGTTCAAAATAGACGATTCTTGGGCCCGTTTTTAGTACATTTGGTCAAATATTGACTTTTGAATGACCGATGTAACATCAAAAAGAGTCAATAATTAGGTATAGATATTTCAAGATCCATGACTGGAACATGTTCAATGGGTCAGATATTGACGAGTCTATGGCTAATTTATCACCAGAAGGAGTCTATTGGGTAGAAATAGAAAGTTCAAAATCGATGACTCTTGGGCCGGATATAAGTCCATTTGGTCAAATATGGACTTCTGATTGGCTGATGTATCATCAGTCGGATTCTATGAGTAGGTATAGAAATTTCAAGATCCATGACTGAAACATGTTCAATGGGTCAAATATTGGCTACTCTATGGCTAATTTATCACAAAAAGGAGTCTATTGGTTAGAAAGAGAAAGTTCCAAATCGACGACTCTTGGGCCCTATATTAGTACATTTGGTCAAATATGGATTTGTGAATGACTGACCTAAATTCAGAAAGAGTCAATGAGTAGGTATAAAAATTTCAAGATCCATAACTGAAACATGTCCAATAGGTAAAATATTGGCTACTCTAAGGCTAATGTATCACAAGAAGAAGTCAATTGGGTAGGAATAGAAAGTTCAAGATCAAGGACTGAAATATTTTCAGTGAGTCAAAAATTGGCTGAACTATCTACAGAAGGAGTCAAAAGAGTAGAACTAAAAAGTTCAATATAGACGACTCTTGGGCCAGATATTAGTACATTTGGTCAAATATGGATTTCTGAACGACTGACCTAAATTCAGAAAGAGTCAATAAGTAGGTATAGAAATTTCAAGATCCATGACTGAAACATGTTCAATGGGTCAAATATTGGCTACTCTATGGCTAATTTATCACAAAAAGGAGTCTATTGGGTAGAAAGAGAAAGTTCCAAATCGACGACTCTTGGGCCCGATATTAGTACATTTGTTCAAATATGGATTTCTGAATGACTGACCTAAATTCAGAAAGAGTCAATGAGTAGTTATAAAAATTTCAAGATCCATGACTGAAACATGTCCAATGGGTAAAATATTGGCTACTCTAAGGCTAATGTATCACAAGAAGGGGTCAATTGGGTAGGAATAGAAAGTTCAAGATCAAGGACTGAAATATTTTCAGTGGGTCAAAAATTGGCTGAACTATCTCCAGAAGGAGTCAATAAGGTAGAAATAAAAAGTTCAAATTAGACGACTCTTGGGCCCGATTTTAGTACATTTGGTCAAATATTGACTTCTGAATGACTGACCTAAATTCAGAAAGAGTAAATGAGTAGATATAAAAATTTCAAGATCCATAACTGAAACATGTCCAATGGGTAAAATATTGGCCACGCTAATGCTAATGTATCACAAGAAGGAGTCAATTGGGTAGGAATAGAAAGTTCAACATAAAGGACTGAAATATTTTCAGTGGGTCAAAAATTGGCTTAACTATCGCAAGAAGGAGTCAATTGGGTAGAACTAAAAAGTTCAAAATAGACGACTCTTGGGCCCGATTTTAGTACATTTGGTCAAATATTGACTTTTGAATGATCGATGTAAAATCAGAAAGAGTCAATGAGTAGGTATGAAAATTTCAAGATCCATAACTGAAACATGTCCAATGGGTAAATTATTGGCTACTCTAAGGCTAATGTGTCACAAGAAGGAGTCAATTGGGTAGAAATAGAAAGTTTAAAATCGACGACTCTTGGGCCCGATATTAGTACATTTGGTCAAATATGTATTTCTGAATGACTGACCTAAATTCAGAAAGAGTCAATGAGTAGGTATAAAAATTTCAAGATCCATAACTGAAACATGTCCAATGGGTAAAATATTGGCTACTCTAAGGCTAATGTATCACTAGAAGGAGTCAATTGGGTAGGAATAGAAAGTTCAAGATCAAGGACTGAAATATTTTCAGTGGGTCAAAAATTGGCTGAACTATCTCCAGAAGGAGTCAAAAGGGTAGAACTAAAAAGTTCAATATAGACGACTCTTGGGCCCGATTTTAGTACATTTGGTCAAATATTGACTTCTGAATGACTGACCTAAATTCAGAAAGAGTAAATGAGTAGATATAAAAATTTCAAGATCCATAACTGAAACATGTCCAATGGGTAAAATATTGGCCACGCTAATGCTAATGTATCACAAGGAGGAGTCAATTGGGTAGGAATAGAAAGTTCAACATAAAGGACTGAAATATTTTCAGTGGGTCAAAAATTGGCTTAACTATCGCAAGAAGGAGTCAATTGGGTAGAACTAAAAAGTTCAAAATAGACGACTCTTGGGCCCGATTTTAGTCCATTTGGTCAAATATTGACTTCTGAATGACTGACCTAAATTCAGAAAGAGTAGGTATAAAAATTTCAAGATCCATAACTGAAACATGTCCAATGGGTCAAATATTGGCTATTATATGGCTAATGTATCACTAGAAGGAGTCAATTGGGTAGGAATAGAAAGTTCAACATAAAGGACTGAAATATTTTCAGTGGGTCAAAAAATTGGCTTAACTAACGCAAGAAGGAGTCAATGGGGTAGAACTAAAAATTTCAAAATAGACGATTCTTGGGCCCGATTTTAGTACATTTGGTCAAAAATTGACTTTTGAATGACCGATGTAACATCAAAAAGAGTCAATAATTAGGTATAGATATTTCAAGATCCATGACTGGAACATGTTCAATGGGTCAGATATTGACGAGTCTATGGCTAATTTATCACCAGAAGGAGTCTATTGGGTAGAAATAGAAAGTTCAAAATCGATGACTCTTGGGCCGGATATAAGTCCATTTGGTCAGATATGGACTTCTGATTGGCTGATGTATCATCAGTCGGATTCTATGAGTAGGTATAGAAATTTCAAGATCCATGACTGAAACATGTTCAATGGGTCAAATATTGGCTACTCTATGGCTAATTTATCACAAAAAGGAGTCTATTGGGTAGAAATAGAAAGTTCAAAATCGACGACTCTTGGGCCCGATATTAGTACATTTGGTCAAATATGTATTTCTGAATGACTGACCTAAATTCAGAAAGAGTCAATGTGTAGGTATAAAAATTTCAAGATCCATAAATGAAACATGTCCAATGGGTAAAATATTGGCTACTCTAAGGCTAATGTATCACAAGAAGGAGTCAATTGGGTAGGAATAGAAAGTTCAAGATCAAGGACTGAAATATTTTCAGTGGGTCAAAAATTGGCTGAACTATCTTCAGAAGGAGTCAAAAGGGTAGAACTAAAAAGTTCAATATAGACGACTCTTGGGCCCGATTTTAGTCCATTTGGTCAAATATTGACTTTTGAATAATCGATGTAAAATCAGAAAGAGTCAATGAGTAGGTATGAAAATTTCAAGATCCATAACTGAAACATGTTCAATGGGTAAATTATTGGCTACTCTAAGGCTAATGTATCACAAGAAGGAGTCAATTGGGTAGAAATAGAAAGTTTACAATCGACGACTCTTGGGCCCGATATTAGTACATTTGGTCAAATATGGATTTCTGAATGACTGACCTAAATTCAGAAAGAGTCAATGAGTAGCTATAAACATTTCAAGATCCATAACTGAAACATGTCCAATGGGTAAAATATTGGCTACTCTAAGGCTAATGTATCACAAGAAGGAGTCAATTGGTTAGGAATAGAAAGTTCAAGATCAAGGACTGAAATATTTTCAGTGGGTCAAAAATTGGCTGAACTATCTCCAGAAGGATTCAATAGGGTAGAACTAAAATGTTCAAAATCGACGACTCTTGGGCCCGATATTAGTACATTTGGTCAAATATGGACTTCTGAATGACTGACCTAAATTCAGAAAGAGTAGGTATAAAAATTTCAAGATCCATAACTGAAACATGTCCAATGGGTAAAATATTGGCTACTCTAAGGCTAATGTATCACAAGAAGGAGTCAATTGGTTAGGAATAGAAAGTTCAAGATCAAGGACTGAAATATTTTCAGTGGGTCAAAAATTGGCTGAACTATCTCCAGAAGGATTCAATAGGGTAGAACTAAAAAGTTCAAATTAGACGACTCTTGGGCCCGATTTTAGTACATTTGGTCAAATATTGACTTTTGAATGACCGATGTAACATCAGAAAGAGTCAATAAGTAGGTATAGAAATTTCAAGATCCATGACTGGAACATGTTCAATGGGTCAGATATTGACGAGTCTATGGCTAATTTATCACCAGAAGGAGTCTATTGGGTAGAAATAGAAAGTTCAAAATCGATGACTCTTGGGCCGGATATAAGTCCATTTGGTCAAATATGGACTTCTGATTGGCTGATGTATCATCAGTCGGATTCTATGAGTAGGTATAGAAATTTCAAGATCCATGACTGAAACATGTTCACTGGGTCAAATATTGGCTACTCTATGGCTAATTTATCACAAAAAGGAGTCTATTGTTTAGAAAGAGAAAGTTCCAAATCGACGACTCTTGGGCCAGATATTAGTACATTTGGTCAAATATGGATTTCTGAATGACTGACCTAAATTCAGAAAGAGTCAATAAGTAGGTATAGAAATTTCAAGATCCATGACTGAAACATGTTCAATGGGTCAAATATTGGCTACTCTATGGCTAATTTATCACAAAAAGGAGTCTATTGGGTAGAAAGAGAAAGTTCCAAATCGACGACTCTTGGGCCCGATATTAGTACATTTGGTCAAATATGGACTTCTGAATGACTGACCTAAATTCAGAAAGAGTCAATGAGTAGTTATAAAAATTTCAAGATCCATGACTGAAACATGTCCAATGGGTAAAATATTGGCTACTCTAAGGCTAATGTATCACAAGAAGGAGTCAATTGGGTAGGAATAGAAAGTTCAAGATCAAGGACTGAAATATTTTCAGTGGGTCAAAAATTGGCTGAACTATCTCCAGAAGGAGTCAATGAGGTAGAACTAAAAAGTTCAAATTAGACGACTCTTGGGCCCGATTTTAGTACATTTGGTCAAATATTGACTTTTGAATGACCGATGTAACATCAGAAAGAGTCAATAAGTAGGTATAGAAATTTCAAGATCCATGACTGGAACATGTTCAATGGGTCAGATATTGACGAGTCTATGGCTAATTTATCACCAGAAGGAGTCTATTGGGTAGAAATAGAAAGTTCAAAATCGATGACTCTTGGGCCGGATATAAGTCCATTTGGTCAAATATGGACTTCTAATTGGCTGATGTATCATCAGTCGTATTCTATGAGTAGGTATAGAAATTTCAAGATCCATGACTGAAACATGTTCAATGGGTCAAATATTGGCTACTCTATGGCTAATTTATCACAAAAAGGAGTCTATTGGGTAGAAAGAGAAAGTTCCAAATCGACGACTCTTGGGCCCGATATTAGTACATTTGGTCAAATATGGATTTCTGAATGACTGACCTAAATTCAGAAAGAGTCAATGAGTAGGTATAAAAATTTCAAGATCCATAACTGAAACATGTCCAATAGGTAAAATATTGGCTACTCTAAGGCTAATGTATCACAAGAAGAAGTCAATTGGGTAGGAATAGAAAGTTCAAGATCAAGGACTGAAATATTTTCAGTGGGTCAAAAATTGGCTGAACTATCTCCAGAAGGAGTCAAAAGGGTAGAACTAAAAAGTTCCATATAGACGACTCTTGGGCCAGATATTAGTACATTTGGTCAAATATGGATTTCTGAATGACTGACCTAAATTCAGAAAGAGTCCATGAGTAGGTATAAAAATTTCAAGATCCATAACTGAAACGTGTCCAATAGGTAAAATATTGGCTACTCTAAGGCTAATGTATCACAAGAAGAAGTCAATTGGGTAGGATTAGAAAGTTCAAGATCAAGGACTGAAATATTTTCAGTGGGTCAAAAATTGGCTGAACTATCTCCAGAAGGAGTCAAAAGGGTAGAACTAAAAAGTTCATTATAGACGACTCTTGGGCCAGATATTAGTACATTTGGTCAAATATGGACTTCTGAATGACTGACCTAAATTCAGAAAGAGTAGGTATAAAAATTTCAAGATCCATGACTGAAACATGTCCAATGGGTAAAATATTGGCTACTCTAAGGCTAATGTATCACAAGAAGGAGTCAATTGGGTAGGAATAGAAAGTTCAACATAAAGGACTAAAATATTTTCAGTGGGTCAAAAATTGGATTAACTATCGCAAGAAGGAGTCAATTGGGTAGAATTAAAAAGTTCCAAAGCGACGACTCTTGGGCCTGATATTAGTACATTTTGTCAAATATGGATTTCTGAATGACTGACCTAAATTCAGAAAGAGTCAATGAGTAGGTATAAAAATTTCAAGATCCATAATTGAAACATGTCCAATGGGTAAAATATTGGCTACTCTATGGCTAATTTGTCACCAGAAGGAGTCAATTGGGTAGAACTAAAAAGTTCAAAATAGACGACTCTTGGGCCCGATTTTAGTACATTTGGTCAAATATTGACTTTTGAATGACCGATGTAAAATCAGAAAGAGTCAATGAGTAGGTATAAAAATTTCAAGATCCATAACTGAAACATGTCCAATGGGTAAAATATTGGCTACTCTAAGGCTAATGTATCACAAGAAGGAGTCAATTGGGTAGGAATAGAAAGTTCAAGATCAAGGACTGAAATATTTTCAGTGGGTCAAAAATTGGCTTAACTATCTCCAGACTGAAATCTTGGCCCCGATTTTAGTACATTTGGTCAAATATTGACTTTTTGAATGAACGATGTAACATCAAAAAGAGTCAATAAGTAGGTATAGAAATTTCAAGATCCATGACTGGAACATGTTCAATGGGTCAATTATTGGATACTCTATCGCTAATTTATCACCAGAAGGAGTCAATTGGGTAGAAAAAGAAAGTTCAAAATCGATGACTCTTGGGCCCGATTATAGTATATTTGGTCAAATATTGACTTCTGAATGACTGACCTAAATTCAGAAAGAGTAAATGAGTAGATATAAAAATTTCAAGATCCATAACTGAAACATGTCCAATGGGTAAAATATTGGCCACGCTAATGCTAATGTATCACAAGAAGGAGTCAATTGGGTAGGAATAGAAAGTTCAATATAAAGGACTGAAATATTTTCAGTGGGTCAAAAATTGGCTTAACTATCGCAAGAAGGAGTCAATTGGGTAGAACTAAAAAGTTCAAAATAGACGACTCTTGGTTCCGATTTTAGTACATTTGGTCAAATATTGACTTTTGAATGACCGATGTAAAATCAAAAAGAGTCAATGAGTAGGCATGAAAATTTCAAGATCCATAACTGAAACATGTCCAATGGGTAAATTATTGGCTACTCTAAGGCTAATGTATCACAAGAAGGAGTCAATTGGGTAGAAATAGAAAGTTTAAAATCGACGACTCTTGGGCCCGATATTAGTACATTTGGTCAAATATGGATTTCTGAATGACTGACCTAAATTCAGAAAGAGTCAATGAGTAGGTATAAAAATTTCAAGATCCATAACTGAAACATGTCCAATAGGTGAAATATTGGCTACTCTAAGGCTAATGTATCACAAGAAGAAGTCAATTGGGTAGGAATAGAAAGTTCAAGATCAAGGACTGAAATATTTTCAGTGGGTAAAAAATTGGCTGAACTATCTCCAGAAGGAGTCAATAAGGTAGAACTAAAAAGTTCAAATTAGACGACTCTTGGGCCCGATTTTAGTACATTTGGTCAAATATTGACTTTTGAATGACCGATGTAACATCAGAAAGAGTCAATAAGTAGGTATAGAAATTTCAAGATCCATGACTGGAACATGTTCAATGGGTCAGATATTGACGAGTCTATGGCTAATTTATCACCAGAAGGAGTCTATTGGGTAGAAATAGAAAGTTCAAAATCGATGACTCTTGGGCCGGATATAAGTCCATTTGGTCAAATATGGACTTCTGATTGGCTGATGTATCATCAGTCGGATTCTATGAGTAGGTATAGAAATTTCAAGATCCATGACTGAAACATGTTCACTGGGTCAAATATTGGCTACTCTTTGGCTAATTTATCACAAAAAGGAGTCTATTGGGTAGAAAGAGAAAGTTCCAAATCGACGACTCTTGGGCCCGATATTAGTACATTTGGTCAAATATGGATTTCTGAATGACTGACCTAAATTCAGAAAGAGTCAATAAGTAGGTATAGAAATTTCAAGATCCATGACTGAAACATGTTCAATGGGTCAAATATTGGCTACTCTATGGCTAATTTATCACAAAAAGGAGTCTATTGGGTAGAAAGAGAAAGTTCCAAATCGACGACTCTTGGGCCCGATATTAGTACATTTGGTCAAATATGGACTTCTGAATGACTGACCTAAATTCAGAAAGAGTAGGTATAAAAATTTCAAGATCCATGACTGAAACATGTCCAATGGGTAAAATATTGGCTACTCTAAGGCTAATGTATCACAAGAAGGAGTCAATTGGGTAGGAATAGAAAGTTCAACATAAAGGACTAAAATATTTTCAGTGGGTCAAAAATTGGCTTAACTATCGCAAGAAGGAGTCAATTGGGTAGAATTAAAAAGTTCCAAAGCGACCACTCTTGGGCCTGATATTAGTACATTTGGTCAATTATGGATTTCTGAATGACTGACCTAAATTCAGAAAGAGTCAATGAGTAGGTATGAAAATTTCAAGATCCATAACTGAAACATTTCCAATGGGTAAATTATTGGCTACTCTAAGGCTAATGTATCACAAGAAGGAGTCAATTGGGTAGGAATAGAAAGTTCCAGATCAAGGACTGAAATATTTTCAGTGGGTCAAAAATTGGCTGAACTATCAAAAGAAGGAGTCAAAAGGGTAGAAGTAAAAAGTTCAAAATAGACGATTGTTGGGCCCGATTTTAGTACATTTGGTCAAATATTGACTTTTGAATGACCGATGTAAAATCAGAAAGAGTCAATGAGTAGGTATAAAAATTTCAAGATCCATTACTGAAACATGTTCAATGGGTCAATTATTGGATACACTATGGCTAATTTATCACCAGAAGGAGTCAATTGGGTAGAAAAAGAAAGTTAAAAATCGACGACTCTTGGGCCCGATTTTAGTACATTTGGTCAAATATTGACTTTTGAATGACCTATTTAACATCAGAAAAAGTAAATAAGTAGGTATTGAAATTTCAAGATCCATGACTGAAACATGTTCAATGGGTCAATTATTGGCTACTCTATGGCTAATTTATCACCAGAAAGAGTCTATTTGGTAGAAATAGAAAGTTCAAAATCGATGACTATTGGGCCGGATATAAGTCCATTCGGTCAAATATGGATTTCTGAATGACTGACCTAAATTCAGAAAGAGTCAATGAGTAGGTAAAAAAATTTCAAGATCCATAACTGAAACATGTCCAATGGGTAAAATATTGGCTACTCTAGGGCTAATGTATCACAAGAAGGAGTCAACTGGGTAGGAATAGAAAGTTCAAGATCAAGGACTGAAATATTTTCAGTGGGTCAAAAATTGGCTGAACTATCTCCAGAAGGAGTCAAAGGGGTAGAACTAAAAAGTTCAAAATAGACGATTCTTGGGCCCGATTTTAGTACATTTGGTCAAATATTGACTTTTGAATGACCGATGTAACATCAAAAAGAGTCAATAATTAGGTATAGATATTTCAAGATCCATGACTGAAACATGTTCAATGGGTAAAATATTGGCTACTCTAAGGCTAATGTATCACAAGAAGGAGTCAATTGGGTAGGAATAGAAAGTTCAAGATCAAGGACTGAAATATTTTCAGTGGGTCAAAAATTGGCTGAACTATCTCCAGAAGGAGTCAAAAGGGTAGAACTAAAAAGTTCAATATAGACGACTCTTGGGCCCGATTTTAGTACATTTGGTCAAATATTGACTTCTGAATGACTGACCTAAATTCAGAAAGAGTAAATGAGTAGATATAAAAATTTCAAGATCCATAACTGAAACATGTCCAATGGGTAAAATATTGGCCACGCTAATGCTAATGTATCACAAGGAGGAGTCAATTGGGTAGGAATAGAAAGTTCAACATAAAGGACTGAAATATTTTCAGTGGGTCAAAAATTGGCTTAACTATCGCAAGAAGGAGTCAATTGGGTAGAACTAAAAAGTTCAAAATAGACGACTCTTGGGCCCGATTTTAGTCCATTTGGTCAAATATTGACTTCTGAATGACTGACCTAAATTCAGAAAGAGTAGGTATAAAAATTTCAAGATCCATAACTGAAACATGTCCAATGGGTCAAATATTGGCTATTATATGGCTAATGTATCACTAGAAGGAGTCAATTGGGTAGGAATAGAAAGTTCAACATAAAGGACTGAAATATTTTCAGTGGGTCAAAAAATTGGCTTAACTAACGCAAGAAGGAGTCAATGGGGTAGAACTAAAAATTTCAAAATAGACGATTCTTGGGCCCGATTTTAGTACATTTGGTCAAATATTGACTTTTGAATGACCGATGTAACATCAAAAAGAGTCAATAATTAGGTATAGATATTTCAAGATCCATGACTGGAACATGTTCAATGGGTCAGATATTGACGAGTCTATGGCTAATTTATCACCAGAAGGAGTCTATTGGGTAGAAATAGAAAGTTCAAAATCGATGACTCTTGGGCCGGATATAAGTCCATTTGGTCAGATATGGACTTCTGATTGGCTGATGTATCATCAGTCGGATTCTATGAGTAGGTATAGAAATTTCAAGATCCATGACTGAAACATGTTCAATGGGTCAAATATTGGCTACTCTATGGCTAATTTATCACAAAAAGGAGTCTATTGGGTAGAAATAGAAAGTTCAAAATCGACGACTCTTGGGCCCGATATTAGTACATTTGGTCAAATATGTATTTCTGAATGACTGACCTAAATTCAGAAAG
The DNA here is from genome assembly GCA_038088235.1 of Zacco platypus. Classification (NCBI taxonomy): domain Eukaryota; kingdom Metazoa; phylum Chordata; class Actinopteri; order Cypriniformes; family Xenocyprididae; genus Zacco; species Zacco platypus. Next base: position 1,261,479 of record CM076068.1, read on the forward strand.
AGTCAATGTGTAGGTATAAAAATTTCAAGATCCATAAATGAAACATGTCCTATGGGTAAAATATTGGCTACTCTAAGGCTAATGTATCACAAGAAGGAGTCAATTGGGTAGGAATAGAAAGTTCAAGATCAAGGACTGAAATATTTTCAGTGGGTCAAAAATTGGCTGAACTATCTTCAGAAGGAGTCAAAAGGGTAGAACTAAAAAGTTCAATATAGACGACTCTTGGGCCCGATTTTAGTACATTTGGTCAAATATTGACTTCTGAATGACTGACCTAAATTCAGAAAGAGTAAATGAGTAGATATAAAAATTTCAAGATCCATAACTGAAACATGTCCAATGGGTAAAATATTGGCCACGCTAATGCTAATGTATCACAAGGAGGAGTCAATTGGGTAGGAATAGAAAGTTCAACATAAAGGACTGAAATATTTTCAGTGGGTCAAAAATTGGCTTAACTATCGCAAGAAGGAGTCAATTGGGTAGAACTAAAAAGTTCAAAATAGACGACTCTTGGGCCCGATTTTAGTCCATTTGGTCAAATATTGACTTTTGAATAATCGATGTAAAATCAGAAAGAGTCAATGAGTAGGTATGAAAATTTCAAGATCCATAACTGAAACATGTTCAATGGGTAAATTATTGGCTACTCTAAGGCTAATGTATCACAAGAAGGAGTCAATTGGGTAGAAATAGAAAGTTTACAATCGACGACTCTTGGGCCCGATATTAGTACATTTGGTCAAATATGGATTTCTGAATGACTGACCTAAATTCAGAAAGAGTCAATGAGTAGCTATAAACATTTCAAGATCCATAACTGAAACATGTCCAATGGGTAAAATATTGGCTACTCTAAGGCTAATGTATCACAAGAAGGAGTCAATTGGTTAGGAATAGAAAGTTCAAGATCAAGGACTGAAATATTTTCAGTGGGTCAAAAATTGGCTGAACTATCTCCAGAAGGATTCAATAGGGTAGAACTAAAATGTTCAAAATCGACGACTCTTGGGCCCGATATTAGTACATTTGGTCAAATATGGACTTCTGAATGACTGACCTAAATTCAGAAAGAGTAGGTATAAAAATTTCAAGATCCATAACTGAAACATGTCCAATGGGTAAAATATTGGCTACTCTAAGGCTAATGTATCACAAGAAGGAGTCAATTGGTTAGGAATAGAAAGTTCAAGATCAAGGACTGAAATATTTTCAGTGGGTCAAAAATTGGCTGAACTATCTCCAGAAGGATTCAATAGGGTAGAACTAAAAAGTTCAAATTAGACGACTCTTGGGCCCGATTTTAGTACATTTGGTCAAATATTGACTTTTGAATGACCGATGTAACATCAGAAAGAGTCAATAAGTAGGTATAGAAATTTCAAGATCCATGACTGGAACATGTTCAATGGGTCAGATATTGACGAGTCTATGGCTAATTTATCACCAGAAGGAGTCTATTGGGTAGAAATAGAAAGTTCAAAATCGATGACTCTTGGGCCGGATATAAGTCCATTTGGTCAAATATGGACTTCTGATTGGCTGATGTATCATCAGTCGGATTCTATGAGTAGGTATAGAAATTTCAAGATCCATGACTGAAACATGTTCACTGGGTCAAATATTGGCTACTCTATGGCTAATTTATCACAAAAAGGAGTCTATTGTTTAGAAAGAGAAAGTTCCAAATCGACGACTCTTGGGCCAGATATTAGTACATTTGGTCAAATATGGATTTCTGAATGACTGACCTAAATTCAGAAAGAGTCAATAAGTAGGTATAGAAATTTCAAGATCCATGACTGAAACATGTTCAATGGGTCAAATATTGGCTACTCTATGGCTAATTTATCACCAGAAGGAGTCAATTGGGTAGAAAAAGAAAGTTCAAAATCGATGACTCTTGGGCCCGATTATAGTATATTTGGTCAAATATTGACTTCTGAATGACTGACCTAAATTCAGAAAGAGTAAATGAGTAGATATAAAAATTTCAAGATCCATAACTGAAACATGTCCAATGGGTAAAATATTGGCCACGCTAATGCTAATGTATCACAAGAAGGAGTCAATTGGGTAGGAATAGAAAGTTCAATATAAAGGACTGAAATATTTTCAGTGGGTCAAAAATTGGCTTAACTATCGCAAGAAGGAGTCAATTGGGTAGAACTAAAAAGTTCAAAATAGACGACTCTTGGTTCCGATTTTAGTACATTTGGTCAAATATTGACTTTTGAATGACCGATGTAAAATCAAAAAGAGTCAATGAGTAGGCATGAAAATTTCAAGATCCATAACTGAAACATGTCCAATGGGTAAATTATTGGCTACTCTAAGGCTAATGTATCACAAGAAGGAGTCAATTGGGTAGAAATAGAAAGTTTAAAATCGACGACTCTTGGGCCCGATATTAGTACATTTGGTCAAATATGGATTTCTGAATGACTGACCTAAATTCAGAAAGAGTCAATGAGTAGGTATAAAAATTTCAAGATCCATAACTGAAACATGTCCAATAGGTGAAATATTGGCTACTCTAAGGCTAATGTATCACAAGAAGAAGTCAATTGGGTAGGAATAGAAAGTTCAAGATCAAGGACTGAAATATTTTCAGTGGGTAAAAAATTGGCTGAACTATCTCCAGAAGGAGTCAATAAGGTAGAACTAAAAAGTTCAAATTAGACGACTCTTGGGCCCGATTTTAGTACATTTGGTCAAATATTGACTTTTGAATGACCGATGTAACATCAGAAAGAGTCAATAAGTAGGTATAGAAATTTCAAGATCCATGACTGGAACATGTTCAATGGGTCAGATATTGACGAGTCTATGGCTAATTTATCACCAGAAGGAGTCTATTGGGTAGAAATAGAAAGTTCAAAATCGATGACTCTTGGGCCGGATATAAGTCCATTTGGTCAAATATGGACTTCTGATTGGCTGATGTATCATCAGTCGGATTCTATGAGTAGGTATAGAAATTTCAAGATCCATGACTGAAACATGTTCACTGGGTCAAATATTGGCTACTCTTTGGCTAATTTATCACAAAAAGGAGTCTATTGGGTAGAAAGAGAAAGTTCCAAATCGACGACTCTTGGGCCCGATATTAGTACATTTGGTCAAATATGGATTTCTGAATGACTGACCTAAATTCAGAAAGAGTCAATAAGTAGGTATAGAAATTTCAAGATCCATGACTGAAACATGTTCAATGGGTCAAATATTGGCTACTCTATGGCTAATTTATCACAAAAAGGAGTCTATTGGGTAGAAAGAGAAAGTTCCAAATCGACGACTCTTGGGCCCGATATTAGTACATTTGGTCAAATATGGACTTCTGAATGACTGACCTAAATTCAGAAAGAGTAGGTATAAAAATTTCAAGATCCATGACTGAAACATGTCCAATGGGTAAAATATTGGCTACTCTAAGGCTAATGTATCACAAGAAGGAGTCAATTGGGTAGGAATAGAAAGTTCAACATAAAGGACTAAAATATTTTCAGTGGGTCAAAAATTGGCTTAACTATCGCAAGAAGGAGTCAATTGGGTAGAATTAAAAAGTTCCAAAGCGACGACTCTTGGGCCTGATATTAGTACATTTGGTCAATTATGGATTTCTGAATGACTGACCTAAATTCAGAAAGAGTCAATGAGTAGGTATGAAAATTTCAAGATCCATAACTGAAACATTTCCAATGGGTAAATTATTGGCTACTCTAAGGCTAATGTATCACAAGAAGGAGTCAATTGGGTAGGAATAGAAAGTTCCAGATCAAGGACTGAAATATTTTCAGTGGGTCAAAAATTGGCTGAACTATCAAAAGAAGGAGTCAAAAGGGTAGAAGTAAAAAGTTCAAAATAGACGATTGTTGGGCCCGATTTTAGTACATTTGGTCAAATATTGACTTTTGAATGACCGATGTAAAATCAGAAAGAGTCAATGAGTAGGTATAAAAATTTCAAGATCCATTACTGAAACATGTTCAATGGGTCAATTATTGGATACACTATGGCTAATTTATCACCAGAAGGAGTCAATTGGGTAGAAAAAGAAAGTTAAAAATCGACGACTCTTGGGCCCGATTTTAGTACATTTGGTCAAATATTGACTTTTGAATGACCTATTTAACATCAGAAAAAGTAAATAAGTAGGTATTGAAATTTCAAGATCCATGACTGAAACATGTTCAATGGGTCAATTATTGGCTACTCTATGGCTAATTTATCACCAGAAAGAGTCTATTTGGTAGAAATAGAAAGTTCAAAATCGATGACTATTGGGCCGGATATAAGTCCATTCGGTCAAATATGGATTTCTGAATGACTGACCTAAATTCAGAAAGAGTCAATGAGTAGGTAAAAAAATTTCAAGATCCATAACTGAAACATGTCCAATGGGTAAAATATTGGCTACTCTAGGGCTAATGTATCACAAGAAGGAGTCAACTGGGTAGGAATAGAAAGTTCAAGATCAAGGACTGAAATATTTTCAGTGGGTCAAAAATTGGCTGAACTATCTCCAGAAGGAGTCAAAGGGGTAGAACTAAAAAGTTCAAAATAGACGATTCTTGGGCCCGATTTTAGTACATTTGGTCAAATATTGACTTTTGAATGACCGATGTAACATCAAAAAGAGTCAATAATTAGGTATAGATATTTCAAGATCCATGACTGAAACATGTTCAATGGGTAAAATATTGGCTACTCTAAGGCTAATGTATCACAAGAAGGAGTCAATTGGGTAGGAATAGAAAGTTCAAGATCAAGGACTGAAATATTTTCAGCCGGTCAAAAATTGGCTGAACTATCTCCAGAAGGAGTCAATAGGGTAGAACTAAAAAGTTCAATGTAGACGACTCTTGGGCCCGATTTTAGTACATTTGGTCAAATATTGACTTTTGAATGACCGATGTAAAATCAGAAAGAGTCAATAAGTAGGTATAGAAATTTCAAGATACATTACTGAAACATGTTCAATGGGTCAATTATTGGCTACTCTATCGCTAATTTATCACCAGAAGGAGTCAATTGGGTAGAAATAGAAAGTTCAAAATCGACGACTCTTGGGCCCGATATTAGTACATTTGATCAAATATGGATTTCTGAATGACTGACCTAAATTCAGAAAGAGTCAATGAGTAGGTATAAAAATTTCAAGATCCATAACTGAAACATGTCCAATGGGTAAAATATTGGCTACTCTAAGGCTAATGTATCACAAGAAGGAGTCAATTGGGTAGGAATAGAAAGTTCAAGATCAAGGACTGAAATATTTTCAGTGGGTCAAACATTGGCTTAACTATCTCCAGACTGAAATCTTGGCCCCGATTTTAGTACATTTGGTCAAATATTGACTTTTTGAATGACCTATGTAACATCAAAAAGAGTCAATAAGTAGGTATAGAAATTTCAAGATCCATGACTGGAACATGTTCAATGGGTCAATTATTGGATACTCTATCGCTAATTTATCACAAGAAGGAGTCAATTGGGTAGAAATAGAAAGTTCAAGATCAAGGACTGAAATATTTTCAGTGGGTCAAAATTGGATTAACTATCGCAAGAAGGAGTCAATTGGGTAGAACAAAAAAGTTCAAAATAGACGACTCTTGGGCCCGATTTTAGTACATTTGGTCAAATATTGACTTCTGAATGACTGACCTTAATTCAGAAAGAGTAAATGAGTAGATATAAAAATTTCAAGATCCATATCTGAAACATGTCCAATGGGTAAATTATTGGCTACTCTAAGGCTAATGTATCACAAGAAGGAGTCAATTGGGTAGAAATAGAAAGTTTAAAATCGACGACTCTTGGGCCCGATATTAGTACATTTGGTCAAATATGGATTTCTGAATGACTGACACCTAAATTCAGAAAGAGTCAATGAGTAGGTATAAACATTTCAAGATCCATAACTGAAACATGTCCAATGGGTAAAATATTGGCTACTCTAAGGCTAATGTATCACAAGAAGGAGTCAATTGGTTGGGAATAGAAAGTTCAAGATCAAGGACTGAAATATTTTCAGTGGGTCAAAAATTGGCTGAACTATATCCAGAAGGATTCAATAGGGTAGAACTAAAATGTTCAAAATCGACGACTCTTGGGCCCGATATTAGTACATTTGGTCAAATATGGACTTCTGAATGACTGACCTAAATTCAGAAAGAGTCAATGAGTAGGTATAAACATTTCAAGATCCATAACTGAAACATGTCCAATGGGTCAAATATTGGCTACTATATGGCTAATGTATCACAAGAAGGAGTCAATTGGGTAGGAATAGAAAGTTCAACATAAAGGACTGAAATATTTTCAGTGGGTCAAAAAATTGGCTTAACTATCGCAAGAAGGAGTCAATGGGGTAGAACTAAAAAGTTCAAAATAGACAATTCTTGGGCCCGATTTTAGTACATTTGGTCGAATATTGACTTTTGAATGACCGATGTAACATCAAAAAGAGTCAATAATTAGGTATAGATATTTCAAGATCCATGACTGGAACATGTTCAATGGGTCAATTATTGGCTACTCTATGGCTAATTTATCACCAGAAGGAGTCAATTGGGTAGAAATAGAAAGTTCAAAATCGACGACTCTTGGGCCTGATATTAGTACATTTGGTCAAATATTGACTTTTGAATGACCGATGTTAAATCAGAAAGAGTCAATAAGTAGGTATAGAAATTTCAAGATCCATGACTGAAACATGTTCAATGGGTAAAATATTGGCTACTCTATGGCTAATGTATCACAAGAAGGAGTCAATTGGGTAGGAATAGAAAGTTCAAGATCAAGGACTGAAATATTTTCAGTGGGTCAAAAATTGTCTGAACTATCTCCAGAAGGAGTCAATAGGGTAGAACTAAAAAGTTCAAAATAGACGATTCTTGGGCCCGATTTTAGTACATTTGGACAAATATTGACTTTTGAATGACCGATGTAACATCAGAAAGAGTCAATGAGTAGGTATAAAAATTTCAAGATCCATAACTGAAACATGTCCAATGGGTAAAATATTGGCTACTCTAAGGCTAATATATCACAAGAAGGAGTCAATTGGGTAGGAATAGAAAGTTCAAGATCAAGGACTGAAATATTTTCAGTGGCTCAAAAATTGGCTGTACAATCTCCAGAAGGAGTCAATAGGGTAGAACTAAGAAGTTCAAAATAGACGACTCTTGGGCCCGATTTTAGTACATTTGGTCAAATATTGACTTTTGAATGACCGATGTAACATCAAAAAGAGTCAATAATTAGGTATAGATATTTCAAGATCCATGACTGGAACATGTTCAATGGGTCAGATATTGACGAGTCTATGGCTAATTTATCACCAGAAGGAGTCTATTGGGTAGAAATAGAAAGTTCAAAATCGATGACTCTTGGGCCGGATATAAGTCCATTTGGTCAGATATGGACTTCTGATTGGCTGATGTATCATCAGTCGGATTCTATGAGTAGGTATAGAAATTTCAAGATCCATGACTGAAACATGTTCAATGGGTCAAATATTGGCTACTCTATGGCTAATTTATCACAAAAAGGAGTCTATTGGGTAGAAATAGAAAGTTCAAAATCGACGACTCTTGGGCCCGATATTAGTACATTTGGTCAAATATGTATTTCTGAATGACTGACCTAAATTCAGAAAGAGTCAATGTGTAGGTATAAAAATTTCAAGATCCATAAATGAAACATGTCCTATGGGTAAAATATTGGCTACTCTAAGGCTAATGTATCACAAGAAGGAGTCAATTGGGTAGGAATAGAAAGTTCAAGATCAAGGACTGAAATATTTTCAGTGGGTCAAAAATTGGCTGAACTATCTTCAGAAGGAGTCAAAAGGGTAGAACTAAAAAGTTCAATATAGACGACTCTTGGGCCCGATTTTAGTACATTTGGTCAAATATTGACTTCTGAATGACTGACCTAAATTCAGAAAGAGTAAATGAGTAGATATAAAAATTTCAAGATCCATAACTGAAACATGTCCAATGGGTAAAATATTGGCCACGCTAATGCTAATGTATCACAAGGAGGAGTCAATTGGGTAGGAATAGAAAGTTCAACATAAAGGACTGAAATATTTTCAGTGGGTCAAAAATTGGCTTAACTATCGCAAGAAGGAGTCAATTGGGTAGAACTAAAAAGTTCAAAATAGACGACTCTTGGGCCCGATTTTAGTCCATTTGGTCAAATATTGACTTTTGAATAATCGATGTAAAATCAGAAAGAGTCAATGAGTAGGTATGAAAATTTCAAGATCCATAACTGAAACATGTTCAATGGGTAAATTATTGGCTACTCTAAGGCTAATGTATCACAAGAAGGAGTCAATTGGGTAGAAATAGAAAGTTTACAATCGACGACTCTTGGGCCCGATATTAGTACATTTGGTCAAATATGGATTTCTGAATGACTGACCTAAATTCAGAAAGAGTCAATGAGTAGCTATAAACATTTCAAGATCCATAACTGAAACATGTCCAATGGGTAAAATATTGGCTACTCTAAGGCTAATGTATCACAAGAAGGAGTCAATTGGTTAGGAATAGAAAGTTCAAGATCAAGGACTGAAATATTTTCAGTGGGTCAAAAATTGGCTGAACTATCTCCAGAAGGATTCAATAGGGTAGAACTAAAATGTTCAAAATCGACGACTCTTGGGCCCGATATTAGTACATTTGGTCAAATATGGACTTCTGAATGACTGACCTAAATTCAGAAAGAGTAGGTATAAAAATTTCAAGATCCATAACTGAAACATGTCCAATGGGTAAAATATTGGCTACTCTAAGGCTAATGTATCACAAGAAGGAGTCAATTGGTTAGGAATAGAAAGTTCAAGATCAAGGACTGAAATATTTTCAGTGGGTCAAAAATTGGCTGAACTATCTCCAGAAGGATTCAATAGGGTAGAACTAAAAAGTTCAAATTAGACGACTCTTGGGCCCGATTTTAGTACATTTGGTCAAATATTGACTTTTGAATGACCGATGTAACATCAGAAAGAGTCAATAAGTAGGTATAGAAATTTCAAGATCCATGACTGGAACATGTTCAATGGGTCAGATATTGACGAGTCTATGGCTAATTTATCACCAGAAGGAGTCTATTGGGTAGAAATAGAAAGTTCAAAATCGATGACTCTTGGGCCGGATATAAGTCCATTTGGTCAAATATGGACTTCTGATTGGCTGATGTATCATCAGTCGGATTCTATGAGTAGGTATAGAAATTTCAAGATCCATGACTGAAACATGTTCACTGGGTCAAATATTGGCTACTCTATGGCTAATTTATCACAAAAAGGAGTCTATTGTTTAGAAAGAGAAAGTTCCAAATCGACGACTCTTGGGCCAGATATTAGTACATTTGGTCAAATATGGATTTCTGAATGACTGACCTAAATTCAGAAAGAGTCAATAAGTAGGTATAGAAATTTCAAGATCCATGACTGAAACATGTTCAATGGGTCAAATATTGGCTACTCTATGGCTAATTTATCACCAGAAGGAGTCAATTGGGTAGAAAAAGAAAGTTCAAAATCGATGACTCTTGGGCCCGATTATAGTATATTTGGTCAAATATTGACTTCTGAATGACTGACCTAAATTCAGAAAGAGTAAATGAGTAGATATAAAAATTTCAAGATCCATAACTGAAACATGTCCAATGGGTAAAATATTGGCCACGCTAATGCTAATGTATCACAAGAAGGAGTCAATTGGGTAGGAATAGAAAGTTCAATATAAAGGACTGAAATATTTTCAGTGGGTCAAAAATTGGCTTAACTATCGCAAGAAGGAGTCAATTGGGTAGAACTAAAAAGTTCAAAATAGACGACTCTTGGTTCCGATTTTAGTACATTTGGTCAAATATTGACTTTTGAATGACCGATGTAAAATCAAAAAGAGTCAATGAGTAGGCATGAAAATTTCAAGATCCATAACTGAAACATGTCCAATGGGTAAATTATTGGCTACTCTAAGGCTAATGTATCACAAGAAGGAGTCAATTGGGTAGAAATAGAAAGTTTAAAATCGACGACTCTTGGGCCCGATATTAGTACATTTGGTCAAATATGGATTTCTGAATGACTGACCTAAATTCAGAAAGAGTCAATGAGTAGGTATAAAAATTTCAAGATCCATAACTGAAACATGTCCAATAGGTGAAATATTGGCTACTCTAAGGCTAATGTATCACAAGAAGAAGTCAATTGGGTAGGAATAGAAAGTTCAAGATCAAGGACTGAAATATTTTCAGTGGGTAAAAAATTGGCTGAACTATCTCCAGAAGGAGTCAATAAGGTAGAACTAAAAAGTTCAAATTAGACGACTCTTGGGCCCGATTTTAGTACATTTGGTCAAATATTGACTTTTGAATGACCGATGTAACATCAGAAAGAGTCAATAAGTAGGTATAGAAATTTCAAGATCCATGACTGGAACATGTTCAATGGGTCAGATATTGACGAGTCTATGGCTAATTTATCACCAGAAGGAGTCTATTGGGTAGAAATAGAAAGTTCAAAATCGATGACTCTTGGGCCGGATATAAGTCCATTTGGTCAAATATGGACTTCTGATTGGCTGATGTATCATCAGTCGGATTCTATGAGTAGGTATAGAAATTTCAAGATCCATGACTGAAACATGTTCACTGGGTCAAATATTGGCTACTCTTTGGCTAATTTATCACAAAAAGGAGTCTATTGGGTAGAAAGAGAAAGTTCCAAATCGACGACTCTTGGGCCCGATATTAGTACATTTGGTCAAATATGGATTTCTGAATGACTGACCTAAATTCAGAAAGAGTCAATAAGTAGGTATAGAAATTTCAAGATCCATGACTGAAACATGTTCAATGGGTCAAATATTGGCTACTCTATGGCTAATTTATCACAAAAAGGAGTCTATTGGGTAGAAAGAGAAAGTTCCAAATCGACGACTCTTGGGCCCGATATTAGTACATTTGGTCAAATATGGACTTCTGAATGACTGACCTAAATTCAGAAAGAGTAGGTATAAAAATTTCAAGATCCATGACTGAAACATGTCCAATGGGTAAAATATTGGCTACTCTAAGGCTAATGTATCACAAGAAGGAGTCAATTGGGTAGGAATAGAAAGTTCAACATAAAGGACTAAAATATTTTCAGTGGGTCAAAAATTGGCTTAACTATCGCAAGAAGGAGTCAATTGGGTAGAATTAAAAAGTTCCAAAGCGACGACTCTTGGGCCTGATATTAGTACATTTGGTCAATTATGGATTTCTGAATGACTGACCTAAATTCAGAAAGAGTCAATGAGTAGGTATGAAAATTTCAAGATCCATAACTGAAACATTTCCAATGGGTAAATTATTGGCTACTCTAAGGCTAATGTATCACAAGAAGGAGTCAATTGGGTAGGAATAGAAAGTTCCAGATCAAGGACTGAAATATTTTCAGTGGGTCAAAAATTGGCTGAACTATCAAAAGAAGGAGTCAAAAGGGTAGAAGTAAAAAGTTCAAAATAGACGATTGTTGGGCCCGATTTTAGTACATTTGGTCAAATATTGACTTTTGAATGACCGATGTAAAATCAGAAAGAGTCAATGAGTAGGTATAAAAATTTCAAGATCCATTACTGAAACATGTTCAATGGGTCAATTATTGGATACACTATGGCTAATTTATCACCAGAAGGAGTCAATTGGGTAGAAAAAGAAAGTTAAAAATCGACGACTCTTGGGCCCGATTTTAGTACATTTGGTCAAATATTGACTTTTGAATGACCTATTTAACATCAGAAAAAGTAAATAAGTAGGTATTGAAATTTCAAGATCCATGACTGAAACATGTTCAATGGGTCAATTATTGGCTACTCTATGGCTAATTTATCACCAGAAAGAGTCTATTTGGTAGAAATAGAAAGTTCAAAATCGATGACTATTGGGCCGGATATAAGTCCATTCGGTCAAATATGGATTTCTGAATGACTGACCTAAATTCAGAAAGAGTCAATGAGTAGGTAAAAAAATTTCAAGATCCATAACTGAAACATGTCCAATGGGTAAAATATTGGCTACTCTAGGGCTAATGTATCACAAGAAGGAGTCAACTGGGTAGGAATAGAAAGTTCAAGATCAAGGACTGAAATATTTTCAGTGGGTCAAAAATTGGCTGAACTATCTCCAGAAGGAGTCAAAGGGGTAGAACTAAAAAGTTCAAAATAGACGATTCTTGGGCCCGATTTTAGTACATTTGGTCAAATATTGACTTTTGAATGACCGATGTAACATCAAAAAGAGTCAATAATTAGGTATAGATATTTCAAGATCCATGACTGAAACATGTTCAATGGGTAAAATATTGGCTACTCTAAGGCTAATGTATCACAAGAAGGAGTCAATTGGGTAGGAATAGAAAGTTCAAGATCAAGGACTGAAATATTTTCAGCCGGTCAAAAATTGGCTGAACTATCTCCAGAAGGAGTCAATAGGGTAGAACTAAAAAGTTCAATGTAGACGACTCTTGGGCCCGATTTTAGTACATTTGGTCAAATATTGACTTTTGAATGACCGATGTAAAATCAGAAAGAGTCAATAAGTAGGTATAGAAATTTCAAGATACATTACTGAAACATGTTCAATGGGTCAATTATTGGCTACTCTATCGCTAATTTATCACCAGAAGGAGTCAATTGGGTAGAAATAGAAAGTTCAAAATCGACGACTCTTGGGCCCGATATTAGTACATTTGATCAAATATGGATTTCTGAATGACTGACCTAAATTCAGAAAGAGTCAATGAGTAGGTATAAAAATTTCAAGATCCATAACTGAAACATGTCCAATGGGTAAAATATTGGCTACTCTAAGGCTAATGTATCACAAGAAGGAGTCAATTGGGTAGGAATAGAAAGTTCAAGATCAAGGACTGAAATATTTTCAGTGGGTCAAACATTGGCTTAACTATCTCCAGACTGAAATCTTGGCCCCGATTTTAGTACATTTGGTCAAATATTGACTTTTTGAATGACCTATGTAACATCAAAAAGAGTCAATAAGTAGGTATAGAAATTTCAAGATCCATGACTGGAACATGTTCAATGGGTCAATTATTGGATACTCTATCGCTAATTTATCACAAGAAGGAGTCAATTGGGTAGAAATAGAAAGTTCAAGATCAAGGACTGAAATATTTTCAGTGGGTCAAAATTGGATTAACTATCGCAAGAAGGAGTCAATTGGGTAGAACAAAAAAGTTCAAAATAGACGACTCTTGGGCCCGATTTTAGTACATTTGGTCAAATATTGACTTCTGAATGACTGACCTTAATTCAGAAAGAGTAAATGAGTAGATATAAAAATTTCAAGATCCATATCTGAAACATGTCCAATGGGTAAATTATTGGCTACTCTAAGGCTAATGTATCACAAGAAGGAGTCAATTGGGTAGAAATAGAAAGTTTAAAATCGACGACTCTTGGGCCCGATATTAGTACATTTGGTCAAATATGGATTTCTGAATGACTGACACCTAAATTCAGAAAGAGTCAATGAGTAGGTATAAACATTTCAAGATCCATAACTGAAACATGTCCAATGGGTAAAATATTGGCTACTCTAAGGCTAATGTATCACAAGAAGGAGTCAATTGGTTGGGAATAGAAAGTTCAAGATCAAGGACTGAAATATTTTCAGTGGGTCAAAAATTGGCTGAACTATATCCAGAAGGATTCAATAGGGTAGAACTAAAATGTTCAAAATCGACGACTCTTGGGCCCGATATTAGTACATTTGGTCAAATATGGACTTCTGAATGACTGACCTAAATTCAGAAAGAGTCAATGAGTAGGTATAAACATTTCAAGATCCATAACTGAAACATGTCCAATGGGTCAAATATTGGCTACTATATGGCTAATGTATCACAAGAAGGAGTCAATTGGGTAGGAATAGAAAGTTCAACATAAAGGACTGAAATATTTTCAGTGGGTCAAAAAATTGGCTTAACTATCGCAAGAAGGAGTCAATGGGGTAGAACTAAAAAGTTCAAAATAGACAATTCTTGGGCCCGATTTTAGTACATTTGGTCGAATATTGACTTTTGAATGACCGATGTAACATCAAAAAGAGTCAATAATTAGGTATAGATATTTCAAGATCCATGACTGGAACATGTTCAATGGGTCAATTATTGGCTACTCTATGGCTAATTTATCACCAGAAGGAGTCAATTGGGTAGAAATAGAAAGTTCAAAATCGACGACTCTTGGGCCTGATATTAGTACATTTGGTCAAATATTGACTTTTGAATGACCGATGTTAAATCAGAAAGAGTCAATAAGTAGGTATAGAAATTTCAAGATCCATGACTGAAACATGTTCAATGGGTAAAATATTGGCTACTCTATGGCTAATGTATCACAAGAAGGAGTCAATTGGGTAGGAATAGAAAGTTCAAGATCAAGGACTGAAATATTTTCAGTGGGTCAAAAATTGTCTGAACTATCTCCAGAAGGAGTCAATAGGGTAGAACTAAAAAGTTCAAAATAGACGATTCTTGGGCCCGATTTTAGTACATTTGGACAAATATTGACTTTTGAATGACCGATGTAACATCAGAAAGAGTCAATGAGTAGGTATAAAAATTTCAAGATCCATAACTGAAACATGTCCAATGGGTAAAATATTGGCTACTCTAAGGCTAATATATCACAAGAAGGAGTCAATTGGGTAGGAATAGAAAGTTCAAGATCAAGGACTGAAATATTTTCAGTGGCTCAAAAATTGGCTGTACAATCTCCAGAAGGAGTCAATAGGGTAGAACTAAGAAGTTCAAAATAGACGACTCTTGGGCCTTATTTTAGTACATTTGGACAAATATTGACTTTTGAATGACCGATGTAACATCAGAAAGAGTCAATAAGTAGGTATAGAAATTTCAAGATCCAACCCTGAAACATGTTCAATGGGTCAATTATTGGCTACTCTATGGCTAATTTATCACCAGAAGGAGTCAATTGGGTAGAAATAGAAAGTTCAAAATCGATGACTCTTGGGCCTGATATTAGTACATTTGGTCAAATATTGACTTTTGAATGACCGATGTAAAATCAGAAAGAGTCAATAAGTAGGTATAGAAATTTCAAGATCCATGACTGAAACATGTTCAATGGGTAAAATATTGGCTACTCTATGGCTAATGTATCACAAGAAGGAGTCAATTGGGTAGGAATAGAAAGTTCAAGATCAAGGACTGAAATATTTTCAGTGGGTCAAAAATTGTCTGAACTATCTCCAGAAGGAGTTAATAGGGTAGAACTAAAAAGTTCAAAATAGACGATTCTTGGGCCCGATTTTAGTACATTTGGACAAATATTGACTTTTGAATGACCGATGTAACATCAGAAAGAGTCAATAAGTAGGTATAGAAATTTCAAGATCCATGACTGAAACATGTTCAATGGGTCAAATATTGGCTACTCTATAGCTAATGTATCACAAGAAGGAGTCAATTGGGTAGGAATAGAAAGTTCAAGATCAAGGACTGAAATATTTTCAGTGGGTCAAAAATTGTCTGAACTATCTCCAGAAGGAGTCAATAGGGTAGAACTAAAAAGTTCAAAATAGACGATTCTTGGGCCCGATTTTAGTACATTTGGACAAATATTGACTTTTGAATGACCGATGTAACATCAGAAAGAGTCAATAAGTAGGTATAGAAATTTCAAGATCCATGACTGAAACATGTTCAATGGGTCAAATATTAGCTAAGCTATGGCTAATTTATCTCCAGAAGCAGTCTATTGGGTAGAAATAGAAAGTTCAAAATCGACGACTCTTGGGCCCGATATTAGTACATTTGGTCAAATATGGACTTCTGATTGGCTGATTTATCATCAGTCGGATTCTATGAGTAGGTATAGAAATTTCAAGATCCATGACTGAAACATGTTCAATGGGTCAAATATTGGCTACTCTTTGGCTAATTTATCACAAAAAGGAGTCTAATGGGTAGAAATAGAAACTTCAAAATCGACGACTCTTGGGCCCGATATTAGTGCATATGGTCAAATATGGATTTCTGAATGACTGACCTAAATTCAGAAAGAGTCAATGAGCAGGTATAAAAATTTCAAGATCCATGACTGAAACATGTTCAATGGGTCAAATATTGGCTACTCTAAGGCTAATGTATCACTAGAAGGAGTCAATTGGGTAGGAATAGAAAGTTCAAGATCAGGGACTGAAATAGTTTCAGTGGGTCAAAAATTGGCTGAACTATCTCAAGAAGAAAATAGGGTAGAACTTAAAAGTTCAATATAGACGACTCTTGGGCCCGATTGTAGTACATTTGGTCAAATATTGACTTTTGAATGACCGATGTAACATCAGAAAGAGTCAATAAGTAGGTATAGAAATTTCAAGATCCATTACTGAAACATGTTCAATGTTCAATTATTGGCTACTCTATCGCTAAATTATCACCAGAAGGAGTCAATTGGGTAGAAATAGAAAGTTCAAAATCGACGACTCTTGGGCCGGATATAAGTCCTCTCGGTCAAATATGGACTTCTGATTGACTGACCTAAATTCAGAAAGAGTCAATGAGTAGGTATAAAAATTTCAAGATCCATAACTGAAACATGTCCAATGGGTAAAATTTTGGCTACGCTAATGCTAATGTATCACAAGAAGGAGTCAATTGGTAGGAATAGAAAGTTCAAGATCAAGGACTGAAATATTTTCAGTGGGTCAAAAATTGGCTGTACTATCTTCAGAAGGAGTCAATAGGGTAGAACTAAAAAGTTCAAAATAGACGACTCTTGGGCCCGATTTTAGTACATTTGGTCAAATATTGACTTTTTGAATGACCTATGTAACATCAAAAAGAGTCAATAAGTAGGTATAGAAATTTCAAGATCCATGACTGGAACATGTTCAATGGGTCAATTATTGGATACTCTATCGCTAATTTATCACAAGAAGGAGTCAATTGGGTAGAAATAGAAAGTTCAAGATCAAGGACTGAAATATTTTCAGTGGGTCAAAATTGGATTAACTATCGCAAGAAGGAGTCAATTGGGTAGAACAAAAAAGTTCAAAATAGACGACTCTTGGGCCCGATTTTAGTACATTTGGTCAAATATTGACTTCTGAATGACTGACCTTAATTCAGAAAGAGTAAATGAGTAGATATAAAAATTTCAAGATCCATATCTGAAACATGTCCAATGGGTAAATTATTGGCTACTCTAAGGCTAATGTATCACAAGAAGGAGTCAATTGGGTAGAAATAGAAAGTTTAAAATCGACGACTCTTGGGCCCGATATTAGTACATTTGGTCAAATATGGATTTCTGAATGACTGACACCTAAATTCAGAAAGAGTCAATGAGTAGGTATAAACAGTTCAAGATCCATAACTGAAACATGTCCAATGGGTAAAATATTGGCTACTCTAAGGCTAATGTATCACAAGAAGGAGTCAATTGGTTGGGAATAGAAAGTTCAAGATCAAGGACTGAAATATTTTCAGTGGGTCAAAAATTGGCTGAACTATATCCAGAAGGATTCAATAGGGTAGAACTAAAATGTTCAAAATCGACGACTCTTGGGCCCGATATTAGTACATTTGGTCAAATATGGACTTCTGAATGACTGACCTAAATTCAGAAAGAGTCAATGAGTAGGTATAAACATTTCAAGATCCATAACTGAAACATGTCCAATGGGTCAAATATTGGCTACTATATGGCTAATGTATCACAAGAAGGAGTCAATTGGGTAGGAATAGAAAGTTCAACATAAAGGACTGAAATATTTTCAGTGGGTCAAAAAATTGGCTTAACTATCGCAAGAAGGAGTCAATGGGGTAGAACTAAAAAGTTCAAAATAGACAATTCTTGGGCCCGATTTTAGTACATTTGGTCGAATATTGACTTTTGAATGACCGATGTAACATCAAAAAGAGTCAATAATTAGGTATAGATATTTCAAGATCCATGACTGGAACATGTTCAATGGGTCAATTATTGGCTACTCTATGGCTAATTTATCACCAGAAGGAGTCAATTGGGTAGAAATAGAAAGTTCAAAATCGACGACTCTTGGGCCTGATATTAGTACATTTGGTCAAATATTGACTTTTGAATGACCGATGTAAAATCAGAAAGAGTCAATAAGTAGGTATAGAAATTTCAAGATCCATGACTGAAACATGTTCAATGGGTAAAATATTGGCTACTCTATGGCTAATGTATCACAAGAAGGAGTCAATTGGGTAGGAATAGAAAGTTCAAGATCAAGGACTGAAATATTTTCAGTGGGTCAAAAATTGTCTGAACTATCTCCAGAAGGAGTCAATAGGGTAGAACTAAAAAGTTCAAAATAGACGATTCTTGGGCCCGATTTTAGTACATTTGGACAAATATTGACTTTTGAATGACCGATGTAACATCAGAAAGAGTCAATGAGTAGGTATAAAAATTTCAAGATCCATAACTGAAACATGTCCAATGGGTAAAATATTGGCTACTCTAAGGCTAATATATCACAAGAAGGAGTCAATTGGGTAGGAATAGAAAGTTCAAGATCAAGGACTGAAATATTTTCAGTGGCTCAAAAATTGGCTGTACAATCTCCAGAAGGAGTCAATAGGGTAGAACTAAGAAGTTCAAAATAGACGACTCTTGGGCCTTATTTTAGTACATTTGGACAAATATTGACTTTTGAATGACCGATGTAACATCAGAAAGAGTCAATAAGTAGGTATAGAAATTTCAAGATCCAACCCTGAAACATGTTCAATGGGTCAATTATTGGCTACTCTATGGCTAATTTATCACCAGAAGGAGTCAATTGGGTAGAAATAGAAAGTTCAAAATCGATGACTCTTGGGCCTGATATTAGTACATTTGGTCAAATATTGACTTTTGAATGACCGATGTAAAATCAGAAAGAGTCAATAAGTAGGTATAGAAATTTCAAGATCCATGACTGAAACATGTTCAATGGGTAAAATATTGGCTACTCTATGGCTAATGTATCACAAGAAGGAGTCAATTGGGTAGGAATAGAAAGTTCAAGATCAAGGACTGAAATATTTTCAGTGGGTCAAAAATTGTCTGAACTATCTCCAGAAGGAGTCAATAGGGTAGAACTAAAAAGTTCAAAATAGACGATTCTTGGGCCCGATTTTAGTACATTTGGACAAATATTGACTTTTGAATGACCGATGTAACATCAGAAAGAGTCAATAAGTAGGTATAGAAATTTCAAGATCCATGACTGAAACATGTTCAATGGGTCAAATATTGGCTACTCTATAGCTAATGTATCACAAGAAGGAGTCAATTGGGTAGGAATAGAAAGTTCAAGATCAAGGACTGAAATATTTTCAGTGGGTCAAAAATTGGCTGAACTATCTCCAGAAGGAGTCAATAGGGTAGAACTAAAAAGTTCAATATAGACGACTCTTGGGCCCCATTTTAGTACATTTGGTCAAATATTGACTTTTGAATGACCGATGTAACATCAGAAAGAGTCAATAAGTAGGTATAGAAATTTCAAGATCCATGACTGAAACATGTTCAATGGGTCAAATATTAGCTAAGCTATGGCTAATTTATCTCCAGAAGCAGTCTATTGGGTAGAAATAGAAAGTTCAAAATCGACGACTCTTGGGCCCGATATTAGTACATTTGGTCAAATATGGACTTCTGATTGGCTGATTTATCATCAGTCGGATTCTATGAGTAGGTATAGAAATTTCAAGATCCATGACTGAAACATGTTCAATGGGTCAAATATTGGCTACTCTTTGGCTAATTTATCACAAAAAGGAGTCTAATTGGTAGAAATAGAAACTTCAAAATCGACGACTCTTGGGCC
Organism: Zacco platypus; assembly: GCA_038088235.1. Classification (NCBI taxonomy): domain Eukaryota; kingdom Metazoa; phylum Chordata; class Actinopteri; order Cypriniformes; family Xenocyprididae; genus Zacco; species Zacco platypus. The sequence goes on from CM076068.1 coordinate 1,281,381, forward strand.
CGATATTAGTGCATATGGTCAAATATGGATTTCTGAATGACTGACCTAAATTCAGAAAGAGTCAATGAGCAGGTATAAAAATTTCAAGATCCATGACTGAAACATGTTCAATGGGTCAAATATTGGCTACTCTAAGGCTAATGTATCACTAGAAGGAGTCAGTTGGGTAGGAATAGAAAGTTCAAGATCAGGGACTGAAATAGTTTCAGTGGGTCAAAAATTGGCTGAACTATCTCAAGAAGAAAATAGGGTAGAACTTAAAAGTTCAATATAGACGACTCTTGGGCCCGATTGTAGTACATTTGGTCAAATATTGACTTTTGAATGACCGATGTAACATCAGAAAGAGTCAATAAGTAGGTATAGAAATTTCAAGATCCATTACTGAAACATGTTCAATGTTCAATTATTGGCTACTCTATCGCTAAATTATCACCAGAAGGAGTCAATTGGGTAGAAATAGAAAGTTCAAAATCGACGACTCTTGGGCCGGATATAAGTCCACTCGGTCAAATATGGACTTCTGATTGACTGACCTAAATTCAGAAAGAGTCAATGAGTAGGTATAAAAATTTCAAGATCCATAACTGAAACATGTCCAATGGGTAAAATTTTGGCTACGCTAATGCTAATGTATCACAAGAAGGAGTCAATTGGTAGGAATAGAAAGTTCAAGATCAAGGACTGAAATATTTTCAGTGGGTCAAAAATTGGCTGTACTATCTTCAGAAGGAGTCAATAGGGTAGAACTAAAAAGTTCAAAATAGACGACTCTTGGGCCCGATTTTAGTACATTTGGTCAAATATTGACTTTTGAATGACTTATTTAACATCAGAAAAAGTCAATAAGTAGGTATAGAAATTTCAAGATCCATGACTGAAACATGTTCAATGGGTCAATTATTGGCTACTCTATGGCTAATTTATCACCAGAAAGAGTCTATTGGATAGGAATGGAAAGTTCAAAATTGATGACTCTTGGGTCGGATATAAGTCCATTCGGTCAAATATGGATTTCTGAATGACTGACCTAAATTCAGAAAGAGTCAATGAGTAGGTATAAAAATTTCAAGATCCATAACTGAAACATGTCCAATGGGTAAAAAATTGGCTACTCTAAGGCTAATGTATCACTAGAAGGAGTCAAATGGGTAGGAATAGAAAGTTCAAGATCAGGGACTGAAATAGTTTCAGTGGGTCAAAAATTGGCTGAACTATCTCAAGAAGAAAATAGGGTAGAACTTAAAAGTTCAATATAGACGACTCTTGGTCCTGATTTTAGTACATTTGGTCAAATATTGACTTTTGAATGACCGATTTAACATCAAAAATTAATCAATGAGTAGATATAGAAATTTCAACATCCATGATTGGAACATGTTCAATGGGTCAATTATTGGATACTCTTTCGCTAATTTATCACCAGAAGGAGTCAATTGGGTAGAAATAGAAAGTTCAAAATCGACGACTCTTGGGCCCGATATTAGTACATTTGGTCAAATATGGATTTCTGAATAACTGACCTAAATTCAGAAAGAGTCAATGAGTAGGTATAAAAATTTCAAGATCCATAACTGAAACATGTCCAATGGGTAAAATATTGGCTACTCTAAGGCTAATATATCACAAGAAGGAGTCAATTGGGTAGGAATAGAAAGTTCAAGATCAAGGACAGAAATATTTTCAGTGGCTCAAAAATTGGCTGTACAATCTCCAGAAGGAGTCAATAGGGTAGAACTAAAAAGTTCAAAATAGACGACTCTTGGGCCTTATTTTAGTACATTTGGACAAATATTGACTTTTGAATGACCGATGTAACATCAGAAAGAGTCAATAAGTAGGTATAGAAATTTCAAGATCCAACACTGAAACATGTTCAATGGGTCAATTATTGGCTACTCTATGGCTAATTTATCACCAGAAGGAGTCAACTGGGTAGAAATAGAAAGTTCAAAATCGACGACTCTTGGGCCTGATATTAGTACATTTGGTCAAATATTGACTTTTGAATGACCGATGTAAAATCAGAAAGAGTCAATAAGTAGGTATAGAAATTTCAAGATCCATGACTGAAACATGTTCAATGGGTAAAATATTGGCTACTCTATGGCTAATGTATCACAAGAAGGAGTCAATTGGGTAGGAATAGAAAGTTCAAGATCAAGGACTGAAATATTTTCAGTGGGTCAAAAATTGTCTGAACTATCTCCAGAAGGAGTCAATAGGGTAGAACTAAAAAGTTCAAAATAGACGATTCTAGGGCCCGATTTTAGTACATTTGGACAAATATTGACTTTTGAATGACCGATGTAACATCAGAAAGAGTCAATGAGTAGGTATAAAAATTTCAAGATCCATAACTGAAACATGTCCAATGGGTAAAATATTGGCTACTCTAAGGCTAATATATCACAAGAAGGAGTCAATTGGGTAGGAATAGAAAGTTCAAGATCAAGGACTGAAATATTTTCAGTGGCTCAAAAATTGGCTGTACAATCTCCAGAAGGAGTCAATAGGGTAGAACTAAAAAGTTCAAAATAGACGACTCTTGGGCCTTATTTTAGTACATTTGGACAAATATTGACTTTTGAATGACCGATGTAACATCAGAAAGAGTCAATAAGTAGGTATAGAAATTTCAAGATCCAACACTGAAACATGTTCAATGGGTCAATTATTGGCTACTCTATGGCTAATTTATCACCAGAAGGAGTCAATTGGGTAGAAATAGAAAGTTCAAAATCGACGACTCTTGGGCCTGATATTAGTACATTTGGTCAAATATTGACTTTTGAATGACCGATGTAAAATCAGAAAGAGTCAATAAGTAGGTATAGAAATTTCAAGATCCATGACTGAAACATGTTCAATGGGTAAAATATTGGCTACTCTATGGCTAATGTATCACAAGAAGGAGTCAATTGGGTAGGAATAGAAAGTTCAAGATCAAGGACTGAAATATTTTCAGTGGGTCAAAAATTGTCTGAACTATCTCCAGAAGGAGTCAATAGGGTAGAACTAAAAAGTTCAAAATAGACGATTCTTGGGCCCGATTTTAGTACATTTGGACAAATATTGACTTTTGAATGACCGATGTAACATCAGAAAGAGTCAATAAGTAGGTATAGAAATTTCAAGATCCATGACTGAAACATGTTCAATGGGTCAAATATTGGCTACTCTATGGCTAATGTATCACAAGAAGGAGTCAATTGGGTAGGAATAGAAAGTTCAAGATCAAGGACTGAAATATTTTCAGTGGGTCAAAAATTGTCTGAACTATCTCCAGAAGGAGTCAATAGGGTAGAACTAAAAAGTTCAAAATAGACGATTCTTGGGCCCGATATTAGTACATTTGATCAAATATGGATTTCTGAATGACTGACCTAAATTCAGAAAGAGTCAATGAGTAGGTATAAAAATTTCAAGATCCATAACTGAAACATGTCCAATGGGTAAAATATTGGCTACTCTAAGGCTAATGTATCACAAGAAGGAGTCAATTGGGTAGGAATAGAAAGTTCAAGATCAAGGACTGAAATATTTTCAGTGGGTCAAACATTGGCTTAACTATCTCCAGACTGAAATCTTGGCCCCGATTTTAGTACATTTGGTCAAATATTGACTTTTTGAATGACCTATGTAACATCAAAAAGAGTCAATAAGTAGGTATAGAAATTTCAAGATCCATGACTGGAACATGTTCAATGGGTCAATTATTGGATACTCTATCGCTAATTTATCACCAGAAGGAGTCAATTGGGTAGAAATAGAAAGTTCAAAATCGATGACTCTTGGGCCCGATTTTAGTACATTTGGTCAAATATTGACTTTTGAATGGCCGATGTAAAATCAGAAAGAGTCAATGAGTAGATATAAAAATTTCAAGATCCATAACTGAAACATGTCCAATGGGTAAAATATTGGCTACTCTAATGCTAATGTATCACAAGAAGGAGTCAATTGGGTAGGAATAGAAAGTTCAAGATCAAGGACTGAAATATTTTCAGTGGGTCAAAAATTGGCTTAACTATCGCAAGAAGGAGTCAATTGGGTAGAACTAAAAAGTTCAAAATAGACGACTCTTGGGCCCGATTTTAGTACATTTGGTCAAATAGTGACTTTTGAATGACCGATGTAAAATCAGAAAGAGTCAATGAGTAGGTATGAAAATTTCAAGATCCATATCTGAAACATGTCCAATGGGTAAATTATTGGCTACTCTAAGGCTAATGTATCACAAGAAGGAGTCAATTGGGTAGAAATAGAAAGTTTAAAATCGACGACTCTTGGGCCCGATATTAGTACATTTGGTCAAATATGGATTTCTGAATGACTGACACCTAAATTCAGAAAGAGTCAATGAGTAGGTATAAACATTTCAAGATCCATAACTGAAACATGTCCAATGGGTAAAATATTGGCTACTCTAAGGCTAATGTATCACAAGAAGGAGTCAATTGGTTGGGAATAGAAAGTTAAAGATCAAGGACTGAAATATTTTCAGTGGGTCAAAAATTGGCTGAACTATATCCAGAAGGATTCAATAGGGTAGAACTAAAATGTTCAAAATCGACGACTCTTGGGCCCGATATTAGTACATTTGGTCAAATATGGACTTCTGAATGACTGACCTAAATTCAGAAAGAGTCAATGAGTAGGTATAAACATTTCAAGATCCATAACTGAAACATGTCCAATGGGTCAAATATTGGCTACTATATGGCTAATGTATCACAAGAAGGAGTCAATTGGGTAGGAATAGAAAGTTCAACATAAAGGACTGAAATATTTTCAGTGGGTCAAAAAATTGGCTTAACTATCGCAAGAAGGAGTCAATGGGGTAGAACTAAAAAGTTCAAAATAGACAATTCTTGGGCCCGATTTTAGTACATTTGGTCGAATATTGACTTTTGAATGACTGATGTAACATCAAAAAGAGTCAATAATTAGGTATAGATATTTCAAGATCCATGACTGGAACATGTTCAATGGGTCAATTATTGGCTACTCTATGGCTAATTTATCACCAGAAGGAGTCAATTGGGTAGAAATAGAAAGTTCAAAATCGACGACTCTTGGGCCTGATATTAGTACATTTGGTCAAATATTGACTTTTGAATGACCGATGTAAAATCAGAAAGAGTCAATAAGTAGGTATAGAAATTTCAAGATCCATGACTGAAACATGTTCAATGGGTAAAATATTGGCTACTCTATGGCTAATGTATCACAAGAAGGAGTCAATTGGGTAGGAATAGAAAGTTCAAGATCAAGGACTGAAATATTTTCAGTGGGTCAAAAATTGTCTGAACTATATCCAGAAGGAGTCAATAGGGTAGAACTAAAAAGTTCAAAATAGACGATTCTTGGGCCCGATTTTAGTACATTTGGACAAATATTGACTTTTGAATGACCGATGTAACATCAGAAAGAGTCAATGAGTAGGTATAAAAATTTCAAGATCCATAACTGAAACATGTCCAATGGGTAAAATATTGGCTACTCTAAGGCTAATATATCACAAGAAGGAGTCAATTGGGTAGGAATAGAAAGTTCAAGATCAAGGACTGAAATATTTTCAGTGGCTCAAAAATTGGCTGTACAATCTCCAGAAGGAGTCAATAGGGTAGAACTAAAAAGTTCAAAATAGACGACTCTTGGGCCTTATTTTAGTACATTTGGACAAATATTGACTTTTGAATGACCGATGTAACATCAGAAAGAGTCAATAAGTAGGTATAGAAATTTCAAGATCCAACCCTGAAACATGTTCAATGGGTCAAATATTGGCTACTATATGGCTAATGTATCACAAGAAGGAGTCAATTGGGTAGGAATAGAAAGTTCAACATAAAGGACTGAAATATTTTCAGTGGGTCAAAAAATTGGCTTAACTATCGCAAGAAGGAGTCAATGGGGTAGAACTAAAAAGTTCAAAATAGACAATTCTTGGGCCCGATTTTAGTACATTTGGTCGAATATTGACTTTTGAATGACTGATGTAACATCAAAAAGAGTCAATAATTAGGTATAGATATTTCAAGATCCATGACTGGAACATGTTCAATGGGTCAATTATTGGCTACTCTATGGCTAATTTATCACCAGAAGGAGTCAATTGGGTAGAAATAGAAAGTTCAAAATCGACGACTCTTGGGCCTGATATTAGTACATTTGGTCAAATATTGACTTTTGAATGACCGATGTAAAATCAGAAAGAGTCATAAGTAGGTATAGAAATTTCAAGATCCATGACTGAAACATGTTCAATGGGTAAAATATTGGCTACTCTATGGCTAATGTATCACAAGAAGGAGTCAATTGGGTAGGAATAGAAAGTTCAAGATCAAGGACTGAAATATTTTCAGTGGGTCAAAAATTGTCTGAACTATATCCAGAAGGAGTAAATAGGGTAGAACTAAAAAGTTCAAAATAGACGATTCTTGGGCCCGATTTTAGTACATTTGGACAAATATTGACTTTTGAATGACCGATGTAACATCAGAAAGAGTCAATGAGTAGGTATAAAAATTTCAAGATCCATAACTGAAACATGTCCAATGGGTAAAATATTGGCTACTCTAAGGCTAATATATCACAAGAAGGAGTCAATTGGGTAGGAATAGAAAGTTCAAGATCAAGGACTGAAATATTTTCAGTGGCTCAAAAATTGGCTGTACAATCTCCAGAAGGAGTCAATAGGGTAGAACTAAAAAGTTCAAAATAGACGACTCTTGGGCCTTATTTTAGTACATTTGGACAAATATTGACTTTTGAATGACCGATGTAACATCAGAAAGAGTCAATAAGTAGGTATAGAAATTTCAAGATCCAACCCTGAAACATGTTCAATGGGTCAATTATTGGCTACTCTATGGCTAATTTATCACCAGAAGGAGTCAATTGGGTAGAAATAGAAAGTTCAAAATCGACGACTCTTGGGCCTGATATTAGTACATTTGGTCAAATATTGACTTTTGAATGACCGATGTAAAATCAGAAAGAGTCAATAAGTAGGTATAGAAATTTCAAGATCCATGACTGAAACATGTTCAATGGGTAAAATATTGGCTACTCTATGGCTAATGTATCACAAGAAGGAGTCAATTGGGTAGGAATAGAAAGTTCAAGATCAAGGACTGAAATATTTTCAGTGGGTCAAAAATTGTCTGAACTATCTCCAGAAGGAGTCAATAGGGTAGAACTAAAAAGTTCAAAATAGACGATTCTTGGGCCCGATTTTAGTACATTTGGACAAATATTGACTTTTGAATGACCGATGTAACATCAGAAAGAGTCAATAAGTAGGTATAGAAATTTCAAGATCCATGACTGAAACATGTTCAATGGGTCAAATATTGGCTACTCTATAGCTAATGTATCACAAGAAGGAGTCAATTGGGTAGGAATAGAAAGTTCAAGATCAAGGACTGAAATATTTTCAGTGGGTCAAAAATTGGCTGAACTATCTCCAGAAGGAGTCAATAGGGTAGAACTAAAAAGTTCAATATAGACGACTCTTGGGCCCCATTTTAGTACATTTGGTCAAATATTGACTTTTGAATGACCGATGTAACATCAGAAAGAGTCAATAAGTAGGTATAGAAATTTCAAGATCCATGACTGAAACATGTTCAATGGGTCAAATATTAGCTAAGCTATGGCTAATTTATCTCCAGAAGCAGTCTATTGGGTAGAAATAGAAAGTTCAAAATCGACGACTCTTGGGCCCGATATTAGTACATTTGGTCAAATATGGACTTCTGATTGGCTGATTTATCATCAGTCGGATTCTATGAGTAGGTATAGAAATTTCAAGATCCATGACTGAAACATGTTCAATGGGTAAAATATTGGCTACTCTATGGCTAATGTATCACAAGAAGGAGTCAATTGGGTAGGAATAGAAAGTTCAAGATCAAGGACTGAAATATTTTCAGTGGGTCAAAAATTGTCTGAACTATATCCAGAAGGAGTCAATAGGGTAGAACTAAAAAGTTCAAAATAGACGATTCTTGGGCCCGATTTTAGTACATTTGGACAAATATTGACTTTTGAATGACCGATGTAACATCAGAAAGAGTCAATGAGTAGGTATAAAAATTTCAAGATCCATAACTGAAACATGTCCAATGGGTAAAATATTGGCTACTCTAAGGCTAATATATCACAAGAAGGAGTCAATTGGGTAGGAATAGAAAGTTCAAGATCAAGGACTGAAATATTTTCAGTGGCTCAAAAATTGGCTGTACAATCTCCAGAAGGAGTCAATAGGGTAGAACTAAAAAGTTCAAAATAGACGACTCTTGGGCCTTATTTTAGTACATTTGGACAAATATTGACTTTTGAATGACCGATGTAACATCAGAAAGAGTCAATAAGTAGGTATAGAAATTTCAAGATCCAACCCTGAAACATGTTCAATGGGTCAATTATTGGCTACTCTATGGCTAATTTATCACCAGAAGGAGTCAATTGGGTAGAAATAGAAAGTTCAAAATCGACGACTCTTGGGCCTGATATTAGTACATTTGGTCAAATATTGACTTTTGAATGACCGATGTAAAATCAGAAAGAGTCAATAAGTAGGTATAGAAATTTCAAGATCCATGACTGAAACATGTTCAATGGGTAAAATATTGGCTACTCTATGGCTAATGTATCACAAGAAGGAGTCAATTGGGTAGGAATAGAAAGTTCAAGATCAAGGACTGAAATATTTTCAGTGGGTCAAAAATTGGCTGAACTATCTCCAGAAGGAGTCAATAGGGTAGAACTAAAAAGTTCAATATAGACGACTCTTGGGCCCCATTTTAGTACATTTGGTCAAATATTGACTTTTGAATGACCGATGTAACATCAGAAAGAGTCAATAAGTAGGTATAGAAATTTCAAGATCCATGACTGAAACATGTTCAATGGGTCAAATATTAGCTAAGCTATGGCTAATTTATCTCCAGAAGCAGTCTATTGGGTAGAAATAGAAAGTTCAAAATCGACGACTCTTGGGCCCGATATTAGTACATTTGGTCAAATATGGACTTCTGATTGGCTGATTTATCATCAGTCGGATTCTATGAGTAGGTATAGAAATTTCAAGATCCATGACTGAAACATGTTCAATGGGTCAAATATTGGCTACTCTTTGGCTAATTTATCACAAAAAGGAGTCTAATGGGTAGAAATAGAAACTTCAAAATCGACGACTCTTGGGCCCGATATTAGTACATATGGTCAAATATGGATTTCTGAATGACTGACCTAAATTCAGAAAGAGTCAATGAGTAGGTATAAAAATTTCAAGATCCATGACTGAAACATGTTCAATGGGTCAAATATTGGCTACTCTAAGGCTAATGTATCACTAGAAGGAGTCAATTGGGTAGGAATAGAAAGTTCAAGATCAGGGACTGAAATAGTTTCAGTGGGTCAAAAATTGGCTGAACTATCTCAAGAAGAAAATAGGGTAGAACTTAAAAGTTCAATATAGACGACTCTTGGGCCCGATTGTAGTACATTTGGTCAAATATTGACTTTTGAATGACCGATGTAACATCAGAAAGAGTCAATAAGTAGGTATAGAAATTTCAAGATCCATTACTGAAACATATTCAATGGGTCAATTATTGGCTACTCTATCGCTAAATTATCACCAGAAGGAGTCAATTGGGTAGAAATAGAAAATTCAAAATCGACGACTCTTGGGCCGGATATAAGTCCACTCGGTCAAATATGGACTTCTGATTGACTGACCTAAATTCAGAAAGAGTCAATGAGTAGGTATAAAAATTTCAAGATCCATAACTGAAACATGTCCAATGGGTAAAATTTTGGCTACGCTAATGCTAATGTATCACAAGAAGGAGTCAATTGGTAGGAATAGAAAGTTCAAGATCAAGGACTGAAATATTTTCAGTGGGTCAAAAATTGGCTGTACTATCTTCAGAAGGAGTCAATAGGGTAGAACTAAAAAGTTCAAAATAGACGACTCTTGGGCCCGATTTTAGTACATTTGGTCAAATATTGACTTTTGAATGACTTATTTAACATCAGAAAAAGTCAATAAGTAGGTATAGAAATTTCAAGATCCATGACTGAAACATGTTCAATGGGTCAATTATTGGCTACTCTATGGCTAATTTATCACCAGAAAGAGTCTATTGGATAGGAATAGAAAGTTCAAAATTGATGACTCTTGGGTCGGATATAAGTCCATTCGGTCAAATATGGATTTCTGAATGACTGACCTAAATTCAGAAAGAGTCAATGAGTAGGTATAAAAATTTCAAGATCCATAACTGAAACATGTCCAATGGGTAAAAAATTGGCTACTCTAAGGCTAATGTATCACTAGAAGGAGTCAATTGGGTAGGAATAGAAAGTTCAAGATCAGGGACTGAAATAGTTTCAGTGGGTCAAAAATTGGCTGAACTATCTCAAGAAGAAAATAGGGTAGAACTTAAAAGTTCAATATAGACGACTCTTGGTCTTGATTTTAGTACATTTGGTCAAATATTGACTTTTGAATGACCGATTTAACATCAAAAATTAATCAATGAGTAGATATAGAAATTTCAACATCCATGATTGGAACATGTTCAATGGGTCAATTATTGCATACTCTTTCGCTAATTTATCACCAGAAGGAGTCAATTGGGTTGAAATAGAAAGTTCAAAATCGACGACTCTTGGGCCCGATATTAGTACATTTGGTCAAATATGGATTTCTGAATAACTGACCTAAATTCAGAAAGAGTCAATGAGTAGGTATAAAAATTTCAAGATCCATAACTGAAACATGTCCAATGGGTAAAATATTGGCTACTCTAAGGCTAATATATCACAAGAAGGAGTCAATTGGGTAGGAATAGAAAGTTCAAGATCAAGGACAGAAATATTTTCAGTGGCTCAAAAATTGGCTGTACAATCTCCAGAAGGAGTCAATAGGGTAGAACTAAAAAGTTCAAAATAGACGACTCTTGGGCCTTATTTTAGTACATTTGGACAAATATTGACTTTTGAATGACCGATGTAACATCAGAAAGAGTCAATAAGTAGGTATAGAAATTTCAAGATCCAACACTGAAACATGTTCAATGGGTCAATTATTGGCTACTCTATGGCTAATTTATCACCAGAAGGAGTCAATTGGGTAGAAATAGAAAGTTCAAAATCGACGACTCTTGGGCCTGATATTAGTACATTTGGTCAAAGATTGACTTTTGAATGACCGATGTAAAATCAGAAAGAGTCAATAAGTAGGTATAGAAATTTCAAGATCCATGACTGAAACATGTTCAATGGGTAAAATATTGGCTACTCTATGGCTAATGTATCACAAGAAGGAGTCAATTGGGTAGGAATAGAAAGTTCAAGATCAAGGACTGAAATATTTTCAGTGGGTCAAAAATTGTCTGAACTATCTCCAGAAGGAGTCAATAGGGTAGAACTAAAAAGTTCAAAATAGACGATTCTTGGGCCCGATTTTAGTACATTTGGACAAATATTGACTTTTGAATGACCGATGTAACATCAGAAAGAGTCAATGAGTAGGTATAAAAATTTCAAGATCCATAACTGAAACATGTCCAATGGGTAAAATATTGGCTACTCTAAGGCTAATATATCACAAGAAGGAGTCAATTGGGTAGGAATAGAAAGTTCAAGATCAAGGACTGAAATATTTTCAGTGGCTCAAAAATTGGCTGTACAATCTCCAGAAGGAGTCAATAGGGTAGAACTAAAAAGTTCAAAATAGACGACTCTTGGGCCTTATTTTAGTACATTTGGACAAATATTGACTTTTGAATGACCGATGTAACATCAGAAAGAGTCAATAAGTAGGTATAGAAATTTCAAGATCCAACACTGAAACATGTTCAATGGGTCAATTATTGGCTACTCTATGGCTAATTTATCACCAGAAGGAGTCAATTGGGTAGAAATAGAAAGTTCAAAATCGACGACTCTTGGGCCTGATATTAGTACATTTGGTCAAATATTGACTTTTGAATGACCGATGTAAAATCAGAAAGAGTCAATAAGTAGGTATAGAAATTTCAAGATCCATGACTGAAACATGTTCAATGGGTAAAATATTGGCTACTCTATGGCTAATGTATCACAAGAAGGAGTCAATTGGGTAGGAATAGAAAGTTCAAGATCAAGGACTGAAATATTTTCAGTGGGTCAAAAATTGTCTGAACTATCTCCAGAAGGAGTCAATAGGGTAGAACTAAAAAGTTCAAAATAGACGATTCTTGGGCCCGATTTTAGTACATTTGGACAAATATTGACTTTTGAATGACCGATGTAACATCAGAAAGAGTCAATAAGTAGGTATAGAAATTTCAAGATCCATGACTGAAACATGTTCAATGGGTCAAATATTGGCTACTCTATGGCTAATGTATCACAAGAAGGAGTCAATTGGGTAGGAATAGAAAGTTCAAGATCAAGGACTGAAATATTTTCAGTGGGTCAAAAATTGGCTGAACTATCTCCAGAAGGAGTCAATAGGGTAGAACTAAAAAGTTCAATATAGACGACTCTTGGGCCCCATTTTAGTACATTTGGTCAAATATTGACTTTTGAATGACCGATGTAACATCAGAAAGAGTCAATCAGTAGGTATAGCAATTTCAAGATCCATTACTGAAAAATGTTCAATGGGTCAATTATTGGCTACTCTATCGCTAATTTATCACCAGAAAGAGTCAATTGGGTAGAAATAGACAGTTCAAAATCGACGACTCTTGGGCCCGATTTTAGTACATTTGGTCAAATATTGACTTTTGAATGACGGATGTAACATCAGAAAAAGTCAATAAGTAGGTATAGAAATTTCAAGATCCATGACTGAAACATGTTCAATGGGTCAAATATTGGCTATTCTAAGGCTAATGTATCACAAGAAGGAGTCAACTGGGTAGGAATAGAAAGTTCAAGATCAAGGACTGAAATATTTTCAGTGGGTCAAAAATTGGCTGTAATATCTCCAGAAGGAGTCAATAGGGTAGAACTAAAAAGTTCAAAATAGACGACTCTTGGGCCCGATTTTAGTACATTTGGACAAAATTTGACTTTTGAATGACCGATGTAACATCAGAAAGAGTCAATAAGTAGGTATAGAAATTTCAAGATCCATGACTGAAAAATGTTCAATGGGTCAAATATTGGCTACTCTATGGCTAATTTATCACCAGAAGGAGTCAATTTGGTAGAAATAGAAAGTTCAAAATCGACGACTCTTGGGTCCGATTTTAGTACATTTGGTCAAATATGGACTTCTGAATGACTGACCTAACTTCAGAAAGAGTCAATGAGTAGGTATATAAATTTCAAGATCCATAACTGAAACATGTCCAATGGGTAAAATATTGGCTACTCTAGGGCTAATGTATCACAAGAAGGAGTCAATTGGGTAGGAATAGAAAGTTCAAGATCAAGGACTGAAATAATTTCAGTGGGTCAAAAATTGGCTGAACTATCTCCAGAAGGAGTCAATAGGGTAGAACTAAAAAGTTCAAAATAGACGATTCTTGGTCCTGATTTTAGTACATTTGGTCAAATATTGACTTTTGAATGACCGATTTAACATAAAAAATTAATCAATGAGTAGATATAGAAATTTCAACATCCATGATTGGAACATGTTCAATGGGTCAATTATTGGATACTCTTTCGCTAATTTATCACCAGAAGGAGTCAATTGGGTAGAAATAGAAAGTTCAAAATCGACGACTCTTGGGCCCGATATTAGTACATTTGGTCAAATATGGATTTCTGGATGACTGACCTAAATTCAGAAAGAGTCAATGAGTAGGTATAAAAATTTCAAGATCCATAACTGAAACATGTCCAATGGGTAAAATATTGGCTACTCTAAGGCTAATATATCACAAGAAGGAGTCAATTGGGTAGGAATAGAAAGTTCAAGATCAAGGACTGAAATATTTTCAGTGGCTCAAAAATTGGCTGTACAATCTCCAGAAGGAGTCAATAGGGTAGAACTAAAAAGTTCAATATAGACGACTCTTGGGCCCCATTTTAGTACATTTGGTCAAATATTGACTTTTGAATGACCGATGTAACATCAGAAAGAGTCAATAAGTAGGTATAGCAATTTCAAGATCCATTACTGAAACATGTTCAATGGGTCAATTATTGGCTACTCTATGGCTAATTTATCACCAGAAGGAGTCAATTGGGTAGGAATAGAAAGTTCAAAATCGACGACTCTTGGGCCCGATTTTAGTACATTTGGTGAAATATTGACTTTTGAATGACCGATGTAAAATCAGAAAGAGTCAATAAGTAGGTATAGAAATTTCAAGATCCATGACTGAAACATGTTCAATGGGTCAAATATTGGCTATTCTAAGGCTAATGTATCACAAGAAGGAGTCAACTGGGTAGGAATAGAAAGTTCAAGATCAATGACTGAAATATTTTCAGTGGGTCAAAAATTTGCTGAACTATCTCCAGAAGGAGTCAATAGGGTAGAACTAATAAGTTCAAAATAGATGACTCTTGGGCCCGATTTTAGTACATTTGGTCAGATATTGACTTTTGAATGACCGATGTAACATCAGAAACAAGTCAATAAGTAGGTATAGAAATTTCAAGATCCATGACTGAAACATGTTCAATGGGTCAATTATTGGCTACTCTATCGCTAATTTATCACCTGAAAGAGTCAATTGGGTAGAAATAGAAAGTTCAAAATCGACGATTCTTGGGCCCGATTTTACTACATTTGGTCAAATATTGACTTTTGAATGACCGATGTAACATCAGAAAGAGTCAATAAGTAGGTATAGAAATTTCAAGATCCATGACTGAAACATATTCAATGGGTCAAATTTTGGCCCGTGTGAACCAGGCAGTGTGTGTCACTCTTCAAGCCGCAGAGAGTGTCAGGTAGGCGGAATGAAGGTGTAACGAAGAGCTTCGCTGTGATTTCGCTCTATATGAACCACGCAGTCAACTGACTGCTGTAAGGCTGATGTAACATCAGATTAAGACGATGCGGAGAGTTTATTGAAAAAGAATAAAAAGTAACAGAAAGTTCATGTTTGAGCACTAATTTATTAAAAATAAGCGCTTTGGTCATTAAGTATTTTTTATATACACTGAAACGCAACAATTGCTTATCTTATATTGTGCTCTGTGCAATGCAACAGCACATATGTTTTCTCTTCCTTGCACAACCAAATGAGGTACATCTATGCAATTTTGTATTATCTTTTCAACAGCACATATGTTAACTCCATGCACAGCAGAATGAGTTAATGCTGGTACACTTGGTCGTTTTTCTGAAAAAAGGTGCACGCTCAGAAAGACGACTAAGTGTCAAAATTCCTCCGTGTGAACCGTGCACTGTGTTTCTCTGCTCAAGCCGGAGAGAGTGTTAGGTAGGCGGCTTGAAAGTGTAAGGAAGGGCTTCCCTGTGAATCCACTCAACTCAAACTTTCGGGCTTGAGGAGAGACACACACACAGCCTGGAGGAATCTTGACACTTTTAGTTATTTTTCTGAGATGAAGTACAAGGAGGAATTTTGACACTTAGTCGTTTTTTTGAAAAATGATGCACGCTCAGAAAAACGACTAAGTGTCAAAATTCCTCCGTGTGAACCAGGCAGTGTGTGTTACACTTCGAGACTGAGAGAGTGTCAGGTAGGCGGCCTGAATGTGTAAGAAAGGGCTTCGCTGTGAATTCCCTCTATATGAACCATGCAGTCAACTGACTGCTGTAAGGCTGATGTAACATCAGTTTAAGTCGATGCGGAGAGTTTATTGAAAAAGAATAAAAAGTAACAGAAAGTTCATGTTTCAAAATATTGGCTACTCTAATGCTAATGTATCACAAGAAGGAGTCAATTGGGTAGAAATATAAAGTTCAAGATCAAGGACTGAAATATTTTCAGTGGGTCAAAAATTGGCTTAACAATCTCCAGACTGAAATCTTACGCCGATTTTAGTACATTTGGTCAAATATTGACTTTTTGAATGACCGATGTAACATCAAAAAGAGTCAATAAGTAGGTATAGAAATTTCAAGATTCATGACGGGAACATGTTCAATGGATCAATTATTGGATACTTTATCGCTAATTTATCACCAGAAGGAGTCACTTGGGTAGGAATAGAAAGTTCAACATAAAGGACTGAAATATTTTCAGTGGGTCAGAAATTGGCTTAACTATCGCAAGAAGGAGTCAATTGGGTAGAACTAAAAAGTTCAAAATCGACAACTCTTGGGCCCGATATTAGTACATTTGGTCAAATATTGACTTTTTGAATGACCGATGTAACATCAGATAGAGTCAATAAGTAGGTATAGAAATTTCAAGATCCATTACTGAAACATGTTCAATGGGTCAATTATTGGCTACTCTATCGCTAATTTATCACCAGAAGGAGTCAATTGGGTAGAAATAGAAAGTTCAAAATCGATGACTCTTGGGCTGGATATAAGTCCACTCGGTCAAATATGGACTTCTGATTGACTGACCTAAATTCCGAAAGAGTCAATGAGTAGGTATAAAAATTTCAAGATCCATGACTGAAACATGTTCAATGGGTAAAATATTGGCTACTCTATGGCCAATGTATCACAAGAAGGAGTCAATTGGGTAGGAATAGAAAGTTCAAGATCAAGGACTGAAATATTTTCAGTGGGTCAAAAATTGGCTGAACTATCTCCAGAAGGAGTCAATAGGGTAGAACTAAAAAGTTCAATATAGACGACTCTTGGGCCCGATTTTAGTACATTTGGTAAAATATTGACTTTTGAATGACCGATGTAACATCAGAAAGAGTCAATAAGTAGGTATAGCAATTTCAAGATCCATTACTGAAAAATGTTCAATGGGTCAATTATTGGCTACTCTATCGCTAATTCATCACCAGAAAGAGTCAATTGGGTAGAAATAGAAAGTTCAAAATCGACGACTCTTGGGCCCGATTTTAGTACATTTGGTCAAATATTGACTTTTGAATGACGGATGTAACATCAGAAAGAGTCAATAAGTAGGTATAGAAATTTCAAGATCCATGAGTGAAACATGTTCAATGGGTCAAATATTGGCTATTCTAAGGCTAATGTATCACAAGAAGGAGTCAACTGGGTAGGAATAGAAAGTTCAAGATCAATGACTGAAATATTTTCAGTGGGTCAAAAATTTGCTGAACTATCTCCAGAAGGAGTCAATAGGGTAGAACTAATAAGTTCAATATAGATGACTCTTGGGCCCGATTTTAGTACATTTTGTCAAATATTGACTTTTGAATGACCGATGTAACATCAAAAAGAGTCAATAAGTAGGTATAGAAATTTCAAGACCCATGACTGAAACATGTTCAATGGGTCAAATATTGGCTACTCTATGGCTAATTTATAACCAGAAGGAGTCAATGGGTAGAACTAAAAAGTTCAAAATCGACGACTCTTGGGCCCGATATTAGTACATTTGGTCAAACATGGACTTCTGATTGGCTGATTTATCATCAGTCGGATTCTATGAGTAGGTATAGAAATTTCAAGATCCATGACTGAAACATGTTCAATGGGTCAAATATTGTCTACTCTATGTCTAATTTATCACAAAAAGGAGTCTATTGGGTAGAAATAGAAAGTTCAAAATCGACGACTCTTGGGCCCGATATTAGTACATTTGGTCAAATATGGATTTCTGAATGACTGACCTAAATTCAGAAAGAGTCAATGAGTAGGTATAAAAATTTCAAGATCCATAACTGAAACATGTCCAACGGGTAAAATATCGGCTACTCTAAGGCTAATGTATCACAAGAAGCAGTCAATTGGGTTGGAATAGAAAGTTCAAGATCAAGGACTGAAATATTTTCAGTGGGTCAAAAATTGGCTGTACTATCTCCAGAAGGAGTCAATAGGGTAGAACTAAAAAGTTCAAAATAGACGACTCTTGGGCCCGATTTTAGTACATTTGGTCAAATGTTGACTTTTGAATGACCGATGTAACATCAGAAATAAGTCAATAAGTAGGTATAGAAATTTCAAGATCCATGACTGAAACATGTTCAATGGGTCAATTATCGCTAATTTATCACCAGAAAGAGTCAATTGGGTAGGAATAGAAAGTTCAACATAAAGGACTGAAATATTTTCAGTGGGTCAGAAATTGGCTTAACTATCGCAAGTAGGAGTCAATTGGGTAGAACTAAAAAGTTCAACATCGACGACTCATGGGCCCGATATTAGTACATTTGGTCAAATATGGACTTCTGAATGACTGACCTAAATCCAGAAAGAGTCAATGAGTAGGTATAAAAATTTCAAGATCCATAACTGAAACATGTCCAATGGGTAAAATATTGGCTACTCTAATGCTAATGTATCACAAGAAGGAGTCAATTAGGAAGGAATAGAAAGTTCAAGATCAAGGACTGAAATATTTTCAGTGGGTCAAAAATTGGCTGAACTATCTCCAGAAGGAGTAAATACAGGAGAACTAAAAAGTTCAAAATAGACGACTCTTGGGCCCGATTTTAGTACATTTGGTCAAATATTGACTTTTGAATGACCGATGTAACATCAGAAAAAAGTCAATAAGTTGGTATAGAAATTTCAAGATCCATGACTGAAACATGTTCAATGGGTCAAATATTGGCTACTCTATGGCTAACTTATCACAAAAAGGAGTCTACTGGGTAGAAATAGAAACTTCAATATCGACGACTCTTGGGCCCGATATTAGTACATTTGGTCAAATATGGATTTCTGAATGACTGACCTAAATTCAGAAAGAGTCAATGAGTAGGTATAAAAATTTCAAGATCCATAACTGAAATATGTCCAATGCGTAAAATATTGGCTACTCTAAGGCTAATGTATCACAAGAAGGAGTCAACTGGGTAGGAATAGAAAGTTCAAGATCAATGACTGAAATATTTTCAGTGGGTCAAAAATTTGCTGAACTATGTCCAGAAGGAGTCAATAGGGTAGAACTAATAAGTTCAATATAGATGACTCTTGGGCCCGATTTTAGTACATTTTGTCAAATATTGACTTTTGAATGACCGATGTAACATCAAAAAGAGTCAATAAGTAGGTATAGAAATTTCAAGACCCATGACTGAAACATGTTCAATGGGTCAAATATTGGCTACTCTATGGCTAATTTATAACCAGAAGGAGTCAATGGGTAGAACTAAAAAGTTCAAAATCGACGACTCTTGGGCCCGATATTAGTACATTTGGTCAAATATGGACTTCTGATTGGCTGATTTATCATCAGTCGGATTCTATGAGTAGGTATAGAAATTTCAAGATCCATGACTGAAACATGTTCAATGGGTCAAATATTGTCTACTCTATGGCTAATTTATCACAAAAAGGAGTCTATTGGGTAGAAATAGAAAGTTCAAAATCGACGACTCTTGGGCCCGATATTAGTACATTTGGTCAAATATGGATTTCTGAATGACTGACCTAAATTCAGAAAGAGTCAATGAGTAGGTATAAAAATTTCAAGATCCATAACTGAAACATGTCCAATGGGTAAAATATCGGCTACTCTAAGGCTAATGTATCACAAGAAGCAGTCAATTGGGTTGGAATAGAAAGTTCAAGATCAAGGACTGAAATATTTTCAGTGGGTCAAAAATTGGCTGTACTATCTCCAGAAGGAGTCAATAGGGTAGAACTAAAAAGTTCAAAATAGACGACTCTTGGGCCCGATTTTAGTACATTTGGTCAAATGTTGACTTTTGAATGACCGATGTAACATCAGAAATAAGTCAATAAGTAGGTATAGAAATTTCAAGATCCATGACTGAAACATGTTCAATGGGTCAATTATCGCTAATTTATCACCAGAAAGAGTCAATTGGGTAGGAATAGAAAGTTCAACATAAAGGACTGAAATATTTTCAGTGGGTCAGAAATTGGCTTAACTATCGTAAGAAGGAGTCAATTGGGTAGAACTAAAAAGTTCAACATCGACGACTCATGGGCCCGATATTAGTACATTTGGTCAAATATGGACTTCTGAATGACTGACCTAAATCCAGAAAGAGTCAATGAGTAGGTATAAAAATTTCAAGATCCATAACTGAAACATGTCCAATGGGTAAAATATTGGCTACTCTAATGCTAATGTATCACAAGAAGGAGTCAATTAGGAAGGAATAGAAAGTTCAAGATCAAGGACTGAAATATTTTCAGTGGGTCAAAAATTGGCTGAACTATCTCCAGAAGGAGTAAATACGGGAGAACTAAAAAGTTCAAAATAGACGACTCTTGGGCCCGATTTTAGTACATTTGGTCAAATATTGACTTTTGAATGACCGATGTAACATCAGAAAAAAGTCAATAAGTTGGTATAGAAATTTCAAGATCCATGACTGAAACATGTTCTATGGGTCAAATATTGGCTACTCTATGGCTAATTTATCACCAAAAGGAGTCTATTGGGTAGAAATAGAAACTTCAAAATCGACGACTCTTGGGCCCGATATTAGTACATTTGGTCAAATATGGATTTCTGAATGACTGACCTAAATTCAGAAAGAGTCAATGAGTAGGTATAAAAATTTCAAGATCCATAACTGAAACATGTCCAATGGGTAAAATATTGGCTACTCTAAGGCTAATATATCACAAGAAGGAGTCAATTGGGTAGGAATAGAAAGTTCAAGATCAAGGACTGAAATATTTTCAGTGGCTCAAAAATTGGCTGTACAATTTCCAGAAGGAGTCAATGGGTAGAACTAAAAAGTTCAAAATCGACGACTCTTGGGCCCGATATTAGTACATTTGGTCAAATATGGACTTCTGATTGGCTGATTTATCATCAGTCGGATTCTATTAGTAGGTATAGAAATTTCAAGATCCATGACTGAAACATGTTCAATGGGTCAAATATTGTCTACTCTATGGCTAATTTATCACAAAAAGGAGTCTATTGGGTAGAAATAGAAAGTTCAAAATCGACGACTCTTGGGCCCGATATTAGTACATTTGGTCAAATATGGATTTCTGAATGACTGACCTAAATTCAGAAAGAGTCAATGAGTAGGTATAAAAATTTCAAGATCCATAACTGAAACATGTCCAATGGGTAAAATATCGGCTACTCTAAGGCTAATGTATCACAAGAAGCAGTCAATTGGGTTGGAATAGAAAGTTCAAGATCAAGGACTGAAATATTTTCAGTGGGTCAAAAATTGGCTGTACTATCTCCAGAAGGAGTCAATAGGGTAGAACTAAAAAGTTCAAAATAGACGACTCTTGGGCCCGATTTTAGTACATTTGGTCAAATGTTGACTTTTGAATGACCGATGTAACATCAGAAATAAGTCAATAAGTAGGTATAGAAATTTCAAGATCCATGACTGAAACATGTTCAATGGGTCAATTATCGCTAATTTATCACCAGAAAGAGTCAATTGGGTAGGAATAGAAAGTTCAACATAAAGGACTGAAATATTTTCAGTGGGTCAGAAATTGGCTTAACTATCGCAAGAAGGAGTCAATTGGGTAGAACTAAAAAGTTCAACATCGACGACTCATGGGCCCGATATTAGTACATTTGGTCAAATATGGACTTCTGAATGACTGACCTAAATCCAGAAAGAGTCAATGAGTAGGTATAAAAATTTCAAGATCCATAACTGAAACATGTCCAATGGGTAAAATATTGGCTACTCTAATGCTAATGTATCACAAGAAGGAGTCAATTAGGAAGGAATAGAAAGTTCAAGATCAAGGACTGAAATATTTTCAGTGTGTCAAAAATTGGCTGAACTATCTCCAGAAGGAGTAAATACGGGAGAACTAAAAAGTTCAAAATAGACGACTCTTGGGCCCGATTTTAGTACATTTGGTCAAATATTGACTTTTGAATGACCGATGTAACATCAGAAAAAAGTCAATAAGTTGGTATAGAAATTTCAAGATCCATGACTGAAACATGTTCTATGGGTCAAATATTGGCTACTCTATGGCTAATTTATCACCAAAAGGAGTCTATTGGGTAGAAATAGAAAGTTCAAAATCGACGACTCTTGGGCCCGATATTAGTACATTTGGTCAAATATGGATTTCTGAATGACTGACCTAAATTCAGAAAGAGTCAATGAGTAGGTATAAAAATTTCAAGATCCATAACTGAAACATGTCCAATGGGTAAAATATCGGCTACTCTAAGGCTAATGTATCACAAGAAGCAGTCAATTGGGTTGGAATAGAAAGTTCAAGATCAAGGACTGAAATATTTTCAGTGGGTCAAAAATTGGCTGTACTATCTCCAGAAGGAGTCAATAGGGTAGAACTAAAAAGTTCAAAATAGACGACTCTTGGGCCCGATTTTAGTACATTTGGTCAAATGTTGACTTTTGAATGACCGATGTAACATCAGAAATAAGTCAATAAGTAGGTATAGAAATTTCAAGATCCATGACTGAAACATGTTCAATGGGTCAATTATCGCTAATTTATCACCAGAAAGAGTCAATTGGGTAGGAATAGAAAGTTCAACATAAAGGACTGAAATATTTTCAGATGGTCAGAAATTGGCTTAACTATCGCAAGAAGGAGTCAATTGGGTAGAACTAAAAAGTTCAACATCGACGACTCATGGGCCCGATATTAGTACATTTGGTCAAATATGGACTTCTGAATGACTGACCTAAATCCAGAAAGAGTCAATGAGTAGGTATAAAAATTTCAAGATCCATAACTGAAACATGTCCAATGGGTAAAATATTGGCTACTCTAATGCTAATGTATCACAAGAAGGAGTCAATTAGGAAGGAATAGAAAGTTCAAGATCAAGGACTGAAATATTTTCAGTGGGTCAAAAATTGGCTGAACTATCTCCAGAAGGAGAAAATACGGGAGAACTAAAAAGTTCAAAATAGACGACTCTTGGGCCCGATTTTAGTACATTTGGTCAAATATTGACTTTTGAATGACCGATGTAACATCAGAAAAAAGTCAATAAGTTGGTATAGAAATTTCAAGATCCATGACTGAAACATGTTCTATGGGTCAAATATTGGCTACTCTATGGCTAATTTATCACCAGAAGGAGTCAATGGGTAGAACTAAAAAGTTCAAAATCGATGACTCTTGGGCCCGATTTTAGTACATTTGGTCAAATATTGACTTTTGAATGACCGATGTAACATCAGAAAAAAGTCAATAAGTTGGTATAGAAATTTCAAGATCCATGACTGAAACATGTTCAATTGGTCAAATATTGGCAACTCTATGGCTAATTCATCACCAAAAGGAGTCTATTGGGTAGAAATAGAAACTTCAAAATCGACGACTCTTGGGCCCGATATTAGTATATTTGGTCAAATATGGATTTCTGAATGACTGACCTAAATTCAGAAAGAGTCAATGAGTAGGTATAAAAATTTCAAGATCCATAACTGAAACATGTCCAATGGGTAAAATATTGGCTACTCTAAGGCTAATATATCACAAGAAGGAGTCAATTAGGTAGGAATAGAAAGTTCAAGATCAAGGACTGAAATATTTTCAGTGGCTCAAAAATTGGCTGTACAATCTCCAGAAGGAGTCAATAGGGTAGAACTAAAAAGTTCAAAATAGACGACTCTTGGGCCTTATTTTAGTACATTTGGACAAATATTGACTTTTGAATGACCGATGTAACATCAGAAAGAGTCAATAAGTAGGTATAGAAATTTCAAGATCCATGACTGAAACATGTTCAATGGGTCAATTATTGGCTATTCTAAGGCTAATGTATCACAAGAAGGAGTCAACTGGGTAGGAATAGAAAGTTCAAGATCAAGGACTGAAATATTTTCAGTGGGTCAAAAATTGGCTGAACTATCTCCAGAAGGAGTAAATACAGGAGAACTAAAAAGTTCAAAATAGACGACTCTTGGGCCCGATTTTAGTACATTTGGTCAAATATTGACTTTTGAATGACCGATGTAACATCAGAAAAAAGTCAATAAGTTGGTATAGAAATTTCAAGATCCATGACTGAAACATGTTCAATGGGTCAAATATTGGCTACTCTATGGCTAACTTATCACAAAAAGGAATCTACTGGGTAGAAATAGAAACTTCAATATCGACGACTATTGGGCCCGATATTAGTACATTTGGTCAAATATGGATTTCTGAATGACTGACCTAAATTCAGAAAGAGTCAATGAGTAGGTATAAAAATTTCAAGATCCATAACTGAAATATGTCCAATGCGTAAAATATTGGCTACTCTAAGGCTAATGTATCACAAGAAGGAGTCAACTGGGTAGGAATAGAAAGTTCAAGATCAATGACTGAAATATTTTCAGTGGGTCAAAAATTTGCTGAACTATGTCCAGAAGGAGTCAATAGGGTAGAACTAATAAGTTCAATATAGATGACTCTTGGGCCCGATTTTAGTACATTTTGTCAAATATTGACTTTTGAATGTAACATCAAAAAGAGTCAATAAGTAGGTATAGAAATTTCAAGACCCATGACTGAAACATGTTCAATGGGTCAAATATTGGCTACTCTATGGCTAATTTATAACCAGAAGGAGTCAATGGGTAGAACTAAAGAGTTCAAAATCGACGACTCTTGGGCCCGATATTAGTACATTTGGTCAAATATGGACTTCTGATTGGCTGATTTATCATCAGTCGGATTCTATGAGTAGGTATAGAAATTTCAAGATCCATGACTGAAACATGTCCAATGGGTAAAATATCGGCTACTCTAAGGCTAATGTATCACAAGAAGCAGTCAATTGGGTTGGAATAGAAAGTTCAACATAAAGGACTAAAATATTTTCAGTGGGTCAAAAATTGGCTTAACTATCGCAAGAAGGAGTCAATTGGGTAGAATTAAAAAGTTCCAAAGCGACGACTCTTGGGCCTGATATTAGTACATTTGGTCAAATATGGATTTCTGAATGACTGACCTAAATTCAGAAAGAGTCAATAAGTAGGTATAGAAATTTCAAGATCCATGACTGAAACATGTTCACTGGGTAAAATATCGGCTACTCTAAGGCTAATGTATCACAAGAAGCAGTCAATTGGGTTGGAATAGAAAGTTCAAGATCAAGGACTGAAATATTTTCAGTGGGTCAAAAATTGGCTGTACAATCTCCAGAAGGAGTCAATAGGGTAGAACTAAAAAGTTCAAAATAGACGACTCTTGGGCCTTATTTTAGTACATTTGGACAAATATTGACTTTTGAATGACCGATGTAACATCAGAAAGAGTCAATAAGTAGGTATAGAAATTTCAAGATCCATGACTGAAACATGTTCACTGGGTAAAATATCGGCTACTCTAAGGCTAATGTATCACAGTTCAAAATAGACGACTCTTGGGCCTTATTTTAGTACATTTGGACAAATATTGACTTTTGAATGACCGATGTAACATCAGAAAAAAGTCAATAAGTTGGTATAGAAATTTCAAGATCCATGACTGAAACATGTTCAATTGGTCAAATATTGGCAACTCTATGGCTAATTTATCACCAAAAGGAGTCAATTGGGTAGAAATAGAAACTTCAAAATCGACGACTCTTGGGCCCGATATTAGTACATTTGGTCAAATATGGATTTCTGAATGACTGACCTAAATTCAGAAAGAGTCAATGAGTAGGTATAAAAATTTCAAGATCCATAACTGAAACATGTCCAATGGGTAAAATATTGGCTACTCTAAGGCTAATATATCACAAGAAGGAGTCAATTGGGTAGGATTAGAAAGTTCAAGGTCAAGGACTGAAATATTTTCAGTGGCTCAAAAATTGGCTGTACAATCTCCAGAAGGAGTCAATAGGGTAGAACTAAAAAGTTCAAAATACACGACTCTTGGGCCTTATTTTAGTACATTTGGACAAATATTGACTTTTGAATGACCGATGTAACATCAGAAAGAGTCAATAAGTAGGTATAGAAATTTCAAGATCCATAACTGAAATATGTCCAATGCGTAAAATATTGGCTACTCTAAGGCTAATGTATCACAAGAAGGAGTCATCTGGGTAGGAATAGAAAGTTCAAGATCAATGACTGAAATATTTTCAGTGGGTCAAAAATTTGCTGAACTATGTCCAGAAGGAGTCAATAGGGTAGAACTAATAAGTTCAATATAGATGAGTCTTGGGCCCGATTTTAGTACATTTTGTCAAATATTGACTTTTGAATGACCGATGTAACATCAAAAAGAGTCAATAAGTAGGTATAGAAATTTCAAGACCCATGACTGAAACATGTTCAATGGGTCAAATATTGGCTACTCTATGGCTAATTTATAACCAGAAGGAGTCAATGGGTAGAACTAAAAAGTTCAAAATCGACGACTCTTGGGCCCGATATTAGTACATTTGGTGAAATATGGACTTCTGATTGGCTGATTTATCATCAGTCGGATTCTATGAGTAGGTATAGAAATTTCAAGATCCATGACTGAAACATGTCCAATGGGTAAAATATCGGCTACTCTAAGGCTAATGTATCACAAGAAGCAGTCAATTGGGTTGGAATAGAAAGTTCAACATAAAGGACTAAAATATTTTCAGTGGGTCAAAAATTGGCTTAACTATCGCAAGAAGGAGTCAATTGGGTAGAATTAAAAAGTTCCAAAGCGACGACTCTTGGGCCTGATATTAGTACATTTGGTCAAATATGGATTTCTGAATGACTGACCTAAATTCAGAAAGAGTCAATAAGTAGGTATAGAAATTTCAAGATCCATGACTGAAACATGTTCACTGGGTAAAATATCGGCTACTCTAAGGCTAATGTATCACAAGAAGCAGTCAATTGGGTTGGAATAGAAAGTTCAAGATCAAGGACTGAAATATTTTCAGTGGGTCAAAAATTGGCTGTACTATCTCCAGAAAGAGTCAATAGGGTAGAACTAAAAAGTTCAAAATAGACGACTCTTGGGCCCGATTTTAGTACATTTGGTCAAATGTTGACTTTTGAATGACCGATGTAACATCAGAAATAAGTCAATAAGTAGGTATAGAAATTTCAAGATCCATGACTGAAACATGTTCAATGGGTCAATTATCGCTAATTTATCACCAGAAAGAGTCAATTGGGTAGGAATAGAAAGTTCAACATAAAGGACTGAAATATTTTCAGTGGCTCAGAAATTGGCTTAACTATCGCAAGAAGGAGTCAATTGGGTAGAACTAAAAAGTTCAACATCGACGACTCATGGGCCCGATATTAGTACATTTGGTCAACAATGGACTTCTGAATGACTGACCTAAATCCAGAAAGAGTCAATGAGTAGGTATAAAAATTTCAAGATCCATAACTGAAACATGTCCAATGGGTAAAATATTGGCTACTCTAATGCTAATGTATCACAAGAAGGAGTCAATTAGGAAGGAATAGAAAGTTCAAGATCAAGGACTGAAATATTTTCAGTGGGTCAAAAATTGGCTGAACTATCTCCAGAAGGAGTAAATACGGGAGAACTAAAAAGTTCAAAATAGACGACTCTTGGGCCCGATTTTAGTACATTTGGTCAAATATTGACTTTTGAATGACCGATGTAACATCAGAAAAAAGTCAATAAGTTGGTATAGAAATTTCAAGATCCATGACTGAAACATGTTCTATGGGTCAAATATTGGCTACTCTATGGCTAATTTATCACCAGAAGGAGTCAATGGGTAGAACTAAAAAGTTCAAAATCGACGACTCTTGGGCCCGATTTTAGTACATTTGGTCAAATATTGACTTTTGAATGACCGATGTAACATCAGAAAAAAGTCAATAAGTTGGTATAGAAATTTCAAGATCCATGACTGAAACATGTTCAATTGGTCAAATATTGGCAACTCTATGGCTAATTTATCACCAAAAGGAGTCTATTGGGTAGAAATAGAAACTTCAAAATCGACGACTCTTGGGCCCGATATTAGTACATTTGGTCAAATATGGATTTCTGAATGACTGACCTAAATTCAGAAAGAGTCAATGAGTAGGTATAAAAATTTCAAGATCCATAACTGAAACATGTCCAATGGGTAAAATATTGGCTACTCTAAGGCTAATATATCACAAGAAGGAGTCAATTGGGTAGGAATAGAAAGTTCAAGGTCAAGGACTGAAATATTTTCAGTGGCTCAAAAATTGGCTGTACAATCTCCAGAAGGAGTCAATAGGGTAGAACTAAAAAGTTCAAAATAGACGACTCTTGGGCCTTATTTTAGTACATTTGGACAAATATTGACTTTTGAATGACCGATGTAACATCAGAAAGAGTCAATAAGTAGGTATAGAAATTTCAAGATCCATGACTGAAACATGTTCAATGGGTCAATTATTGGCTACTCTATCGCTAATTTATCACCAGAAGGAGTCAATTGGGTAGGAATAGAAAGTTCAACATAAAGGACTGAAATATTTTCAATGGGTCAAAAATTGGCTTAACTATCGCAAGAAGGAGTCAATTGGGTAGAACTAAAAAGTTCCAAATCGACGACTCTTGGGCCCGATATTAGTACATTTGGTCAAATATGGATTTCTGAATGACTAAGCTAAATTCAGAAAGAGTCAATGAGTAGGTATAAAAATTTCAAGATCCATAACTGAAACATGTCCAATGGGTAAAATATTGGCTACTCTAGGGCAAATGTATCAGAAGGAGTCAATTGGGTAGGAATAGAAGGTTCAAGATCGAGGAAAAAATATATTCAGTGGGTCAAAAATTGGCTTAAATATCTCCAGAAGGAGTCAAAAGGGTAGAACTAAAAAGTTCAAAATAGACGATTCTTGTGCCCGATTTTAGTACATTTGGTCAAATATTGACTTTTGATAGGCTGATTTATCATCAGTCGGATTCTATGAGTAGGTATAGAAATTTCAAGATGCATAACTGAAACATGTCCAATGGGTAAAATATTGGCTACTCTAATGCTAATGTATCACAAGAAGCAGTCAATTGGGTAGGAATAGAAAGTTCAACATAAAGGACTGAAATATTTTCAGTGGGTTAAAAATTTGCTTAACTATCTCCAGAAGGAGTCAATTGGGTAGAACAAAAAAGTTCAAAATAGACGACTCTTGGGCCCGATTTTAGTATATTTGGTCAAATATTGACTTCTGAATGGCTGACCTAAATTCAGAAAGAGTCAATGAGTAGGTATAAAAATTTCAAGATCCATAACTGAAACTTGTCCAATGGGTAAAATATTGGCCACGCTAATGCTAATGTATCACAAGAAGGAGTCAATTGGGTAGGAATAGAAAGTTTAACATAAAGGACTGAAATATTTTCAGTGGGTCAAAAATTGGCTTAACTATCTCCAGACTGAAATCTTGGGCCCGATTTTAGTACATTTGGTCAAATATTGACTTTTTGAATGACCGATGTAACATCAAAAAGAGTCAATAAGTAGGTATAGAAATTTCAAGATCCATGACTGGAACATGTTCAATGGGTCAATTATTGGATACTCTATCGCTAATTTATCACCAGAAGGAGTCAATAGGGTAGAACTAAAAAACTTCAAAATAGACGACTCTTAGGCCCGATTTTAGTACATTTGGTCAAATATTGACTTTTGAATGACCGATTTAAAATCAGAAAGAGTCAATAAGTAGGTATAGAAATTTCAAGATCCATTACTGAAACATGTTCAATGGGTCAATTATTGGATACTCTATCGCTAATTTATCACCAGAAGGAGTCAATTTTGTAGAAATAGAAAGTTCAAAATCGACGACTCTTGGGCCCGATATTAGTACATTTGTTCAAATATGGATTTCTGAATGACTGACCTAAATTCGGAAAGAGTCAATGAGTAGTTATAAAAATTTCAAGATCCATAACTGAAACATGTCCAATGGGTAAAATATTGGCTACTCTAATGCTAATGTATCACAAGAAGGAGTCAATTGGGTAGGAATAGAAAGTTCAACATAAAGGACTGAAATATTTTAAGTGGGTCAAAAATTGGCTTGACTATCTCCAGAAGGAGTCAATAGGGTAGAACTAAAAAGTTCAAAATAGATGATTTTTGGGCCTGATTTTAGTACAT
The DNA here is from genome assembly GCA_038088235.1 of Zacco platypus. Taxonomy (NCBI): domain Eukaryota; kingdom Metazoa; phylum Chordata; class Actinopteri; order Cypriniformes; family Xenocyprididae; genus Zacco; species Zacco platypus. The sequence continues at coordinate 1,311,425 of CM076068.1, forward strand.
TTGGTCAAATATTGACTTTTGAATGACTGACCTAAATTCGGAAAGAGTCAATGAGTAGGTATAAAAATTTCAAGATCCATAACTGAAATTGTCCAATGGGTCAAATATGGGCTACTCTAAGGCTAATGTATCACAAGAAGGAGTCAATTGGGTAGGAATAGAAAGTTCAAGATCAAGGACTGAAATATTTTCAGTGGGTCAAAAATTGGCTTAACTATGTCCAGACTGAAATCTTGGGCCCGATTTTAGTACACTTGGTCAAATATTGACTTTTTGAATGACCGATGTAACATCAAAAAGAGTCAATAAGTAGGTATAGAAATTTCAAGATCCATAACTGAAACATGTCCAATGGGTCAATTATTGGCCACGCTAATGCTAATGTATCACAAGAAGGAGTCAATTGGGTAGGAATAGAAAGTTCAACATAAAGGACTGAAATATTTTCAGTGGGTCAAAAATTGGCTTAACTATCGCAAGAAGGAGTCAATTGGGTAGAACTAAAAAGTTCAAAATAGACGACTCTTGGGCCCGATTTTAGTACATTTGATCAAATATTGACTTTTGAATGACCGATGTACAATCAGAAAGAGTCAATGAGTAGGTATAAAAATTTCAAGATCCATAACTGAAACATGTCCAATGGTAAAATATTGGCTACTCTAAGGCTAATGTATCACAAGAAGGAGTCAATTGGGTAGGAATAGAAAGTTCAAGATCAAGGACTGAAATATTTTCAGTGGGTCAAAAATTGGCTGAACTATCTCCAGAAGGAGTCAATAGGGTAGAACTAAAAACTTCAAAATAGGCGACTCTTAGGCCCGATTTTAGTACATTTGGTCAAATATTGACTTTTGAATGACCGATGTAAAATCAGAAAGAGTCAATCAGTAGGTATAGAAATTTCAAGATCCATTACTGAAACATGTTGAATGGGTCAATTATTGGCTACTCTATCGCTAATTTATCACCAGAAGGAGTCAATTGGGTAGAAATAGAAAGTTCAAAATTGACGACTCTTGGGTCCGATATTAGTACATTTGGTCAAATATGGATTTCTGAGTGACTGACCTAAATTCAGAAAGAGTCAATGAGTAGGTATAAAAATTTTAAGATCCATAACTGACACATGTCCAATGTGTAAAATATTGACTACTCTAAAGCTAATGTATCACAAGAAGGAGTCAATTGGGTAGGAATAGAAAGTTCAAGATCAAGGACTGAAATATTTTCAGTGGGTCAAAATTGGCTGTACTATCTCCAGAAGGAGTCAATAGGGTAGAACTAATAAGTTCAATATATACGACTCTTGGGCCCGATTTTAGTACATTTGGACAAATATTGACTTTTGAATGACCGATGTAACATCAGAAAGAGTCAATAAGTCTGTATAGAAATTTCAAGATCCATGACTGAAACATGTTCAATGGATCAATTATTGGCTACTCTATCGCTAATTTATCACCAGAAGGAGTCAATTGGGTAGAAATAGAAACTTCAAAATTGACGACTCTTGGGCCCGATTTTAGTATATTTCGTCAAATATTGACTTCTGAATGACTGACCTAAATTCAGAAAGTGTCAATGAGTAGGTATAAAAATTTCAAGATCCATAACTGAAACATGACCAATGGGTCAAATATTGGCTACTCTATGGATAATGGATCACAAGAAGGAGTCAATTGGGTAGGAATAGAAAGTTCAACATAAAGGACTGAAATATTTTCAGTGGGTCAAAAATTGGCTTAACTATCGCAAGAAGGAGTCAATTGGGTAGAACTAAAAAGTTCAAAATAGACCACTCTTCTGCCCGATTTTAGTACATTTGGTCAAATATTGACTTTTTTATGACCGATGTAAAATCAGACAGAGTCAATAAGTAGGTATAAAAATTTCAAGATCCATAACTGAAATATGTCCAATGGGTAAAATATTGGCTACTCTAAGGCTAATGTATCACAAGAAGGAGTCAATTGGGTAGGAATAGAAAGTTCAACATAAAGGACTGAAATATTTTCAGTGGGTCAAAAATTGGCTTGACTATCTCCAGAAGGAGTCAATAGGGTAGAACTAAAAAGTTCAAAATAGACGACTCTCTGGCCCGATTTTAGTACATTTGTTCAAATATTGACTTCTGAATGACTGACCTAAATTCAGAAAGAGTCAATGAGTAGGTATAAAAATTTCAAGATCCATAACTGAAATTGTCCAATGGGTCAAATATGGGCTACTCTAAGGCTAATGTATCACAAGAAGGAGTCAATTGGGTAGGAATAGAAAGTTCAAGATCAAGGACTGAAATATTTTCAGTGGGTCAAAAATTGGCTTAACTATGTCCAGACTGAAATCTTGGGCCCGATTTTAGTACACTTGGTCAAATATTGACTTTTTGAATGACCGATGTAACATCAAAAAGAGTCAATAAGTAGGTATATAAATTTCAAGATCCATAACTGAAACATGTCCAATGGGTCAATTATTGGCCACGCTAATGCTAATGTATCACAAGAAGGAGTCAATTGGGTAGGAATAGAAAGTTCAACATAAAGGACTGAAATATTTTCAGTGGGTCAAAAATTGGCTTAACTATCGCAAGAAGGAGTCAATTGGGTAGAACTAAAAAGTTCAAAATAGACGACTCTTGGGCCCGATTTTAGTACATTTGATCAAATATTGACTTTTGAATGACCGATGTACAATCAGAAAGAGTCAATGAGTAGGTATAAAAATTTCAAGATCCATAACTGAAACATGTCCAATGGTAAAATATTGGCTACTCTAAGGCTAATGTATCACAAGAAGGAGTCAATTGGGTAGGAATAGAAAGTTCAAGATCAAGGACTGAAATATTTTCAGTGGGTCAAAAATTGGCTGAACTATCTCCAGAAGGAGTCAATAGGGTAGAACTAAAAACTTCAAAATAGGCGACTCTTAGGCCCGATTTTAGTACATTTGGTCAAATATTGACTTTTGAATGACCGATGTAAAATCAGAAAGAGTCAATCAGTAGGTATAGAAATTTCAAGATCCATTACTGAAACATGTTGAATGGGTCAATTATTGGCTACTCTATCGCTAATTTATCACCAGAAGGAGTCAATTGGGTAGAAATAGAAAGTTCAAAATTGACGACTCTTGGGTCCGATATTAGTACATTTGGTCAAATATGGATTTCTGAGTGACTGACCTAAATTCAGAAAGAGTCAATGAGTAGGTATAAAAATTTTAAGATCCATAACTGACACATGTCCAATGTGTAAAATATTGACTACTCTAAAGCTAATGTATCACAAGAAGGAGTCAATTGGGTAGGAATAGAAAGTTCAAGATCAAGGACTGAAATATTTTCAGTGGGTCAAAATTGGCTGTACTATCTCCAGAAGGAGTCAATAGGGTAGAACTAATAAGTTCAATATATACGACTCTTGGGCCCGATTTTAGTACATTTGGACAAATATTGACTTTTGAATGACCGATGTAACATCAGAAAGAGTCAATAAGTCTGTATAGAAATTTCAAGATCCATGACTGAAACATGTTCAATGGATCAATTATTGGCTACTCTATCGCTAATTTATCACCAGAAGGAGTCAATTGGGTAGAAATAGAAACTTCAAAATTGACGACTCTTGGGCCCGATTTTAGTATATTTCGTCAAATATTGACTTCTGAATGACTGACCTAAATTCAGAAAGTGTCAATGAGTAGGTATAAAAATTTCAAGATCCATAACTGAAACATGACCAATGGGTCAAATATTGGCTACTCTATGGATAATGGATCACAAGAAGGAGTCAATTGGGTAGGAATAGAAAGTTCAACATAAAGGACTGAAATATTTTCAGTGGGTCAAAAATTGGCTTAACTATCGCAAGAAGGAGTCAATTGGGTAGAACTAAAAAGTTCAAAATAGACCACTCTTCTGCCCGATTTTAGTACATTTGGTCAAATATTGACTTTTTTATGACCGATGTAAAATCAGACAGAGTCAATAAGTAGGTATAAAAATTTCAAGATCCATAACTGAAATATGTCCAATGGGTAAAATATTGGCTACTCTAAGGCTAATGTATCACAAGAAGGAGTCAATTGGGTAGGAATAGAAAGTTCAACATAAAGGACTGAAATATTTTCAGTGGGTCAAAAATTGGCTTGACTATCTCCAGAAGGAGTCAATAGGGTAGAACTAAAAAGTTCAAAATAGATGATTCTTGGGCCTGATTTTAGTACATTTGGTCAAATATTGACTTTTGAATGACTGACCTAAATTCGGAAAGAGTCAATGAGTAGGTATAAAAATTTCAAGATCCATAACTGAAACATGTCCAATGGGTCAAATATGGGCTACTCTAAGGCTAATGTATCACAAGAAGGAGTCAATTGGGTAGGAATAGAAAGTTCAAGATCAAGGACTGAAATATTTTCAGTGGGTCAAAAATTGGCTTAACTATGTCCAGACTGAAGTCTTGGGCCCGATTTTAGTACACTTGGTCAAATATTGACTTTTTGAATGACCGATGTAACATCAAAAAGAGTCAATAAGTAGGTATATAAATTTCAAGATCCATAACTGAAACATGTCCAATGGGTCAATTATTGGCCACGCTAATGCTAATGTATCACAAGAAGGAGTCAATTGGGTAGGAATAGAAAGTTCAACATAAAGGACTGAAATATTTTCAGTGGGTCAAAAATTGGCTTAACTATCGCAAGAAGGAGTCTATTGGGTAGAAATAGAAAGTTCAAAATCGACGACTCTTTGGCCCGATATTAGTACATTTGGTCAAATATGGATTTCTGAATGACTGACCTAAATTCAGAAAGAGTCAATGAGTAGGTATAAAAATTTCAAGATCCATAACTGAAACATGTCCAATGGGTAAAATATTGGCTACTCTAAGGCTAATGTATCACAAGAAGGAGTCAATTGGGTAGGAATAGAAAGTTCAAGATCAAGGACTGAAATATTTTCAGTGGGTCAAAAATTGGCTGAACTGTCTCCAGAAGGAGTCAAAAGGGTAGAACTAAAAGTTCAATATAGACGACTCTTGGGCCCGATTTTAGTACATTTGGTCAAATATTGACTTTTGAATGACCGATGTAACATCAGAAAGAGTCAATAAGTAGGTATAGAAATTTCAAGATCCATTACTGAAACATGTTCAATTGGTCAATTATTGGCTACTCTATCGCTAATTTATCACCAGAAAGAGTCAATTGGGTAGAAATAGAAAGTTCAAAATCGACGACTCTTGGGCCCGATATTAGTACATTTGGTCAAATATGGACTTCTGATTGGCTGATTTATCATCAGTCAGATTCAATGAGTAGGTATAGAAATTTCAAGATCCATGACTGAAACATGTTCAATGGGTCAAATATTGGCTACTCTATGGCTAATTTATCACAAAAAGGAGTCTATTGGGTAGAAAAAGAAAGTTCAAAATTGACGACTCTTGGGCCCGATTTTAGTACATTGCGTCAAATATTGACTTCTGAATGACTGACCTAAATTCAGAAAGTGTCAATGAGTAGGTATAAAAATTTCAAGATCCATAACTGAAACATGTCCAATGGGTCAAATGTTGTCTACTCTATGGCTAATGGATCACAAGAAGGAGTCAATTGGGTAGGAATAGAAAGTTCAACATAAAGGACTGAAACATTTTCAGTGGGTCAAAAATTGGCTTAACTATTGCAAGAAGGAGTCAATTGGGTAGAACTAAAAAGTTCAAAATAGACCACTCTTCGGCCTGATTTTAGTACATTTGGTCAAATATTGACTTTTCAATGACCTATTTAACATCTGAAAAAGTCAATAAGTAGGTATAGAAATTTCAAGATCCATGACTGGAACATGTTCAATGGGTCAGATATTGGCGAGTCTATGGCTAATTTATCACCAGAAGGAGTCTATTGGGTAGAAATAGAAAGTTCAAAATTGATGACTCTTGGGCCGGATATAAGTCCATTTGGTCAAATATGGACTTCTGATTGGCTGATGTATCATCAGTCGGATTCTATGAGTAGGTATAGAAATTTCAAGATCCATGACTGAAACATGTTCAATGGGTCAAATATTGGCTACTCTATGGCTAATTTATCACAAAAAGGAGTCTATTGGGTAGAAATAGAAAGTTCAAGATCAAGGACTGAAATAATTTCAGTGGGTCAAAAATTGGCTGAACTATCTCCAGAAGGAGTCAAAAGGGTAGAACTAAAAAGTTCAATATAGACGACTCTTGGGCCCGATTTTAGTACATTTGGTCAAAAATTGACTTTTGAATGACCAATGTAACATCAGAATGAGTCAATAAGTAGGTATAGAAATTTCAAGATCCATTACTGAAACATGTTCAATGGGTCAATTTTTGGCTACTCTATCTCTAATTTATCACCAGAAGGAGTCAATTAGAAAGTCAAATAGAAAGTTCAAAATCAACGACTCTTGGGCCAGATATTAGTACATTTGGTCAAATATGGATTTCTGAATGACTGACCTAAATTCTGAAAGAGTCAATGAGTAGGTATAAAAATTTCAAGATCCATAACTGAAACATGTCCAATGGGTAAAATATTGGCTACTCTAAGGCTAATGTATCACAAGAAGGATTCAATTGGGTTGGAATAGAAAGTTCAAGATCAAGGACTGAAATATTTTCAGTGGGTCAAAAATTGGCTGTACTACTGGCTGTACCGATTTTAGTACATTTGGTCAAATATTGACTTTTGAATGACCGATGTAAAATCAGAAAGAGTCAATAAGTAGGTATAGAAATTTCAAGATCCATTACTGAAACATGTTCAATGGGTCAATTATTGGCTACTCTATCGCTAATTTATCACCAGAAGGAGTCAATTGGGTAGGAATAGAAAGTTCAACATAAAGGACTGAAATATTTTCAATGGGTCAAAAATTGGCTTAACTATCGCAAGAAGGAGTCAATTGGGTAGAACTAAAAAGTTCCAAATCGACGACTCTTGGGCCTGATATTAGTACATTTGGTCAAATATGGATTTCTGAATGACTGACCTAAATTCAGAAAGAGTCAATGAGTAGGTATAAAAATTTCAAGATCCATAACTGAAACATGTCCAATGGGTAAAATATTGGCTACTCTAGGGCTAATGTATCACAAGAAGGAGTCAATTGGGTAGGAATAGAAGGTTCAAGATCGAGGAAAAAATATATTCAGTGGGTCAAAAATTGGCTGAAATATCTCCAGAAGGAGTCAAAAGGGTAGAACTAAAAAGTTCAAAATAGACGATTCTTGTGCCCGATTTTAGTACATTTGGTCAAATATTGACTTTTGATTGGCTGATTTATCATCAGTCGGATTCTATGAGTAGGTATAGAAATTTCAAGATCGATTACTGAAACATGTTCAATGGGTCAAATATTGGCTACTCTATGGCTAATTTATCACATAAAGGAGTCTATTGGGTAGAAATAGAAATTTCAAAATCGACGACTCTTGGGCCCGATATTAGTACATTTGTTGAAATATGGATTTCTGAATGACTGACCTAAATTCAGTAAAAGTCAATGAGTAGGTATAGAAATTTCAAGATCCATGACTGGAACATGTTCAAAGGGTCAATTATTGGCTGCTCTATCGCTAATTTATCACCAGAAGGAGTCATTTGGGTAGAAATAGAAAGTTCAAAATCGACGACTCTTGGGCCCGATATTACTACATTTGGTCAAATATGGATTTCTGAATGACTGACCTAAATTCAGAAAGAGTCAATGAGTAGGTATAAAAATTTCAAGATCCATGACTGAAACATGTTTTATGGGTCAAATATTGGCTACTCTATGGCTAATTTATCACCAGAGGGAGTCAACTGGGTAGAAAAACAAAGTTCAAAATAGACGATTCTTGGGCCCGATTTTAGTACATTTGGTCAAATATTGACTTTTGAATGACCGATGTAACATCAAAAAGAGTCAATAATTAGGTATAGAAATTTCAAGATCCATTACTGGAACATGTTCAATGGGTCAGATATTGGCGAGTCTATGGCTAATTTATGACCAGAAGGAGTCTATTGGGTAGAAATAGAAAGTTCAAAATCGATGACTCTTGGGCCGGATATAAGTCCATTTGGTCAAATATGGACTTCTGATTGGCTGATGTATCATTAGTCGGATTCTATGAGTAGGTATAGAAATTTCAAGATCCATGACTGAAACATGTTCAATGGGTGAGATACTGGCGAGTCTATGGCTAATTTAACACCAGAAGGAGTCTATTGGGTATAAATAGAAAGTTCAAAATCGATGACTCTTGGGCCGGATATAAGTTCATTTGGTCAAATATGGACTTCTGATTGGCTGATGCATCATCAGTCGGATTCTATGAGTAGGTATAGAAATTTCAAGATCCATGACTGAAACATGTTCAATGGGTCAAATATTGGCTACTCTATGGCTAATTTATCACATAAAGGAGTCTATTGGGTAGAAATAGAAAGTTCAAAATCGACGACTCTTGGGCCCGATATTAGTACATTTGGTCAAATATGAATTTCTGTTTGACTGACCTAAATTCAGTAAGAATCAATGAGTAGGTATAGAAATTTCAAGATCCATGACTGGAACATGTTCAATGGGTCAATTATTGGCTGCTCTATCGCTAATTTATCACCAGAAGGAGTCTATTGTGTAGAAATAGAAAGTTCAAAATCGACGACTCTTGGGCCCGATATTAGTACATTTGGTCAAATATGGATTTCTGAATGACTGACCTAAATTCAGAAACAGTCAATGAGTAGGTATAAAATATTCAAGATCCATAACTGAAACATGTCCAATGGGTAAAATATTGGCTACTCTAGGGCTAATGTATCACTAGAAGGAGTCAATTGGGTAGAAATAGAAAGTTCAAAATCGACGACTCTTGGGCCCGATATTAGTACATTTGGTCAAATATGGACTTCTGATTGGCTGATGTATCATCAGTCGGATTCTATGAGTAGGTATAGAAATTTCAAGATCCATGACTGAAACATGTTCAATGGGTCAGTTATTGACTACTCTATGGCTAATTTATCACAAAAAGCCTATTGGGTAGAAATAGAAAGTTCAAAATCGATGTCTCTTGGGCCGGATATTAGTACATTTGGTCAAATATGGATTTCTGAATGACAGACCTAAATTCAGATTGAGTCAAAGAGTTGGTATAAAAATGTCAAGATCCATAACTGAAACATGTCCAATGGGTAAAATATTGGCTACTCTAGGGCAAATGTATCACAAGAAGGAGTCAATTGGGTAGGAGTTGAAAGTTCAACATATAGGACTGAAATATTTTACTATATCCAGAAGGAGTCAATAGGGTAGAACTAAAAAGTTCAAAATAGACGATTCTTGGGCCTGATTTTAGTACATTTGGTCAAATATTGACTTTTGAATGACCGATTTAACATCAAAAAGAGTCAATAAGTAGGTATAGAAATTTCAAGATCCATGATTGGAACATGTTCAAAGGGTCAATTATTGGATACTCTTTCGCTAATTTTTCACCAGAAGGAGTCAATTGGGTATATATAGAGAGTTCAAAATCGACGACTCTTAGGCCCGACATTAGTACATTTGGTCAAATATGGATTTCTGAATGACTGACCTAAATTCAGAAAGAGTCAATGAGTAGGTATAAAAATTTCAAGATCCATAACTGAAACATGTCCAATGGGTAAAATATTGGCTACTCTAAGGCTAATGTATCACAAGAAGGAGTCAATTGGGTAGGAATAGAAAGTTCAAGATCAAAGACTGAAATATTTTCAGTGGGTCAAAAATTGGCTGTACTATCTCCAGAAGGAGTCAATAGGGTAGAACTTAAAAGTTCAAAATCGACGACTCTTGGGCATGATTTTAGTACATTTGGTCATATATTGACTTTTGAATGACCTATTTAACATCAGAAAAAGTCTTTGAGTAGGTATAGAAATTTCAAGATCCATGACTGAAACATGTTCAGTGGGTCAATTATTGGCCACTCTATGGCTAATTTATCACCAGAAAGAGTCTATTGGGTAGAAAGAGAAAGTTCAAAATCGATGACTCTTGGGCCGGATATAAGTCCATTCGGTCAAATATGGATTTCTGAATAACTGACCTAAATTCAGAAAGAGTCAATGAGTAGGTATAAAAATTTCAAGATCCATAACTGAAACATGTCCAATGGGTAAAATATTAGCTACTCTAGGGCTAATGTATCACACGAAGGAGTCAATTGGGTAGGAATTGAAAGTTCAAGATCAAGGACTGAAATATTTTCAGTGGGTCAAAATTTGGCTTAACTATCGCAAGAAGGAGTCAATTGGGTAGAACTAAAAAGTTCAATATAGACGACTCTTGGGCCCGATTTAAGTACATTTGGTCAAATATTGACTTTTGAATGACCGATGTAACATCAGAAAGAGTCAATAAGTAGGTATAGAAATTTCAAGATCCATTACTGAAACATGTTCAATGGATCAATTATTGGCTACTCTATCGCTAATTTATCACCAGAAGGAGTCAATTGGGTAGAAATAGAAAGTTCAAAATCGATGACTCTTGAGCCGAATTTAAGTCCATTTGGTCAAATATAGATTTCTGAATGACTGACCTAAATTCAGAAAGAGTCAATGAGTAGGTATAAAAATTTCAAGATCCATAACTGAAACATGTCCAATGGGTAAAATATTGGCTACTCTAATGCTAATGTATCACAAGAAGCAGTCAATTGGGTAGGAATTGAAAGTTCAACATATAGGACTGAAATATTTTCAGTGGGTCAAAAATTGGCTTAACTATCGCAAGGAGTCAATTAGGTAGAACTAAAAAGTTCAAAATAGACGACTCTTGGGCCCGATTTTAGTACATTTGGTCAAATATTGACTTTTGAATGACCGATGTAACATCAGAAAGAGTCAATAAGTAGGTATAGAAATTTCAAGATCCATGACTGAAACATGTTCAATGGGTCAAATATTGGCTACTCTATGGCTAATTTATCACCAGAGGGAGTCAATTGGGTAGAAAAAGAAAGTTCAAAATCGACCATTCTTGGGACCGATTTTAGTACATTTGGTCAAATATTGAGTTTTAAATGACCGATGTAACATCAAAAAGAGTCAATAATTAGGTATAGATATTTCAAGATCCATGACTGGAACATGTTCAATGGGTCAGATATTGGCGAGTCTATGGCTAATTTATCACAAGAAGGAGTCAATTGGGTAGGAATAGAAAGTTCAAGATCAAGGACTGAAATATTTTCAGTGGGTCAAAAATTGGCTGAACTATCTCCAGAAGGAGTCAATAGGGTAGAACTAAAAAGTTCAATATAGACGACTCTTGGGCCCGATTTTAGTACATTTGGTCAAATATTGAGTTTTGAATGACCGATGTAACATCAGAAGGAGTCAATAAGTAGGTATAGAAATTTCAAGATCCATTACTGAAACATGTTCAATGGGTTAATTATTGGATACTCTATCGCTAATTTATCGCAAGAAGGAGTCATTTGGGTAGAACTAAAAAGTTCCAAATCGACGACTCTTGGGCCCGACATTAGTACATTTGGTCAAATATGGATTTCTGAATGACTGACCTAAATTCAGAAAGAGTCAATGAGTAGGTATAAAAATTTCAAGATCCATAACTGAAACATGTCCAATGGGTAAAATATTGGCTACTCTAGGGCAAATATATCACAAGAAGGAGTCAATTGGGTAGGAATAGAAAGTTCAAGATCAAGGACTGAAATATTTTCAGTGGGTCAAAAATTGGCTGAACTATCTCCAGAAGGAGTCAATACGGTAGAACTAAAAAGTTCAAAATAGACGACTCTTGGGCCCGATTTTAGTACATTTGGTCAAATATTGACTTTTGAATGACCGATGTAACATCAGAAAGAGTCAATAAGTAGGTATAGAAATTTCAAGATCCATGACTGAAACATGTCCAATGGGTAAAATATTGGCTTCTCTAAGGCTAATGTATCACAAGAAGGTGTAAATTGGGTAGGAATAGAAAGTTCAAGATCAAGGACTGAAATATTTTCAGTGGGTCAAAAATTGGCTGAACTATCTCCAGAAGGAGTCAATACGGTAGAACTAAAAAGTTCTAAATAGACGACTCTTGGGCCCGATTTTAGTACATTTGGTCAAATATTGCCTTTTGAATGACCGATGTAACATCAGAAAGAGTCAATAAGTAGGTATAGAAATTTCAAGATCCATGACTGAAACATGTTCAATGGGTCAATTATTGGCTACTCTATGGCTAATTTATCACCAGAAAGAGTCTATTGGGTAGAAAGAGAAAGTTCAAAATCGATGACTCTTGGGCCGGATATAAGTGCATTCGGTCAAATATGGATTTCTGAATGACTGATCTAAATTCAGAAAGAGTCAATGAGTAGGTATAAAAATTTCAAGATCCATAACTGAAACATGTCCAATGGGTAAAATATTGGCTACTCTAGGGCTAATGTATCACAAGAAGGAGTCAATTTGGGTAGGAATAGAAAGTTCAAGATCAAGGACTGAAATATTTTCAGTGGGTCAAAAATTGGCTGAACTATCTCCAGAAGGAGTCAATACGGTAGAAATAGAAAGTTCAAAATCGATGACTCTTGGGCCGGATATAAGTCCATTTGGTCAAATATGGACTTCTGATTGTCTGATGTATCATCAGTGGGATTCTATGAGTAGGTATAGAAATTTCAAGATCCCTAACTGAAACATGTCCAATGGGTAAAATATTGGCAACTCTTAGGCTAATGTATCACATGAAGGAGTCAACTGGGTAGGAATAGAAAGTTCAAGATCAAGGACTGAAATATTTTCAGTGGGTCAAAAATTGGCTGAACTATCTCCAGAAGGAGTCAAAAGGGTCGAACTAAAAAGTTCAATATAGACGACTCTTGGGCCCGATTTTAGTACACATGGTCAAAAATTGACTTTTGAATAACCGATGTAACATCAGAAAGAGTCAATAAGTAGGTATAGAAATTTCAAGATGCATGACTGAAACATGTTCAATGGATCAAATATTGGCTACTCTATGGCTAATTTATCACCAGAGGGAGTCAATTGGGTAGAAAAAGAAAGTTCAAAATCGACGATTCTTGGGACCGATTTTAGTACATTTGGTCAAATATTGAGTTTTGAATGACCGATGTAACATCAAAAAGAGTCAATAATTAGGTATAGTTATTTCAAGATCCATGACTGGAACATGTTCAATGGGTCAGATATTGGCGAGTCTATGGCTAATTTATCACCAGAAGGAGTCTATTGGGTAGAAATAGAAAGTTCAACATTGATGACTCTTGGGCCGGATATAAGTCCATTCGGTCAAATATGGATTTCTGAATGACTGACCTAAATTCAAAAAGACTCGATAAGTAGGTATAGAAATTTCAAGATCCATGACTGGAACATGTCCAATGGGTAAAATATTGGCTACTCTAATGCTAATGGATCACAAGAAGCAGTCAATTGGGTAGGAATAGAAAGTTCAACATAAAGGACTGAAATATTTTCAGTGGGTCAGAAATTGGCTTAACTATCGCAAGAAGGAGTCATTTGGGTAGAACTAAAAAGTTCAAAATCGACGACTCTTGGGCCCGACATTAGTACATTTGGTCAAATATGGATGTCTGAATGACTGACCTAAATTCAGAAAGAGTCAATGAGTAGGTATAAAAATTTCAAGATCCATAACTGAAACATGTCCAATGGGTAAAATATTGGCTACTCTAGGGCAAATATATCACAAGAAGGAGTCAATTGGGTAGGAATAGAAAGTTCAAGATCAAGGACTGAAATATTTTCAGTGGGTCAAAAATTGGCTGAACTATCTCCAGAAGGAGTCAAAAGGGTAGAACTAAAAAGTTCAATATAGACGACTCTTGGGCCCCGATTTTAGTACATTTGGTCAAAAATTGACTTCTGAATGACCGATGTAACATCAGAAAGAGTCAATAAGTAGGTATAGAAATTTCAAGATCCATGACTGAAACATGTTCAATGGGTCAAATATTGGCTACTCTATGGCTAATGTATCACCAGAGGGAGTCAATTGGGTAGAAAAAGAAAGTTCAAAATCGACGATTCTTGGGACCGAGTTTAGTACATTTGGTCAAATATTGAGTTTTGAATGACCGATGTAACATCAAAAAGAGTCAATAATTAGGTATAGATATTTCAAGATCCATGACTGGAACATGTTCAATGGGTCAGATATTGGCGAGTCTATGGCTAAATTATCACCAGAAGGAGTCTATTGGGTAGAAATAGAAATTTCAAAATCGATGACTCTTGGGCCGGATATAAGTCCATTCGGTCAAATATGGATTTCTGAATGACTGACCTAAATTCAGAAAGGCTCGATAAGTAGGTATAGAAATTTCAAGATCCATGACTGGAACATGTCCAATGGGTAAAATATTGGCTACTCTAATGCTAATGGATCACAAGAAACAGTCAATTGGGTAGGAATAGAAATTTCAACATAAAGGACTGAAATATTTTCAGTGTGTCAAAAATTGGCTTAACTATCACAAGAAGGAGTCATTTGGGTAGAACTAAAAAGTTCCAAATCGACGACTCTTGGGCCCGACATTAGTACATTTGGTCAAATATGGATTTCTGAATGACTGACCTAAATTCAGAAAGAGTCAATGAGTAGGTATAAAAATTTCAAGATCCATAACTGAAACATGTCCAATGGGTAAAATATTGGCTACTCTAGGGCAAATATATCACAAGAAGGAGTCAATTGGGTAGGAATAGAAAGTTCAAGATCAAGGACTGAAATATTTTCAGTGGGTCAAAAATTGGCTGAACTATCTCCTGAAGGAGTCAATACGGTAGAACTAAAAAGTTCAAAATAGACGACTCTTGGGCCCGATTTTAGTACATTTGGTCAAATATTGCCTTTTGAATGACCGATGTAACATCAGAAAGAGTCAATAAGTAGGTATAGAAATTTCAAGATCCATGACTGAAACATGTTCAATGGGTCAGATATTGGCGAGTCTAAGGCTAATTTATCACCAGAAGGAGTCTATTCGGTAGAAATAGAAAGTTCAAAATTGATGACTCTTGGGCCGGATATAAGTCCATTTGGTCAAATATGGACTTCTGATTGGCTGATGTATCATCAGTGGGATTCTATGAGTAGGTATAGAAATTTCAAGATCCCTAACTGAAACATGTCCAATGGGTAAAATATTGGCTACTCTAAGGCTAATGTATCACAAGAAGGAGTCAATTGGGAATGAATAGAAAGTTCAAGATCAAGGACTGAAATATTTTCAGTGGGTCAAAAATTGGCTGAACTATCTCCAGAAGGAGTCAAAAGGGTAGAACCAAAAAGTTCAATATAGACGACTCTTGGGCCCGATTTTAGTACATTTGGTCAAATATTGTCTTTTGAATGACCTAATTAACATCAGAAAAAGTCAATAAGTAGGTATAGAAATTTCAAGATCCATGACTGAAACATGTTCAATGGGTCAATTATTGGCCCTTCTATGGCTAATTTATCACCAGAAAGAGTCTATTGGGTAGAAAGAGAAAGTTCAAAATCGATGACTCTTGTGCGGGATATAAGTCCATTCGGTCAAATATGGATTTCTGAATAACTGACCTAAATTCAGAAAGAGTCAATGAGTAGGTATAAAAATTTCAAGATCCTTAACTGAAACATGTCCAATGGGTAAAATATTGGCTACTCTAGGGCAAATATATCACAAGAAGGAGTCAATTGGGTAGGAATAGAAAGTTCAAGATCAAGGACTGAAATATTTTCAGTGGGTCAAAAATTGGCTGAACTATCTCCAGAAGGAGTCAAAACGGTAGAACTAAAAAGTTCAAAATAGACGACTCTTGGGCCCGATTTTAGTACATTTGGTCAAATATTGACTTTTGAATGACCAATGTAACATCAGAAAGAGTCAATAAGTAGGTATAGAAATTTCAAGATCCATGACTGAAACATGTCCAACGGGTAAAATATTGGCTTCTCTAAGGCTAATGTATCACAAGAAGGAGTAAATTGGGTAGGAATAGAAAGTTCAAGATCAAGGACTGAAATATTTTCAGTGGGTCAAAAATTGGCTGAACTATCTCCAGAAGGAGTCAATACGGTAGAACTAAAAAGTTCAATATAGACGACTCTTGTGCCCGATTTTAGTACATTTGGTCAAATATTGAGTTTTGAATGACCGATGTAACATCAGGAAGAGTCAATAAGTAGGTATAGAAATTTCAAGATCCATTACTGAAACATGTTCAATGGCTTAATTATTGGATACTCTATCGCTAATTTATCACCAGAAGGAGTCAATTGGGTAGAAATGGAAAGTTCAAAATCGACGACTCTTGGGCCCGATATTAGTACATTTGGTCAAATACGGATTTCTGAATGACTGACCTATATTCAGAAACAGTCAATGAGTAGGTATAGAAATTTCAAGATCCATAACTGAAACATGTCCAATGGGTGAAATATTGGCTTCTCTAAGGCTAATGTATCACAAGAAGGAGTCAATTTGGGTAGGAATAGAAAGTTCAAGATCAAGGAAAAAATATCTTCAGTGGGTCAAAAATTGGCTGAAATATCTCCAGAAGGAGTCAAAAGGGTAGAAATAAAAAGTTCAAAATAGACGATTCTTGGGCCCAATTTTAGTACATTTGGTCAAATATTGACTTTTGAATGACCGTTGTAACATCAGAAAGAGTCAATAAGTAGGTATAGAAATTTCAAGATCCATGACTGGAACATGTTCAATGGGACAGATTTTGGTGGGTCTATGGCTAATTTATCACCAGAAGGAGTCTATTGGGTAGAAATAGAAAGTTCAAAATCGATGACTCTTGGGCCAGACATAAGTCCATTTGGTCAAATTTGGACTTCTGATTGGCTGATGTATCATCAGTCGGATTCTATGAGTAGGTATAGAAATTTCAGGATCCATGACTGAAACATGTTCAATGGGTCAATTATTGAATACTCTTTCGCTAATTTATCACCAGAAGGAGTCAATTGGGTAGAAATAGAAAGTTCAAAATCGACGACTCTTGGGCCCGATTTTAGTATATTTGGTCAAATATTGACTTCTGAATGACTGACCTTAATTCAGAAAGAGTCAATTAGTAGGTATAGAAATTTCAAGATCCATGACTGGAACATGTTCAATGGGACAGATTTTGGCGGGTCTATGGCTAATTTATCACCAGAAGGAGTCTATTGGGTAGAAATAGAAAGTTCAAAATCGATGACTCTTGGGCCAGATATAAGTCCATTTGGTCAAATATGGACTTCTGATTGGCTGATGTATCATCAGTCGGATTCTATGAGTAGGTATAGAAATTTCAAGATCCATAACTGAAACATGTCCAATGGGTAAAATATTGGCTACTCTAAGGCTAATGTATCACAAGAAGGAATCAATTGGGTAGGAATAGAAAGTTCAAGATCAAGGACTGAAATATTTTCAGTGGGTCAAAAATTGGCTGAACTATCTCTAGAAGGAGTCAAAAGGGTAGAACTAAAAAGTTCAAAATAGACGATTCGTGGGCCCGATTTTAGTACATTTGGTTAAATATTGACTTTTGAATGACCGATGTAACATCAGAAAGAGTCAATAAGTAGGTATAGAAATTTCAAGATCCATGACTGAAACATGTTCATTTGGTCAAATATATGCTACTCTATGGCTAATTTATCACAAAAAGGAGTCTATTGGGTAGAAATAGAAAGTTCAAAATTGACGACTCTTGGGCCCGATATTAGTACGTTTGGTCAAATATGGATTTCTGAATGACTGACCTAAATTCAGAAAGAGTCAATGAGTAGATATAAAAATTTCAAGATCCATAACTAAAACATGTCCAATGGGTAAAATATTGGCTACTCTAGGGCTAATGTATCATAAGAAGGAGTCAATTGTGTAGGAATAGAAAGTTCAAGATCAATGACTGAAATATTTTCAGTGGGTCAAAAATTGGCTGAACTATCTCCAGAAGGAGTCAAAAGGGTAGAACTAAAAAGTTCAAAATAGACGATTCTTGGGCCCGATTTTAGTACATTTGGTCAAATATTGACTTTTGAATGACCGATGTAACATCAAAAAGAGTCAATAAGTAGGTATAAAAATTTCAAGATCCATGATTGGAACATGTTCAATGGGTCAATTATTGGATACTCTTTCGCTAATTTATCACCAGAAGGAGTCAACTGGGTAGAAATAGAAAGTTCAAAATCGACGACTCTTGGGCCCGATATTAGTACATTTGGTCAAATATGGATTTCTGAATGACTAACCTAAATTCAGAAAGAGTCAATGAGTAGGTATAAAAATTTCAAGATCCATAACTGAAACATGTCCAATGGGTAAAATATTGGCTACTCTAAGGCTAATGTATCACAAGAAGGAATCAATTGGGTAGGAATAGAAAGTACAAGATCAAGGACTGAAATATTTTCAGTGGGTCAAAAATTGGCTGAACTATCTCTAGAAGGAGTCAAAAGGGTAGAACTAAAAAGTTCAAAATAGACGATTCGTGGGCCCGATTTTAGTACATTTGGTTAAATATTGACTTTTGAATGACCGATGTAACATCAGAAAGAGTCAATAAGTAGGTATAGAAATTTCAAGATCCATTACTGAAACATGTTCAATGGGTCAAATATTGGCTACTCTAATGCTAATTTATAACAAAAATGAGTCTATTGGGTAGAAATAGAAAGTTCAAGATCAAGGAAAAAATATCTTCAGTGGGTCAAAAATTAGCTGAAATATCTCCAGAAGGAGTCAAAAGGGTAGAAATAAAAAGTTCAAAATAGACGATTCTTGGGCCCAATTTTAGTACATTTGGTCAAATATTGACTTTTGAATGACCGTTGTAACATCAGAAAGAGTCAATAAGTAGGTATAGAAATTTCAAGATCCATTACTGAAAATGTTCAACGGGGTCAATTATTGGCTACTCTATCGCTAATTTATCACCAGAAGCAGTCAATTGGGTAGAAATAGAAAGTTCAAGATGAAGGACTGAAATATTTTCAGTGGGTCAAAAATTGGCTGTACTATCTCCAGAAGGAGTCAATAGGGCAGAACTAAAAAGTTCAAAATAGACGACTCTTGGGCCCGATTTTAGTACTTTGGACAAATATTGACTTTTGAATGACCGATGTAACATCAGAAAGAGTCAATAAGTAGGTATAGAAATTTCAAGATCCATGACTGGAACATGTTCAATGGGTCAAATATTGGCTACTCTATGGCTAATTTGTCACCAGAAGGAGTCAATTGGGTGGAATTAGAAATTTCAAAATCGACGACTCTTGGGCCCGATTTGAGTACATTTGGTCAAATATTGACTTTTGAATAACCCATGTAACATCAAAAAGAGTCAATAAGTAGGTATAGAAATTTCAAGATCCATGACGGAAACATGTTCAATGGGTCAGATATTGGCGAGTCTATGGCTAATTTATCACCAGAAGGAGTCTATTGGGTAGAAATAGAAAGTTCAACATCGATTACTCTTGGGCCGGATATAAGTCCATTTGGTCAAATATGGACTTCTGATTGGCTGATGTATCATCAGTTGGATTCTATGAGTAGGTATAGAAATTTCAAGATCCATGACTGAAACATGTTCAATGGGTCAAATATTGGCTACTCTATGGCTAATTTATCACAAAAAGGAGTCTATTGGGTAGAAATAGAAAGTTCAAAATAGACGATTCTTGGGCCCGATTTTAGTACATTTGGTCAAATATTGACTTTTGAATGACCGATGTAACATCAGAAAGAGTCAATAAGTAGGTATAAAAATTTCAAGATCCATGACTGAAACATGTTCAATCGGTCAAATATTGGCTACTCTATGGCTTATTTATCACATAAAGGAATCTATTGGGTAGAAATAGAAAGTTCAAGATCAAGGACTGAAATATTTTCAGTGGGTCAAAAATTGGCTGAACTATCTCTATATAAAAATTCTAAGATCCATAACTGAAACATGTCCAATGGGTAAAATATTGGCTACTCTAGGGCTAATGTATCACAAGAAGGAGTCAATTGGGTAGGAATAGAAAGTTCAAGATCAAGGACTGAAATATTTTCTGTGGGTCAAAAATTGGCTGAACTATCTCTAGAAGGAGTCAAAAGGGTAGAACTAAAAAGTTCAAAATAGACGATTCGTGGGCCCGATTTTAGTACATTTGGTCAAATATTGACTTTTGAATGACCGATGTAACATCAGAAAGAGTCAATAAGTAGGTATAGAAATTTCAAGATCCATGACTGGAACATGTTCAATGGGACAGATATTGGCGGGTCTATGGCTAATTTATCACCAGAAGGAGTCTATTGGGTAGAAATAGAAAGTTCAAAATCGATGACTCTTGGGCTGGATATAAGTCCATTTGGTCAAATATGGACTTCTGATTGGCTGATGTATCATCAGTCGGATTCTATGAGTAGGTATAGAAGTTTCAAGACCCATGACTGAAACATGTTCATTTGGTCAAATATATGCTACTCTATGGCTAATTTATCACAAAAAGGAGTCTATTGGGTAGAAATAGAAAGTTCAAAATTGACGACTCTTGGGCCCGATATTAGTACGTTTGATCAAATATGGATTTCTGAATGACTGACCTAAATTCAGAAAGAGTCAATGAGTAGGTATAAAAATTTCAAGATCCATAACTAAAACATGTCCAATGGGTAAAATATTGGCTACTCTAGGGCTAATGTATCATAAGAAGGAGTCAATTGTGTAGGAATAGAAAGTTCAAGATCAAGGACTGAAATAATTTCAGTGGGTCAAAAATTGGCTGAACTATCTCCAGAAGGAGTCAAAAGGGTAGAACTAAAAATTTCAAAATAGACGATTCTTGGGCCCGATTTTAGTACATTTGGTCAAATATTGACTTTTGAATGACCGATGTAACAACAAAAAGAGTCAATAAGTAGGTATAAAAATTTCAAGATCCATGATTGGAACATGTTCAATGGGTCAATTATTGGATACTCTTTCGCTAATTTATCACCAGAAGGAGTCAATTGGGTAGAAATAGAAAGTTCAAAATCGACGACTCTTGGGCCCGATATTAGTACATTTGGTCAAATATGGATTTCTAAATGACTAACCTAAATTCAGAAAGAGTCAATGAGTAGGTATAGAAATTTCAAGATCCATGACTGGAACATGTTCAATGGGTCAGATATTGGCGAGTCTATGGCTAATTTATCACCAGAAGGAGTCTATTGGGTAGAAATAGAAAGTTCAAAATCGATGACTCTTGGGCCGGATATAAGTCCATTTGGTCAAATATGGACTTCTGATTCGCTGATGTATCATCAGTCGGATTCTATGAGTAGGTATAGAAATTTCAAGATCCATGACTGAAACATGTTCAATGGGTAAAATATTGGCTACTCTAATGCTAATTTATCACAAAAAGGAGTCTATTGGGTAGAAATAGAAAGTTCAAGATCAAGGAAAAAATATCTTCAGTGGGTCAAAAATTGCCTGAAATATCTCCAGAAGGAGTCAAAAGGGCAGAACTAAAAAGTTCAAAATAGACGATTCTTGGGCCCAATTTTAGTACATTTGGTCAAATATTGACTTTTGAATGACCGTTGTAACATCAGAAAGAGTCAATAAGTAGGTATAGAAATTTCAAGATCCATTACTGAAAATGTTCAACGGGTCAATTATTGGCTACTCTATCGCTAATTTATCACCAGAAACAGTCAATTGGGTAGAAATAGAAAGTTCAAAATCGACGACTCTTGGGCCCGATATTAGTACATTTGGTCAAATATGGATTTCTGAATGACTGACCTAAATTCAGAAAGAGTCAATGAGTAGGTATAAAAATTTCAAGATCCATAACTGAAACATGTCCAATGGGTAAAATATTGGCTACTCTAGGGCTAATGTATCATAAGAAGGAGTCAATTGGTTAGGAATAGAAAGTTCAAGATCAAGGACTGAAATATTTTCATGGGTCAAAAATTGGCTGAACTGTCTCCAGAAGGAGTCAATAGGGTAGAACTAATAAGTTCAATATACATGACTCTTGGGCCCGATTTTAGTACATTTGGTCAAATATTGACTTTTGAATGACCGATGTAACATCAGAAAGAGTCAATAAGTAGGTATAGAAATTTCAAGATCCATGACTGAAACATGTTCAATGGGTCAAATATTGGCTACTCTATGGCTAATTTATTTTAGTACATTTGGACAGGAGTAAGGAGTCAATTGGGTGGAAATAGAAAGTTCAAAATCGATGACTCTTGGGCTGGATATAAGTACATTTGGTCAAATATGGACTTCTGATTGGCTGATGTATCATCAGTCGGACTCTATGAGCAGGTATAGAAATTTCAAGATCCATGACTGAAACATGTTCATTTGGTCAAATATTGGCTACTCTATGGCTAATTTATCACAAAAAGGAGTCTATTGGGTAGAAATAGAAAGTTCAAAATTGACGACTCTTGGGCCCGATATTAGTACATTTGGTCAAATATGGATTTCTGAATGACTGACCTAAATTCAGAAAGAGTCAATGAGTAGGTACAAAAATTTCAAGATCCATAACTAAAACATGTCCAATGGGTAAAATATTGGCTACTCTAGGGCTAATGTATCATAAGAAGGAGTAAGTTGGGTAGGAATAGAAAGTTCAAGATCAAGGACTGAAATATTTTCAGTGGGTCAAAAAATGGCTGAACTATCTCCAGAAGGAGTCAAAAGGGTAGAACTAAAAAGTTCAAAATAGACGACTCTTGGGCCCGATTTTAGTATATTTTGTCAAATATTGACTTCTGAATGACTGACCTAAATTCAGAAAGAGTCAATGAGTAGGTATAAAAATTTCAAGATCCATAACTGAAACATGTCCAATGGGTCAGATATTGGCGAGTCTATGGCTAATTTATCACCAGAAGGAGTCTATTGGGTAGAAATAGAAAGTTCAAAATCGTTGACTCTTGGGCCGGATATAAGTCCATTTGGTCAAATATGGACTTCTGATTGGCTGATGTATCATCAGTCGGATTCAAAGAGTAGGTATAGAAATTTCAAGATCCATGACTGAAACATGTTCAATGGGTCAAATATTGGCTACTCTATGGCTAATTTATCACAAAAAGGAGTCTATTGGGTAGAAATAGGAAGTTTAAAATCGACGACTCTTGGGCCCGATATTAGTACATTTGGTCAAATATGCATTTCTGAATGACTGACCTAAATTCAGAAAGAGTCAATGAGTAGGTATAAAAATTTCAAGATCCATAACTGAAATATGTCCAATGCGTAAAATATTGGCTACTATAAGGCTAATGTATCACAAGAAGGAGTCAATTGGGTAGGAATAGAAAGTTCAAGATCAAGGACTGAAATATCTTCAGTGGGTCAAAAATTGGCTGAACTATCTCCAGAAGGAGTCAATAGGGTAGAACTAAAAAGTTCAACATACACGACTCTTGGACCCGATTTTAGTACATTTGGTCAAATATTGACTTTTGAATGACCGATGTAACACCAGAAAGAGTCAATAAGTAGGTATAGAAATTTCAAGACCCATTACTGAAACATCTTCAATGGGTCAATTATTGGCTAATCTATCGCTAATTTATCACCAGAAGGAGTCAATTGGGTAGAAATAGAAAGTTCAAAATCGACGACTCTTGGGCCCGATATTAGTACATTTGGTCAAATATGGATTTCTAAATGACTGACCTAAATTCAGAAAGAGTCAATGAGTAGGTATAAAAATTTTAAGATCCTTAACTGAAACATGTCCAATGGGTAAAATGTTGGCCTCTCTAAGGCTAATGTATCACAAGAAGGAGTCAATTGGGTAGGAATAGAAATTTCAAGATCAAGGAAAAAATATCTTCAGTGGGTCAAAAATTGGCTAAACTATATCCAGAAGGAGTCAAAAGGGTAGAACTAAAAAGTTCAAAATAGATGATTCTTGGGCCCGATTTTAGTACATTTGGTCAAATATTGACTTTTGAATAACCCATGTAACATCAAAAAGAGTCAATAAGTAGGTATAGAAATTTCAAGATCCATGACGGAAACATGTTCAATGGGTCAGATATTGGCGAGTCTATGGCTAATTTATCACCAGAAGGAGTCTATTGGGTAGAAATAGAAAGTTCAACATCGATGACTCTTGGGCCGGATATAAGTCCATTTGGTCAAATATGGACTTCTGATTGGCTGATGTATCATCAGTCGGATACTATGAGTAGGTATAGAAATTTCAAGATCCATGACTGAAACATGTTCAATGGGTCAAATATTGGCTACTCTATGGCTAATTTATCACAAAAAGGAGTCTATTGGGTAGAAATAGGAAGTTCAAAATCGATGACTCTTGGGCTCGATATTAGTACATTTGGTCAAATATGGATTTCTGAATGACTGACCTAAATTCAGAAAGAGTCAATGAGTAGGTATAAAAATTTCAAGATCCATAACTGAAATATGTCCAATGCGTAAAATATTGGCTACTCTAAGGCTAATGTATCACAAGAAGGAGTCAATTGGGTAAGAATAGAAAGTTCAAGATCAAGGACTGAAATATCTTCAGTGGGTCAAAAATTGGCTGAACTATCTCCAGAAGGAGTCAATAGGGTAGAACTAAAAAGTTCAATATAGACGACTCTTGTGCCCGATTTTAGTACATTTGGTCAAATATTGACTTTTGAATGACCGATGTAACATCAGAAAGAGTCAATAAGTAGGTATAGAAATTTCAAGATCCATTACTGAAACATCTTCAATGGGTCAATTATTGGCTACTCTATCGCTAATTTATCACCAGAAGGAGTCAATTGGGTAGAAATAGAAAGTTCAAAATCGACGACTCTTGGGACCGATTTTAGTACATTTGGTCAAATATTGAGTTTTGAATGACCGATGTAACATCAAAAAGAGTCAATAATTAGGTATAGATATTTCAAGATCCATGACTGGAACCTGTTCAATGGGTCAGATATTGGCGAGTCTATGGCTAATTGATCACCAGAAGGAGTCTATTGGGTAGAAATAGAAAGTTCAAAATCGATGACTCTTGGGCCGGATATAAGTCCATTCGGTCAAATATGGATTTCTGAATGACTGACCTAAATTCAGAAAGACTCGATAAGTAGGTATAGAAATTTCAAGATCCATGACTGGAACATGTCCAATGGGTAAAATATTGGCTACTCTAATGCTAATGGATCACAAGAAGCAGTCAATTGGGTAGGAATAGAAAGTTCAACATAAAGGACTGAAATATTTTATGTGGGTCAAAAATTGGCTTAACTATCGCAAGAAGGAGTCATTTGGGTAGAACTAAAAAGTTCCAAATCGACGACTCTTGGGCCCGACATTAGTACATTTGGTCAAATATGGATTTCTGAATGACTGACCTAAATTCAGAAAGAGTCAATCAGTAGGTATAAAAATTTCAAGATCCATAACTGAAACATGTCCAATGGGTAAAATATTGGCTACTCTAGGGCAAATATATCACAAGAAGGAGTCAATTGGGTAGGAATAGAAAGTTCAAGATCAAGGACTGAAATATTTTCAGTGGGTCAAAAATTGGCTGAACTATCTCCAGAAGGAGTCAATACGGTAGAACTAAAAAGTTCAAAATAGACGACTCTTGGGCCCGATTTTAGTACATTTGGTCAAATATTGACTTTTGAATGACCGATGTAACATCAGAAAGAGTCAATAAGTAGGTATAGAAATTTCAAGATCCATGACTGAAACATGTTCAATGGGTCAATTATTGGCTACTCTATGGCTAATTTATCACCAGAAAGAGTCTATTGGGTAGAAAGAGAAAGTTCAAAATCGATGACTCTTGGGCCGGACATAAGTTCATTCGGTCAAATATGGATTTCTGAATGACTGACCTAAATTCAGAAAGAGTCAATGAGTAGGTATAAAAATTTCAAAATCCATAACTGAAACATGTCCAATGGGTAAAATATTGGCTACTCTAGGGCTAATGTATCACAAGAAGGAGTCAATTGGGTAGGAATAGAAAGTTCAAGATCAAGGACTGAAATATTTTCAGTGGGTCAAAAATTGGCTCAACTATCTCCAGAAGGAGTCAATACGGTAGAACTAAAAAGTTCAATATAGACGACTCTTGGGCCCGATTTTAGTACATTTGGTCAAATATTGAGTTTTGAATGACCGATGTAACATCAGAAAAAGTCAATAAGTAGGTATAGAAATTTCAAGATCCATGACTGAAACATGTTCAATGGATCAATTATTGACTACTCTATCGCAAATTTATCACCAGAAAGAGTCAATTGTGTAGAAATAGAAAGTTCAAAATCGACGACACTTGGGCCCGATATTAGTACATTTGGTCAAATATGGATTTCTGAATGACTGACCTAAATTCAGAAAGAGTCAATGAGTAGGCATAAAAATTTCAAGATCCATAACTGAAACATGTCCAATGGGTCAGATATTGGCGAGTCTATGGCTAATTTATCACCAGAAGGAGTCTATTGGGTAGAAATAGAAAGTTCAAAATCGATGACTCTTGGGCCGGATATAAGTCCATTCGGTCAAATATGGATTTCTGAATAACTGACCTAAATTCAGAAAGAGTCAATGAGTAGGTATAAAAATTTCAAGATCCATAACTGAAACATGTCCAATGGGTAAAATATTGGCTACTCTAGGGCTAATGTATCACACGAAGAAGTAAATTGGGTAGGAATAGAAAGTTCAAGATCAAGGACTGAAATATTTTCAGTGGGTCAAATATTGGCTGTACTATCTGAAGAAGGAGTCAATAGGATAGAACTAAAAAGTTCAAAATAGACGACTCTTGGGCCCGATTTTAGTACATTTGGTCAAATATTGACTTTTGAATGACCGATGTAACAGCAGAAAGAGTCAATAAGTAGGTATAGAAATTTCAAGATCCATGACTGAAACATGTTCAATGGGTCAATTATTGGCTACTCTATCGCTAATTTATCACCAGAAGGAGTCAATTGGGTAGAAATAGAAAGTTCAAAATCGACGACTCTTGGGACCGATTTTAGTACATTTGGTCAAATATTGAGTTTTGAATGACCGATGTAACATCAAACAGAGTCAATAATTAGGTATAGATATTTCAAGATCCATGACTGGAACATGTTCAATGGGTCAGATATTGGCGAGTCTATGGCTAATTTATCACCAGAAGGAGTATATTGGGTAGAAATAGAAAGTTCAAAATCGACGACTCTTGGGCCCGATATTAGTACATTTGGTCAAATATGGATTTCTGAATGACTGACCTAAATTCAGAAAGAGTCAATGAGTAGGTATAAAAATTTCAAGATCCATAACTGAAACATGTCCAATGGGTAAGATATTGGCTACTCTAAGGCTAATGTATCACAAGAAGGAGTCAATTGGGTAGGAATAGAAAGTTCAAGATCAAGGACTGAAATATTTTCAGTGGGTCAAAAATTGGCTGAACTATCTCCAGAAGGAGTCAAAAGGGTAGAACTAAAAAGTTCAAAATAGACGACTCTTGGGCCCGATTTTAGTACATTTGGTCAAATATTGACTTTTGAATGACCGATGTAAAATCAGAAAGAGTCAATGAGTAGTTATAAAATTTTCAAGATCCATAACTGAAATATGTCCAATGGGTCAATTATTGGCTACTCTAAGGCTAATGTATCACAAGAAGGAATCACTTGGGTAAGAATAGAAAGTTCAAGATCAAGGACTGAAATATCTTCAATGGGTCAAAAATTGGCTGAACTATCTCCAGAAGAAGTCAATAGGGTAGAACTAAAAAGTCCAATATAGACGACTCTTGGACCCGATTTTAGTACATTTGGTCAAATATTGACTTTTGAATGACCGATGTAACAGCAGAAAGAGTCAATAAGTAGGTATAGAAATTTCAAGATCCATTACTGAAACATCTTCAATGGGTCAATTATTGGCTACTCTATCGCTAATTTATCACCAGAAGGAGTCAATTGGGTAGAAATAGAAAGTTCAAAATCGACGACTCTTGGGCCCGATATTAGTACATTTGGTCAAATATGGATTTCTGAATGACTGACCTAAATTCAGAAAGAGTCAATGAGTAGGCATAAAAATTTCAAGATCCATAACTGAAACATGTCCAATGGGTAAAATGTTGGCCTATCTAAGGCAAATGTATCACAAGAAGGAGTCAATTGGGTAGGAATAGAAATTTCAAGATCAAGGAAAAAATATCTTCAGTGGGTCAAAAATTGGCTGAAATATCGCAAGAAGGAGTCAATTGGGTAGAACTAAAAAGTTCAAAATAGACGACTCTTGGGCCCGATTTTAGTACATTTGGTCAAATATTGACTTTTGAATGACCGATGTAAAATCAGAAAGAGTCAATGAGTAGGTATAAAATTTTCAAGATCCATAACTGAAATATGTCCAATGCGTAAAATATTGGCTACTCTAAGGCTAATGTATCACAAGAAGGAGTCAATTGGGTAGGAATAGAAAGTTCAAGATCAAGGACTGAAATATCTTCAATGGGTCAAAAATTGGCTGAACTATCTCCAGAAGAAGTCAATAGGGTAGAACTAAAAAGGTCAATATAGACGACTCCTGGACCCGATTTTAGTACATTTGGTCAAATATTGACTTTTGAATGACCGATGTAACAGCAGAAAGAGTCAATAAGTAGGTATAGAAATTTCAAGATCCATTACTGAAACATCTTCAATGGGTCAATTATTGGCTACTCTATGGCTAATTTATCACAAAAAGGAGTCTATTGGGTAGAAATAGGAAGTTCAAAATCGACGACTCTTGGGCCCGATATTAGTACATTTGGTCAAATATGGATTTCTGAATGACTGACCTAAATTCAGAAAGAGTCAATGAGTAGGTATAAAAATTTCAAGATCCATAACTGAAATATGTCCAATGCGTAAAATATTGGCTACTCTAAGGCTAATGTATCACAAGAAGGAGTCAATTGGGTAGGAATAGAAAGTTCAAGATCAAGGACTGAAATATTTTCAGTGGGTCAAAAATTGGCTGAACTATCTCCAGGAGTCAAAAGGGTAGAACTAAAAAGTTCAAAATAGACGATTCTTGGGCCCGATTTTAGTACATTTGGTCAAATATTGACTTTTGAATGACCGATGTAACATCAAAAAGAGTCAATAAGTAGGTATAGAAATTTCAAGACCCATGACTGAAACATGTTCAATGGGTCAAATATTGGCTACTCTATGGCTAATTTATCACCAGAAGGAGTCAATGGGTAGAACTAAAAAGTTCAAAATCGACGACTCTTGGGCCCGATTTCAGTACATTTGGTCAAATATTGACTTTTGAATGACGGATGTAACATCAGAAAGAGTCAATAAGTAGGTATAAAAATTTCAAGATCCATGACTGAAACATGTTCAATGGGTCAAATATTGGCGAGTCTATGGCTAATTTATCACCAGAAGGAGTCTATTGGGTAGAAATAGAAAGTTCAAAATCGATGACTCTTGGGCCGGATATAAGTCCATTTGGTCAAATATGGACTTCAGATTGGCTGATGTATCATCAGTCGGATTCTATGAGTAGGTATAGAAATTTCAAGATCCATGACTGAAACATGTTCAATGGGTCAAATATTGGCTACTCTAAAGCTAATTTATCACAAAAAGGAGTCTAGTGGGTAGAAATAGAAAGTTCAAGATCAAGGAAAAAATATCTTCAGTGGGTCAAAAATTGGCTGAAATATCTCCAGAAGGAGTCAAAAGGGTAGAACTAAAATGTTCAAAATAGACGATTCTTGGGCCCAATTTTAGTACATTTGGTCAAATATTGACTTTTGAATGACCGTTGTAACATCAGAAAGAGTCAATAAGTAGGTATAGAAATTTCAAGATCAATTACTGAAAATGTTCAACGGGTCAATAAGTAGGTATAAAAATTTCAAGATCCATGACTGAAACATGTCCAATGGGTAAAATTTTGGCTACGCTAATGCTAATGTATCACAAGAAGGAGTCAATTGGGTAGGAATAGAAAGTTCAACATAAAGGACTGAAATATTTTCAGTGGGTCAGAAATTGGCTTAACTATCGCAAGAAGGAGTCAATTGGGTAGAACTAAAAATTTCAAAATAGACGACTCTTAGGCCCGATTTTAGTACATTTGGTCAAATATTGACTTTTGAATGACCGACGTAACATCAAAAAGAGTCAATAAGTTGGTATAGAAATTTCAAGATCCATGATTGGAACATGTTCAGTGGGTCAATTATTGGATACTCTTTCGCTAATTTATCACCAGAAGGAGTCAATTGGGTAGAAATAGAAAGTTCAAAATCGACGACTCTTGGTTCCGATATTAGTACATTTGGTCAAATATGGATTTCTGAATGACTAACCTAAATTCAGAAAGAGTCAATGAGTAGGTATAAAAATTTCAAGATCCATAACTGAAACATGTCCAATGGGTAAAATATTGGCTACTCTAAGGCTAATGTATCACAAGAAGGAGTCAATTGGGTAGGAATAGAAAGTTCAAGATCAAGGACTGAAATATTTTCAGTGGGTCAAAAATTGGCTGAAATATCTCCAGAAGGAGTCAAAAGGGTAGAATTAAAATGTTCAAAATAGACGATTCTTGGGCCCAATTTTAGTACATTTGGTCAAATATTGACTTTTGAATGACCGTTGTAACATCAGAAAGAGTCAATAAGTAGGTATAGAAATTTCAAGATCCATTACTGAAAATGTTCAACGGGTCAATTATTGGCTACTCTATCGCTAATTTATCACCAGAAGCAGTCAATTGGGTAGAAATAGAAAGTTCAAAATCGACGACTCTTGGGCCCGATATTAGTACATTTTGTCAAATATCGATTTCTGAATGACTGACCTAATTTCAGAAAGAGTCAATGAGTAGGTATAAAAATTTCAAGATCCATAACTGAAACATGTCCAATGGGTAAAATTTTGGCTACGCTAATGCTAATGTATCACAAGAAGGAGTCAATTGGGTAGGAATAGAAAGTTCAAGATCAAGGACTGAAATATTTTCAGTGGGTCAAAAATTGGCTGTACTATCTCCAGAAGGAGTCAATAGGGTAGAACTAACAAGTTCAAAATAGACGACTCTTGTGCCCGATTTTAGTACATTTGGACAAATATTGACTTTTGAATGACAGATGTAACATCAGAAAGAGTCAATAAGTAGGTATAGAAATTTCAAGATCCATGACTGGAACATGTTCAATGGGTCAGATATTGGCGAGTCTATGGCTAATTTATCACCAGAAGGAGTCTATTGGGTAGAAATAGAAAGTTCAAAATCGATGACTCTTGGGCCGGATATAAGTCCATTTGGTCAAATATGGACTTCAGATTGGCTGATGTATCATCAGTCGGATTCTATGAGTAGGTATAAAAATTTCAAGATCCATAACTGAAACATGTCCAATGGGTAAAATATTGGCTACTCTAAGGCTAATGTATCACAAGAAGGAGTCAATTGGGTAGGAATAGAA
Organism: Zacco platypus; assembly: GCA_038088235.1. Taxonomy (NCBI): domain Eukaryota; kingdom Metazoa; phylum Chordata; class Actinopteri; order Cypriniformes; family Xenocyprididae; genus Zacco; species Zacco platypus. Next base: position 1,343,013 of record CM076068.1, read on the forward strand.
AGTTCAAGATCAAGGACTGAAATATTTTCAGTGGGTCAAAAATTGGCTGTACTATCTCCAGAAGGAGTCAATAGGGTAGAACTAAAAAGTTCAAAATAGACGACTCTTGTGCCCGATTTTAGTACATTTGGACAAATATTGACTTTTGAATGACAGATGTAACATCAGAAAGAGTCAATAAGTAGGTATAGAAATTTCAAGACCCATGATTGGAACATGTTCAATGGGTCAATTATTGGATACTCTTTCGCTAATTTATCACCAGAAGGAGTCAATTGTGTAGAAATAGAAAGTTCAAAATCGACGACTCTTGGGCTCGATATTAGTACATTTGGTCAAATATGGATTTCTGAATGACTAACCTAAATTCAGAACGAGTCAATGAGTAGGTATAAAAATTTAAAGATCCATAACTGAAACAGGTCCAATGGGTAAAATATTGGCTTCTCTAAGGCTAATGTATCACAAGAAGGAGTCAATTGGGTAGGAATAGAAAGTTCAAGATCAAGGACTGAAATATTTTCAGTGGGTCAAAAATTGGCTGTACTATCTCCAGAAGGAGTCAATAGGGTAGAACTAAAAAGTTCAAATTAGACGACTCTTGGGCCCGATTTTAGTACATTTGGACAAATATTGACTTTTGAATTACCGATGTAACATCAGAAAGAGTCAATAAGTAGGTATAGAAATTTCAAGATCCATGACTGGAACATGTTCAATGGGTCAAATATTGGCTACTCTATGGCTAATTTATTTTAGTACATTTGGACAGGAGTAAGGAGTCAATTGGGTGGAAATAGAAAGTTCAAAATCGATGACTCTTGGGCCCGATATTAGTACATTTGGTCAAAAATGGACTTCTGAATGACTGACCTAAATTCAGAAAGAGTCAATGAGTAGGTATAAAAATTTCAAGATCCATAACTTAAACATGTCCAATGGGTAAAATTTTGGCTACTCTATGGCTAATGTATCACAAGAAGGAGTCAATATGTTAGGAATAGAAAGGACAAGATCAAGGACTGAAATATTTTCAGTGGGTCAAAAATTGGCTGTACTATCTCCAGAAGAAGTCAATAGGGTAGAACTAAAAAGTTCAAAATAGACGACTCTTGGGCCCGATTTTAGTACATTTGGACAAATATTGACTTTTGAAAGACCGATTTAACATCAAAAAGAGTCAATAAGTAGGTATAGAAATTTCAAGATCCATGATTGGAACATGTTCAATGGGTCAATTATTGGATACTCTTTCGTTAATTTATCACCAGAAGGAGTCAATAGGGTAGAACTAAAAAGTTCAAAATCGATGACTCTTGGACCATGCTCAGAAAAACGACTAAGTATCAAAAATCCTCCTTGTGAACCAGGCAGTGTGTGTCACTATTCAAGCCGGAGAGAGTGTGAGGTCAGCGCCCTGAAGGTGTAAAGAAGGGCCCCTCTGTGAATTCGCTCCACCAGATTAAGTCGATGCAGGGAGTTTATTGAAAAAGAATAAAAAGTAAAAGAAAGTTCATGTTTCAGCACTAATTTATTAAAAATATGTACTTTGGTCAATTAGTATTCTTATATGCTCTGTGCAAAGCAACAGCACATATGCACAGCACATTTCTCTTCATTGCACGACCAAATGAGGTACATCTATGCAATTTTGCATCATCTTTTCTTCTTTTCACATATGTTAACTCCATGCACAGCAAAATGAGTTCATGTTGGTACACTTGGTCATTTTTCTGAAAAGAGGTGCACGCTCAGAAAGACGACTAAGTGTCAAAATTCCTCCGTGTGAACCGTGCAGAGTGTTTCTCTGCTCAAGCCGGAGAGAGTGTTAGGTAGGCGGCTTGAAAGTGTAAGGAAGGGTTTCGCTGTGAATCTGCTCAACTCAAACTCTCTCCGGCTTGAGGAGAGACACACACACAGCCTGGAGGAATCTTGACACTTAGTTATTTTTCTGAGATGAAGTACAAGGAGGAATTTTGACACTTAGTCGTTTTTTTGAAAAATGATGCACGCTCAGAAAAACGCCTAAGTGTCAAAATTCCTCCGTGTGAACCAGGCAGTGTGTGTCGCTCTTCAAGCCGCAGAGAGTGTCAGGTAGGCGTAATGAAGGTGTAAGGAAGAGCTTCGCTGTGATTTCGCTCTATATGAACCATGCAGTCAACTGACTGCTGTAAGGCTGATGTAACATCAGATTAAGTCGATGCGGAGAGTTTATTGAAAAAGAATAAAAAGTAACAGAAAGTTCATGTTTGAGCACTAATATATTAAAAATAAGCGCTTTGGTCATTAAGTATTTTTTATATACACTGAAACGCAACAAGTGCTTATCTTATATTGTGCTATGTGCAATGCAACAGCACATATGTTTTCTCTTCCTTGCACAACCAAATGAGGTACATCTATTTAATTTTGCATTATCTTTTCAACAGCACATATGTTAACTCCATGCACAGCAGAATGAGTTAATGCTGGTACACTTGGTCATTTTTCTGAAAAAAGGTGCACGCTCAGAAAGACGACTACGTGTCAAAATTCATCCGTGTGAACCGTGCACTGTGTTTCTCTGCTCAAGCCGGAGAGAGTGTTAGGTAGGCGGCTTGAAAGTGTAAGGAAGGGCTTCGCTGTGAATCCGCTCAACTCAAACTCTCTCCGGCTTGAGGAAAGACACGCACACAGCCTGGAGGAATCTTGACACTTTTAGTTATTTTTCTGAGATGAAGTACAAGGAGGAATTTTGACACTTAGTCGTTTTTTTTAAAAATGATGCACGCTCAGAAAAACGACTGAGTCTCAAAATTCCTCCGTGTGAACCAGGCAGTGTGTTTTGCATTATCTTTTCAACAGCACATATGTTAACTCCATGCACAGCAGAATGAGTTAATGCTGGTACACTTGGTCGTTTTTCTGAAAAAAGGTGCACGCTCAGAAAAACGACTAAGGGTCAAAATTCCTCCGTGTGAACCAGGCAGTGTGTGTTACACTTCAAGCCGGAGAGAGTGTCAGGTAGGCGGCCTGAATGTGTAAGAAAGGGCTTCGCTGTGAACTCGATCTAATATGAACCATGCAGTCAACTGACTGCTGTAAGGCTGATGTAACATCAGATTAAGTCGATGCGGAGAGTTTATTGAAAAAGAATAAAAAGTAACAGAAAGTTCATTTTTGAGCACTAATATATTAAAAATAAGCGCTTTGGTCATTAATTATTTTTTATATACACTGAAACGCAACAAGTGCTTATCTTATATTGTGCTATGTGCAATGCAACAGCACATATGTTTTCTCTTCCTTGCACAACCAAATGAGGTACATCTATTTAATTTTGCATTATCTTTTCAACAGCACATATGTTAACTCCATGCACAGCAGAATGAGTTAATGCTGGTACACTTGGTCGTTTTTCTGAAAAAAGGTGCACGCTCAGAAAGACGACTAAGTGTCAAAATTCCTCCGTGTGAACCGTGCACTGTGTTTCTCTGCTCAAGCCGGAGAGAGTGTTAGGTAGGCGGCTTGAAAGTGTAAGGAAGGTTTTCGCTGTGAATCTGCTCAACTCAAACTCTCTCCGGCTTGAGGAGAGACACACACACAGCCTGGAGGAATTTTGACACTTTTAGTTATTTTTCTGAGATGAAGTACAAGGAGGAATTTTGACACTTAGTCGTTTTTTTAAAAAATGATGCACGCTCAGAAAAACGACTAAGTGTCAAAATTCCTCCGTGTGAACCAGGCAGTGTGTGTCGCTCTTCAAGCCGCAGAGAGTGTCAGGTAGGCGTAATGAAGGTGTAAGGAAGAGCTTCGCTGTGATTTCGCTCTTTCTGAACCATGCAGTCAACTGACTGCTGTAAGGCTGATATAACATCAGATTAAGTCGATGCGGAGAGTTTATTGAAAAAGAATAAAAAGTAACAGAAAGTTCATGTTTGAGCACTAATTTATTAAAAATAAGCGCTTTGGTCATTAAGTGTTTTTTATATACACTGAAACGCAACAAGTGCTTATCTTATATTGTGCTATGTGCAATGCAACAGCACATATGTTTTCTCTTCCTTGCACAACCAAATGAGGTACATCTATTTAATTTTGCATTATCTTTTCAACAGCACATATGTTAACTCCATGCACAGCAGAATGAGTTAATGCTGGTACACTTGGTCATTTTTCTGAAAAAAGGTGCACGCTCAGAAAGACGACTAAGTGTCAAAATTCCTCCGTGTGAACCGTGCACTGTGTTTCTCTGCTCAAGCCGGAGAGAGTGTTAGGTAGGCGGCTTGAAAGTGTAAGGAAGGGCTTCGCTGTGAATCCGCTCAACTCAAACTCTCTCCGGCTTGAGGAAAGACACGCACACAGCCTGGAGGAATCTTGACACTTTTAGTTATTTTTCTGAGATGAAGTACAAGGAGGAATTTTGACACTTAGTCGTTTTTTATAAAAATGATGCACGCTCAGAAAAACGACTGAGTCTCAAAATTCCTCCGTGTGAACCAGGCAGTGTGTTTTGCATTATCTTTTCAACAGCACATATGTTAACTCCATGCACAGCAGAATGAGTTAATGCTGGTACACTTGGTCGTTTTTCTGAAAAAAGGTGCACGCTCAGAAAAACGACTAAGGGTCAAAATTCCTCCGTGTGAACCAGGCAGTGTGTGTTACACTTCAAGCCGGAGAGAGTGTCAGGTAGGCGGCCTGAATGTGTAAGAAAGGGCTTCGCTGTGAACTCGATCTAATATGAACCATGCAGTCAACTGACTGCTGTAAGGCTGATGTAACATCAGATTAAGTCGATGCGGAGAGTTTATTGAAAAAGAATAAAAAGTAACAGAAAGTTCATGTTTGAGCACTAATTTATTAAAAATAAGCGCTTTGGTCATTAAGTGTTTTTTATATACACTGAAACGCAACAAGTGCTTATCTTATATTGTGCTATGTGCAATGCAACAGCACATATGTTTTCTCTTCCTTGCACAACCAAATGAGGTACATCTATTTAATTTTGCATTATCTTTTCAACAGCACATATGTTAACCATGCACAGCAGAATGAGTTAATGCTGGTACACTTGGTCATTTTTCTGAAAAAAGGTGCACGCTCAGAAAGACGACTACGTGTCAAAATTCCTCCGTGTGAACCGTGCACTGTGTTTCTCTGCTCAAGCCGGAGAGAGTGTTAGGTAGGAGGCTTGAAAGTGTAAGGAAGGGCTTCGCTGTGAATCCGCTCAACTCAAACTCTCTCCGGCTTGAGGAGAGACACACACACAGCCTGGAGGAATCTGTGAATCATGCAGTCCAATGACTGCTGTATGCCTGATGTAACATCAGATTAAGTCAACGAGGAATGTTATTGACAAAGAAAAAAAAGTAGCAGAAAGATCATGTTTTAGGACTAATTTATTAAAAATATCTTTAGTCATTATGTATAAGAAATGCTCAAGATTAAGCGCTCTTTGGCCAGAAATATGTGCGATAACATGCACTTCTGAATGGCTGACGAAGAAGTCAAACTGTTTGATAAACCAGACTTTATACAAAAGACTAAAACGTAGTACACTTTGACTAGAAATATGTTCAGTTCCTCACAAATGGACTTTTTTATGTCTGATATAACATCAGGAAAATGCAATGAGTATAGAAAGTTCGTGATCTAGGAAACTTCAGCCAGAAATATGTACAGCAGGTTCTTGTACGCAATGCCGTGCATTGCAATGTACACCTTTGCCATGGCTAAACCATTTGAGAAAACATTACCAAACATTCAATCTTAATTTAATTATTCAAATAATGACTTTACCAAATTTTAGACATTCTCTTTTAAAGTGTTTTGTCATCTCAACCCTGTAAAAATATTTATATGCTGCCCTCTAGTGCTCATTCAATATATTACATTTTGTCATGAATAGAATTCTGCTTATTTTTAAATACATTGATTTAAAAAATAAAAAAAACGTTTGAATTTCTCATTCAATGTTAGTAATATTGTATATAGAAATAAACAGTGTATACTCCGTCTTGTGATACATTAGCCTTGGAGTAGCCAATATTTTACCCATTGGACATGTTTCACTAATGCATCTTGAAATTTCTATACCTACTCATTGACTCTTTCTGAATTTAGGTCAATCATTCAGAAATCCATATTTGACCAAATGTACTAATATCGGGCCCAAGAGTCGTCGATTTTGAACTTTCCATTTCTACCCAATTGACTCCTTCTGGTGATAAATTAGCCATAGAGTAGCCAATATTTAACCCATTGAACATGTTTCAGTCATGGATCTTGAAATTTTTATACCTACTTATTGACTCTTTCTGATGTTAAATCGGTCATTCAAAAGTCAATATTTGACCAAATGTACTAAAATCGGGGCCAAAAGTCGTCTATTTTATACTTTTTAGTTCTACCCTATTGACTCCTTCTGGAGATAGTTCAGCCAATTTTTGAAAGACTGAAATTATTTCAGTCCTTGATCTTGAACTTTCTATTTCTACCCAATAGACTCCTTCTTTTGATAAATTAGCCATAGAGTAGCCAATATTTGACCCATTGAACATGTTTCAGTCATGGATCTTGAAATTTCTATACCTACTTATTGACTCTTTCTGATGTTACATCGGTCATTCAAAAGTCAATATTTGACCAAATGTACTAAAATGGGGCCCAAGAGTCGTCTATTTTGAACTTTTTAGTTCTACCCTATTGACTCCTTCTGGCGATAGTTCAGCCAATTTATTGTGCTCTGTGCAATGCAACAGCACATATGTTTTCTCTTCATTGCACAACCAAATGAGGTACATCTATGCAATTTTGCAATATCTTTTCAACAGCACATATGTTAAATCCATGCACAGCAGAATGCTGGTACACTTGGTCGTTTTTCTGAAAAAAGGTGCACGCTCAGAAAGACGACTAAGTGTCAAAATTCCTCCGTGTGAACCGTGCACTGTGTTTCTCTGCTCAAGCCGGAGAGAGTGTTAGGTAGGCGGCTTGAAGGTGTAAGGAAGGGTAGCTCTGTGAATTATGCAGTCCATTGACTGCTGAATGGCTGATGTAACATCAGATTAAGTCAACGAAGAAATGTTATGGAAAAAGAATAAAAAGTAGCAGAAAGTTCATGTTTGAGTTCTCTGTGCAATGCAACAGCACATATGTTTTCTCTTCATTGTATAACCAAATGAGGTACATCTAGGCAATTCTGCACTATCTCTTCAACAGCACACGTTAACTCCATGCACAGACGGATGAGTTAGTGCTGGTACACTTATTTGTTTTTCTGAGAAATGGTGCACGCTCTGAAAAACGACTAAGTGTCAAAATTCCTCCGTGTGAACCATGCAGTGTGTGTCTCTGCTCAAGCCGGAGATAGTGTGAGGCAGGCGGCATGAAGGTGTAAGGAAGGGTCGCTCTGTGAATCCGCTCAACTCAAACTCTCTCCGGCTCGAGGAGAGACACAGACACAGCCTGCTTCCTAGGCACAAAGTAGCACCCCCGGGCAAAGGTACACGGAGGAACTTTGACACCTTTAGTCGTTTTTCTAAAATATGGTACACGGACGAATTTTGACAATTAGTCGTTTTACTGAGAATGGTACATGCTCAGAAAAAACGACTAAGTGTCAAAATTCCTCCGTGTGAACCAGGCAGTGTGTGTTACACTTCAAGCCGGAGAGAGTGTCAGGTAGGCGGCCTGAATGTGTAAGAAAGGGCTTCGCTGTGAATTCGATCTAATATGAACCATGCAGTCAACTGACTGCTGTAAGGCTGATGTAACATCAGATTAAGTCGATGCGGAGAGTTTATTGAAAAAGAATAAAAAGTAACAGAAAGTTCATGTTTGAGCACTAATTTATTAAGAATAAGCGCTTTGGTCATTAAGTATTTTTTATATACACTGAAACGCAACAAGTGCATATCTTATATTGTGCTCTGTGCAATGCAACAGCACATATGTTTTCTCTTCATTGCACAACCAAATGAGGTACATCTATGCAATTTTGCATTATCTTTTCAACAGCACATATGTTAACTCCATGCACAGCAGAATGAGTTAATGCTGGTACACTTGGTCGTTTTTCTGAAAAGAGGTGCACGCTCAGAAAGACGACTAAGTGTCAAAATTCCTCCGTGTGAACCGTGCACTGTGTTTCTCTGCTCAAGCCGGAGAGAGTGTTAGGTAGGCGGCTTGAAAGTGTAAGGAAGGGCTTCGCTGTGAATCTGCTCAACTCAAACTCTCTCCGGCTTGAGGAGAGACACGCACACAGCCTGGAGGAATCTTGACACTTTTAGTTATTTTTCTGAGATGAAGTACAAGGAGGAATTTTGACACTTAGTCGTTTTTTTTAAAAATGATGCACGCTCAGAAAAACGACTAAGTGTCAAAATTCCTCCGTGTGAACCAGGCAGTGTGTGTTACACTTCAAGCCGGAGAGAGTGTCAGGTAGGCGGCCTGAATGTGTAAGAAAGGGCTTCGCTGTGAATTCGATCTAATATGAACCATGCAGTCAACTGACTGCTGTAAGGCTGATGTAACATCAGATTAAGTCGATGCGGAGAGTTTATTGAAAAAGAATAAAAAGTAACAGAAAGTTCATGTTTGAGCACTAATTTATTAAGAATAAGCGCTTTGGTCATTAAGTATTATTTATATACACTGAAACGTAACAAGTGCATATCTTATATTGTGCTCTGTGCAATGCAACAGCACATATGTTTTCTCTTCATTGCACAACCAAATGAGGTACATCTATGCAATTTTGCATTATCTTTTCAACAGCACATATTTTAACTCCATGCACAGCAGAATGAGTTAATGCTGGTACACTTGGTCATTTTTCTGAAAAGAGGTGCACGCTCAGAAAGACGACTAAGTGTCAAAATTCCTCCGTGTGAACCGTGCACTGTGTTTCTCTGCTCAAGCCGGAGAGAGTGTTAGGTAGGAGGCTTGAAAGTGTAAGGAAGGGCTTCGCTGTGAATCTGCTCAACTCAAACTCTCTCCGGCTTGAGGAGAGACACGCACACAGCCTGGAGGAATCTTGACACTTTTAGTTATTTTTCTGAGATGAAGTACAAGGAGGAATTTTGACACTTAGTCGTTTTTTTTAAAAAATGATGCACGCTCAGAAAAACGACTAAGTGTCAAAATTCCTCCGTGTGAACCAGGCAGTGTGTGTTACACTTCAAGCCGGAGAGAGTGTCAGGTAGGCGGCCTGAATGTGTAAGAAAGGGCTTCGCTGTGAATTCGATCTAATATGAACCATGCAGTCAACTGACTGCTGTAAGGCTGATGTAACATCAGATTAAGTCGATGCGGAGAGTTTATTGAAAAAGAATAAAAAGTAACAGAAAGTTCATGTTTGAGCACTAATTTATTAAGAATAAGCGCTTTGGTCATTAAGTATTTTTTATATACACTGAAACGCAACAAGTGCATATCTTATATTGTGCTCTGTGCAATGCAACAGCACATATGTTTTCTCTTCCTTGCACAACCAAATGAGGTACATCTATGCAATTTTGCATTATCTTTTCAACAGCACATATGTTAACTCCATGCACAGCAGAATGAGTTAATGCTGGTACACTTGGTCATTTTTCTGAAAAGAGGTGCACGCTCAGAAAGACGACTAAGTGTCAAAATTCCTCCGTGTGAACCGTGCACTGTGTTTCTCTGCTCAAGCCGGAGAGAGTGTTAGGTAGGCGGCTTGAAAGTGTAAGGAAGGGCTTCGCTGTGAATCCGCTCAACTCAAACTCTCTCCGGCTTGAGGAGAGACACGCACACAGCCTGGAGGAATCTTGACACTTTTAGTTATTTTTCTGAGATGAAGTACAAGGAGGAATTTTGACACTTAGTCGTTTTTCTGAGCGTGCATTATTTTTAAAAAAAAATGACTAAGTGTCAAAATTCCTCCGTGTGAACCGTGCACTGTGTTTCTCTGCTCAAGCCGGAGAGAGTATTAGGTAGGCGGCTTGAAGGTGTAAGGAAGGGTCGCTCTGTGAATTATGCAGTCCATTGACTGCTGTATGGCTGATGTAACATCAGATTAAGTCAACGAAGAAATGTTATGGAAAAAGAATAAAAAGTAGCAGAAAGTTCATGTTTGAGTTCTCTGTGCAATGCAACAGCACATATGTTTTCTCTTCATTGTATAACCAAATGAGGTACATCTAGGCAATTCTGCACTATCTCTTCAACAGCACACGTTAACTCCATGCACAGACGGATGAGTTAGTGCTGGTACACTTATTTGTTTTTCTGAGAAATGGTGCACGCTCTGAAAAACGACTAAGTGTCAAAATTCCTCCGTGTGAACCATGCAGTGTGTGTCTCTGCTCAAGCCGGAGATAGTGTGAGGCAGGCGGCATGAAGGTGTAAGGAAGGGTCGCTCTGTGAATCCGCTCAACTCAAACTCTCTCCGGCTCGAGGAGAGACACAGACACAGCCTGCTTCCTAGGCACAAAGTAGCACCCCCGGGCAAAGGTACACGGAGGAATTTTGACACCTTTAGTCGTTTTTCTAAAATATGGTACACGGACGAATTTTGACAATTAGTCGTTTTACTGAGAATGGTGCATGCTCAGAAAAAACGACGAAGTGTCAAAATTCCTCCGTGTGAACCATGCGGTGTGTTTCTCTGCTCAAGCCGCAGAGAGTGTCAGGTAGGCGGCTTGAAAGTGTAAGGAAGGGCTTCGCTGTGAATTCGCTCTATATGAACCATGCAATCAACTGACTGCTATAAGGCTGATGCCTTACATCAGATTAAGTCGATGCGGAGAGTTTATTGAAAAAGAATAGAAAAGAATTGAAAAGTAACAGAAAGTTCATGTTTGATCACTAATTTATTAAAAATATGCGCTTTGGTCATTAAGTATTTTTTATATGCACTGAAACGCAACAAGTGCATATCTTATATTGTGCTCTGTTCCTCCTTCCTATGCAATTTTGCATTATCTTTTCAACAGCACATATGTTAACTCCATGCACAGCAGAATGCTGGTACACTTGGTCGTTTTTCTGAAAAAAGGTGCACGCTCAGAAAGACGACTACGTGTCAAAATTCCTCCGTGTGAACCGTGCACTGTGTTTCTCTGCTCAAGCCGGAGAGAGTGTTAGGTAGGAGGCTTGAAAGTGTAAGGAAGGGCTTCGCTGTGAATCCGCTCAACTCAAACTCTCTCCGGCTTGAGGAGAGACACACACACAGCCTGGAGGAATCTGTGAATCATGCAGTCCAATGACTGCTGTATGCCTGATGTAACATCAGATTAAGTCAACGAGGAATGTTATTGACAAAGAAAAAAAAGTAGCAGAAAGATCATGTTTTAGGACTAATTTATTAAAAATATCTTTAGTCATTATGTATAAGAAATGCTCAAGATTAAGCGCTCTTTGGCCAGAAATATGTGCGATAACATGCACTTCTGAATGGCTGACGAAGAAGTCAAACTGTTTGATAAACCAGACTTTATACAAAAGACTAAAACGTAGTACACTTTGACTAGAAATATGTTCAGTTCCTCACAAATGGACTTTTTTATGTCTGATATAACATCAGGAAAATGCAATGAGTATAGAAAGTTCGTGATCTAGGAAACTTCAGCCAGAAATATGTACAGCAGGTTCTTGTACGCAATGCCGTGCATTGCAATGTACACCTTTGCCATGGCTAAACCATTTGAGAAAACATTACCAAACATTCAATCTTAATTTAATTATTCAAATAATGACTTTACCAAATTTTAGACATTCTCTTTTAAAGTGTTTTGTCATCTCAACCCTGTAAAAATAGTTATATGCTGCCCTCTAGTGCTCATTCAATATATTACATTTTGTCATGAATAGAATTCTGCTTATTTTTAAATACATTGATTTAAAAAATAAAAAAAACGTTTGAATTTCTCATTCAATGTTAGTAATATTGTATATAGAAATAAACAGTGTATACTCCGTCTTGTGATACATTAGCCTTGGAGTAGCCAATATTTTACCCATTGGACATGTTTCACTAATGCATCTTGAAATTTCTATACCTACTCATTGACTCTTTCTGAATTTAGGTCAATCATTCAGAAATCCATATTTGACCAAATGTACTAATATCGGGCCCAAGAGTCGTCGATTTTGAACTTTCTATTTCTACCCAATTGACTCCTTCTGGTGATAAATTAGCCATAGAGTAGCCAATATTTAACCCATTGAACATGTTTCAGTCATGGATCTTGAAATTTTTATACCTACTTATTGACTCTTTCTGATGTTAAATCGGTCATTCAAAAGTCAATATTTGACCAAATGTACTAAAATCGGGGCCAAAAGTCGTCTATTTTATACTTTTTAGTTCTACCCTATTGACTCCTTCTGGAGATAGTTCAGCCAATTTTTGAAAGACTGAAATTATTTCAGTCCTTGATCTTGAACTTTCTATTTCTACCCAATAGACTCCTTCTTTTGATAAATTAGCCATAGAGTAGCCAATATTTGACCCATTGAACATGTTTCAGTCATGGATCTTGAAATTTCTATACCTACTTATTGACTCTTTCTGATGTTACATCGGTCATTCAAAAGTCAATATTTGACCAAATGTACTAAAATGGGGCCCAAGAGTCGTCTATTTTGAACTTTTTAGTTCTACCCTATTGACTCCTTCTGGCGATAGTTCAGCCAATTTATTGTGCTCTGTGCAATGCAACAGCACATATGTTTTCTCTTCATTGCACAACCAAATGAGGTACATCTATGCAATTTTGCAATATCTTTTCAACAGCACATATGTTAAATCCATGCACAGCAGAATGCTGGTACACTTGGTCGTTTTTCTGAAAAAAGGTGCACGCTCAGAAAGACGACTAAGTGTCAAAATTCCTCCGTGTGAACCGTGCACTGTGTTTCTCTGCTCAAGCCGGAGAGAGTGTTAGGTAGGCGGCTTGAAGGTGTAAGGAAGGGTCGCTCTGTGAATTATGCAGTCCATTGACTGCTGAATGGCTGATGTAACATCAGATTAAGTCAACGAAGAAATGTTATGGAAAAAGAATAAAAAGTAGCAGAAAGTTCATGTTTGAGTTCTCTGTGCAATGCAACAGCACATATGTTTTCTCTTCATTGTATAACCAAATGAGGTACATCTATGCAATTCTGCACTATCTCTTCAACAGCACACGTTAACTCCATGCACAGACGGATGAGTTAGTGCTGGTACACTTATTTGTTTTTCTGAGAAATGGTGCACGCTCTGAAAAACGACTAAGTGTCAAAATTCCTCCGTGTGAACCATGCAGTGTGTGTCTCTGCTCAAGCCGGAGATAGTGTGAGGCAGGCGGCTTGAAAGTGTAAGGAAGGGCTTCGCTGTGAATCCGCTCAACTGAAACTCGCTCCGGCTTGAGGAGAGACACGCACACAGCCTGGAGGAATCTTGACACTTTTAGTTATTTTTCTGAGATGAAGTACAAGGAGGAATTTTGACACTTAGTCGTTTTTTTTAAAAATGATGCACGCTCAGAAAAACGACTAAGTCTCAAAATTCCTCCGCGTGAACCAGGCAGTATGTTTTGCATTATCTTTTCAACAGCACATATGTTAACTCCATGCACAGCAGAATGGGTTAATGCTGGTACACTTATTTGTTTTTCTGAGAAATGGTGCACGCTCTGAAAAACGACTAAGTGTCAAAATTCCTCCGTGTGAACCATGCAGTGTGTGTCTCTGCTCAAGCCGGAGATAGTGTGAGGCAGGCGGCATGAAGGTGTAAGGAAGGGTCGCTCTGTGAATCCGCTCAACTCAAACTCTCTCCGGCTCGAGGAGAGACACAGACACAGCCTGCTTCCTAGGCACAAAGTAGCACCCCCGGGCAAAGGTACACGGAGGAATTTTGACACCTTTAGTCGTTTTTCTAAAATATGGTACACGGACGAATTTTGACAATTAGTCGTTTTACTGAGAATGGTGCATGCTCAGAAAAAACGACGAAGTGTCAAAATTCCTCCGTGTGAACCATGCGGTGTGTTTCTCTGCTCAAGCCGCAGAGAGTGTCAGGTAGGCGGCTTGAAAGTGTAAGGAAGGGCTTCGCTGTGAATTCGCTCTATATGAACCATGCAATCAACTGACTGCTATAAGGCTGATGCCTTACATCAGATTAAGTCGATGCGGAGAGTTTATTGAAAAAGAATAGAAAAGAATTGAAAAGTAACAGAAAGTTCATGTTTGATCACTAATTTATTAAAAATATGCGCTTTGGTCATTAAGTATTTTTTATATGCACTGAAACGCAACAAGTGCATATCTTATATTGTGCTCTGTTCCTCCTTCCTATGCAATTTTGCATTATCTTTTCAACAGCACATATGTTAACTCCATGCACAGCAGAATGCTGGTACACTTGGTCGTTTTTCTGAAAAAAGGTGCACGCTCAGAAAGACGACGAAGTGTCAAAATTCCTCCGTGTGAACCGTGCACTGTGTTTCTCTGCTCAAGCCGGAGAGAGTGTTAGGTAGGAGGCTTGAAAGTGTAAGGAAGGGCTTCGCTGTGAATCCGCTCAACTCAAACTCTCTCCGGCTTGAGGAGAGACACACACACAGCCTGGAGGAATCTGTGAATCATGCAGTCCAATGACTGCTGTATGCCTGATGTAACATCAGATTAAGTCAACGAGGAATGTTATTGACAAAGAAAAAAAAGTAGCAGAAAGATCATGTTTTAGGACTAATTTATTAAAAATATCTTTAGTCATTATGTATAAGAAATGCTCAAGATTAAGCGCTCTTTGGCCAGAAATATGTGCGATAACATGCACTTCTGAATGGCTGACGAAGAAGTCAAACTGTTTGATAAACCAGACTTTATACAAAAGACTAAAACGTAGTACACTTTGACTAGAAATATGTTCAGTTCCTCACAAATGGACTTTTTTATGTCTGATATAACATCAGGAAAATGCAATGAGTATAGAAAGTTCGTGATCTAGGAAACTTCAGCCAGAAATATGTACAGCAGGTTCTTGTACGCAATGCCGTGCATTGCAATGTACACCTTTGCCATGGCTAAACCATTTGAGAAAACATTACCAAACATTCAATCTTAATTTAATTATTCAAATAATGACTTTACCAAATTTTAGACATTCTCTTTTAAAGTGTTTTGTCATCTCAACCCTGTAAAAATAGTTATATGCTGCCCTCTAGTGCTCATTCAATATATTACATTTTGTCATGAATAGAATTCTGCTTATTTTTAAATACATTGATTTAAAAAATAAAAAAAACGTTTGAATTTCTCATTCAATGTTAGTAATATTGTATATAGAAATAAACAGTGTATACTCCGTCTTGTGATACATTAGCCTTGGAGTAGCCAATATTTTACCCATTGGACATGTTTCACTAATGCATCTTGAAATTTCTATACCTACTCATTGACTCTTTCTGAATTTAGGTCAATCATTCAGAAATCCATATTTGACCAAATGTACTAATATCGGGCCCAAGAGTCGTCGATTTTGAACTTTCTATTTCTACCCAATTGACTCCTTCTGGTGATAAATTAGCCATAGAGTAGCCAATATTTAACCCATTGAACATGTTTCAGTCATGGATCTTGAAATTTTTATACCTACTTATTGACTCTTTCTGATGTTAAATCGGTCATTCAAAAGTCAATATTTGACCAAATGTACTAAAATCGGGGCCAAAAGTCGTCTATTTTATACTTTTTAGTTCTACCCTATTGACTCCTTCTGGAGATAGTTCAGCCAATTTTTGAAAGACTGAAATTATTTCAGTCCTTGATCTTGAACTTTCTATTTCTACCCAATAGACTCCTTCTTTTGATAAATTAGCCATAGAGTAGCCAATATTTGACCCATTGAACATGTTTCAGTCATGGATCTTGAAATTTCTATACCTACTTATTGACTCTTTCTGATGTTACATCGGTCATTCAAAAGTCAATATTTGACCAAATGTACTAAAATGGGGCCCAAGAGTCGTCTATTTTGAACTTTTTAGTTCTACCCTATTGACTCCTTCTGGCGATAGTTCAGCCAATTTATTGTGCTCTGTGCAATGCAACAGCACATATGTTTTCTCTTCATTGCACAACCAAATGAGGTACATCTATGCAATTTTGCAATATCTTTTCAACAGCACATATGTTAAATCCATGCACAGCAGAATGCTGGTACACTTGGTCGTTTTTCTGAAAAAAGGTGCACGCTCAGAAAGACGACTAAGTGTCAAAATTCCTCCGTGTGAACCGTGCACTGTGTTTCTCTGCTCAAGCCGGAGAGAGTGTTAGGTAGGCGGCTTGAAGGTGTAAGGAAGGGTCGCTCTGTGAATTATGCAGTCCATTGACTGCTGAATGGCTGATGTAACATCAGATTAAGTCAACGAAGAAATGTTATGGAAAAAGAATAAAAAGTAGCAGAAAGTTCATGTTTGAGTTCTCTGTGCAATGCAACAGCACATATGTTTTCTCTTCATTGTATAACCAAATGAGGTACATCTATGCAATTCTGCACTATCTCTTCAACAGCACACGTTAACTCCATGCACAGACGGATGAGTTAGTGCTGGTACACTTATTTGTTTTTCTGAGAAATGGTGCACGCTCTGAAAAACGACTAAGTGTCAAAATTCCTCCGTGTGAACCATGCAGTGTGTGTCTCTGCTCAAGCCGGAGATAGTGTGAGGCAGGCGGCATGAAGGTGTAAGGAAGGGTCGCTCTGTGAATCCGCTCAACTCAAACTCTCTCCGGCTCGAGGAGAGACACAGACACAGCCTGCTTCCTAGGCACAAAGTAGCACCCCCGGGCAAAGGTACACGGAGGAACTTTGACACCTTTAGTCGTTTTTCTAAAATATGGTACACGGACGAATTTTGACAATTAGTCGTTTTACTGAGAATGGTACATGCTCAGAAAAAACGACGAAGTGTCAAAATTCCTCCGTGTGAACCATGCGGTGTGTTTCTCTGCTCAAGCCGCAGAGAGTGTCAGGTAGGCGGCTTGAAAGTGTAAGGAAGGGCTTCGCTGTGAATTCGCTCTATATGAACCATGCAGTCAACTGACTGCTGTAAGGCTGATGCCTTACATCAGATTAAGTCGATGCGGAGAGTTTATTGAAAAAGAATAAAAAGTAACAGAAAGTTCATGTTTGAGCACTAATTTATTAAGAATAAGCGCTTTGGTCATTAAGTATTTTTTATATACACTGAAACGCAACAAGTGCATATCTTATATTGTGCTCTGTGCAATGCAACAGCACATATGTTTTCTCTTCATTGCACAACCAAATGAGGTACATCTATGCAATTTTGCATTATCTTTTCAACAGCACATATGTTAACTCCATGCACAGCAGAATGACGACTAAGTGTCAAAATTCCTCCGTGTGAACCGTGCACTGTGTTTCTCTGCTCAAGCCGGAGAGAGTGTTAGGTAGGCGGCTTGAAAGTGTAAGGAAGGGCTTCGCTGTGAATCTGCTCAACTCAAACTCTCTCCGGCTTGAGGAGAGACACGCACACAGCCTGGAGGAATCTTGACACTTTTAGTTATTTTTCTGAGATGAAGTACAAGGAGGAATTTTGACACTTAGTCGTTTTTTTTAAAAATGATGCACGCTCAGAAAAACGACTAAGTGTCAAAATTCCTCCGTGTGAACCAGGCAGTGTGTGTTACACTTCAAGCCGGAGAGAGTGTCAGGTAGGCGGCCTGAATGTGTAAGAAAGGGCTTCGCTGTGAATTCGATCTAATATGAACCATGCAGTCAACTGACTGCTGTAAGGCTGATGTAACATCAGATTAAGTCGATGCGGAGAGTTTATTGAAAAAGAATAAAAAGTAACAGAAAGTTCATGTTTGAGCACTAATTTATTAAGAATAAGCGCTTTGGTCATTAAGTATTATTTATATACACTGAAACGTAACAAGTGCATATCTTATATTGTGCTCTGTGCAATGCAACAGCACATATGTTTTCTCTTCATTGCACAACCAAATGAGGTACATCTATGCAATTTTGCATTATCTTTTCAACAGCACATATTTTAACTCCATGCACAGCAGAATGAGTTAATGCTGGTACACTTGGTCATTTTTCTGAAAAGAGGTGCACGCTCAGAAAGACGACTAAGTGTCAAAATTCCTCGGTGTGAACCGTGCACTGTGTTTCTCTGCTCAAACCGGAGAGAGTGTTAGGTAGGCGGCTTGAAAGTGTAAGGAAGGGCTTCGCTGTGAATCCGCTCAACTGAAACTCGCTCCGGCTTGAGGAGAGACACGCACACAGCCTGGAGGAATCTTGACACTTTTAGTTATTTTTCTGAGATGAAGTACAAGGAGGAATTTTGACACTTAGTCGTTTTTTTTAAAAATGATGCACGCTCAGAAAAACGACTAAGTCTCAAAATTCCTCCGCGTGAACCAGGCAGTATGTTTTGCATTATCTTTTCAACAGCACATATGTTAACTCCATGCACAGCAGAATGGGTTAATGCTGGTACACTTGGTCGTTTTTCTGAAAAAAGGTGCACGCTCAGAAAGACGACGAAGTGTCAAAATTCCTCCGTGTGAACCGTGCACTGTGTTTCTCTGCTCAAGCCGGAGAGAGTGTTAGGTAGGAGGCTTGAAAGTGTAAGGAAGGGCTTCGCTGTGAATCTGCTCAACTCAAACTCTCTCCGGCTTGAGGAGAGACACGCACACAGCCTGGAGGAATCTTGACACTTTTAGTTATTTTTCTGAGATGAAGTACAAGGAGGAATTTTGACACTTAGTCGTTTTTTTTAAAAAATGATGCACGCTCAGAAAAACGACTAAGTGTCAAAATTCCTCCGTGTGAACCAGGCAGTGTGTGTTACACTTCAAGCCGGAGAGAGTGTCAGGTAGGCGGCCTGAATGTGTAAGAAAGGGCTTCGCTGTGAATTCGATCTAATATGAACCATGCAGTCAACTGACTGCTGTAAGGCTGATGTAACATCAGATTAAGTCGATGCGGAGAGTTTATTGAAAAAGAATAAAAAGTAACAGAAAGTTCATGTTTGAGCACTAATTTATTAAGAATAAGCGCTTTGGTCATTAAGTATTTTTTATATACACTGAAACGCAACAAGTGCATATCTTATATTGTGCTCTGTGCAATGCAACAGCACATATGTTTTCTCTTCCTTGCACAACCAAATGAGGTACATCTATGCAATTTTGCATTATCTTTTCAACAGCACATATGTTAACTCCATGCACAGCAGAATGAGTTAATGCTGGTACACTTGGTCATTTTTCTGAAAAGAGGTGCACGCTCAGAAAGACGACTAAGTGTCAAAATTCCTCCGTGTGAACCGTGCACTGTGTTTCTCTGCTCAAGCCGGAGAGAGTGTTAGGTAGGCGGCTTGAAAGTGTAAGGAAGGGCTTCGCTGTGAATCCGCTCAACTCAAACTCTCTCCGGCTTGAGGAGAGACACGCACACAGCCTGGAGGAATCTTGACACTTTTAGTTATTTTTCTGAGATGAAGTACAAGGAGGAATTTTGACACTTAGTCGTTTTTCTGAGCGTGCATTATTTTAAAAAAAAAATGACTAAGTGTCAAAATTCCTCCGTGTGAACCGTGCACTGTGTTTCTCTGCTCAAGCCGGAGAGAGTATTAGGTAGGCGGCTTGAAGGTGTAAGGAAGGGTCGCTCTGTGAATTATGCAGTCCATTGACTGCTGTATGGCTGATGTAACATCAGATTAAGTCAACGAAGAAATGTTATGGAAAAAGAATAAAAAGTAGCAGAAAGTTCATGTTTGAGTTCTCTGTGCAATGCAACAGCACATATGTTTTCTCTTCATTGTATAACCAAATGAGGTACATCTAGGCAATTCTGCACTATCTCTTCAACAGCACACGTTAACTCCATGCACAGACGGATGAGTTAGTGCTGGTACACTTATTTGTTTTTCTGAGAAATGGTGCACGCTCTGAAAAACGACTAAGTGTCAAAATTCCTCCGTGTGAACCATGCAGTGTGTGTCTCTGCTTAAGCCGGAGATAGTGTGAGGCAGGCGGCATGAAGGTGTAAGGAAGGGTCGCTCTGTGAATCCGCTCAACTCAAACTCTCTCCGGCTCGAGGAGAGACACAGACACAGCCTGCTTCCTAGGCACAAAGTAGCACCCCCGGGCAAAGGTACACGGAGGAATTTTGACACCTTTAGTCGTTTTTCTAAAATATGGTACACGGACGAATTTTGACAATTAGTCGTTTTACTGAGAATGGTGCATGCTCAGAAAAAACGACGAAGTGTCAAAATTCCTCCGTGTGAACCATGCGGTGTGTTTCTCTGCTCAAGCCGCAGAGAGTGTCAGGTAGGCGGCTTGAAAGTGTAAGGAAGGGCTTCGCTGTGAATTCGCTCTATATGAACCATGCAATCAACTGACTGCTATAAGGCTGATGCCTTACATCAGATTAAGTCGATGCGGAGAGTTTATTGAAAAAGAATAGAAAAGAATTGAAAAGTAACAGAAAGTTCATGTTTGATCACTAATTTATTAAAAATATGCGCTTTGGTCATTAAGTATTTTTTATATGCACTGAAACGCAACAAGTGCATATCTTATATTGTGCTCTGTTCCTCCTTCCTATGCAATTTTGCATTATCTTTTCAACAGCACATATGTTAACTCCATGCACAGCAGAATGCTGGTACACTTGGTCGTTTTTCTGAAAAAAGGTGCACGCTCAGAAAGACGACTACGTGTCAAAATTCCTCCGTGTGAACCGTGCACTGTGTTTCTCTGCTCAAGCCGGAGAGAGTGTTAGGTAGGAGGCTTGAAAGTGTAAGGAAGGGCTTCGCTGTGAATCCGCTCAACTCAAACTCTCTCCGGCTTGAGGAGAGACACACACACAGCCTGGAGGAATCTGTGAATCATGCAGTCCAATGACTGCTGTATGCCTGATGTAACATCAGATTAAGTCAACGAGGAATGTTATTGACAAAGAAAAAAAAGTAGCAGAAAGATCATGTTTTAGGACTAATTTATTAAAAATATCTTTAGTCATTATGTATAAGAAATGCTCAAGATTAAGCGCTCTTTGGCCAGAAATATGTGCGATAACATGCACTTCTGAATGGCTGACGAAGAAGTCAAACTGTTTGATAAACCAGACTTTATACAAAAGACTAAAACGTAGTACACTTTGACTAGAAATATGTTCAGTTCCTCACAAATGGACTTTTTTATGTCTGATATAACATCAGGAAAATGCAATGAGTATAGAAAGTTCGTGATCTAGGAAACTTCAGCCAGAAATATGTACAGCAGGTTCTTGTACGCAATGCCGTGCATTGCAATGTACACCTTTGCCATGGCTAAACCATTTGAGAAAACATTACCAAACATTCAATCTTAATTTAATTATTCAAATAATGACTTTACCAAATTTTAGACATTCTCTTTTAAAGTGTTTTGTCATCTCAACCCTGTAAAAATAGTTATATGCTGCCCTCTAGTGCTCATTCAATATATTACATTTTGTCATGAATAGAATTCTGCTTATTTTTAAATACATTGATTTAAAAAATAAAAAAAACGTTTGAATTTCTCATTCAATGTTAGTAATATTGTATATAGAAATAAACAGTGTATACTCCGTCTTGTGATACATTAGCCTTGGAGTAGCCAATATTTTACCCATTGGACATGTTTCACTAATGCATCTTGAAATTTCTATACCTACTCATTGACTCTTTCTGAATTTAGGTCAATCATTCAGAAATCCATATTTGACCAAATGTACTAATATCGGGCCCAAGAGTCGTCGATTTTGAACTTTCTATTTCTACCCAATTGACTCCTTCTGGTGATAAATTAGCCATAGAGTAGCCAATATTTAACCCATTGAACATGTTTCAGTCATGGATCTTGAAATTTTTATACCTACTTATTGACTCTTTCTGATGTTAAATCGGTCATTCAAAAGTCAATATTTGACCAAATGTACTAAAATCGGGGCCAAAAGTCGTCTATTTTATACTTTTTAGTTCTACCCTATTGACTCCTTCTGGAGATAGTTCAGCCAATTTTTGAAAGACTGAAATTATTTCAGTCCTTGATCTTGAACTTTCTATTTCTACCCAATAGACTCCTTCTTTTGATAAATTAGCCATAGAGTAGCCAATATTTGACCCATTGAACATGTTTCAGTCATGGATCTTGAAATTTCTATACCTACTTATTGACTCTTTCTGATGTTACATCGGTCATTCAAAAGTCAATATTTGACCAAATGTACTAAAATGGGGCCCAAGAGTCGTCTATTTTGAACTTTTTAGTTCTACCCTATTGACTCCTTCTGGCGATAGTTCAGCCAATTTATTGTGCTCTGTGCAATGCAACAGCACATATGTTTTCTCTTCATTGCACAACCAAATGAGGTACATCTATGCAATTTTGCAATATCTTTTCAACAGCACATATGTTAAATCCATGCACAGCAGAATGCTGGTACACTTGGTCGTTTTTCTGAAAAAAGGTGCACGCTCAGAAAGACGACTAAGTGTCAAAATTCCTCCGTGTGAACCGTGCACTGTGTTTCTCTGCTCAAGCCGGAGAGAGTGTTAGGTAGGTGGCTTGAAGGTGTAAGGAAGGGTCGCTCTGTGAATTATGCAGTCCATTGACTGCTGAATGGCTGATGTAACATCAGATTAAGTCAACGAAGAAATGTTATGGAAAAAGAATAAAAAGTAGCAGAAAGTTCATGTTTGAGTTCTCTGTGCAATGCAACAGCACATATGTTTTCTCTTCATTGTATAACCAAATGAGGTACATCTATGCAATTCTGCACTATCTCTTCAACAGCACACGTTAACTCCATGCACAGACGGATGAGTTAGTGCTGGTACACTTATTTGTTTTTCTGAGAAATGGTGCACGCTCTGAAAAACGACTAAGTGTCAAAATTCCTCCGTGTGAACCATGCAGTGTGTGTCTCTGCTCAAGCCGGAGATAGTGTGAGGCAGGCGGCATGAAGGTGTAAGGAAGGGTCGCTCTGTGAATCCGCTCAACTCAAACTCTCTCCGGCTCGAGGAGAGACACAGACACAGCCTGCTTCCTAGGCACAAAGTAGCACCCCCGGGCAAAGGTACACGGAGGAACTTTGACACCTTTAGTCGTTTTTCTAAAATATGGTACACGGACGAATTTTGACAATTAGTCGTTTTACTGAGAATGGTACATGCTCAGAAAAAACGACGAAGTGTCAAAATTCCTCCGTGTGAACCATGCGGTGTGTTTCTCTGCTCAAGCCGCAGAGAGTGTCAGGTAGGCGGCTTGAAAGTGTAAGGAAGGGCTTCGCTGTGAATTCGCTCTATATGAACCATGCAGTCAACTGACTGCTGTAAGGCTGATGCCTTACATCAGATTAAGTCGATGCGGAGAGTTTATTGAAAAAGAATAAAAAGTAACAGAAAGTTCATGTTTGAGCACTAATTTATTAAGAATAAGCGCTTTGGTCATTAAGTATTTTTTATATACACTGAAACGCAACAAGTGCATATCTTATATTGTGCTCTGTGCAATGCAACAGCACATATGTTTTCTCTTCATTGCACAACCAAATGAGGTACATCTATGCAATTTTGCATTATCTTTTCAACAGCACATATGTTAACTCCATGCACAGCAGAATGAGTTAATGCTGGTACACTTGGTCGTTTTTCTGAAAAGAGGTGCACGCTCAGAAAGACGACTAAGTGTCAAAATTCCTCCGTGTGAACCGTGCACTGTGTTTCTCTGCTCAAGCCGGAGAGAGTGTTAGGTAGGCGGCTTGAAAGTGTAAGGAAGGGCTTCGCTGTGAATCTGCTCAACTCAAACTCTCTCCGGCTTGAGGAGAGACACGCACACAGCCTGGAGGAATCTTGACACTTTTAGTTATTTTTCTGAGATGAAGTACAAGGAGGAATTTTGACACTTAGTCGTTTTTTTAAAAAATGATGCACGCTCAGAAAAACGACTAAGTGTCAAAATTCCTCCGTGTGAACCAGGCAGTGTGTGTTACACTTCAAGCCGGAGAGAGTGTCAGGTAGGCGGCCTGAATGTGTAAGAAAGGGCTTCGCTGTGAATTCGATCTAATATGAACCATGCAGTCAACTGACTGCTGTAAGGCTGATGTAACATCAGATTAAGTCGATGCGGAGAGTTTATTGAAAAAGAATAAAAAGTAACAGAAAGTTCATGTTTGAGCACTAATTTATTAAGAATAAGCGCTTTGGTCATTAAGTATTTTTTATATACACTGAAACGCAACAAGTGCATATCTTATATTGTGCTCTGTGCAATGCAACAGCACATATGTTTTCTCTTCCTTGCACAACCAAATGAGGTACATCTATGCAATTTTGCATTATCTTTTCAACAGCACATATGTTAACTCCATGCACAGCAGAATGAGTTAATGCTGGTACACTTGGTCATTTTTCTGAAAAGAGGTGCACGCTCAGAAAGACGACTAAGTGTCAAAATTCCTCCGTGTGAACCGTGCACTGTGTTTCTCTGCTCAAGCCGGAGAGAGTGTTAGGTAGGCGGCTTGAAAGTGTAAGGAAGGGCTTCGCTGTGAATCCGCTCAACTCAAACTCTCTCCGGCTTGAGGAGAGACACGCACACAGCCTGGAGGAATCTTGACACTTTTAGTTATTTTTCTGAGATGAAGTACAAGGAGGAATTTTGACACTTAGTCGTTTTTCTGAGCGTGCATTATTTTTAAAAAAAAATGACTAAGTGTCAAAATTCCTCCGTGTGAACCGTGCACTGTGTTTCTCTGCTCAAGCCGGAGAGAGTATTAGGTAGGCGGCTTGAAGGTGTAAGGAAGGGTCGCTCTGTGAATTATGCAGTCCATTGACTGCTGTATGGCTGATGTAACATCAGATTAAGTCAACGAAGAAATGTTATGGAAAAAGAATAAAAAGTAGCAGAAAGTTCATGTTTGAGTTCTCTGTGCAATGCAACAGCACATATGTTTTCTCTTCATTGTATAACCAAATGAGGTACATCTATGCAATTCTGCACTATCTCTTCAACAGCACACGTTAACTCCATGCACAGACGGATGAGTTAGTGCTGGTACACTTATTTGTTTTTCTGAGAAATGGTGCACGCTCTGAAAAACGACTAAGTGTCAAAATTCCTCCGTGTGAACCATGCAGTGTGTGTCTCTGCTCAAGCCGGAGATAGTGTGAGGCAGGCGGCATGAAGGTGTAAGGAAGGGTCGCTCTGTGAATCCGCTCAACTCAAACTCTCTCCGGCTCGAGGAGAGACACAGACACAGCCTGCTTCCTAGGCACAAAGTAGCACCCCCGGGCAAAGGTACACGGAGGAATTTTGACACCTTTAGTCGTTTTTCTAAAATATGGTACACGGACGAATTTTGACAATTAGTCGTTTTACTGAGAATGGTGCATGCTCAGAAAAAACGACGAAGTGTCAAAATTCCTCCGTGTGAACCATGCGGTGTGTTTCTCTGCTCAAGCCGCAGAGAGTGTCAGGTAGGCGGCTTGAAAGTGTAAGGAAGGGCTTCGCTGTGAATTCGCTCTATATGAACCATGCAATCAACTGACTGCTATAAGGCTGATGCCTTACATCAGATTAAGTCGATGCGGAGAGTTTATTGAAAAAGAATAAAAAGTAACAGAAAGTTCATGTTTGATCACTAATTTATTAAAAATATGCGCTTTGGTCATTAAGTATTTTTTATATGCACTGAAACGCAACAAGTGCATATCTTATATTGTGCTCTGTTCCTCCTTCCTATGCAATTTTGCATTATCTTTTCAACAGCACATATGTTAACTCCATGCACAGCAGAATGCTGGTACACTTGGTCGTTTTTCTGAAAAAAGGTGCACGCTCAGAAAGACGACTACGTGTCAAAATTCCTCCGTGTGAACCGTGCACTGTGTTTCTCTGCTCAAGCCGGAGAGAGTGTTAGGTAGGAGGCTTGAAAGTGTAAGGAAGGGCTTCGCTGTGAATCCGCTCAACTCAAACTCTCTCCGGCTTGAGGAGAGACACACACACAGCCTGGAGGAATCTGTGAATCATGCAGTCCAATGACTGCTGTATGCCTGATGTAACATCAGATTAAGTCAACGAGGAATGTTATTGACAAAGAAAAAAAAGTAGCAGAAAGATCATGTTTTAGGACTAATTTATTAAAAATATCTTTAGTCATTATGTATAAGAAATGCTCAAGATTAAGCGCTCTTTGGCCAGAAATATGTGCGATAACATGCACTTCTGAATGGCTGACGAAGAAGTCAAACTGTTTGATAAACCAGACTTTATACAAAAGACTAAAACGTAGTACACTTTGACTAGAAATATGTTCAGTTCCTCACAAATGGACTTTTTTATGTCTGATATAACATCAGGAAAATGCAATGAGTATAGAAAGTTCGTGATCTAGGAAACTTCAGCCAGAAATATGTACAGCAGGTTCTTGTACGCAATGCCGTGCATTGCAATGTACACCTTTGCCATGGCTAAACCATTTGAGAAAACATTACCAAACATTCAATCTTAATTTAATTATTCAAATAATGACTTTACCAAATTTTAGACATTCTCTTTTAAAGTGTTTTGTCATCTCAACCCTGTAAAAATAGTTATATGCTGCCCTCTAGTGCTCATTCAATATATTACATTTTGTCATGAATAGAATTCTGCTTATTTTTAAATACATTGATTTAAAAAATAAAAAAAACGTTTGAATTTCTCATTCAATGTTAGTAATATTGTATATAGAAATAAACAGTGTATACTCCGTCTTGTGATACATTAGCCTTGGAGTAGCCAATATTTTACCCATTGGACATGTTTCACTAATGCATCTTGAAATTTCTATACCTACTCATTGACTCTTTCTGAATTTAGGTCAATCATTCAGAAATCCATATTTGACCAAATGTACTAATATCGGGCCCAAGAGTCGTCGATTTTGAACTTTCTATTTCTACCCAATTGACTCCTTCTGGTGATAAATTAGCCATAGAGTAGCCAATATTTAACCCATTGAACATGTTTCAGTCATGGATCTTGAAATTTTTATACCTACTTATTGACTCTTTCTGATGTTAAATCGGTCATTCAAAAGTCAATATTTGACCAAATGTACTAAAATCGGGGCCAAAAGTCGTCTATTTTATACTTTTTAGTTCTACCCTATTGACTCCTTCTGGAGATAGTTCAGCCAATTTTTGAAAGACTGAAATTATTTCAGTCCTTGATCTTGAACTTTCTATTTCTACCCAATAGACTCCTTCTTTTGATAAATTAGCCATAGAGTAGCCAATATTTGACCCACTGAACATGTTTCAGTCATGGATCTTGAAATTTCTATACCTACTTATTGACTCTTTCTGATGTTACATCGGTCATTCAAAAGTCAATATTTGACCAAATGTACTAAAATGGGGCCCAAGAGTCGTCTATTTTGAACTTTTTAGTTCTACCCTATTGACTCCTTCTGGCGATAGTTCAGCCAATTTATTGTGCTCTGTGCAATGCAACAGCACATATGTTTTCTCTTCATTGCACAACCAAATGAGGTACATCTATGCAATTTTGCAATATCTTTTCAACAGCACATATGTTAAATCCATGCACAGCAGAATGCTGGTACACTTGGTCGTTTTTCTGAAAAAAGGTGCACGCTCAGAAAGACGACTAAGTGTCAAAATTCCTCCGTGTGAACCGTGCACTGTGTTTCTCTGCTCAAGCCGGAGAGAGTGTTAGGTAGGCGGCTTGAAGGTGTAAGGAAGGGTCGCTCTGTGAATTATGCAGTCCATTGACTGCTGAATGGCTGATGTAACATCAGATTAAGTCAACGAAGAAATGTTATGGAAAAAGAATAAAAAGTAGCAGAAAGTTCATGTTTGAGTTCTCTGTGCAATGCAACAGCACATATGTTTTCTCTTCATTGTATAACCAAATGAGGTACATCTATGCAATTCTGCACTATCTCTTCAACAGCACACGTTAACTCCATGCACAGACGGATGAGTTAGTGCTGGTACACTTATTTGTTTTTCTGAGAAATGGTGCACGCTCTGAAAAACGACTAAGTGTCAAAATTCCTCCGTGTGAACCATGCAGTGTGTGTCTCTGCTCAAGCCGGAGATAGTGTGAGGCAGGCGGCATGAAGGTGTAAGGAAGGGTCGCTCTGTGAATCCGCTCAACTCAAACTCTCTCCGGCTCGAGGAGAGACACAGACACAGCCTGCTTCCTAGGCACAAAGTAGCACCCCCGGGCAAAGGTACACGGAGGAACTTTGACACCTTTAGTCGTTTTTCTAAAATATGGTACACGGACGAATTTTGACAATTAGTCGTTTTACTGAGAATGGTACATGCTCAGAAAAAACGACGAAGTGTCAAAATTCCTCCGTGTGAACCATGCGGTGTGTTTCTCTGCTCAAGCCGCAGAGAGTGTCAGGTAGGCGGCTTGAAAGTGTAAGGAAGGGCTTCGCTGTGAATTCGCTCTATATGAACCATGCAGTCAACTGACTGCTGTAAGGCTGATGCCTTACATCAGATTAAGTCGATGCGGAGAGTTTATTGAAAAAGAATAAAAAGTAACAGAAAGTTCATGTTTGAGCACTAATTTATTAAGAATAAGCGCTTTGGTCATTAAGTATTTTTTATATACTCTGAAACGCAACAAGTGCATATCTTATATTGTGCTCTGTGCAATGCAACAGCACATATGTTTTCTCTTCATTGCACAACCAAATGAGGTACATCTATGCAATTTTGCATTATCTTTTCAACAGCACATATGTTAACTCCACGCACAGCAGAATGAGTTAATGCTGGTACACTTGGTCGTTTTTCTGAAAAAAGGTGCACGCTCAGAAAGACGACTAAGTGTCAAAATTCCTCCGTGTGAACCGTGCACTGTGTTTCTCTGCTCAAGCCGGAGAGAGTGTTAGGTAGGCGGCCTGAATGTGTAAGAAAGGGCTTCGCTGTGAATTCGATCTAATATGAACCATGCAGTCAACTGACTGCTGTAAGGCTGATGTAACATCAGATTAAGTCGATGCGGAGAGTTTATTGAAAAAGAATAAAAAGTAACAGAAAGTTCATGTTTGAGCACTAATTTATTAAGAATAAGCGCTTTGGTCATTAAGTATTTTTTATATACACTGAAACGCAACAAGTGCATATCTTATATTGTGCTCTGTGCAATGCAACAGCACATATGTTTTCTCTTCATTGCACAACCAAATGAGGTACATCTATGCAATTTTGCATTATCTTTTCAACAGCACATATGTTAACTCCATGCACAGCAGAATGAGTTAATGCTGGTACACTTGGTCGTTTTTCTGAAAAGAGGTGCACGCTCAGAAAGACGACTAAGTGTCAAAATTCCTCCGTGTGAACCGTGCACTGTGTTTCTCTGCTCAAGCCGGAGAGAGTGTTAGGTAGGCGGCTTGAAAGTGTAAGGAAGGGCTTCGCTGTGAATCTGCTCAACTCAAACTCTCTCCGGCTTGAGGAGAGACACGCACACAGCCTGGAGGAATCTTGACACTTTTAGTTATTTTTCTGAGATGAAGTACAAGGAGGAATTTTGACACTTAGTCGTTTTTTTTAAAAATGATGCACGCTCAGAAAAACGACTAAGTGTCAAAATTCCTCCGTGTGAACCAGGCAGTGTGTGTTACACTTCAAGCCGGAGAGAGTGTCAGGTAGGCGGCCTGAATGTGTAAGAAAGGGCTTCGCTGTGAATTCGATCTAATATGAACCATGCAGTCAACTGACTGCTGTAAGGCTGATGTAACATCAGATTAAGTCGATGCGGAGAGTTTATTGAAAAAGAATAAAAAGTAACAGAAAGTTCATGTTTGAGCACTAATTTATTAAGAATAAGCGCTTTGGTCATTAAGTATTTTTTATATACACTGAAACGCAACAAGTGCATATCTTATATTGTGCTCTGTGCAATGCAACAGCACATATGTTTTCTCTTCATTGCACAACCAAATGAGGTACATCTATGCAATTTTGCATTATCTTTTCAACAGCACATATGTTAACTCCATGCACAGCAGAATGAGTTAATGCTGGTACACTTGGTCGTTTTTCTGAAAAGAGGTGCACGCTCAGAAAGACGACTAAGTGTCAAAATTCCTCCGTGTGAACCGTGCACTGTGTTTCTCTGCTCAAGCCGGAGAGAGTGTTAGGTAGGCGGCTTGAAAGTGTAAGGAAGGGCTTCGCTGTGAATCTGCTCAACTCAAACTCTCTCCGGCTTGAGGAGAGACACGCACACAGCCTGGAGGAATCTTGACACTTTTAGTTATTTTTCTGAGATGAAGTACAAGGAGGAATTTTGACACTTAGTCGTTTTTTTTAAAAATGATGCACGCTCAGAAAAACGACTAAGTGTCAAAATTCCTCCGTGTGAACCAGGCAGTGTGTGCTGATGTAACATCAGATTAAGTCAACGAGGAAATGTTATGGAAAAAGAATAAAAAGTAGCAGAAAGTTCATGTTTGAGTTCTCTGTGCAATGCAACAGCACATATGTTTTCTCTTCATTGCACAACCAAATGAGGTAAATCTATGCAATTCTGCATTATCTGTTGAACAGCACACATGTTAACTCCATGCACAGACGGATGAGTTAGTGCTGGTACACTTAGTCGTTTTACTGAAAATGGTGCATGCTCAGAAAAATGACTAAGTGTCAAAATTCCTCTGTGTGAACCATGCAGTGTGTGTCTCTGCTCAAGCCGGAGATAGTGTGAGGCAGGCGGCATGAAGGTGTAAGGAAGGGTCGCTCTATGAATCCGCTCAACTCAAACTCTCTCCGGCTGGAGGAGAGACACAGACACAGCCTGCTTCCTAGGCACAAAGTAGCACCCCCGGGCAAAGGTACACGGAGGAATTTTGACACTTTTAGTCGTTTTTCTAAAATATGGTACACGGACGAATTTTGACAATTAGTCGTTTTACTGAGAATGGTGCATGCTCAGAAAAAACGACGAAGTGTCAAAATTCCTCCATGTGAACCATGCGGTGTGTTTCTCTGCTCAAGCCGGAGAGAGTGTCAGGTAGGCGGCTTGAAAGTGTAGGAAGGGCTTCGCTGTGAATTCGCTCTATATGAACCATGCAGTCAACTGACTGCTGTAAGGCTGATGCCTTACATCAGATTAAGTCGATGCGGAGAGTTTATTGAAAAAGAATAAAAAGTAACAGAAAGTTCATGTTTGATCACTAATTTATTAAAAATATGCCCTTTGGTCATTAATAATGTTTATAAAAATAATGAAAATAAAATACAAACCTTAGTCCTCTTCTTCCTCATCGTCTGCAAAATACTGGAGAGAAATAAAAAATAAACAAAAAAAATGAACAAACAATGGCATCTACAGACACAGAGTTTAACAGGCTACAGTGAATATTTCCTTTACCTCTTCCACATCCTCTCCAACAGGATGAGGGAGGGGAGGATGAGGAGGATGAGGATGAGGATGAGGGGGAGGAGGAGGAGGAGGAGGAGGAGAATGAGGAGGAGGAGGAGAATGAGGAGGAGGAGGAGGAGGAGAATGAGGAGGAGGAGGAGGTGGAGAATGAGGAGGAGGAGGAGGAGGAGAATGAGGAGGAGGAGAATGAGGAGAATGAGGAGGAGGAGGAGAATGAGGAGGAGGAGGAGAATGAGGAGGAGGAGGAGAATGAGGAGGAGGAGGAGAATGAGGAGGAGGAGGAGAATTAGGAGAATGAGGAGGAGGAGAATGAGGAGGAGGAGGAGAATTAGGAGAATGAGGAGGAGGAGAAGAAGGAGGAGGAGGAGAATGAGGAGGAGGAGGAGAATGAGGAGAATGAGGAGGAGGAGAATTAGGAGAATGAGGAGGAGGAGGAGAAATAGGAGGAGGAGAATGAGGAGGAGGAGGAGAAGAATGAGGAGGAGGAGAATGAGGAGGAGGAGAATGAGGAGGAGGAGGAGAACGAGGAGGAGAAGGAGGAGGAGAATGAGGAGGAGGAGAATTAGGAGGAGGAGGAGGAGGAGAATGAGGAGGAGAATGAGGAGGAGGAGGATAATTAGGAGGAGGAGGAGGAGGAGGAGGAGGAGGAGGAGAATGAGGAGCGTCTCCGTCTTCCGCCGAGGACGGGTACTCAGTGTCCTGCAAAATAACAGTACAACAGCTGTAAAAACTGCACATCTTGGTTTAAAAACAGAGGAACTGTTTGATGACAACTTACTGTCCGGCTGATGATGACAGTTGTTGCCTAGGGGAAGAAAAACTACATTGAAAAAAATAAATCAATGAAAATGATTAGGGCCCAAGCCCAAAGGACGAAGCAATGAGTATCTCAAATGGTATGTCCGTAGCAAGGAAATGTGTTATGACTTCTGCGTACATTGATTAATTTTTATGAAACTTCAGCTCTGTGTTTGTATATATATATAAAAAATTGTTTTGACTGAATACAAAATTTTGAACTGCCAATGATAACTTCACACTCATTTGAAATTACTATGGCGCTATGTTTCTAGACGGAGAAGAGAGAGGGGGGGAGATAGAAAGAGAGAGAGAGAGGGGGGGGGGGGGAGAGAAAGAGAGAGAGAGAGAGAGAGGGAGAGAGAGAGAGAGAAAGAGAGAAAGAGAGAGACAGAGAGAGAGAGAGATATAAGTGATCGATGCCCAGATCAAAGGTCACAGTCCAGATTTATAGATAGATTTAAACTAAATATTTATTAATAATGTTTAAAAAATAATGAAAATAAAATACAAACCTCAGTCCTCTTCTTCCTCATCGTCTGCAAAATACTGGAGAGAAATAAAAAATAAACAATAAAAAAAATGAACAAACAATGGCATCTACAGACACAGAGTTTAACAGGCTACAGTGAATATTTCCTTTACCTCTTCCACATCCTCTCCAACAGGATGAGGATGAGGTGAAAGAGGAGGAGAATTAGGAGGAGGAGAATGAAGAGGAGAACTAGGAGGAGGAGGAGAATGAGGAGGAGAATTAGGAG
The DNA here is from genome assembly GCA_038088235.1 of Zacco platypus. Classification (NCBI taxonomy): domain Eukaryota; kingdom Metazoa; phylum Chordata; class Actinopteri; order Cypriniformes; family Xenocyprididae; genus Zacco; species Zacco platypus. The sequence continues at coordinate 1,375,988 of CM076068.1, forward strand.
GAGGAATAGAATGAGGAGGAGAATTAGGAGGAGGAGGAGAATGAGGAGGCTCTCCGTCTTCCGCCGAGGACGGGTACTCAGTGTCCTGCAAAATAACACAGTACAAGTACAAGTACACAGTAGCTGTAAAAACTGCACGTCTCGGTCTAAAAACAGAGGAAGTGTTTGATGACAACTTACTGTCCGGCTGATGATGACAGTTGTTGCCTAGGGGAAGAAAAACTTCAGCTATATATATGGCTGTATTCATCATTTTGAAAGTGTTTGAGGTACTTACCACACTGCTTCCACCTGAGGTCTCTACTCCACTGTCCGGCATTTCTGCTGTCTAAAATAAATGATAAAATATTAATAACTCGATACAAAGTTCTCACAATGAAATAATACACAGATAAAAGTCAGTTACAAAAAAGTTGTGATTTCTGTATGCGGTAAAAACGATTTTTAGAGAATGGAAGCATTGAACTCACTAATAAATATTGGTTGAATGCAGTTGAAGATTAAAATTTCATTGTTTTGATATCATTATAATCAAATATATTCTATTTTAAAGAGTGTAATGCATGAGAGTTGAGTTTGCATGTTATGCAGGGGAGAAGAGATGATTTTTGGCTTCACAGGAATGTGTACTGTAGGCTGCATGCTTCAGTTGAAGCAGGGGCTCCATGATGTAAACATCTAATGATGTACAGTATTCCCTATAAGGAAGTAGAATGTGTAAGCATGAAGTATACGTTCCATTTTAAAGAAACCAACTTGTTTCTTTACCTTAAATGGAATTTTAAGATTTCTAGTCATGGTATATAAGATCGATGTAACACACTGCCCCCCCAGAGAAGAGAAAGCCCAGAGAAGAGAAGGGCAGAGAAGAGAGACACATTGAAGATATAGAATAAACTTCTCTCCTGACACACAATAAAAGTTTTCCTTGGCAAGGCAACTTGGTGTTCGGTCCTGTGATTCAACTATACGGGGACAAAAGCTGTAATTTCAGATCAACAATTGGCGTCACACGAACAGGATCTGCATTTCAGACATTTGTCTCAATCAATTAGTCAGGTAAGACATTTTCTTTCCTAGAATTTTAAGTCTACCTGATGATAGTATTCATGTATTGAGACAGTGCCTGAAACTGCTACAAAAAAGAACTGTGTTATTTAAACAAATACCAGTTGTGTTGCCAATGATTGTGTGTCAGATATAGTGCATTTTAAGTATTTTAATTTGATGAAATTTATTGTTGTTCTGATCAGTGGACCTCAAAAATATTTGAATGAAGCTGGGGTAAAAGTGGATCTTTTTTAGAAAAAAGACCATTTAGTCAAATTTTTGGTAGAATAAGCCGTAAAGCGATTTAGCAATTAGCTCGTGTGACTGTGAGGTGGTCGGGATATGGCGAGACTGCAATAGGCAGAGTACACTCTAAAATATTCCGTCACACCGAAGATCCGTAGGTGCGGTGAAGTGCACGAGTGGTGAGAGCGGTTTGAAGTGGCGGGTCTGTACCAGAGGGAGTACAGTGTATAAAAAACCCTAAAACGTTTAAACACGCTGAGGTATAAAGGCGCCGTTTATACAATAGTAGCTAGAATCGTGGGCATTCTGCTTTTGACAATGAAGCTGTTCAATATTTGAGGAGGAGACTGATCTAAGTTCAACTAAAAAAAAAAAGAAAGAAAAAAAAAAAGGAAAATATAAAAAGAAACAAAAAAAAAGAGAAAAAGAAGAAAAAAGGAAATTATAAGAATATATAATATTATATAATATATAATATATAATATATTTTTTTTTGTCTTCTGAGTTATCAGACAGGGAGAGGGAGAGAGGGAGACAGAGAGGGCCCCTCCCTTCAACACACACACACACACACACATAAACATAGCCCTGCTGCTGAAAGGACAGACACATAACATCTGCAAATGGCAGACAGCAGTTGTAACAGCAGAACAATATCTACTTGGTACCTGGAAAAGAAGAATAAAAAGCAAGCTAAGTTTTTGAAGAAAGGACTGGATGTTGATGCGTCTTTGGATGAACAGTTTAGATGGTTCATGATCCAAAAAGACTCTGTCAAGCTGAAAGCCTTTCCAATACTGGCAGCCCACTGGATTGTGAAGCAAGGTGGAATTTTTTGCAGTCCTGATGGAAGTCCAGCTCCACTTGTTGAAGCAATGAAGCCTCAAGTTGAAGCATATAACAAATTAAATAAAATCATGTCCATTACATGTCAAGAAAAAGAAAAAACAATTATTGAAGATTCATTTGATCCAGATTGGACAAATATAATAGCAGAGGCTGAAAGAAAATATCTACAAGCACCAGTAGACTCAGCAAAAACTGTAATGCCTCCTCCATACAACCCAATATATCCAACTTTGCCTGAACAAAGTAAAGGTTCTGGTAAATCAAATGGAGTGCCAGTTGACAAGATATTTATTGCATCTGCACAGGCTGCTCCAGTAATAACCAGATCCAAATCCACCCAGCCAAACAGAGACATGTTGCGATGCACACCAGCTCATAATGGATCTGACTGGGGTGATGACACAAGAGATGACGACATGATCACAGTTGATAAGGTTGGTCCTGAATTCTCTTCACCTGCTGTTAAAAAGGAAGAATTACAGTCTGAAATGATGACTGAAGAAAGACCATTCACACCAGGAGAACGTCAAGCCATCCTAACAGCTTTACCTCCTCTAAAGAGACAAGATCCAAACACAGAGTTTTGGCGAGAATTAGATTCCTTGGTTGAAGCACATCAAATGACATTAAAAGATATACACACCATTGTCAAAGCTAAAACCCCGAGAGATCGATGGGAACGTTTGCCAGCGTCAATAACAACAGCCCAATGGACAAACTTATGGGTAGATGGCCAGGGACGACCCCTGGGTCTTTGGCAAGCCTTAGATGTGTTCCGAAAAGAAATCCAAGATGTCCTGGGCAGTGGTAAGATTCCTTTCACTTCAGTGACATTGATTAAGCAAAAAGATGATGAATCTCCAGATGAATATGCCCTGCGTAAATGGAATGCTTATGAAAGATGGGCTTTATGTGCTAAGAAAGAGCCAGATAGAGATGATGTACAATTTATTGACACACTCGTGGACGGCTTTAGCTCAAAATACCAACAAGCCTTGTCACTTGGAGTCAATCCAGGAGAAACATTTGATCAAATAATGCAATGGGCTGGTCGTCTAGAGATGGCGATAAGATCAAACAAAGAAGAAGGAAACAAGTCAAATCGAAGAGGAGTGGCATTCGTTCAATCCAACATTGATACAGATAGGATGGTGAAGATTTGCCATAATTGTGGGAAAATTGGCCATGTTAGAAAAGACTGTTGGGCTAAAGGAGGCGGAGCAGAAGGAAAAGGTCCATCATTTAAACAGGCCAATGCGAAAAACAATGATGAAACCCCTCAAGGGAAGAAGTGGACTGAAGCACAAGTTCGTCAGCTCCTTGAGGGAATCATGCGTCCGCAATAGGAATCAGCGGCCCCCTGTATAAGTAAGAGAAGAGACAATCGCCTTTTCATCCCTGCTTTGATAAGGGGCCATCCATGTGACTGCCTTCTCGATACAGGGGCAGCCATCTCCATAACTGATTTGAACCTACCTACAACACATGAAACTATAGAAGTTGAAGGAGTTGGAGGAGGTATCACAACATTTCACAAAAGTATACCGGTTCCTCTGCAGATACATGAAGATGAAGTCTTGTGGACACCTTTCTGGGTGGGACCGAATTCACAAGGAAGCCTCATAGGTATGGACATTTTACCAATGTTAAACATGATCATATTTACTGACAGTCGTCAAATTGCTACAACAGCTGGAATAATACCACATGAAGACCGTGCATGTAACATAAGTTCTATTGGTGTGGCAACACCCATCACCAGAGAATGGGAAAAAGAAGGTGTGTGGGGTCTTCTGTGCAGTTTATATCCAGATGTTTGGGCTAAACACAAATTGGATTGTGGAAAAGCCAACATTGACCCAGTTGTTATTGAGGGACCAACACATGCCCCTCATAAACAATACCCCATTCGACCAGAAGCAAGACAAGCTGTGGCAGAGATTGTGGCAGACTTGGAAGCTGAAGGAATTGTTCGGCAAGCTTCTTCAACAACCAACAGCCCTGTCTGGCCAGTCAGGAAATCAGACAACTCGTGGAGATTAACCATCGATTACACAAGACTTAACAGTGTAACACCAAAACCACACCCTATAGTGGCTAACCCTGCAACCATTCTGAATGACATTCCAGGAGATGCAAAAATCTTCACGGTTTTAGATGTGCTGTCGGCTTTCTGGTCTATACCAATTGATGAAAAATCTCAAGAAAAATTGGCCTTTACAGTAGGCGCAAACCAGTATGTTTGGAACAGACTCCCACAAGGTCTTAACCTTTCTCCAGTTGTATTTCACAGAGCTCTGGATCAATTCTTAACAGAGCGGAAAGCTGAAATTGAGAGTTCGGGAAGTGTTTGCCTCCAATATGTTGATGACTTGTTGATTGCAAGCCCAGATGAGAACAGCCATATATCTGCATTAAATATCACTCTGCAAGCTCTAAGGAAAGGTGGATTCAAAGTAAACCCTGACAAAGCTCAGCTGGCCAAAACTAGAGTTATCTATCTAGGCCAAGAAATATCTGCTGAGGGAAGAAGAATGACAACAGAGCGTGTAGAGGCCCTACGACAACTTCCAAAACCTCTGACAGTTACAGGAATGCGGAAGGTAATGGGACTTTTCAATTACTGTCGTCAATATATACCTGATTTCGCCAGTATCACTAGTCCTCTCATTGACTTGTATAAAGGAGGAAAACCTGGAGTGGAAAAGATAGAGTGGACAACAGAAGCTGAGGAAGCGTTTACTTCCATGAAAGAGAAACTGATTTCAGCTCCAGCCTTGGGACTCCCTGATGGTCGCTTGCCCTTTCATCTGTGGACCAGGGTAGGAGATGAGACATACTCAGCAGTGTTGTGTCAAAAACCTGGTGATCGTTACAAACCAGTTGGGTACTTTTCCACAAAGATTCCTGTCACCATGATAGGTCAACCACGATGTATACAAGCTCTCGATGGTGCCACGTGGGCAGTGAATGCTGTGGAAAATTTGATAGGTGCACAAACTATCATATTGCACACTCCACACAGTATAGTGACGCTGTTGAACAACACCAACATCAAAACAATCACTGATGCGAGGAGAGCAAAATGGGAAGTAGCCCTGCTCAACAAGGACTTGAGAGTGGAAATCATCAGAGACACTTCTCTTAACCCCGCAACAATGATGTTGGAACCACATGAGGGAATACCACATGAGTGTGAAAAACAAGTAGAAGAGGAAAGCCTTGGCCCAGTTAATCCAATACCTCTTGAAAGTCCAGATAAAGAGCTATGGGTCGATGGATCCAGTTACTACATCGATGGAAAACGACACACTGGATGGGCTGTAGTAAAGGCTGATGGAACCGTTGTGAAAAAGGGAGCTCTTCCGGGGCAATTTTCAGCACAAGTAGCTGAGCTCATAGCACTCACGGAAGCTCTTGAACTATCAGAAGGAGATCGAGTCAACATCTACACAGATAGCCGTTATGCTTTCGGTGTGGTTCATGACTACCTTGCCCTCTGGAAAAGACGTGGACTTATCACTAGTAGTGGGGGCGAAATACAGCATGCCTCCATAATTCGTCGGTTGATTACAGCATGTCACTTACCGAGAGAAGCCGCCGTAGTCAAGGTAAAATCACATCAATCTGACAAGTCCAAAGAAAGTCAAGGAAATGCGGCAGCAGATGCAGCAGCTAGAGAAGCAGCTTTACTTTCCCCTACTCCTATCACCTTGGTTCAGGAAAGAAGAAAAGACAATCCTGAGCTCCAACTTCTGTCATATCTCACAGAAACAGATGAAGAAAAGGAACAATGGATAAAAGTGGGAGCGAAGGAAGACGATCAAGGTATCTGGAGAATTCCAACAGGACAAGTAGTGATGCCTATTGGGACAAGGAAAGAACTAATGCAGCTGTATCATGGTAAGGTGCATGCTGGAGCAAAAGCAATGAAAGCTCAAATCAGCGAGACTTGGTGGTGGCCACGAATGATGAGAGACATTGATGATTATTGTAGGAGATGTTTGATTTGCATGAAAGCAAATGTGGGAAAATCTGTCAAGGTGCGAATGTCACATGCACCCAGACCAACAGGGCCATGGACACATCTCCAAATTGATTTCACAGGACCATTGTCACCCAGTGGAGGGTACCAGTACATTCTAGTAATCATAGATCGATTTACTAGATGGGTGGAAGCATTCCCAACAAAAACTTGCACAGCTGAAGCTGTAGCCCGAGTAATGGTGGAAGAAGTTTTTCCTCGCTGGGGTCTTCCATATGAAATTGATTCAGACAATGGAACCCACTTCACTGGAAAATTTATGAAAGAAGCAATGAAACTGATGGGGATTAAACAGAAGTTCCACATTCCCTATAGGCCACAAAGTTCGGGGATCATTGAGAGAATGAATCGAACTTTGAAGACATCCCTTACTAAAGCTATTCTGCAGACTGGCCAAGGTTGGCATAAATTGTTACCTGCTATATTGTGGAACTTAAGAGCAACTCCAAACAGAGTAACGGGACTAACCCCTTTTGAACTGATGACTGGAAGAGCAATGGTCCTACCTCCTGATGCTCCGCCGCCAGCGGGAACAGGAGGGGATTCTACGTTGTTCCAAGAAAAGTTAAGACGGTATCTCACGATGCTGGACAAAGCTACCAAAGAAAACAACCAGAAAGTGCGAGAAGCCCAGCAGCAGTGGGATGAAAAACACACCACTACTGATATTCCACACATTCCCGAGTTAGGCAGTTTTGTTATGGTCAAACGTATTCCTAGGAAAGGTTTAGAGCCTAGGTGGGAAGGACCATACGAGATACTTCTAACAACAGACACGAGTGTGTGTCTTAAAGGGAAGGGGGTGGGAACAGATAGATGGTATCATTGGTCGCAAGTCAAACCTTGTCTAGTGAATGAACAAAATGAGGACGATAGCTTATGGCCAGAAAATGAGCACTGTTCGTCCATCAGTTTTAAAACCTGGATAACAAAGGAATGATGTTTAATTATTTCTCTGCTTCCATTTCAGGAATCAGTTCCACTGACATTGATAAGAGATGGTTGCAAGTTATTCTCGATACACAACGACAATGGTATGCTTGTTTTTAATTTTATTTGGCATCTACCAAGAAAGCCAAGCTTTATGGACTCCTCGAGTTCAAGAAATAACTCGGAATGCAACTTTGAAATCTGGCCAACATTTTACTCTACCCTTTATCTCCAAATGGGGATTATGGGATTGGGTGCCTAGAAATGATAAAGACCTTGCTAAATATCGAGAGGATTTCTAACCAAATGGATAAGGTCGAGAATGGAAAATATAGGGTGAAATAGGAGATTTCATACACTACACCACATACAAAACACAATCCCACAAACAATTAACACCTGCTTACTGATTTACACCCCAAGGGATAGGATTCTTTAACATCTACCTTTATGTTAGTTTGTTATTTTGGCCAGGAACTGGAGGAGTTCAGGTACCGGACGAGTCCAGGCACTGGTGAAGATTTATTAGTTTTTCCTTTCCTTTAGAAGACTGGGGTTCATTTTAAATACATACACATAGACGTAACAACACACATAGAATGCGGGAACATAACATGGGTTGGGGTCATTTTATTTTGTTGTTTTTGTTTTATTCCCATTTCCTTATGTTTCTATTCTTTTGTCCTTTGTATGTCTTTTGGTCTGCTATTTCTCTCCTCACTATCATTCCATTAGGTTGGCGATGGTGTGGAACTGACGGCCGGTAGTTCCAGTGGAGGGAGATGAAGATTAAAATTTCATTGTTTTGATATCATTATAATCAAATATATTCTATTTTAAAGAGTGTAATGCATGAGAGTTGAGTTTGCATGTTATGCAGGGGAGAAGAGATGATTTTTGGCTTCACAGGAATGTGTACTGTAGGCTGCATGCTTCAGTTGAAGCAGGGGCTCCATGATGTAAACATCTAATGATGTACAGTATTCCCTATAAGGAAGTAGAATGTGTAAGCATGAAGTATACGTTCCATTTTAAAGAAACCAACTTGTTTCTTTACCTTAAATGGAATTTTAAGATTTCTAGTCATGGTATATAAGATCGATGTAACACACTGCCCCCCCAGAGAAGAGAAAGCCCAGAGAAGAGAAGGGCAGAGAAGAGAGACACATTGAAGATATAGAATAAACTTCTCTCCTGACACACAATAAAAGTTTTCCTTGGCAAGGCAACTTGGTGTTCGGTCCTGTGATTCAACTATACGGGGACAAAAGCTGTAATTTCAGATCAACACAGTTTTATTTTCTGTAACGCACTTTTGTAAAGTCATACTTATAACATTGGCTAATACGCATACAGTTTTTAACTGCTTTTACAATGGTTTTTTGGTGAATTAGTATTACAGTATTCTGCAGCAAGTGTCGTCAATACTATTATATATATATATATATATATATATATATATATATATATATATATATATATATACAGTTGTGTTCAAAATTATTCAACCCCCCAATGCTGTAAATGGTTTTAGAGAATTTAGAGTACATTTGTAATTGAATTCAGAATGAAATCCTACAAGGACTTCTTAAAGAAGCATATGCAACTAAAATGACATCAATTGGTTTTGTAATACAGTAGTAAATGTTTCTTTTGTGAATTCTTCATTGACACAATTATTCAACCCCTTAAAGACTACCACTCTGAAGAACAGAGGTCCATTGAAGTGTTTTCAATCAGGTATTGAAAGCACCTGTGGATGTCAGGGAGCAGCAATAAAGCCTAATAAGCACCAATTAGGCAGCTTTAAAATGACTGTGATACTCAGCTCCTTCTAGAAATTTACTGGTGTGGTTACAAACATGGTGAAGTCAAGAGAATGGTCGAGGAAGACAAGAGAAGAGGTGATTACTCTTCACTGGAAGGGCAATGGCTATAAGAAGATTGCAAAGATGTTAAACATACCAAGAGACACCATAGGAAGCATCATTCGCAAATTCAAGGCAAAGGGCACTGTTGAAACGCTACCTGGTCGTGGCAGAAAGAAGATGCTGACTTCGACTGCTGTGTGCTACCTGAAGCGTAGAGTGGAGAAAAGTCCCCGTGTGACTGCTGAGGAACTGAGAAAAGATTTCTCAGATGTAGGTACTGAAGTTTCTGCTCAGACAATACGGCGCACCCTGCGTAATGAAGGCCTCCATGCCAGAACTCCCAGGCGCACCCCCTTGCTGTCTCCAAAGAATAAGAAGAGTCGACTGCAGTATGCCAAAAGTCATGTGGACAAACCACAGAAGTTTTGGGATAGTGTTCTGTGGACTGATGAAACAAAATTAGAACTGTTTGGGCCCATGGATCAACGCTATGTTTGGAGGAGGAAGAACAAGGCCTATGAAGAAAAGAACACCTTGCCTACTGTGAAGCATGGCGGGGGGTCAATCATGCTTTGGGGCTGTTTTGCTTCTGCAGGTACTGGGAAGCTTCAGCGTGTGCAAGGTACCATGAATTCTCTTCAGTACCAGGAGATATTGGAGGACAATGTGATGCAGTCCGTCACAAACCTGAGGCTTGGGAGACGTTGGACCTTTCAACAGGACAATGATCCCAAGCATACCTCCAAGTCCACTAGAGCATGGTTGCAGATTAAAGGCTGGAACATTTTGAAATGGCCATCGCAGTCACCAGACTTAAATCCGATTGAGAACCTCTGGTGGGACTTAAAGAAAGCAGTTGCAGTGCGCAAGCCTAAGAATGTGACTGAACTGGAGGCTTTTGCCCATGATGAATGGGCGAAGATACCCGTGGCTCGCTGCAAGACACTTGTGTCAAGCTATGCTTCACGTTTAAAAGCTGTTATAACTGTAAAAGGATGTTGTACTAAGTATTAAGATTGAATGTCACTTGGGGGTTGAATAAAACTGATAATGATGTGAGCAGAGAAAAGACATTTGTGGTTATTTCATTATAAATGTTATGTTATATTTGTCTGACCTACACGTGCCTCTTTGATTTAATTGTAAGCAGGATGACTGAATGATCAAAATCAATGTCAAACCGGCCAAAACAATCAATTTCAGTGGGGGTTGAATAATTTTGAACACAACTGTATATATATATACACACACAAACTAGTGTATTGTGGTATAATATATCCTGTAGTTGTATTACATTCAGTACTGTATTGGGCAAATGAATTTGTTTAAATTACTATAGTGGTTAAATTACAACAGCAACTATAGGATTACTATAACAAACTCATTCAAGTACTTTAGTATGTTTCAAAAACACTACAGTACTGTAGTATTGTTTCATGTACAACAGAGTCCTTCTTCAGTGTGGAAAGGTCTGAAAGTCATCACCAAGTACAAGACAGCATCCCCCAGCACTGTGGAGAATCAACAACTGGCAGACGATCGGAACAAGTTCTACTGCAGGTTTGAAAGACCACCATTAACACCTCCAACAACCCCCCTCTCCCCCACCCCTCCACTTCAGTTCAGGGAACATAACGTGCGCCGGGTCTTCAGGAAGAACAAAAGGAGAAAGGCACCAGGCCCAGACCGCATGTCACCAGCCTGTTTGAAAACCTGCGCTGACCAGCTGGGCCCCATCTTTACATGTCTGTGGCCATGAAGTCATTTGAAAGACTGGTTCTGGCTTATCTGAAGGACATCACTGGACCCCCTGCAGTTCACATACTGAGCAAACAGGTCTGTCTGTGGATGATGCAGTCAACATGGGACTGCATTATGTTCTCCGGCATCTGGACAGACCAGGGACTTACGTGAGAATCCTGTTTTGTGGATTTCAGCTCTGCTTTTAACACCATCATCCCATCACTTCTCCACCCCAAATTAACTCAGCTCTCCGTGCCCACCTCTGTCTGTCAGTGGATCACCAGCTTCCTGACAGACAGACAGCAGCTAGTGAGACTGGGAAAATTCTTATCCAGCACCCACACTGCCCACTGCTCTTCTCCCTCTACACCGACGACTGCACCTCTAAAGACCCCTCTGTCAAGCTCCTGAAGTGTGCAGACGACACCACACTGATCGGACTCATTCAGGATGGTGAACAGCTGACTGTCTGGTGCAGTCTTAACATCCTGGAGCTCAACACGCTCAAGACGGTAGAGATGATCATGGACTTCAGGAGAAACCCCCCTGCTCTCCCCCCACTCACCATCATGAACAGCACTGTGGCTGCAGTGGAGTCATTCAGGTTCCTGGGCACCACAATCTCCCAGGACCTGAAGTGGGACAACTACATTGAGTCCATTGTGAAAAAGGCCCAGCAGAGATTGTACTTCCTTCGCCAGCTGAGGAAGTTCAACCTTCCATAGGAGCTGCTGAAACAGTTTTACTCTGCCATCATTGAATCCATCCTCTGCACTTCAATTACCGTCCGTCTGGTTCAGCTCAGCTACCAATTAGCTATGAAATAGAAAAGAAAAGACAGTACTGTAAAACATCAAATGCAGTGTTCCTTAACTTGCTTGTACTGTAAGAAACAAAACAGGAGTGATTACTGTACTTCTACATTGTCATCAACTCTGTGTTGTGGATTTGGCCACAGGTTCTCATCTACATCACAGTGGATGTTTTCATTAGCCAAACATCTCGGAAAAAACCTTCGGGTTTTGGTAGATTTGCAAGTATATTTGCAAATCTACATTCTTGTGAATCTTGGTTCATTGGGATTGGAATGTTCCTGGAGAGTCCAATGAATCAGAGAAGCTTCGGTTTATGTACTCAAGACATCTTTGCCAAAATGACCCGATACTTTAAAGAATCAGTGACGCTGGTCACATGGTCAAGATTTTCACTTCCTGCTGCGGCACCAGCAAAGCACTATAATAACAAAGTTGTCCCACCTCCATGTTTGATCCTGTGGATGGTGTTCTGGTCATAAGTCATGCCTTTTTTTGTATTCTTTTTTTAGTTCACTTACTGCTGCTACATGGGCCCAAAAGTTCCCATTTGGTTGATCACTTCATAAAACATTCTTCCAGAATAATCCAAATTCCTTTTAACATTCAATTTAGCCCATTCACACTTGAATCTGATATGTCAAAATGTGCTATTTGTGCAGCAAAATCGCCCTGCAGGTAACATACACATGAGTAAAGGTCATGAACTTTCATTTATTGAGGAAATCTAAGCTTCCATCATTCGATTAGAATGGCAAGAAGTAATTTTAAAAAGTGATTATTTCCTCACTCTCATGTTTGTCTAGCGAAGTAGTTGAGTAGTTTCATTTTCTGTCACTTAAGTTACATATATTGAAATAGCATTTCCATAGAATTGACTGCAGTGACAGGGGTTGCCAGACTTTTATGACTTTTTCAAATGTTTTCTTTTACATTCAGCGCCAAATGTGTGACAACCCAAGGTGTGGAATGACGATGCACCTCCCGTGTGTTTGCAAAGTATTTTCAATCATGCAGAGACCTTCACTGCCCGAAGTGCGGTGATTTGTGGCCTCACGAGATTCCAGGTGAGTGGTTGTTAACATTGCTTCATCAATCTTCTATTTAACACGAACAACTGCAGAGTGAACTTCAGGAGGTTTTACTGCAGACAACAGTTTTCTTATTTTTTGTTTTCTTTCTAATTTGCAGAAATGCAGCGTTTCCAGTCACAGAGCTCATAAAATCTGCGAGAACACTGGTCCCACTCGTCACGCCGGCCAAAAGGTTCTCAAAGCCAGCGGAGCCGTTGATATATTTAGTTTTTTTTAAGAGATATTTTTTGTTTTTTTTAAAGAGATATTTTAAGTTTTTTTAAGAGATTTTTTAAGTGTTTTGAATTTAAAGAGTTCAATGTTGTTCTTTACATGTTTTATAAAATAACTTTAATGAAAGGAAACAAGTTTTTTTTTTCTCAATTCCACAATTTTTTGAAAAAAAATGTTTCTTTACTCTTGTGTGGAAACCTTTTCTGTAGCTGTTGATTTTTAGCACATTTTGTTGGTGTAAGATAAAATAAAGTATTTTGAGAAGCATATTGATCCAAAAAACCACCAATCTAGGCTTAAAAGGTTAGGGTTAGGGTTAACCCTAACCCTAACCCTAACCCATGGCAAAACCATTTGAGAAAACATTACCAAACATACAATCTTAATTTAATTTTTCAAATAATGACTTTACCAAATTTGAGACATTCTCTTTTTAAAGTGTTTTGTCATCTCAACCCTGTAAAAATAGGTATATGCTGCCCTCTAGTGCTCATTCAATATACTACATTTTGTCATGAATAAAATTCTGCTTATTTTTAAGTTACACATACTACATTGATTAAAAAAATAAAAAAAACGTTTGAATTTCTCATTCAATGTTAGTAATATTGTATATAGAAATAAACAGTGTATAATTAAGAGGAGAATATTATCTAGTGTCATGAATTGTCATTGAGTGTCATCTCAAAAATAGGTATATGCTGTCCTCTAGTGCTCATTATAATATATGACATTTGATCATTTACTTTATTTTAAGAGTAGTTTTCTGCCTCTTTTTAATTCACATACATCTCGAAATTAAAAAAATAAAATAAAATGCGTTTATTTATGATATTTGTACTATTAAATATAGATTTTAGGTGTGTATATTTTAATTATTCATGAATAATTGACAATTTCCAAATTCCCTTTTTGTTCTTAATTTAAACCTTTGCCATGGCTAAACCATTTGAGAAAACATTACCAAACATACAATCTTAATTTAATTTTTCAAATAATGACTTTACCAAATTTGAGACATTCTCTTTTTAAAGTGTTTTGTCATCTCAACCCTGTAAAAATAGGTATAAGCTGCCCTCTAGTGCTCATTCAATATATTACATTTTGTCATGAATAGAATTCTGCTTATTTTTAATTTACACATACTACATTGATTAAAAAAATAAAAAAACGTTTTAATTTCTCATTCAATGTTAGTAATATTGTATATAGAAATAAACAGTGTATAATTAAGAGGAGAATATTATCTAGTGTCATGAATTGTCATTGAGTGTCATCTCAAAAATAGGTATATGCTGCCCTCTAGTGCTCATTATAATGTATGACATTTGATCATCATTTAATTTATTTTAAGAGTACTTTTCTGCCTGTTTTTAATTCACACATACATCTCAAAATTAAAAAAATAAAATAAAATGTGTTTATTACATTTTGTTATTAATATAATTCTTTTTAACCACATAGCAGTTATCTGTTTGACTTTACACATACATCTTGAATCAAAGAAATGAATTAAAATGTGTTTATTTATAATATTTGTATTATTATATATTGAAATAAAGAGACAATATTTTCAGTTATTTGAAAATATAAGGGAAATTCCTTTATTTTTTTTGTACTTTCTTTAAACCTTCGCCATGGCAACAATAGCGCTATTGTTCTTATTTTTACGTTAAACATACTACATTGAATTAAAAAAAAAGTTTGAATTTTTTATTCAATGTTAGTGTTATTGTATATAGAAATGAACAGTGTGTAATTCAGAGGAGAATATTGTTTAGTGTCATGAATTATTATTGAGTGTCATCTCAAAATACAACATTTTAAAGAAAACAAATATATTAATCTGATGTGTCGTAATCCAGAGTTTCGAGAAGATCGGAGAAACCTTTTTTTCGGACCCCAAAAAAACTGAACACCTTATAGTTTTTTTGGGTCTGAAAAAAAAGTTTCTCCAATCTTCTCGAAACTCTGGATTCTGTCCCAGGGCGACGAGACTTAGACAGGACCGCCAGTTTGGTGGCGCTAGACCCTTCCAGAGCCGAGTTATGGTGATCCCACGTCAGGTTAATTCCATTGTACCGTTTAATGGGTTCGTTGGTAACACTTTACAATAAGGTTCATTAGTTACACATTAGTTACTGTATTAACTAACATGAACTAACCATGAGTAATACATTTGTTACTGTATTAACTAATCTTCGTTAACGCTAGTTAATGAAAATAGAGTTGTTCATTGTTTGTTCATGTTAGTTCCCACTGCATTAACTAATGTTAACAAGATTTTAATAATGTGTTAGTAAATGTAGATATTAACATTAACAAAGTTTAATAAGTGCAGTTCACTGTTAGTTCATGTTAACTAATGTAGTTAACTAATGTTAACTAATGAACCTTATTGTAAAGTGTTACCGGTTCGTTGATGGGAACCGGGACTGTTTGCACTTACCTCTTCCCGTTCAGCCATTTCTCGCCCGAACGACTCGAAAGTTACATAAACGCATGCGGCAGAGTGCCCTTATTACAGTTTGGGTGTTTTAATCCCATAAAAACTGTGTCCACGAACCCCTAGTGTGGCTGCTCTTTTTTTAATGGGAACTGGGATCATTTGAACTTACCTCTTCCCGTTCGGCCATTTCTCGCCCGAATGACTCGAAAGTTACATAAACGCGTTCGGCAGAGCGCCCTTACTACGATTTGGGTGTTTTAATCCCGAAAAATTGATGTAAAATGTGCACAAGCATTTATAAACTTGTGTCCACGAACCCCTAGTTTGTCTGCTTTTTTTTTATTGGGAAATGCATTTGCACTTACCTCTTCCCGTTCGGGCATTTCTTGTCCAATTGACTCGATAGTTCCGCTCCTGTCTACGTCTCGGCACCCTGTGCCGTAATCCAGAGTTTCGAGAAAATCGGACCCTAACCCTTACTGCTTTTTTTGGTCTGAAAAAAAAGTTTCTCCAATCTTCTCGAAACTCGGAATTCTGTTCCAGGGCGACCAGACTTAGACAGGACCGCCAGTTTGGTGGCGCTAGACCCTTCCAGAGCCGAGATACGGCGATCCCACGTCAGGTTAATTCCATTGTACCGTTTTATGGGTTCGTGGACGGTGGAATTTTGGGACGAAACTTGGTGCTACGCACTCGGGGGGGCCTGCTGAGCGCAGTAAAATAGTTTTTATGACAACAGGACCTAACCTTCAAATTCATGTACTGGAAAGTTACAATGGGTTACTGAACAGTCACCCCGGTGACCGACGGGAGGGGGCCGTGGCATCGGACAAGTGGCTGGGAGTCGTCTGAAAAATTTTGTGGGTATTTGGACAAAATAGGGGTTCGTGGGACGGGGGGCGTGGCCTGGGAGCGGTCAGCGGGGGTTCCCGGTCATTTGCCAACGTTAATGGGCAAATGGACAAATTAGGGGTTCGTGGGATGGGTCACTTCCCAACTTTAATGCGCAAATGGACACATTATGGGTTCGTGGGATGGGTCACTTCCCAACTTTAATGGGCAATTGGACACAAAAGGGGTTCGTGGGACGGGTCACTAGAGACTTTAATGGGCAATTGGACACAAAAGGGGTTCGTGGGACGGGTCACTTCCCTACTTTAATGGGCAATTGGACACATTAGGGCTTCGTGGGATGGGTCACTTCCCTACTTTAATGGGCAATTGGACAAATTAGGCGTTCGTGGGACGGGTCACTTCCAACTTTAATGGGCAATTGGACAAATGAATAACTGACCTAAAATCAGAAAGAGTCAATGAGTACGTATAAAAATTTCAAGATCCATAACTGAAACATGTCCAATGGGTAAAATATTGGCTACTCTAAGGCTAATGTATCACAAGAAGGAGTCAATTGGGTAGGAATAGAAAGGGTTCGGCGCGTCTAAAGTACTCCTCAGTGTAGCATAATGAGCGATCGATTGCTCCTGTCTGCTCCTGTCTGCCTCGCTGCTGAATTGTTTAAATCTGTTGCTCCGTATAGCTTTGTTTTGAATCTATTTATTGTCATTGTTTGCTGTCTACTTTATCTTCACTATATATCTGATATTGTCTTATATTGCCTATCACATTAATCTGACATCGCTAGTTTTTAATCTTTTAATCTAAATCACCATCACAACGCGTTAGCATTACGCTAGTTTGTGTTATCCGTGCCTATCGTCATTTCTGTCGCGCTCTCCTTTTTCTACAAGTTCGTCAAACAACTGGTAAGTCGGATCGGTCTACGAACACGGTAAGCCATGTCATCTTCTCCTTTCATTGTTACTTGCACTGCCTGTCACATGCATAGTATAGCTTTCTCTGTCAGCGATGAGGCATTCACATGTCATAAATGTAGGTAAATAGTCAGGCTGACAGAGAAAATCTTAGAATTAGAGACACGCATCCAAACTTTAATTGAGGATAGTAAGAATGCAAGGGCTTCAGATACTGTTTCGGATGCGACTAGCTTAGCGAACTCCGTACATTGTTCGGTTCCGGCTGTAGAGCCCGTGCAGCAGGGCAACTTTGTGACTGTGAGGCGGCCTAGTCGTGGGAAAAAACACCACTCTTCCGTTCCGATTAGAACATCAAACAGGTTCTCCCCACTCAGTGACGCACCCACTGAGAATCCTGTTGAAAGTGCCCTAGTTATTGGCGATTCTATTACACGGAACATGAAAATAGAGACACCAGCCACCATAGTCACATGTTTGCCGGGAGCCAGAGCGCCTGACATCAAAGCAAATTTAAAAGTGCTGGCTAATGCTAATCGTAAATACTCTAAGATTGTTATTCACGTCGGCGCTAATGATGTTCGACTTCGCCAGTCGGAGATCACCAAAATTAACATTAAAGAGGTGTGTGAAATCGCACGTATGATGTCAGACACTGTAATTTTTTCTGGACCCCTTCCTGCTCGTAGGAGTGATGAGATAATTAGCAGACTATCATCACTCAATCGCTGGCTGTCTAAGTGGTGTCCACAGAATAATATAGGTTTCATAGACAATTGGAAAAGTTTTTGGGGCAGACCTGACCTGTTGAAAAGAGATGGTATTCATCCCTCCTGGGGTGGTGCCGCTCTTCTCTCTAGTAATATGGCACATAGTCTTAGAGCTCAACCTTGCCTCAGGCCCAGGTCAGGAAGCAGACAGACTGGCTAAACTGACCGTCTGCTAGCTGTTTCACGTCACAGAAGTCAGATAAATCCCATCACATAGAGACTGTGTCTGTACCCCGAACTAATAAATACAGAAAACTTCCAAACCTTCAAAACTTACGGGTGATAATTTAATTGATGTTCAACAAGTAGTAAACAGAGATTATAAAGATAAACAAATGATAAAGCTTGGGTTGCTGAATATTCGATCCCTTTCTTCAAAAGCACTTATTGTAAATGATATTACCACAGAAAATACTCTAGATGTGCTGTGTTTGACAGAAACCTGGCTAAAACCAGACGATTACATTACTTTAAATGAGTCTAGTCCTCAAGGTTACTATTATCGACACGAACCTCGTCGGAAAGGTAAAGGGGGAGGTGTTGCTGTAATCTATAGTAATATCTTCAGTATTACTCAAAAGTCTTTCAAATATATCTCTTTTGAAGTGATGGTGCTCTATGTAACGTTATATAATGTAAGTGACAAATCTCATTTGACATTTGTGCTGGCTACTGTATACAGGCCACCAGGGCACCATACAGATTTTATCAAAGAATTTGCTGATTTTCTATTGGAGTTAGTACTGGCTGTGGATAAAGTCCTTATTGTTGGTGATTTTAATATACATGTAGATAGTCAAGTCAAGTCAAGTCATCTTTATTTATATAGCGCTTTTTACAATGCAAATTGTGGCAAAGCAGCTTTACATTAATAAGAAAATGGTGTCATTGTGCAGCTTATTCTATATATTATTGATTCATTCCGTTGCAAAGATCAATAGTTATTAGTCTAGGTAATTTAGGTATAGCAGCACTGGAGAAAACAGTGACGTAATCGTCCGGCTCAGATCAGTTCGCATACAACGGCGCCAATGCAGGCATATCAAAAACACTGCTGAATATCAAGCAAGTGTCCCCAACTTAAGCAAGCCAAAGGCAACAGCGGCAAGGAACCAAAACTCCAACAAATGGAGAAAAAAACCTTGGGAGAAACCAGGCTTAGTTGGGGGGCCAGTTCTCCTCTGGCCAACAGTGAACACTTGTCCGATACCCAGGCAGAGTTACAGGTCATTAAACTGATTTGGAATCGCAACAGTCAAAATATTTAATCTAGTTCCATCTAATTTAAGATCTTTTTGATCACGCCGATATGGGACGGTTTGTTGGGATATGTGCCGCTGGCTGATGAGTCGGTAAGGTCTTCACAAAGGATGAGCTCGTTCACACGGTCTCCGCCGACACCACAGGGCCACACTGCTGCCGCACACAGGCACAGGTTCCCCGTCCGACCCGGACACAGCCCGGATCCAGCCAATCATGTTAATTGGTAAACCTCGGGATAAGCAGAGAGACAAAAAATTAGCGTAGACGCCATTCTTCTTCCGATGTAACGAGTACATCTGGTGTTATAGGAAGTGTTCCCGGTTCCGGCTGACCTGATCTATGCAGCCTAACAATCCTTTAACGGATATGAGGACAAGAGTTTATAGTGCGTCATGTGTATGCCAGGTTAAATAGATGCGTTTTTAGTTCAGATTTAAACTGACAAAGTGTGTCTGCTTCCCGAACAATGCTAGGAAGATTGTTCCAGAGTTTAGGTGCCAAATAGGAAAAGGATCTACCGCCCGCGGTTGATTTTGATATTCTAGGTATTAACAACTGGCCAGAATTCTGAGATCGTAATAGACGCGAAGGACTATAATGCATTAAAAGCTCACTCAGGTACTGGGGAGCTAAGCCATTTAGTGCTTTGTAAGTAATTAGCAAGATTTTAAAATCTATACGATGTTTAATAGGGAGCCAGTGCAGTTTTGACAGAACCGGACTAATATGTTCATACTTCCTGGTTCTAGTAAGGACTCTAGCAGCTGCGTTTTGGACCAGCTGTAATTTGTTTATCACGCGAGCAGGGCAACCACCCAGTAGAGCATTACAGTAATCTAGTCTCGAGGTCATAAACGCATGAACTAGCTGTTCCGCATTTGTCATTGAGAGCATATGTCGCAATTTAGATATATTTTTAAGATGGAAGAATGCGGTTTTACATATGCTAGAAATGTGGCATTCAAATGAAAGATTGGTATCAAAGAGCACACCCAGGTTCCTAACTGACGAAGACGACTTAACAGAGCAGCCATCAAGTGTTAGACAGTATTCTAGGTTATTACGTGCAGAAGTTTTTGGTCCAATAATTAGAATCTCTGTTTTTTCTGAATTTAGTAGTAGGAAATTACTAGTCATCCAATTTTTTATATCAGCTACGCATTCTGTTAATTTTGAGAATTGGTCGGTTTCGTCAGGGCGCGAGGAAATATAGAGCTGAGTATCATCAGCGTAACAGTGAAAGCTAATGCCATGCTTCCTAATGACATCTCCCAAGGGTAGCATGTACAGAGTGAAAAGCAACGGTCCTAGAACTGAGCCTTGTGGTACTCCATGTTTAACTTGTGATCGAAATGACATCTCTTCGTTTACTACTACAAACTGATAACGGTCAGATAAGTATGATTTGAACCATGCCAATGCATTTCCACTAATTCCAGCATAATTTTCTAGTCTATTCAAAAGAATATTGTGGTCGATAGTGTCAAAAGCGGCACTGAGGTCTAGTAACACTAATAGAGAGATACAACCACGATCTGATGATAAGAGCAAATCATTTGTAACTCTAATGAGAGCAGTCTCAGTACTATGGTACGGTCTAAATCCTGACTGGAAATCCTCACAGATACCATTTCTTTCCAAGTAGGAACTAAGTTGAGATGATACTGCCTTTTCTAGTATTTTTGACAGAAAAGGTAGATTGGAAATCGGTCTGTAATTGACTAATTCACCAGGATCAAGTTGTGGTTTTTTAATAAGAGGTTTGATAATAGCCTGCTTAAAATTTTTCGGTACGTAACCTAGTAATAAAGATGAATTAATGATCTTAAGAAGAGGATCTATGACCTCTGGAAGCATCTCTTTCAATAGCTTAGTCGGTATAGGGTCTAACATACATGTTGTTGATTTTGATGATTTAATAAGTTTAGACAATTCTTCCTTTCCTATAACAGCGAATGAATGGAATTTTTCCTCAGGGATACTACAATCCACTGTCTGATGTGATACTGTAGTAGACAGTTGCATGGCTATAATTTTCTCTCTAATGTTGTCAATCTTGCAAGTAAAGAAGTTCATAAAGTCATTACTGCTGTGCTGTTTGGAAACATCAGAAGTTGAGGCTGTATTTCTCGTTAATTTAGCCACTGTATTAAATAAATACTTAGGGTTGTGTTTATTGTCTTCTAAAAGATTTGAAAAATAAGCAGATCTAGCGGTTTTTATGGCCTTTCTGTACTCCATCATTTTCTCTCTCCATGAAATCCGAAAAACTTCTAGTTTTGAATTCTTCCAGCTGCGCTCCATTTTTCTTGCTGCTCTCTTAAGGGCCCGAGTGTGCTCGTTATACCATGGCGTTGGACTAATATCCTTAATCTTTTTTAAGCGCAAAGGAGCAACAGAGTCTAGAGTGTTGGAAAAGAGAGAGTCAATAGTTTCTGTTGCAACATCGAGTTCTTCTAAGCTGTCTGGTTTGCTAAGTTGATGAAACTGATCAGGAAGATTATTTATAAAGCAGTTTTTAGTGGTGGAAGTGATGGTTCTAACATATTTATGGCAGACAGGCGATTTTGCAGCCTTGGTTAAATGTAGCACGCATGAGACTAGATAATGATCTGAGACGTCATCGCTCTGCTGCAGAATTTCAACGGCATCAATATCGATTTCATGTGACAATATTAGATCTAGAGTATGATTACGACAATGAGTTGGTCCTGACATGTGTTGTCTAACTCCAATAGAGCTTAAAATATCTGTTAATGCCAATCCCAAAGCGTCTTTTTCATTATCTACATGTATATTAAAATCACCAACAATAAGGACTTTATCCACAGCCAGTACTAACTCCGAGAGAAAATCAGCAAATTCTTTGATAAAGTCTATATGGTGCCCTGGTGGCCTGTATACAGTAGCCAACACAAATTTCAAATGAGATTTGTCACTTACATTATATAACGTTACATAGAGCACCATCACTTCAAAAGAGATATATTTGAAAGACTTTTGAGTAATACTGAAGATATTACTATAGATTACAGCAACACCTCCCCCTTTACCTTTCTGACGAGGTTCGTGTCGATAATAGTAACCTTGAGGGCTAGACTCATTTAAAGTAATGTAATCGTCTGGTTTTAGCCAGGTTTCTGTCAAACACAGCACATCTAGATTATTTTCTGTGATAATATCATTTACTATAAGTGCTTTTGAAGAAAGGGATCGAATATTCAGCAACCCAAGCTTTATCATTTGTTTATCTTTATAATCTCTGTTTACTACTTGTTGAACATCAATTAAATTATCACCCATAAATGGGTTTGGAAGTTTTCTGTATTTATTAGTTCGGGGTACAGACACAGTCTCTATGTGATAATATCTAGGTGAAATAGTCTCTATGTGTTGGGATTTATCTGAATTCTGTGACGTGAGACAGCTAGCAGACGGTCGGTTTAGCCAGTCTGTCTGCTTCCTGACCTGGGCCCCAGTTAGTCAAGGTTGAGCTCTAAGACTATGTGCCATATTACTAGAGAGAAGAGCGGCACCACCCCAGGAGGGATGAATACCATCTCTTTTCAACAGGTCAGGTCTGCCCCAAAAACTTTTCCAATTGTCTATGAAACCTATATTATTCTGTGGACACCACTTAGACAGCCAGCCATTGAGTGATGAAAGTCTGCTAATTATCTCATCACTCCTACGAGCAGGAAGGGGTCCAGAAAAAATTACAGTGTCTGACATCATACGTGCGGTTTCACACACCTCTTTAATGTTAATTTTGGTGATCTCCGACTGGCGAAGTCGAACATCATTAGCGCCGACGTGAATAACAATCTTAGAGTATTTACGATTAGCATTAGCCAGCACTTTTAAATTTGCTTTGATGTCAGGCGCTCTGGCTCCCGGCAAACATGTGACTATGGTGGCTGGTGTCTCTATTTTCACGTTCCGTGTAATAGAATCGCCAATAACTAGGGCACTTTCAACAGGATTCTCAGTGGGTGCGTCACTGAGTGGGGAGAACCTGTTTGATGTTCTAATCGGAACGGAAGAGTGGTGTTTTTTCACACGACTAGGCCGCCTCACAGTCACAAAGTTGCCCTGCTGCACGGGCTCTACAGCCGGAACCGAACAATGTACGGAGTTCGCTAAGCTAGTCGCATCCAAAACAGTATCTGAAGCCCTTGCATTCTTACTATCCTCAATTAAAGTTTGGATGCGTGTCTCTAATTCTGAGATTTTCTCTGTCAGCCTGACTACTTCCCTACATTTATGACATGTGAATGCCTCATCGCTGACAGAAAAAGCTATACTATGCATGTGACAGGCAGTGCAAGTAACAATGAAAGGAGAAGATGACATAGCTTACCGTGTTCGTAGACCGATCCGACTTACCAGTTGTTTGATGAACTTGTAGAAAAAGGAGAGTGCGACAGAAATGACGGTGGGCACGGATAACACAAACTAGCGTAATGCTAACGCATTGTGATGGTGATTTAGATTAAAAGATTAAAAACTAGCGATGTCAGATTAATGTGATAGGCAATATAAGACAATATCAGATATATAGTGAAGATAAAGTAGACAGCAAACAATGACAATAAATAGATTCAAAACAAAGCTATACGGAGCAACAGACTCAAACAATTCAGCAGTGAGGCAGACAGGAGCAATCGATCAAGGAGCAGACCCCAAAGGAGCAGATAATGAAAAAGACGCTTTGGGATTGGCATTAACAGATATTTTAAGCTCTATTGGAGTTAGACAACACGTGTCAGGACCAACTCATTGTCGTAATCATACTCTAGATCTAATATTGTCACACGGAATCGATATTGATGCCGTTGAAATTCTGCAGCAGAGCGATGACATCTCAGATCATTATCTAGTCTCATGCGTGCTACATTTAACCAAGGCTGTAAAACCGCCTGTCTTCCATAAATATGTTAGAACCATCACTTCTACCACTAAAAATTGCTTTATAAATAATCTTCCTGATCAGTTTCATCAACTTAGCAAACCAGACAGCTTAGAAGAACTCGATGTTGCAACAGAAACTATTGACGCTCTCTTTTCCAACACTCTAGACTCTGTCGCTCCATTGCGCTTAATAAAGATTAAGGATATTAGTCCAACGCCATGGTATAACGAGCACACTCGGGCCCTTAAGAGAGCAGCAAGAAAAATGGAGTGCAGCAGGAAGAATTCAAAACTAGAAGTTTTTCGGATTTCATGGAGAGAGAAAATGATGGAGTACAGAAAGGCCGTAAAAACCGCTAGATCTGCTTATTTTTCAAATCTTTTAGAAGAAAATAAACACAACCCTAAGTATTTATTTAATACAGTGGCTAAATTAACGAGAAATACAGCCTCAACTTCATCTCCGTGAAGTTGGCACCCCATAAAACAAAATCTACAAAACTATGCCATTGGTTTGTGCTGCGTTTGTGCTGATTTGTGCCGCAAAAACGAACGTTTGTGCTGGTTTAGCGTTCGAGATATTAAACATCATTTTTTTTGGTCGTGTGACGTCACTCTCCACCCCATGTCGTTCAAATCGCAGGAAACCGGTGCCGTTCGTTTGTGCTCGATTTGTGCTGGTTTGTGCCGTTAAAACGAACACTGTAACTGTTTTCCTTCCACAGATATATCAAATATAATTCGGGAGCGGTGACGTCACTCTCCACCCCATGTCGTTCAAATCGCACGAAGCCGGTGCCGTTCGTTTGTGCTCAATTTGTGCTGGTTTGTGACGTAGATGGAACCATCGTAAATTATTCCATTATTTACAGTTTGCAAACTCTTTGGCGTACCACTGACGTCACGGTTCGTTTGTGCTTGCACAGGGCCGCTGCTGTTATTGTTCTTTTCTTTAGATATGGAAATGTTTTAATTCTAATTTGTGCTAGATATTGACATTTGTTCTTAATATAATCACCAATGCACTGTGATATAATGTACTGTCACTACTCTAGCTGTACTGATACTGAATTGTGACTGATGCTTTAATTTTTTCCAATAAAAAAATAAAAATGTGTTGTGTCTTAAGTTTTCTGAATACTTTTAACAGCAGACAGACATTTAAAGTCTTTCTGCCCCCTTAAAAACATTTGTTTACCCTAAACACTACATAGTGGGAAAACAAAACAGGAAAGGATATCTGGCTGTGAAAAAGGTAAGCATGTGCTCTTAGATAAAATACTAAAAAAAAGTACTAAAATCATATCTGCAGGTCAATACATTTTACAAGATAATTTTAACAAATACAAGAAATTGATAGACATTTCAAAAAAGTGACACTTTTTATTCATTTTTGGGCAATTAAGTAAATGTATCATGTCCAAATGATCCTCCATTGGTCACATTAATAACAGTGGGCCTATGACATTCTAATGCCATGCCATAAAATACTAGATGTTGCTAGATGTTATGCAGAGAAATCCCCCTATAGCAGAAAGCAATATACAAGTGGCATTATGAACAGACTAAAATTTAACTAATTGACAGAAAACAATGTCATCCATCCTGTACTGGCAAAGTTCAGTTATTGCTACTTTTCTTATAACTTTAGAATGTGTTGTCTTTACAAGCTCTTTTTGTAATGAATTGTTTTAGTTAATAAAAGGATTCTTGTTAAGTGTTAATCTGATCTATTTTTTTCTGAATTCACTGACTTTGTGATCCATATCACTGCAATGAAAGATTAACAGAAAACAATGACTTCTTATTTTTACTGAAAAACTATACATTTAGTCTGTTTTAAAGCCATCAAATGAAATTTACTAGTCATAAAAAGTGGCAACATCTAAATACAGCCAATATAGGATGGATGACAATATAAATGTAATTTAATGACCTTGGTTGTGTAGCCCACGTTTTTTTTTTCTTCCAGCCATCATTTACTTGTAACTGATTTTAAAGTAGTTGGGCTAAAGGTACTAACTCATTACCAACCGGTTATATGCTTATTCATACCACTGTAATTCACACACACATCTCTTTCTCTCTCTCTCTCTCTCTCTCATATATATATATATATATATATATATATATATTCTGTATAACAGTAGCGGCCAGACAGGTGGATGGAGAGATGGACGGAGAGCGCGGCTTGCTTGCGTGACGTCAGTGGTACGCCAAAGAATTTGCAAAGTGTAAATAATGGAATAATTTACGATTATTTTTTGGTTCCATCTACGTCACAAATCGAGCACAAATTGAGCACAAACGAACGGCACCGGCTTCGTGCGATTTGAACGACATGGGGTGGAGAGTGACGTCACCGCTCCTGAATTATATTTGATATATCTGTGGAAGGAAAACAGTTACAGTGTTCGTTTTAACGGCACAAACCAGCACAAATCGAGCACAAACGAACGGCACCGGTTTCGTGCGATTTGAACGACATGGGGTGGAGAGTGACGTCACACGACTAAAAAAAATGATGTTTAATATCTCGAACGCCATAGTTTTGGAGATTATTTCGTTTTATGGGGTGCCAACTTCACAGAGGTCTCAACTTCTGATGTTTCCAAACAGCACAACAGTAATGACTTTATGAACTTCTTTACTTGCAAGATTGACAACATTAGAGAGAAAATTATAGCCATGCAACTGTCTACTATAGTATCACATCAGACAGTGGATTTTAGCATCCCTGAGGAAAAATTACATTCATTCGCTGCTATAGGAAAGGAAGAATTGTCTAAACTTATTAAATCATCAAAATCAACAACATGTATGTTAGACCCTATACCGACTAAGCTATTGAAAGAGATGCTTCCAGAGGTCATAGATCCTCTTCTTAAGATCATTAATTCATCTTTATCACTAGGTTACGTACCGAAAAATTTTAAGCAGGCTATTATCAAACCTCTTATTAAAAAACCACAACTTGATCCTGGTGAATTAGTCAATTACAGACCAATCTTTCCGTGTTTCCAATCTACCTTTTCTGTCAAAAATACTAGAAAAGGCAGTATCATCTCAACTTAGTTCCTACTTGGAAAGAAATGGTATCTGTGAGGATTTCCAGTCAGGATTTAGACCATACCATAGTACTGAGACTGCTCTCATTAGAGTTACAAATGATTTGCTCTTATCATCAGATCGTGGTTGTATCTCTCTATTAGTGTTACTAGACCTCAGTGCAGCTTTTGACACTATCGACCACAATATTCTTTTGAATAGACTAGAAAATTATGCTGGAATTAGTGGAAATGCTTTGGCATGGTTCAAATCATACTTATCTGACTGTTATCAGTTAGTAGTAGTAAACGAAGAGATGTCATTTCGATCACAAGTTAAATATGGAGTACCACAAGGCTCAGTTCTTGGACCGTTGCTTTTCACTCTATACATGCTACCCTTGGGAGATGTCATTAGGAAGCATGGCATTAGCTTTCACTGTTACGCTGATGATACTCAGCTCTATATTTCCTCACGCCCTGAAGAAACCTACCAATTCTCAAAATTAACAGAATGCGTAGCTGATATAAAAAATTGGATGACTAGTAATTTCCTACTACTAAATTCAGAAAAAACAGAGATTCTAATTATTGGACCAAAAACTTCAGCACATAATAACCTAGAATACTGTCTAACACTTGATGGCTCCTCTGTTAAGTCGTCTTCGTCAGTTAGGAACCTGGGTGTGCTCTTTGAGACCAATCTTTCATTTGAAAGCCACATTTCTAGCATATGTAAAACCGCATTCTTCCATCTTAAAAATATATCTAAATTGCGACATATGCTCTCAATGACAAATGCGGAACAGCTAGTTCATGCGTTTATGACCTCGAGACTAGATTACTGTAATGCTCTACTGGGTGGTTGCCCTGCTCGCGTGATTACAAAAACGAAATTACAGCTGGTCCAAAACGCAGCTGCTAGAGTCCTTACTAGAACCAGGAAGTATGAACATATTAGCCCGGTTCTGTCAAAACTGCACTGGCTCCCTATTAAACATCGTATAGATTTTAAAATCTTGCTAATTACTTACAAAGCACTAAATGACTTAGCTCCCCAGTACCTGAGTGAGCTCTTAATGCATTATAGTCCTTCGCGTCTATTACGATCTCAGAATTCTGGCCAGTTGTTAATACCTAGAATATCAAAATCAACCGCAGGCGGTAGATCCTTTTCCTATTTGGCACCTAAACTCTGGAACAATCTTCCTAGCATTGTTCGGGAAGCAGACACACTCTGTCAGTTTAAATCTAGACTAAAAATGCATCTATTTAACCTGGCATACACATGACGCATGTTACAGCCACTGCCATAACACAAGAGAGGAACAACACAAAGGCTTGATCGGATAGGAGTATTTATTACAATAACTCAATATATAAAGAAAGTGTGGGATAAATGAATCAAAAACAAAATAAGACAAACATAAAACAGTGCATATCCCCGTGTCTAGTCGGACGCTAGAGTGCCGCCAACCCATGACAGCTTGGCTTCCTTTAAACGCACGCTGATGGTCCACAGCTGGAAGGAATCTGCTCAAACAAAACACAAATAATCGCATTTCCTGTCCCCTAGAGGGCAGACAGACAATTAAATAAATACAAATACATACACATGTAACACCTTCATTCACAAAAGTAAACCACCAGTGAGGAAAAAATACACCTTACCCACATACCTATCCCATCCGGGACAGTGCATCAGCGACCACGTTGTCTCGGCCTCTGACATGTTTTATGTCGAGGTCATATGGCTGCAAATATAAACTCCGGCGCATGAGACGCTGATTAAAATTGCGCATCGAGTTCAAAAAGGTAAGCGGGTTATGATCGCAATATACAACAATCGAATGACAGCTAGACAAATACACCTCAAAATGTTGAATAGCGAGAACCAACGCCAAAGCCTCCTTTTCAATGGTAGAATACTTTCTCTGAGCACAGGTAAACTTTTTTGAAAAGTAACACACAGGGTGGTCCACATCATCAGCACCCCTCTGTTGAAGAACAGCTCCCGCACCAACATCGCTAGCATCCACTATGAAACTGAATTGTTGCGAATGGTCAGGTGCAGCCAACACTGGTGATGAAATCAACAAGGATTTGACATTTTCAAAAGCGCACTGGCACGCATCCGACCACTCAAACTGAACTTTAGGGCTTAGCAAGTCGGTGAGAGGAGAAACTACGGTTGCAAAATTTTTACAAAACGACCGATAATAACCTACCATTCCCAAAAAACGTCTCAATTGCTTACGGTCAGTTGGAGATGGAAAATCCCAAATGGCCGCAACCTTTGCAGCCACTGGGCGTACTTGACCCCTGCCAATAGTTTTTCCCAGATACACAATGGTGGCTCTACCAAATTCACATTTACTCAAGTTAACAGTGAGCCCAGCGTCAGCCAGCCGTTGAAAAACTTGACGAAGTAAAGTCACATGTTCAGCCCATGAGGAGCTGTACAAAACCAAATCGTCTAAGTAAGCTTCACAACCACATACACCAGCCAAAACGGTGTTAACAAGCCGCTGAAAAGTACTTGGTGCATTTTTCATCCCAAATGCCATCACCTTATAATTAAGAAAGGCATCAGGAGTGACAAATGCTGAGACCTCCCTAGCACATTCAGTTAAAGGCACCTGCCAGTATCCTTTCAATAGATCGAGTTTTGAAACGTAAACTGCAGAGCCTACACGATCAACGCAATCATCTACCCTAGGCAAAGGATAGCAATCAGTTTTTGTAACAGCGTTTACACGACGGTAGTCAGTGCAGAATCGAAAAGTGCCATCTGATTTATTTACCAATAAACATGGCGAACTCCAGGGACTGGAGCTGGGCTCGGCAATATTATTTTCCAACATGTACTCCACTTCTTTTTGCAAACTCTTGTAAGTGGGTTAACACGATATGGATGCTGTTTTATAGGTGGAGTTAAACCCACATCAATATCGTGTTCAACAACTGACGTCTGACTGGGAATGTCACTGAACAACACTGAAAACTTACTCACCAATTCCATGATAACAGATTTCTCAGCGGAAGCCAAATGCGGTAGATGGCTAGATAAAGTTAAAAGAATCTGTGAATTGTTCAATCTACCCTCAACTATGCATCTAGATGGTCCTTCGTCTGCCTCATCCACCTGCTCAGATGAGAACACAACTGCAGACACCTTAACCTCTGGATCAAGAGATACACCCTTTTCCGATTCTTCGATACCTGAGTTTCTCTCATAATAGGGTTTAATCATGTTTACATGACAAACTCTAGAACTTTGACGGCGATCAGGAGTAAGGATGACATAATCTCGGTCTGACAACTTCTTTTTAATCACATAAGGGCCAGCGTAACGAGCTTGCAATGACCCACCAAGCACCGGTAACAATACCAAAACTTTATCACCGGGACTAAAACTCCGTTCTCTTGCGTTCTTATCAAACCAAGTCTTCATCTTCTCTTGTGCTTTCTCAAGGTTTTGTTTGGCTAATTCGCGGACTCGATATAAACGTGTATGGAATTGGGAAACGTACTCAGGAAGCGGGCTACTTTTTGAATCGGAAAGCCATTTTTCTTTTAGTACAGTCAAAGTACCGCGTGGATTGTGGCCAAAAACCAATTCTGCCGGACTAAAACCAAGTGACTCCTGTACTACTTTCCGTGAAGCAAAAAGCAACCAACGAATTCCTTCCTCCCAGTCCTTCTCAAGCTCAAAACAATAGGAACGTAGCATAGACTTTAAGGTCTGGTGAAACCTCTCCAGTGCACCCTGACTCTCAGGATGATAGGCAGTGGAGACATTATGCTTAATACCAAATTGTTTAAGCATTCGAGAAAACGCACAAGATATGAAATTCGTTCCCTGATCACTTTGTATTATTCTTGGTAAACCAAAAACTGAAAAAAACTTGACGAGTGCCTTAGTGATTGTTCTAGTGGTAACAGAACGCAAAGGAACTGCCTCCGGAAAACGCGTAGTTGCACACATAATAGTTAAAAGATATTTGTACCCCGACTTTGAACGGGGAAAAGGTCCAACGCAGTCAACTAGTACGTGTTCAAATGGCTCTGAAACCACAGGAATTGGATAAAGTGGTGCAGATGGAATAACTTGATTGGGCTTTCCCACCACTTGGCAAACATGACAAGTCTGACAAAAACGTGAGACATCTCTTTTTAACCCGGGCCAGTAAAAACTTCGCAAAATCCGGTCATATGTTTTCACGACACCTAAGTGACCAGCCAAACCATTGTGCGCCAGACTTAAAATAATTTTTCGATAATCCACTGGAACTACAATTTGACTGACTGCATTCCAGTCATCAGGAGACTTAGGGGACACCCATTTCCTCATCAAGATTTCATTTTTGAGAAAATACGACTGGGGCGCACTCATACTCTCCTGCTCTGGTCGAACCAACTCGAACAACGAGGCAAGAGTTAAATCTGACCTTTGAGCAGCAATTAATTTATCGGGACATAAAGACAAATCAGCACGATCTTTACAAGAGTCCTTTTCAGCAGTCAGAGAAATCAGATCCCCTTTTCCCTGCGGAGAATTAAACGGTTCGGATAAATCAGGATTTGCAATAAACGTGTCGCATAAATCCACTTCATCTGGAATAACATGATCAACAGACTTGGTCCTAGAACGAGTAACTGCACACGCAGCGAAAACATCAGGGTACTTGGGTGCACAATCATCAGTGCTAGCATCGAGCGGTAGAGAGACAACTTCAGGTGATACATTAGAACAACTCCACACACTACTTCCAGCTAAATCATTGCCTAAAATGAATGTTACGTCATAAACTGGAAAAGATGAACGAACACCCACCACGACGTCACCAGTCACCAATTCAGATTGCAAATGAATTTTGTGTAATGGAACCTCCGTAACTCCCATTTCAATACCTCGAACTAGAGCAGCACTACCGGTGGCAGTCTCCTCAGACAGCGGCAATACGTCCTCTAAAATAAATGAAAGACTAGCACCCGTATCCCGAAGAATTCGAACGGGCACAGGCTTATCCAAACTGGGAATGAACACAGTTCCACTATGCAGGAAAGGTCCATAACCGGTTATACAAAGACGAACATCAGAATTAGACTCGGACGTAATGCAGTCAAATTTTGGACTAGAATCAGCGGAAATCAACCCAACAGATTTTGTATCTGACTTTTTTTTAAGCACAGGGCAATTTGCAATTAAATGGCCTGAGGCCTTACAATAAAAACAAGCCCTATCATCAGCCAAAACAGCAGGTTTATAACTAAACGATGTACGGGGTGACACAGTAGATGAATAAACAGAAATTTTATCTCGTGGTTTCTCTTTAAATGAGACCTTATGCGTTAAAATGAAATCTTCAGCCAAAGTAGCTGCCTTGTGTAGCGTCTCTGCTTTTTGCTCACTTATATACATAGAAAGAGCAGAAGGTAAACAACTTTTAAATTCTTCCAAAAGAATTAATTGTCTAACCTGCTCTCTGCTCTCAGCTCTTTGAGACGCGCACCAACAATCAAACAAAATTTCCTTTTCACGCGCAAACTCAACATAAGTCTGATCCGGAAGTTTCGTGTAGTGTCTAAAACGCTGTCTATATGCCTGCGGGACTAACTCGTAAGCTTTTAATATAGCTGCTTTAACGATCTTATAATCAGCAGATTTCTCAATAGGCAACGAAGCATATATGTCTTGCGCCTTACCGGTAATCACGCATTGTAAGAGCAACGACCAGACATTTTCAGGCCACTTTAAGGAGACGGCAACTCGCTCAAAGTGACAAAAATATTTCTCAACGTCCTTTTCACAAAACGGAGGAACCATCCTCTGATATCGGCCAACATCAAACTCAGGGGCAGCGAGAGCAGCCTTAGCGCTCATCTCTAATTCCATTCGTTTCAGAGAAAACTCATGATCAAGCTCACGCTTTCGCAACTCTAATTTGGAATTCTCCAAGTCTATTTCTTTTTCCTTAAGTTCCAATTCTCTTAACCGAATAGTATTTTCACTTACTGAAGGACCAGCCACTTCCTCTAAAACACTAGTATTTTCTAACGACATTTGTAAAACGCCCAATTCAATCAAACAGCCTTTAAGGACGTTTCGCAAAGTTTCCTTCAAAGTCTTATACCTAGGAGCGATCTCAACTTTATAAGACTCTGCAATTTGTAACAACTGCTCTTTTGTACATGATAAAAGCAGTTCCTCAGAAGGAGACTCTCGAAATGTGTCAACTACCGAAATGTGTCATTTCGACGTACTTAACGCACTCAAAAACAAACAAACCAAAAAAAGAATAAATGAAATAATGGTTTCAAGAAAATAACTAAACCTAACCCACAAACTTCCTAAACAAATTAAACCACTAAATCATTTCTACAAAACTATACCTAACTAAGCCAATGAACTAAATTTAGCCCCGATCTAAAATGACCACAAAGGATAAAAACGAAATTAACTTACCGATTCCAACTGCAAAGTAACCAAAGGCAATCCCGCAACACGTATTTACCCCATTTAAACATTAAGTTATTTCCCTAGTCTTCAGTGGCGTTAGGGGCTCGAGGCAACTTTAAACACTGAACTCATGAACACCGCGCTCTGACCCAATTGACAGATCAGCCGCAGGTGAACTGAAGCGTGCCTCCACTCCGAATAACCACTAAAAATAAAAAAGGCAAAATAACAAAGTGGCAGGCTTAAACCTACCCGACGACTAAATAAATAGGGCAAATACTCACTTGGGACTCCAGTCGTTACTCAGACTAAAAAAAACAAAACAAAAACCCAAATCGCAATAAAGAAAATACGGACGAGCCCCCAATTATGTTACAGCCACTGCCATAACACAAGAGAGGAACAACACAAAGGCTCGATCGGATAGGAGTATTTATTACAATAACTCAATATATAAAGAAAGTGTGGGATAAATGAATCAAAAACAAAATAAGACAAACATAAAACAGTGCATATCCCCGTGTCTAGTCGGACGCTAAAGTGCCGCCAACCCATGACAGCTTGGCTTCCTTTAAGCGCACGCTGATGGTCCACAGCTGGAAGGAATCTGCGCAAACAAAACACAAATAATCGCATTTCCTGTCCCCTAGAGGGCAGACAGACAATTAAATAAATACAAATACATACACATGTAACAACGCACTATAAACTTTTGTCTTCATATCCGTTAAAGGATTGTTAGGCTGCATAGATCAGGTCAGCCGGAACCGGGAACACTTCCTATAACACCAGATGTACTCGTTACATCGGAAGAAGAATGGCGTCTACGCTAATTTTTTGTCTCTCTGCTTATCCCGAGGTTTACCAATTAACGTGATTGGCTGGATCCGGGCCGTGTCCGGGTCGGACGGGGAACCTGTGCCTGTGTGCGGCAGCAATGTGGCCCTGTGGTGTCGGCGGAGACTATGTTAACTAGCTCATCCTTTGTGAAGACCTTACCGACTCATCAGCCAGTGGTACATATCCCAACAAACCGTCCCATACCGGCGTGATCAAAAAGATCTTAAACTAGATGGAACTAGATTAAATATTTTGACTGTTGCGATTCCAAATCGGTTTAATGACCTGTAACTCTGCCTGAGTATCGGACAAGTGTTCACTGTTGGCCAGAGGAGAACTGATCCCGACTAAGCCTGGTTTCTCCCAAGGTTTTTTTCTCCATTTGTTGGAGTTTTGGTTCCTTGCCGCTGTTGCCTTTGGCTTGCTTAAGTTGGAGACACTTGCTTGATATTCAGCAGTGTTTTTGATATGCCCGCATTGGCGCCGTTGTATGTGAACTGAGCTGAGCCGGACGATTACGTCACTGTTTTCAGCAGTGCTGCTATACCTAAATTAACTAGACTAATAACTACTGATATTTGCAACGGAATGAATCAATAATATGTAGAATAGGCTGCACAATGACACCATTTTCCTATTAATGTAAAGCTGCTTTGCCACAATTTGCATTGTAAAAAGCGCTATATAAATAAAGATGACTTGACTTGAATAGAAAGTTCAAGATCAAGGACTGAAACATGTTCAATGGGTCAAATATTTGCTATTCTATGGCTAATGTCTCAACAGAAGGAATCAGCTGTGTAGAAATCGAAAGTTCAAAATCGAAGACTCTTGGGCCCGATATTAGCCCATTTGGTCAAATATGAACTTGTGAATGACCGATTTAACATCAGAAAGAGTCAATAAGTAGGTATAGAAATTTCAAGATCCATGACTGAAACATGTTCAATGGGTCAATTATTGTCTATGACTCTTTGGCCGGAAATAAGTCCATTCGGTCAAATATGGACTTCTGATTGGCTGATGTATCATCAGTCGGATTATATGAGTATGAAATGAAAGTTCAAGATTAAGGATCGAAACATGTTCAATGGGTAAAATATCGGCTACTCTAAGGCTAATGTATCACAATAAGGAATCAATTGGGTAGGAATAGAAAGTTCAAGATGAAGGACTGAAATATTTTCAGTGGGTCAAAAATTGGCTGAACTATCGCCAGGAGTCAATAGGGTAGATCTAAAAAGTTCAAAATAGACGACTCTTGGGCCCGATTTTAGCCCATTTTGTCATATATTGACTTTTGAATGACTGATGTAACATCAGAAGGAGTCAATAAGTAGGTATAGAAATTTCAAGATCCATGACTGGAACATGTTCAATGGGTCAAATATTGGCTACTCTATGGCTAATTTATCACCAGAAGGAGTCAATTGGGTAGAAATAGAAAGTTCAAAATCGACGACTCTTGGGCCCGATATTAGTACATTTGGTCAAATATGGATTTCTGAATGACTGACCTAAATCAGAAAGAGTCAATGAGTAGGTATAAAAATTTCAAGATCCATAACTGAAACATGTTCAATGGGTCAAATATTGGCTACTCTATGGATAATTTATCACTAGAAGGAGTCAATAGGGTAGAAACAGAAAGTTCAAAATCGATGACTCTTGGGCCCGATATTAGTCCATTTTGTCAAATATGGACTTGTGAATCAAAGAGTAGGTATGGAAATTTCAAGATCCCTGACTAAAACATGTCCAATGGGTAAAATATTGCCTACTCTAACGCTAATGTATCACAAGAAGGATACAAACACACGCTCACTCTTCAAGACATTCAACACACTCCTCTGTCCCCCTCCACCACCTCCCACCACATCTTTAACTGCTGATCAATTTGCCAATTTCTTCACCGACAAGACAACTTCCATCAGCAGCCAGTTCTCTGCACCACCCACACAGGAACTCAGCCCCTCCTCATTCACTAATTTTCTCTCTTCCTTCTCCCTTCTCACGGAGGCGGAAGTATCAAAACTTCTCCTCTCCACTCATCCCACCACCTGCCCTCTAGACCCCATCCCCTCACACCTTCTACAAGCCATCTCTCCCACTCTTTTACCAGCACTCACACACATTATTAACTCGTCTCTCCACACAGGCACTTTTCCTACCACATTCAAGCAGGCTCGAGTAACCCCACTGCTTAAAAAACCCACGCTAGACACATCACTCGTGGACAACTACAGACCTGTCTCTCTCCTACCATTCATATCAAAAACACTTGAACGAGTTGTATTCAACCAGGTGTCATCCTTCCTCACACAGAACGACCATCTGGACGTCAACCAATCTGGTTTCAAGAGCGGCCATTCAACAGAGACTGCGCTACTGTCTGTCACGGAATCCCTGCGGATTGCAAAGGCTGGTTCCAAATCATCTGTTCTCATCCTACTGGATCTATCTGCTGCCTTCGACACCGTAAACCATCAAATTCTTCTGTCCACCCTCTCGTCACTGGGCATCTCAGGTACTGCTCTTCAGTGGTTTGAGTCCTATCTCACAGGTAGGTCTTTCAGAGTTGCCTGGGGAGGGGAGGTATCCAAACCTCATGAACTGATCACTGGGGTTCCTCAGGGTTCAGTTCTTGGTCCCCTCCTATTCTCCATTTATACTACATCACTCCCATCATACAGGCACATAGTTTCTCCTACCACTGCTATGCTGATGACACACAACTCTACCTGTCCTTCCAACCAGATGATTCCACAGTAGCTGCACGGATCTCAAGCTGTCTGGCGGACATCTCGACGTGGATGGAAGAACACCACCTGCAGCTCAACCTGGCAAAGACTGAGCTTTTAGTCTTCCCTGCCACTCCTACTCTACAACACGACATTAACATACAGCTTGGTACAACCACCATTACCCCATCAAAGTCGGCCAGAAATCTTGGAGTTATCTTCGATGACCAACTGACCTTCAGAGACCACATCTCAAAGACGGCGCGGTCGTGCAGATTTGCACTTTGCAACATCAGGAAAATCCGTCCCTTCCTGACTGAGCACGCTACACAACTGCTTGTCCAGGCCCTGGTCATTTCAAGGCTTGATTACTGCAATGCTCTTCTGGCTGGTCTGCCGTCAAGTGCAATTAAACCTCTTCAAATGATCCAGAATGCTGCTGCACGTCTTGTCTGCAACGAGCCTAAGAGAGCCCACGTCACGCCCCTCTTCATCTCTTTGCACTGGCTACCCCTTGCTGCTCGCATCAAGTTCAAGGCGCTGATGCTTGCTTACAGATCCACCACAGGCTCTGCACCTTCCTACCTCCACACACTGCTTACAACGCTACGTCCCCACCAGAAGCCTGCGATCACTAAAGGAACGAAGGCTTGTGGTACCATCACAGAGAGGCACAAAATCACTCTCCAGAACATTCTCCTTCACTGCTCCCTGCTGGTGGAATGATCTCCCTACTTTCATCAGGAACGCAGAATCCCTGGCAATATTCAAGAGACAGCTGAAAACTCACCTCTTCCGTGAACACTTAATACCCTCATAAAAAAAATAAAAAAAACCCTATCCTTCCCCTTTTTCCCTTCCTACTCTAGCTTATGGTACTGAGCAATGCATGAAACTTGTATTGTGAGCACTTCCTGTGTTATTTGCCAATTCATGAAGCATCGCTTGTTTGTTTTCCTCACTTGTAAGTCGCTTTGGATAAAAGCGTCTGCTAAATGACTAAATGTAAATGTAAATGTAAGGAGTCAATTGTGTAGAAATAGAAAGTTCAAAATCGATGACTCTTGGGCCCGATATTAGTCCATTTTGTCAAATATGGTGTAAGGACCACCCGTCAGCCCAATGGCGGAATCTGACGGCCTGGCGAAGGTACAACGCGTGTATGTCTTTTCAGCGCCCACGTTAAATTCACATAAATTTTTAGGATTTAGTTTATGTTTTCCTTTAGCTGTTCGTTTAATCTGACTCCAATTGTAAACGATCTCTAATTGGTAATGTTTCTGATGTAACATTAATAGCTGATCGCGCGGTTAAGTATGAATTAATTTAGATCTTTGATTCTTTAATTTCTCTTAATTTCAATTATCCTTTCATTCGGGCGTCGGCCCGCAAAAAGACTATGGCCAGCTGGAAACCACGCCTTACGATCACATTCCGTTTAGTTTAGAATCAAAACAGAGGATATAGCGTTTACTAAAAAACACAAGTTATGGAATCGCCGCATACTTATTCTCATAAAAGTGCCATTCGATTTAGTCACAATACTATAACATGTTAAGTCATAATAGTCAGAAATCTAAAACCTTAATATCGTGCTCATGCTCCGTATACTACGATTTCAGTATGATCTATCCTAACACCCAGAAATGCGGAAGCCTCGAAAACCACATAAATCTACCGGTGATAATGATTTCAGACGAATTCAAAATAAATCAAGATGTAACAATTTATTTATCAGGTAAAAATGTATCAATGCCAATTACATAATTACACAATTATAAACCAATTCAAATACAACAAATACATAACATTAATTACTCAAAAGATTTCTCTAAGAGTATTTAAAAGTTATGCATACACACAGAGATGGTGGATGAAAGTCTTAAAGACATTCACCATCTCTATGCGGGGGTTCTGCTTACAGAATGTCCCGTCTTGCTGCTGTGTCTTTTCCCCTAAATACCCATACCAGAACAAAAGGACTGTAAATATTTGTTGCCCCCTCACCTGGTTTTTGGGGGAGAGGAGGTGGTTTTCTTGAAGAGAAAAGAGAACAGAATTCTCCTAAGTTTTCAAACTTTCTCATAATACTAGTGACTGCTGTGAAACTGAGACCATTTTACCAATCGCACTGAGACATTTAAAATGATACTAAACATGAAATTGGAAAATAATAGATTCACAAGATACATCATACATAGTACATATGCATTCTTGGAGAACTTCAGTGACTTGAATCAGGGGGGAGGAAGGGAGGGGGCTGGTCACATAGATGAGTGAGGACAGTTTGGGCAGGGTGTTGTCCTGTTCCTTTGAAGTCTTCTTTCCAGATGAGTTTTGCTGCTTTATTGCAGGATGCTTGATCTGAGCTTTATCTTAGCAGGAAAATCAAATCTTACAATGGACTTGTGAATGACTGACATAACATCAGAAAGAGTCAAAGAGTAGGTATGGAAATTTCAAGATCCATGACTGAAACATGTCCAATGGGTAAAATATTGGCTACTCTAAGGCTAATGTATCACAAGAAGGAGTCAATTGGGTAGGAATAGAAAGTTCAAGATCAAGGACTGAAATATTTTCAGTGGGTCAACAATTGGCTGAACTATCGCCAGAAGGAGTCAATAGGGTAGAACTAAAAAGTTCAAAATAGACGACTTTTGGGCCCGATATTAGTACATTTGGTTAAATATTGACTTTTGAATGACCGATGTAACATTAGAAGGAGTCAATAAGTAGGTATAGAAATTTCAAGATCCATGACTGAAACATGTTCAATGGGTCAAATATTGGCTACTCTATGGCTAATTTATCACCAGAAGGAGTCAATTGGGTAGAAATAGAAAGTTCAAAATCGACGACTCTTGGGCCCGATATTAGTACATTTGGTCAAATATGGATTTCTGAATGACTGACCTAAATTCAGAAAGAGTCAATGAGTAGGTATAAAAATTTCAAGATCCATAACTGAAACATGTCCAATGGGTCATATATTGGCTAGTCTATGGATAATTTATCACTAGAAGGAGTCAATAGGGTAGAAACAGAAAGTTCAAAATCGATGACTCTTGGGCCGGATATAAGTCCAATCGGTCAAATATGGACTTCTGATTGGCTGATGTATCATCAGTCGGATTCTATGAGTATGTATAGAAAGTTCAAGATCAAGGACTGAAACATGTTCAATGGGTCAAATATTGGCTACTCTATGGCTAATGTATCAACTGAAGGAATCAATTGTGTAGAAATAAACTTCTGATTGGCTAATGTATAATCAGTCGGATTCTAACACTGCAAAAACTGAAATCTAAGAAAGTTAAAAAAAGCTTATTTCTAGAAAATGTGTCTTGTTTTTTTGCCATTAAAGATAAATAGTCTTATAAAATACATTGCACATTAAACTATAAATCTTAATCTAAGAAAATTGATCTTCTTCGTTCTAGGCAAGTAAATGTTAACTCATTTTGAGCAAGATTTTACTAGAAACAAGTGATAGCTATAAAGCCCAATATTGGTGCATGTTCAGTTAGATTGTTATGCTAATTTTAAGA
Organism: Zacco platypus; assembly: GCA_038088235.1. Classification (NCBI taxonomy): domain Eukaryota; kingdom Metazoa; phylum Chordata; class Actinopteri; order Cypriniformes; family Xenocyprididae; genus Zacco; species Zacco platypus. The sequence continues at coordinate 1,416,651 of CM076068.1, forward strand.
CTGATACTACCCCTAAAAATTCTAATTTCAAGAACCTTGAGCAAGGATTTTTGTTTTCTTGTTTTTATAATGATTGAGTCTCTCAGTTTTTGAAAATTCATTTTAAGAAAAATTGCTTGTGTGAACAAAACACTTGGCTAAAAAGTGGTTTAATTCTGATTTATTTTGTATCAAAATAGAAATATTGAAAAATATTGCAAATGTTGTACCAACAACAACTTATTCAACATTACAGAATTTTCTGTAGCACAATCACATCTATTTCTCCCTGTCAAAACAGGCAGCACTTAACTTAACATGAGTATTAAAATATCCCCCAAGGAATATTCTGGGTTCATTACAGGCTATGCTCAATCAGCAGCATTTGTCGCATAACGTAAATTACCACAAAAATAAATAACTTTCAATTTTCTTCTTCAAAAAACGGTTCGATCAACATTATGCTACTGACAGAGCTTAACTTGTAACCCTAACATCACAATGATAAATAGAAGAAACAAATTTGTCATGTTTCAAATAAGTCAAAACACAAATTTATAGAACATACAAGTTTCTCACACATTTGAAGCTTTATGTTATTCGATCACATCCCCAAGGTACTATTTCATAGGAACATATGTCATGTCCTTGTGACTGAAACTGTAATACGATGTGAAGTCTACAAGGTCATCTGCATTTATGAGTTCAGTTCCCTCTGCCAGGTTGGGAACCTCAATTTTATAAGACATGTAGTCTCTGTCAAAACAGACAGTACTGTACCTCTGATACTCAAAACAATACAAAGATGAATTTATGACATAAATGCTCCTCACAAGTCCAAATTCAGGCAGGCTACTAGAATTTGCCATACACACAAGTAGTGTTTTTTCACAAATGTATTTGTTACCATTCAAAGTAATCCACTTAACAGACACTGCATGGTTTATCTGATCAACTCCAAAGTAGTCCTTTACTTTTCCTTTTAAATAGGGCATATTTTTTACTTCTGATACTGGTCCCAACACACATTCACTAGTAAAAATGGGGTGGTTAGAACTGTTCACATTCTGACAGCATTCAAACATTTGATTATGCTTAATCAAGGACTTGCAGACATTTTTAAAATTTAGTTTTGAAACCCATTTTTAAAAAAAAAACAATGTTTGGATTCAAATCGCATGCACATGTGACGGAGCATTGCAAAGATTTTTGGATGAGACAGTAATTGTTCTAAACTCTTTATCAGAGGTATATAATGGAAACATTTGTTTTTTATGCAGAGGTCTCTTCTTTTTTCTCTTTTTTTTGACAGCATACTGCTAATCCAACTGGAACTTCTTCTGCTTCCACAAAACTGAATTTTTCTTTTATGACACTGTCTTGCCTGTATGTTGTTGAAACTGCAGCAAATGGATCTTTAAAGCAGTCAAAGATTCCCAAAGCTTCTTGTTGAATCTCACTTTCTGAATGTCTGTTGAACACTGTTTGTAGCTGACTCCTCAAGCTGTTCAATAACTGAGCTTGATACTCCTGAACCGCTGCCACAACATCATTCACTCCGCTCTGAGGGGGGAAAGAAAAACCCACTTAATTAGCAGGTAGATATACTGAAAATTACATAATTAAGTAAGAACAAATCATTATGTGTCATTGTGAGTGTAGATATTTTTTTAAACCACCTGTCATAAAGACAACAATTTGGGTTTTTCTAGGAATCTGTCAAAAAAAAACTTTGAAAAACTAAAAACTTTGTTGTTTAATAGGCAAACAAACATGCTGAAACAACTAAAATATCAATTACAAAATATTATTTCACAAATAATAACCAAAAACCTTGATATTTTGTATGACCTCCTTTGGATTCATTGATTGTACTTTTATGTAATTGGGCATCTGAATAAAATAAACAAATAAAAATAATACTGTAATAAAGTGCTTTACTATTTTTGCGCCTTTCAGTGGCATGTCTGGACAGCACATCATCACTTGATAATTCATCATTCTACACACGAAAAACAAACAAACACCTTAACTGCATAATAATTGCATTAAATAAAAGACTGTGAAATGATAGTAACAATATAACATCAAAGGCTTGTTTGGAACGAGTAGAGTGGGGTTCGAATCTGAAGTTTCATTCAGCGCATCCTGTATTTCCAGATTCTGAGGCGATGGCAAACCGGAGTTACTGTTTAAGCCAGAAAACACTGTTTCGCCAGTATCAAAAGCACCAAAATGTTACTGCGGTCAAGCCAGCCGGCACCGCGAAATGCGTGGTCAATCTAGCCGCCACGATATTTCGTGGTTCGCGCATACACTGGGTATTACTGTAAGACCGTCAGAGAACTGATCTGAAAACAAGCAATCCTCTGTCGAAGCGATTTCACATTCAAGTATGCATTCAGGATGTCTTAATAAATGAAAATAAATAACTAAATACACAAATATTACAATTATTTATAGTAAATACAATATATAAAGCCCACTTTCACCTGAAAATGATAGTACACCTCACTGTAAAAAAAAAAAAAAAAAAAACTCCTAGTTTCCACAGATTCATATCACCTCAGGTGGAGAGGACACTGTCTCTCAGTGTCAACTGCACCTTTTCAGGACATTCTGATATTGCATTCCAAAATAAGAGCCCCCTAAAACTCATATATACGCTGGTTTGTCCATACATTCAAAAATTCTTAAAAAAAAAAAAAACTCCTAGCTTCCACAGATTCATTTCACCTTAGGTGGAGAGGACACCTTCTCACTGTGCCCACTGCACAGTTTCAGGACATTCTGATGTGGCATTCCAAAATAAGAGCCCCCTAAAACTCATATATATGCTGCTCTGTCCATGCATTCAAAAATTCTTAAAAAAAACCTCCTAGCTTCCACAGATTCATTTCACCTCAGGTGGAGACGACACCTTCTTACTGTGTCCACTGCACAGTTTCAGGACATTCTGATGTTGCATTCCAAAATAAGAGCCCCCTAAAACTCATATATATGCTGCTCTGTCCATACATTCAAAAATTCTTAAAAAAAAAAACTCCTAGCTTCCACAGATAAATTTCACCTCAGGTGGAGAGAACGTGTCTGCGCACGGAAAGTAAAGTATACCCAGGCCTTTACAGTGTCAAAATTACAAGAAATGCTGAGGTTGAATTTCCCATGAACATTTTTTAATTATTTTAATGCAATTGTTAGATCAAATTTTTTTTTCAAAAATAAAATACAGAAACTAATGAACAAAAATATTTTACAATAAAAATAAAAATAACATAATTTAAATAAAAATATATTTAACATTCATTTAATAGATATTTACGAACAAAAAGTGCAGTCCCAATTTTTAAGCCTGGCCTGTTTAATTTTCTTTTTTGTCATCCCAAGGCACTCCTCATGGTACCACCTCCACCTCTGTCACACTGGATCTAAAAGAAGTTAGAAATATCACTGAACTGCTACATACACAAATACATGGTTTAAATTGGTACAGATTTTCACTTTCCTATTTTCCTTTTACAAGTAAACTCAAAAACTCACCCACTTCGTCACAGGTTGTGCTCGTCCACTTGGCTCTTTCAGTGAGCACATTGAGCAGTGTTCTGTCTCATCAAACACTAAAGTATAAGAAATAAATACAAAGGTAGCACAAATCTAAGGTATTTATTGTTCAATTTCCATGTCCTTTTTAATTGAAAAATTTTACAAAATCAACATTACATCATTTATGTCATTCTGTACTAAACAACAACCACCGTGATTTTCGGTTAATTACTAAATTACTAATTGTAGCTTTTAAACCGTTTTAAAGTAGTATATTACCTGTAGTGAAAAAAATAATGTGTGTAACTTGTGTCAAGACATTCATTTTACCCCTTTTATTTTTGTGAACCACTTTATGTCACTGTATATCTATGGATTTGCTGTTTATGTCTCATTGCATGTATTGCATGTATTATGTCGTATTGCATGCAATACTTCCATGCTTTTAGGCCTCTGCATAGTCATCTGGAAATTGTGGTTGTTATTGGCCAGGCTTGTTTACTTGCATTGCCATGTTTTTCCCATTATCGATATTCCTTATCGATACTGCCTGCTCTGAATGTCATCTTTACTTTATTTGTAAAATATGTTTTTCCACTCCATGTTTATGATTGCATGTGCTGCATTAGAAGCCATTGCCAATAAACTCTATAAACACACTCTTATCAGTATTACTGTGTGGCTGTGTCTTTTTTGCTTGTTACCATTCTGCATAACACTGTTAAAGAATGACACTCTTTGGTGAAACAGTTACTATTTGTTAGCAATAAAACTTTTAACACATAAAATATTTTTATTTATTGTCCATTTTTTAAAATATTTACAGCTTTTTTAGGAACAATTTTATAACAGTTGTAAGCTCCTCTGTGTTGTGGGTCATATGTTGCCCTGAAATTACTGGTCACCACGGCTTCACAGGCCGTATTGTGTTGTTTGGACCCCTTTCCTTCATATTTATAATATTTTTTTTATATATGGCTGCCTCCTACACTATGCACATGGTTTCATATTTTTTGTTTAGTTTAAACTCTCTGAAACAGAAAATGTATTAACAACTTTTTGGTTTCATTCTTGACATAACATTGTTTTTCTTTATTTCCCAAATTTCTGTAATACATTAAGCTCTCTGCTAAAACACACTATTGATAGGTCCTCATGTAAAGTCTCTGATCATCATCCTGGATGATAGCCTTTGAGAAACTGTATTTAACTCACAGGTGAATTAAATGTAATAGACACCCCCTAATGCAGAGATATATATTACATAAATAACTGTGGGTACTATACGATTATTGTACATTGTAGTTTTAAATTAGGGCCCGAGCACCGATGGTGTGAGGACCCTATTGGAATTGTTCAGCTTATTCTTCTTCTTCTTCTTCTTCTTCTCCCAAATGAATTGCATTTTTCAGGACCTAAACATGCTTGAAAAGTCAGGAAACTTTGCACACGCATCAGAAGTGGTAAAAAATTAACATCTGTTATGGGTCTCAGAATTAGGCGTGGCAAAAAGGCTTGATAGAGCCACCTACAAATTATCAACAAAGTGCCCTTCAGAGCCCAATCCCTATAAAAGGCTGCTGGTACGAAATCTGAAAACCAACCGGAAGTCATATATTTAAATTTCTTTGCAAAGTTTGTGTAGTATTTTCTAAGCTCTTTTAAGCTGAGATACTTCTCTGACAACTGCACATTTTGTGGTAGCTTTAATGCAATAGTATACAACCTGTTATCTGTTCGTAATTTAGTTAATAAAGTTTGTGCACAATGCATAGTTGGTTCTGAGACATGATCTGTGAATAAATTTTCACTTAAATTATTTTTGATTCTGTTAAAAGTTTTAAACATGGTAAATGCTAAGAAAGAATTATTTTCCTGTGTCATTGGAAAGTACCCTTTCCTTAGAATCAATTAATAATCAATACTGAGTGTTCACAGGATGAACTGATTGATTGATTATAAATTTAATGTATCTACATAAATATAATCTGATTAACTGATTCAAATATTCATATAATGAGTTATGAATAATTATTAACATTTCCTCTTTCAGCTGATTTGCTACAGAGCCTTGTAACAATTCTAGCCTAATTTGCTAAATTGTTGACCACTAGAAGACATCTCTAAACTGGTGTGAACTCTTTCTTCACTCCACCGTGAAATTCTTTTTATAACCATCTATTTTCCTCTGAAACTGCATTACATATTGTTTTATCAAATTACAACTTCACTGAGTTTTAATTTAATAAAATATTTTTTCTACTACTGTTTTTATCTACACTTGACTTCTGCATTGTGTATTTGAATCCTGACCAGAGTCTAATCTAGAAAGATGCATTTTATTTTGTATCCCTCCACACAACAGACAAACACTTGCTTTACAAACCTGATTCTTTCAGTATCTGCAGAGCCATACTTTCTCTTTCTTGTCCCATTTCCTTTTTGGAGGTCCCAAATTTTAAAACTGGGACAGCCGGAAATGCCCTCATTATTGCCCTTGCCATCTAAACAAACAATAATATTTAAAGACATCATGTGGACTATATAAGACTCCAAAATAGGGCAGCATTTTCTAACTACAATACCCAAATTATTTTGTATTCAGTTCTTTTGTACAGTGAAGATGTGTACAATGTTGAAACCCAAAAATAACTTACTTTACTGAAGAAAAAAGAGAAATAGGTATTACAAAACTTCACATACCAAGATGACAATGACCCCACAGCTACTGGCATCCTGTTGTACTGGATGTGTCAGAACACCTCCTTTCCATTTTATGTCCACCCAGTCCGTTTTTCCATGGCAAGTTTTCCTCATCTGTAGGTATTCACTGCATGTGATGTATAACGGTAATATGTATTATATAGGGAAAGATCACAGAAAGCTTTTCTTTTCAATGATAACTATAATATGAATGTATAACTCTTATCATTATTGTGGAAAGTCTAAATACACCCAAGTAATTCTCTTAAAGTAATTTCATTTCTGAGTCTATATCAAAACAAAATATTTGCATCGCCTTTCCCAACACAATAGTCACAAGCACTCTGCTATAAGGTATGGAATATAAATAAATGCATAACTTTAATGTAATACAAAGTCTTTACAATATTTGTAATGACTTCATAAATTATGATCTAATTAATTTGACCATTAAGCATACTGGTGATAAATACTTGTGATGCAGGAAAAATATATGATATAGTGAATTCCCTTAAATGTTGGCCTGGCTATAGGGTTAATATTTGGTGTAACCCTTTTAGTAAATGTGAGTCACAGAATATGTATCAATATCACTGTGGGTGTTTTTATGTATCTTTAAACTGTGGGTGTTAACATGTACCATGAAATATAAATGTAAGATTTATAAATTATGCTATCAGTTCAAACACCTTAAATATACTAAAAAATAAATAAATAAAAAAGATTATATGGAGAGAGGTTGACCCCTCGTTACTACTCAGGGACAGAATTCTCTTCAGTGCTGCAAAACTATATGAAAATAGCCACGGAATGTGGCTTATGGACTTAATGAGTCATAAAATGAAAACCTGAATTTTTGGCCAGCATGAATGGAATCAGCTTCTTCTGTGTAGCTTCTGGAAGGATCTACCAGGTACACTGTGTGGTTGACAGCATTTATGTACTGAAAATGATAAGGGGAAAAATGCAACCTATATTCAGTATATTTTGTAATAATGCATCAGACACTGTAAATAATGACATATAGATATTCTGTTATTCACCAGAAGCTTCCAGTGGACCTTGCTGATGTTCACAAACGTAACAATCGCTTGGTAATTGTCAAAGTTGACCTAAAGAAGAAGTTAAATAATAACTACCTTTGATTTGTAAACCATCATTAGTACATTTAACTATCAAAAGCAATATGTAAATCTGGCCAATTCGCCGTAAATGTGGTATGTAGTGCTGCAAATGCTATTATCTTAATTTCCATTTGTAAGGCTCACAATATTTCCCCCTGCAAAAATACAAAGCAATTTTACATCCACACTGTAGTCCATGCAGCCATTGATTACCTTGGACAAACTGTGCCGGACAAGCTGCGAGCTTTCCCCACACAGAATCACCCATGCTGTGTAATGATTCATTACGTAAATGGACTTCCCCATTTCCAGCTGATTCACAGCGAGATGAAACAGGCACTCAATTATCTAAATGAGTAATGTGGAGGAAATGTTATTATTTCTATAAGTTTCATTATAAATTAAGAATACAATGTTAAGAAGAGATCAAACATATTATTGTTCCAATTTATTACTAATCACAAGATTAACATCATTGCATTTTTTACTCTGAATATGGTCCTTCTCTATTTCATCAGGTGTTGCATAGTCAATCTTCAGAAACCATTATTGATTTTAATGTGAAATATATATTTTTTTTAATTCAAAACAGTGGCATCAATTTTAGTTCCTGCAGCGTTACTAGGTAAATAGAAATGCATTTTATGACCACGTAAAGAGTAAAAAATGCAATTGGTCAGATCTCAGACACATTAATGTGATGACAATTTAGAAATTGTTTATCAGTTGTCATCATTCATTGATTGGTCTTAATTATTAATTACCTATCAAGCAACTGTCTTTGTCCTAAATTGACTTACTTACTGATTCATTAATATTTTTTTTTCCATATTAGCAAATAGTGGCAGCTGAAGTGTTAATATAGAACTACAGATTTATAATTGTAAAAATTAACTACAGCTTGTATAACTACATTTTTAAGAGAATGAAATGCACACTATACCTCGCCATATAACCACCGGTGTGGTTGAAGTGAACGGAGCTCTTTTTGACAGACAGTAATCATTTGTCCTATGTGTTGGGTGGGGATCACAGAAACCACAACCTCTGTGGCTTTTCTTTTCCACCAGTAGGAGAGCTGCATGCCATAAATTTAAACCAAATATGACAAATTTTTAAACATCAGGGTGAACGTGTTTCAGTTTGTTGTTGTTTTTTTTAACAAATATATCCTTCCTTTTGAATGTTCATACAAACAATAATCTGTAAAAGTTACTATTTAGAACTTTTGATACTAGAAAGCCCTCTTACTTGATGCTGTGGTGTTTCTGATGTATTGGATGGTTCCAGAATTACAGCCTTTCCATCCAGCCTTTCCATTTCTTCTTGGTCCCCCTGCAGGGATGAAGTAGGCTGTGGTGACTTTTGTTGCCCATTGGGATCCTTAGGCCCTGAGGACTCAACCTATCAACACTGTGTTTAAAAACAGATCAAATTCTTAAGGATCTTCATGCAACAGTGCTTCTGTTTGTCTTTTAATATCCTTTTTTAAATACGCTTTAAATACGTTAAAAAAAATTACAAGACTTGTTTGTAGATGTTTCAGTTGTAATTTACATTAATAGTTTTTATAAAAATGAATTACCACATATCAATATAATATTATGTAAAGATCTATGAGTAGTACACTATTTCGGATTGGCTCCAATTCCCTTGGTTGCAGTAGGGCTAAAAGTGTAATGTTAAGATTAAGATTATTACTATTAATTCTTTAGAAGCCATGACAGCTTTACAATTACAATATACCTTTTTTTTGGATTTCTTGAAAGGAAATGGCTTTCGGAGTGGTGTGACATATCTCCCCCTCTTTTTCTGCTGCCGTTCCTTCCACTTTTCTTGGTCCACTCTGTATATCTGAACAAAGTAAGGTATTGACGGAAGAAGTCATTGAGAATTGAAATAACTTTGTATGACTGTTTTAGATATCAATACATATAGTGGGATGACATACAAAATGTAATTGTATTTTTATATACTTTAAATTAAAAACTGTTACTCATCACATATTCAATTACACCTTTATTAAAGTATTCAAACCTTTCTTTTGAAAACTCTTTCAGAGTCTTCATACTCCTTCAGGAGAGCAGTGTGACTCAACTGATAGCGGGCCACAAAGTCATCAAGCCTAGTGAGCCGGCCAGAGGGAAATCCAATGTGCTTTAAATCCCACTGGCTCTTTTCCATGATTCCCTGGGTTTTGTTGTCCTCTGTTCTGTTATGAAAAAGGTATAAAACAGGTAAATTTGTAACATAATTTAGTTGTTAAAAACAATAAGCTTAGACAGAAAAAGGTTATGTTATGTTAAAAATATTATAATTACTTGTCTTGTCAGCTTTCTCAGGGAATTATATCTTTTAGAGCAGCGGTCCCCAACCTTTTTTGCGCCACGGACCGGTTTAATATCAGACAATATTTTCACGGACCGGCCTTTAAGGTGTGGCGGATAAAAACAACAAAATAAAATGGGGTATTTTTTTAAATATTATAATAAAATTATATATTTAATATAAAAATTTATAATAAAAATTATAATTATAATATTATTTATAATAATAAATTATCCAATGTGTAGGCTTACTCGCAACTTTATTAGCAGCGTCCTCGTAACATCGCGCCAACAACATAACAATAGGTTACTGTCGTAACCCCGGTTCTCTGAAACATCGAGTGGAGAGATCCACCTATGGGAAGGGCATCCGTACCTGACCTCTGCAGAAGCATCCAATTGCACCAAGTCTGGCTAGACAGACAGCGGCGCGCAGCCAATGTCAGGTAAGGCCCCACCCCCTTACCTGGGTACATATAGGCTGTGCGCGCCGTTATTCCTCAGCAAGTATATTCGCTTCTCGTGCGGCAAGCGGGGCAAAGCTGGTGGATCTCTCCACTCGATGTTTCAGAGAACCGGGGTTACGACAGTAACCTATTGTTCTCTTTCATCATCTCGTGTTCGAGATCCACCTATGGGAGAGACATGGACAGCTCCCCGATTGCCCAATACACTCACAGTGAGGTTCTGCGAGCCAGAAAAAGGACGGTCACCCCTAGGGGCGGTGCCTGACCCGTCCCATAATGAACCTCCAAGCAACCTGATATACACACACATCCCTGTAGTGCGCATACAGGACATGAAAATGCGTGAAGCACTCACATGTAAATGCACCCAACAACCCATGTGAAATACATACGGGCAGGAATGAAAATGCATGCTTGGTGACACGAACGTGTGCGGCCTGTTGGCCCGCCCTCCCCCGAACCCATACAGCGGTGACACTGAAAAGGGGAGAAGAAGGGGAGGTAACCGGGGGCTATGAAGACATCACCCCGAAAACAGAGTGTGCTACCGAGGATTTGGTGACATCCAGACGGTAGTAACGAACAAACGTATGGGGGGAGGCCCAGCTAGCAGCAGAGCAGATGTCCTGCAATGAAACCCCCTTGAACAAAGCCCAAGAAGCAGCTAAGCCCCTCGTAGAATGAGCTCTGATGTTCTCAGGGGGCTGCACACCCCTCGACTCGTAAGCCAGAGCAATCGCTTCCACAAGCCAGTGTGAAAGGCGTTGCTTAGATATGGGACCCCCTTGGCGGGGGGGTGCCCATGAAACAAAGAGCTGGTCGCTCCTGCGGAAAACGCTGGTCCTAGTTATATACGTTTGTAACGCGCGAACAGGACACAGAGCGTTTAACCTCTGATCCTCCTTAGAGGAAAAAGGTGGAGGATGAAAGGCGGACAGCTCCAACACCTCCACTGTAAATGCAGGGAAGCACTTAGGCATAAAAGCCGGGTCCGCTAAGAAAAACCTTATCTCCGCTAAGAGAGAATTTAGTGCACGCGGGATGAACTGAGAGCGTGTGCAGCTCACCGACACGTCTAGCTGAGGCCAGGGCCAAGAGCAAAGCCGTCTTGAAAGACAGCAGCTTCAGGGAAATATTTCCCAGGGGCTCAAAAGGAAATTGAGACAGAGCCTCCAGCACCACGGAGAGGTCCCACTCAGGAACAGTTCTCCTGATGACTGGCAAGGAACGACGGGCGCCCTTCATAAATCTGCAGATTAGAGGATGCTGCCCGACCGTTGAGCCCTCAAAACCTACATGACAGGCAGAAATAGCCGCCAAGTAGACTTTAATAGTGGAAAAAGACCTGCCTTTATCCATAAGGTCTTGCAGGAAACACAAAATATCAGGAACAGAGCACTGATATGATGTGAGACCACGCCCATCACACCACCCATCAAACACTTGCCACTTACAATCATACAGGGACCGTGTGGAAACTGCCCTGGCATTCTGTATAGTGGCAACCACACGCTGGGAGAGCCCTAGCGCATTTAAGTTTGCCCTCTCACGGGCCAGGCCCAGAGAGCCAACCTGTCTGGATGAGGGTGATAAATTTCCCCGTTCGCTTGAGACAATAAGTCTGTGCGGAGGGGGAGGCACCACGGCTGGGCATATAACAGAGGAATTATCTCTGCCAGCCACGGTGCTTTGGGCCACCTGGGTGCGATCAGAATGAGAGACAGACCCCGCTCTCTCACCCTGGCCAGCGTGGGAATTATCAGGCACAGGGGAGGAAAAGTATACAGCAGCACTTCGGGCCATGGGTGGGCCAGCGCGTCCACTCCGAGGGGCGCGTCCGCGTCCCTTAGCGAGAAGAACATAAGACAGTGGCTGTTTTCGCGCGAGGCGAATAGATCTACGGCTGCCTGTCCGAATCTCATCCAAATCAAACCCACTATCTGAGGGTGGAGTCGCCAATCTCCGTAGAGTGGGTTCCCCCTCGATAGAAGATCCGCGCCTCTGTTCAGAATCCCCGGAACATGAGTCGCGCGTAACGACAGGAAGAACCGCCCGCTCCACACTAAAAGCTTCTGAGCTAGAGCATGGAGCTTCGAAGAGCGCAACCCGCCCTGGCGATTGATATATGCTACTGCTGTGGTGTTGTCGCAGCGTACGATCACATGATGTCCCCGCAGACGAGGCAGAAAATGATTCAGAGCTTTCCAAATGGTCAAGAGCTCTAAATAATTTATGTGCGCTGAACGTAGTGTGTTTGGCCACACACCGTTCACCGTTCTGCCCTCCTGGGTGGCACCCCAGCCTGTCAGGGATGCGTCTGTCGTCACGACTTTCCGCAATATCACCGTCCCCAAAGGGATTCCCTGTGCGTAAAAGTCTGCGCTCCTCCAATGGCGCAAGGCCGCCGTGCAGGCGCGCGTCACTGTTACAGAGCGGAAAAGATCGCGTAACGGGCTGAAATGCAGTGATAACACCCATTTCATGAACGCCCTCATTCTCAGCAGTCCCAGAGGCAAAACCTGGATAGATGAAGCCATAAGACCCTGCAGTTTGAGACATGTGCGATATTGCACACTCGCTCCCTGTCTGAACTGTGACACACAATTCATTAGAGAGAGAATGCGCTCTTGCGAGAGGCGCGCTCGCATGGAAACTGAATTCAGCTCCAAGCCCAGGAAAATCACATTCTGACTGGGTGAAAGGTTGCTTTTGTTCGCATTTACCCTGAACCCGAGAGAAGTGATGTGAGAGAGCACACGACGGGTGTCCTGTAGCACTTTCACTTTCGATTCGGCTATGATGAGCCAATCGTCTATATAAGTCAGAATCCGCAGACCTGACATTCTCAGGGGCGCTAAGCCCGCTTCCGCACACAGACAGAAGGTCCGGGGACTTAATGCAAGCCCAAACGGGAGGACAGTGAATTCGTAACATGTGCCTTGATAGGCGAAACGAAGAAACTTCCTGTGTGGCGGATAAACGCTTATGTGGAAAAAAGCGTCTTTCAGATCGACCGATGTGAACCAGTCGTTCTGTTTTATTACTCGAGTCAGAGTGCCGTGGGTTAACATTCTGAACTTGTATTTCTTCAAATGTTTGTTCAACACTCGTAGGTCCAAAATAGGGCGGAGAGAACCGTCCTTCTTCGGAACCAGGAAATAGCGAGAATAAAAACCCTGATTTATCACGGTGGGGGGCACCACCTGAATTGCACCTTTTATTAGAAGGGAAGAGATTTCCTCTTTCAGGACGTGAGCGGCGCTCTCCTCCGTATGAGAGGGAAGGACACCGTTGAACCGCGGGGGTTTCATGACAAACTGCAGTCTGTAGCCCTGCATTATTGTGCGCATTACCCACTCGGGGGCCGAGACAGCCTGCCAGGCTGACTCGTAGCTCGCAAGTGTCCCCACCAGAGCCGAGGGAGCGCCGGCGTGCTCGCGAGCGCCCTGTCGGCTCATTGGTGATGCAATGGCGCCCTCTAGTGGACACACTAGGGGCGGCATGCAGGGGTTCTGCGAGATGTTCTCTCCCAACAGAGAGAGGTGATCTCTCTGCAGAGAGATGAACTCTCCCTGAAACAAATTCATATGATTTGTTGGTTATGTTTTGTTTTGTGTGTATTTTTTTGTGGGGCACACAGGGGCCGAAGCCTTTATTGGTTGGGAGAGGGGAACAAAGACTGTGCTTAGGGGCAACACTGCTTGAGAACTTCTCACAACCGACCCCCAAAACGTGGGGGTGAAACACACGGGCTGGGCAGCCGCGGGCAGGGGGCTGCTGCTCTGTGAAAGTGAAACCCTCCGTCTCTTGAACGGGGGCTCGGGGACATAGCGGGAGTCTAAAGAGCTTGCGGCTCGAGAACGTAGACTCGGCGCCCCCCTCGATCCGGCATCAGGCCGGCCGCTTGCGTTTCGGGTCGGGGAGGGGTTGGTTAGAGGGCTTCCCCGTCGCGGCCGCAGCGGGCGAAGCTCTGCCCCAAGGTTTTGCAGCAGGAGGGTTGTTCTGCCGCGGGGGGGGCTTGTTACGGGGCCTGTCCTTGCCCTGGTGGGGCGGTCGTCCCACGACGGGAGGGTTCGGCAACCGCGCAGGGGGCACCTGGCGAGGGGCCGTTTTCCTCGGAAGACATAATTTGAAAGCCTCGTCTTCTTTCTTTTTGTCATCGTAACGCTGCTGCATAAGCGCCACCGCGGGACCAAAGAGAGCCCGGCCGGGCTCGACCGGAGCGCCCGCGATGCGTCTTTTTCCGCTGTCGGGGAGCCCCGATAAGTTAAGCCAAAGAGCGCGTTCTCCCACCACCGAGAGCGCCATGGAGCGCCCGCAGGCTTGGACGGCCTGACGGGCATTGCGGAGGACGAGATCATTCACCGTGACGATCTCCTTCCAAAGGGCAGGGGAGGGGGTCCCTTTATCCAATTGCTGTCCCAAGTCGTCTAAAATTTCCGCCTGGTAAGCGGAAAGGAGCGAAGAGACATTGAGGGCCCTGACCGCCAATGCCGACGACTTACAAGCAGCTTGATGAATGGATGCAGAAAAACGATCCATTTTTCCCGGCAAAACCGGCTTCGGGGGGGCGAGCAGCCCGCCGTGGACGGGGTTTAGGTGTCTGGCAATAGAGGGCTCGATGGCGGGGGGGTCACCCATGCCGAGCGCCGCCATATCCTGAACCTCGAGGCCCGCGAGACCGTGTTTGAGTTGAAGGGGGTCACCCCAGTAATGCCTCATGTGTTTCGCGCACGCGGGGAGGACGGGAAAGAGCTGTTTCCTAGGGCCGGATGGCGGTCCCAGCAATTTGCCGTCGTAAATATCCCTCTCCTGGTCGGTGGCACTCTGTGGAGCCGGCCACTCAACGTTGAGACGAGCGGCCGCTCGTTCACATATTTCCAGGAGGATGTTAGCCAGGGGAGTGCTAGCGGGCGGGATGGCCTCCTCGTCCTCGGAAACTCCAAGCAGGCCCGCATCGTCGTCATCGCCGGAACCGGCCGGTTCGTCGGCAAACTGAATATTATCCCCGAAGATATCCTCTTCGGTGAACGCAGGATTGGGCTGGTCAGCCCAATTTAATGGTGTTGCGCCCCGGGAGGCCCCCGGTAGCGCAGCGTCATCACACTGTCCTCCATCCGAATCAGAAAGGCCGAGCTCGACGCACTGTGTCGCGGCCACTTTGAGACGGCGCCGGAGAAGCTTTTTAGGCAGCGAGAGACAATGGCTGCAGTTCTCTGGGATCTCCAAGGCCTCTTGCGCATGCTTGAGGCCCAAGCAGACCACACAGAAGGGGTGTGGATCCTTGGCGGTGATAAGCGCGCCGCACGCGGCCGGGCAGGCCTGTGATGCGCAGCCACCGGGAGATGCGGGAGGTTTAGAGTGAGACATATCCGTAGCGTAGTCAGTAGAGATATGGAGCGTGGGCGGCTCAGGACGCAAGAACAGCTTGAAGGGCTGAAGAAAAAATCTGTCACGTCCGGCGGAGGCTGATCAGATGATGTGTCCTCCTGAAGACTGAAGGTGAACAGACTAAATAACCCAAGCTGTGCAGAGATCGCGAGAAGCGAATGTTGACTGAGGAATAACGGCGCGCACAGCCTATATGTACCCATTTAAGGGGGTGGGGCCTTACCTGACATTGGCTGCGCGCCGCTGTCTGTCTAGCCAGACTTGGTGCAATTGGATGCTTCTGCAGAGGTCAGGTACGGATGCCCTTCCCATAGGTGGATCTCGAACACGAGATGATGAAAGAGAACATGAGTAACATCCTCTCTGCCCCCTAACGCTCTCTGGAGGGCTTGGTGCGTGTAAATCACCTGCTGCGATAAATCCATATTTCAAGTAGGACTCCTGGTATTGTCTGTTAAATGCAGCTTTTTTTTTCTTGGAAATCGTAGGCTCTTCTTCTATCTCCTCACTGGGCCGCTTTCCAGAGACGTTTGTTTTTTTACTCATTTTGCTAGCTTGTGTGTTTATTTTTAGCGGTAACGTATCACGTGACCTAAACAAGCATTGCTATGCGCCAAGAGTGAGTCATAGACGGATGTAACGGAGAGAATTTGAAGTTGTTCTGCCGCGGGGGGGGCTTGTTACGGGGCCTGTCCTTGCCCTGGTGGGGCGGTCGTCCCACGACGGGAGGGTTCGGCAACCGCGCAGGGGGCACCTGGCGAGGGGCCGTTTTCCTCGGAAGACATAATTTGAAAGCCTCGTCTTCTTTCTTTTTGTCATCGTAACGCTGCTGCATAAGCGCCACCGCGGGACCAAAGAGAGCCCGGCCGGGCTCGACCGGAGCGCCCGCGATGCGTCTTTTTCCGCTGTCGGGGAGCCCCGATAAGTTAAGCCAAAGAGCGCGTTCTCCCACCACCGAGAGCGCCATGGAGCGCCCGCAGGCTTGGACGGCCTGACGGGCATTGCGGAGGACGAGATCATTCACCGTGACGATCTCCTTCCAAAGGGCAGGGGAGGGGGTCCCTTTATCCAATTGCTGTCCCAAGTCGTCTAAAATTTCCGCCTGGTAAGCGGAAAGGAGCGAAGAGACATTGAGGGCCCTGACCGCCAATGCCGACGACTTACAAGCAGCTTGATGAATGGATGCAGAAAAACGATCCATTTTTCCCGGCAAAACCGGCTTCGGGGGGGCGAGCAGCCCGCCGTGGACGGGGTTTAGGTGTCTGGCAATAGAGGGCTCGATGGCGGGGGGGTCACCCATGCCGAGCGCCGCCATATCCTGAACCTCGAGGCCCGCGAGACCGTGTTTGAGTTGAAGGGGGTCACCCCAGTAATGCCTCATGTGTTTCGCGCACGCGGGGAGGACGGGAAAGAGCTGTTTCCTAGGGCCGGATGGCGGTCCCAGCAATTTGCCGTCGTAAATATCCCTCTCCTGGTCGGTGGCACTCTGTGGAGCCGGCCACTCAACGTTGAGACGAGCGGCCGCTCGTTCACATATTTCCAGGAGGATGTTAGCCAGGGGAGTGCTAGCGGGCGGGATGGCCTCCTCGTCCTCGGAAACTCCAAGCAGGCCCGCATCGTCGTCATCGCCGGAACCGGCCGGTTCGTCGGCAAACTGAATATTATCCCCGAAGATATCCTCTTCGGTGAACGCAGGATTGGGCTGGTCAGCCCAATTTAATGGTGTTGCGCCCCGGGAGGCCCCCGGTAGCGCAGCGTCATCACACTGTCCTCCATCCGAATCAGAAAGGCCGAGCTCGACGCACTGTGTCGCGGCCACTTTGAGACGGCGCCGGAGAAGCTTTTTAGGCAGCGAGAGACAATGGCTGCAGTTCTCTGGGATCTCCAAGGCCTCTTGCGCATGCTTGAGGCCCAAGCAGACCACACAGAAGGGGTGTGGATCCTTGGCGGTGATAAGCGCGCCGCACGCGGCCGGGCAGGCCTGTGATGCGCAGCCACCGGGAGATGCGGGAGGTTTAGAGTGAGACATATCCGTAGCGTAGTCAGTAGAGATATGGAGCGTGGGCGGCTCAGGACGCAAGAACAGCTTGAAGGGCTGAAGAAAAAATCTGTCACGTCCGGCGGAGGCTGATCAGATGATGTGTCCTCCTGAAGACTGAAGGTGAACAGACTAAATAACCCAAGCTGTGCAGAGATCGCGAGAAGCGAATGTTGACTGAGGAATAACGGCGCGCACAGCCTATATGTACCCATTTAAGGGGGTGGGGCCTTACCTGACATTGGCTGCGCGCCGCTGTCTGTCTAGCCAGACTTGGTGCAATTGGATGCTTCTGCAGAGGTCAGGTACGGATGCCCTTCCCATAGGTGGATCTCGAACACGAGATGATGAAAGAGAACATGAGTAACATCCTCTCTGCCCCCTAACGCTCTCTGGAGGGCTTGGTGCGTGTAAATCACCTGCTGCGATAAATCCATATTTCAAGTAGGACTCCTGGTATTGTCTGTTAAATGCAGCTTTTTTTTTCTTGGAAATCGTAGGCTCTTCTTCTATCTCCTCACTGGGCCGCTTTCCAGAGACGTTTGTTTTTTTACTCATTTTGCTAGCTTGTGTGTTTATTTTTAGCGGTAACGTATCACGTGACCTAAACAAGCATTGCTATGCGCCAAGAGTGAGTCATAGACGGATGTAACGGAGAGAATTTGAAGTTGAGATGCTGACTCGCGATCTTCGCAGTAGATCTGGCGCGTGCCAGAGAGAAATGCACATTTCATACACACATGCACTTTTTTTTTTGTTTTTTTTTTAATAAGTTATTTATTCTTTCTGTGCGGCCCGGTACCAAATGACCCACGGACCGGTACCGGTCCGCGGCCCGGGGGTTGGGGACCTCTGTTTTAGAGCACAGCTCGTATTGTGGTCCCTTCCGATGTCGTCCAAGGTCACCTTTGAACAAAAAGAAATAAAGCCATTTGTTTAATTTTCAGAAAACAAATCAAGATTTTTCTATCCAAAAAGAAACATGTTGATTAATTGCGGCAAACCTAGCATTATCCCGCTCCACAATCAAGCATATGGAAGAAGGTATTTACTGAGGTGATCGATAAGACCTGCAGTAATACAAATTTTGCTCTCCATGCTTGTCGAGTGGAGCATTGGCAATAATTGCCTTGTAATGTGTAGCAAACTTGTTGGTTCCTTTAATGTCCTAAATGTAATGTAACAATGTGTTATTAATCAGGTATGTTTGTAAATTGTAGGAGTTCATGCACAATTCAACAGAAGACATCAGTCGTCGTAAACAATAACCAATAAAAAATGACTGACAAAACTTTTACGAAGTTTCTGATTGGACCTTTTTGACAATGCCCATGTCCCTGGGCAGGAATACACTCCAGTATTACACAAGTCTTGTGTGACATGTACTTGGTGCCATTTGTTGTTGACGTTGTGTAGTTTTTTCAATTTTTTTATTTTTATTTTTTTGGCGGAGTACTTAAATTTTTTGGGTTACTGTTACAACACATCACACCTAGACCACACAATGCACATAAAAGAACCATTTCAATGATACAGGAAATTACCAGTTATTCAAAATACTGCTAAAATGACCATTGTCAGGGTTTTGTCTTTGTTTTCATTTTATTCAGTCTGTTTATCTATAGTTGACCCAGCTTTCCCATGTGTTCCTTAGTTTCATCTCATTCACCCGTTTGTCCACTCAGTTACTGATTAATTAGTGTTGTTGATCTGAAATTACAGCTTTTGTCCCCGTATAGTTGAATCACAGGACCGAACACCAAGTTGCCTTGCCAAGGAAAACTTTTATTGTGTGTCAGGAGAGAAGTTTATTCTATATCTTCAATGTGTCTCTCGTCTCTGCCCTTCTCTTCTCTGGGCTTTCTTCTTTAGGGCATCACTTCTCTAGCGGGTAGTGTGTTACATCGATCTTATATACCATGACTAGAGATCTTAAAATTCCATTTAAGGTAAAGAAACAAGTTGGTTTCTTTAAAATGGAACGTATACTTCATGCTTACACATTCTACTTCCTTATAGGGATTACTGTACATCATTAGATGTTTACATCATGGAGCCCCTGCTTCAACTGAAGCGTACAGTCTACAGTACACATTCCTGTGAATCCAAAAATCATCTCTTCTCCCCTGCATAACATGCAAACTCAACTCTCATGCATTACACTCTTTAAAATAGAATATATTTGATTATAATGATACATATAGATTATAATGATATCAAAACAATGAAATTTTAATCTTCAGTGTCTTCAGTTTGTGTCTGTAGGTAATTAGCTCCGTAAAGAAATTTCACTTCATAACTGTTTCTTTACAGTACATTGACTTGATAATGACAGTATTCCTTCACATCTTTGTGAAAATAAAACCATAAACGTAACAATGTAAACCTAATTTTGAAATTTACCTTCAAGCCCTCAGCATCACTTTTGGACTTGGTAGACACATCCAACGTAGTCCCTGTTCTCTGCAGCTGTGACTGCAAGTTTTTAAAGTGTTTCTCAACACTGGCCCCACAGGTTGGACTTGAGAACACAACTGCAGCACTTTGAACCATGTCATCAAGTTCTTTTAAAGTGCTTGCAGTTGTGAGGGAACCAAACACATGCATGGCCAGATGGTAGTGTTTTGGCGCACTGTGTAATGTAACAGAATAATTAGATTCAAGAACAAAACTGTTCTTCAAAGTAATATGTCAGCATAACATGATGTTTTTAAATTAAATTGTACAATTTATAGTACTGGTCAAAAGGATTTGGATGCTAAGAATTTTAAATGTTTTTAAAAGAAGTGTCTTCTAATCACTAAGGGTTCATTTATTTGATATAATACAGCAAAAAAAAAAATTAATATTGTGAAATATTATTACACTTTAAAACTAGTGTTTTCAATTTGAATATATTTTAAAATGCAATTTATGTCTGTGTTGGCAAAGCTGAACTTTCAGCATCATTAATCCATTCTCCAGAATTCATTGTAAAATGATGATTTGCTGCTCAAGAAACATTTATGATTATTAGCAATGGTGAAAACACTTTTTTCAAAATTATTTGATGATTATAAAGTTCAAAATAACATCATTTTTCTGAAATATATAGATTTTGCAACATTATCTCTATACTGTCACTTTTGATTTAATTTACTGCATCCTTGCTGAATACCCCCCCCCCCCCCACAAAAGCTTTCTGTTTAAGATAAATGATGTTCTTTTGAAATTTCATAAAATAAATAAATAATAATCATACATGTTTCTTGAGCAGTAAATCTTCATATTAGAATAATTTATGAAGGATCATGATCGTGTAAAAAAATTTCACATTAGTGTTTTTTTTGTATTTTGGATCAAATAAATGAAGCCATGGTGAGCAGACAAAACTTCTTTTAAAAACATAAAAAAAATCTTACCATCAAAAAAAATTTGACCAGTAATGTATGTGTATTATATCTCAATCTGCCCTTTATGTAATACTTGCTGCTCTATTGGAAATTAATTGTGTACATCATTATTCTAAGCATTTCACAGACAGAACTGATGTAGGCCACACTGCTAAGAGACTTTTAAAGTGTGTGCATTCTGGATAGACCTGTTCACATTGGTCACACTGGCAGTAACATTATTATGTTTTAGTATGAGGAAAAGAGATGTTGCTATGGTGTTATTCGGCCTAGCACATTAATGAAAGGTAATTCATCACATAGAATCTATATGAAGTTAACACTTAGCAGCTGACAGTAAAAGAAGACTGTCACAAACAGTATTTTCTTAATGTACATTACTTACTACTTTCTGCACATTTCCTTGGCATTCTTCATCACATGGCTAAGGCAACGATGAAGAATGGGTACCTCAAAATCTTCTTTTCTGCCTTTTCCACTTGCAATTTTGTAGTAGTGGTTAATGGTGTCATTCAGATTCTTCTTGGCAAATGACAGGCATATTGCCTGCATTAACACCATTGACCCATCACACATGATCATGATGGGTGACCGCATACCTTTCCTCCCAAAGCACCTTGCCACATCTGTTTGAAATGCTTCTAGAAAATAAGTAACTGAGGCCGTGGTGTGATCACAGGTAAGGTATGTGGCAACAGGTAATGGAGATGAATTTTTGCGGGGGTTTCTGACCACCAACTCATATACATAGAAAGGAGGAGAGCCTTTCTCTTTCCGCAGGATGCTGCCAGTCGCATCTAGATAAACAATGTCCTCCTGGCATCGCTCCTGATATATTTCAATCCCCCTGTGTGACCAAAGTAGAACCCCTTTTGGGTGTAACATTATTTTCTGGAGGACCTCATCAGGACTGTCTTTTTTCTTTTCAAGCATTATCTGAAGACTTATTATTTCATTACTGTGCTGCCGACTTCTCTGACGAGCTTCCCAAGATATTGTTTTGAGGACATTGCGACTTGGAGCCTCATCCCTACAGCCAGATTCCATTACATCTTCAGGTATTTTGTCTAATTTGCCAAGAAACATGGCTCGTGGGAGTTGTCTTTGTAAGTCTTGGCCCAGTGTGTTTCTGTCATGTGCTCTAACAGGTCTTCTTTTCAATTCTGTGAAATTATGAATGCTCGTTGCCCCTTGGTACTCTACTGTTGCCTTGAGGTCCTCTTCACTATCCACAGTAACTGTTACAGTGACAGGGCAATCCTCGAATGTACAGTAGCCAAGACAGGAGAATTCAGGGCTTGCTTGTATCGAACCCATAACCTTCAGACTGTGCCTTTTAAAAGCAATGGAACAGTATGGGTGTATGGTCCTCAGTCCTTTAGAAATTACATTGGTCCACTGGAGTCCTTTAAAGCTTCTTTTCTGTCTATGCTTCTTCAGTTTTTCCCACTCATTCCTTTCAATGAAAAAGAATGATGGGTTCTTTGGTAAGCTGATTTTTACAAATCCATCGTCATCGGATGGATTACTCATGGACCCCTTGAAAAAAAAATACAATGTTACTGTAAAATTTATTTCCTGAAAAAAAATGTGTGCAATTAGACTGTCAGGGAAACTGATTATGAGGGATGATGATTTCACAAACAAAACCTTTAATAACAGATTGAGAGCAGAATGTAAGTATATTAGCAAACACTAACTGAGAAGATGATGAAGAACTGTCCAAAGCTAGGTAAGATTGCACCACACACCATAGGGTCTAACATACATGTGGTTGATTTTAATGATTTAACGAGTTTAGACAATTCTTTACACTCCAATTGCAGTGAAGGAATGGCATTTTTCCTATGGTATACTTCAATGCACTAATGCGATACTGTAGTAGATGGTTGCATAGTTAGAATTTTCTCTCAACAATTTCAGCATTTCAAAAATGGCTGCTGCAAGGAGGCCTGATATGTTTGGCTTAAACAAGCCGTCAAAAATCATGAAAATCACTTGACATCCAAGCAGATAAGTGAAGTTTATGGCTTTATATGGACATTGAGATTTAACTTGCATGAGTATTTTCCGTTATTTTGATGTTTTGGGGCACTTTTGATAATACATGTCAAGAGTGTGAAAACCAGTCAAATTCAAAATGGAGGATGTCAAGAAAGCTCTGAGAGAACTGGCAAAGAAAATTGATGGAATGGCTGAAAATGTGGGCAAGATAAGCGGTTTGGTAGAGGATGTGAAGAAACTAAACAACCTACTTGCACAGAAGGATGAGAAAATTGCAGAGCTGGAGAAAAGAGTTGATGACTTGGAGCAATATACAAGAAAAGAAGATGTGGTCATCAGTGGCCTAAAAACAACACACCGCACTTACTCCAATGTCATCCGAGGGGAAAGCAGCGAAGTTGATATAACAGAGGGAGAAAAACAGACGCTGGAGGAGCAGGTGATTAAGTTCTTCAATAGAAGGGACATTTCTATTGAAGATTAAAATTTCATTGTTTTAATATTATTTATATTATAATCAAATGTATATTCTATTTGAAAGAGTGTAATGCATGAGAGTTGAGTGTAATGCATGATGTGCAGGAGAAGAAGAGATATTTTGGTTTCACAGGAATGTGTGCGTGTATTGTGAAGGGGAGTGCACACGTAGCACATGTTTCTGCTGATGCAGGAGAGGGGGGCTCCATGATGAAACAACTGATGTACAGTATTCCCTATAAGGAAGTAGAATGTGTAAGCATGAAGCATACGTGCTATTTTAAAGAAACCAACTTGTTTTTCTCAACCTTGTAAGGACTTGTATGATCTCTAGTCATGGTATATAAGATCAATGTAACACACTACCCGCTAGAGAAGTGATGCCCTAGAGAAGAAAAGCCCAGAGAAGAGAAGGGCAGAGACGAGAGACACATTGAAGAAATAGAATAAACTTCTCTCCTGACACACAATAAAGTTTTCCTTGGCAAGGCAACTTGGTGTTCGGTCCTGTGATTCAACTATACGGGGACAAAAGCTGTAATTTCAGATCAACAATTGGCGTCACGAACAGGATCTGCATTTCAGACATTTGTCTCAATCAATTAGTCAGGTAAGACATTTTCTTTCTCTTACAATTTTAAGTCTGCCTGAAGTATTTATGTATTGAGACAGTGCCTGAAACTGCTACAAAAAAGAACTGTGTTATTTAAACAAATGCCAGTTGTATTGCCAATGATTGTGTGTCAGATATAGTGCATTTTAAGTAATTTAATTTGATGAAATTTATTGTTGTTCTGATCAGTGGACCTCAAAAATATTTGAATGAAGCTGGGGTAAAAGTGGATCTTTTTTAGAAGAAAGACCATTTAGTCAAATTTTCGGGAGAATAAGCCGTAAAGCGATTTAGCAATTAGCTCGTGTGGCCGTGAGGTGGTCGGAATTTGGCGAGACTGCAAAAGGCAGAGTACACTCTAAAATTTTCCGTCACACCGAAGATCCGTTGGTACGGTGAGGGCACGAGTGGTGAAATTTAAGTATAAGGCGCCGTTTATACAAAAGGAGCTAGAATCGTGGGCATTCCGATATTGACAATAAGCTGTAAGGAGACTGATCTAAGTTCAACTAAAAGAATATAAAAAGAAATAAACAGAAAAAGGAAACAAAAAGAGGAAATTATAAGAGTATATAAGAATATATAAGAGCTAACTTTGTTTTATTTATTTTTTTTGTCTTCTGAGTTTTCAGACAGAGAGAGGGAGAAAGGGAGAGAGAGAGGGCCCCTCCCTTCAGCACACACACACATACATGCACACAGAGCTAAACATATCCCAGCCTCTGACATAGAATTATCTCTTTGGAATGGCAAACAACAGCTGTAATACTAAAGACATTTCAGTTTGGTATTTGGAAAAGAAGAATAAAAAGCAAGCTAAGTTTTTGAAGAATGGACTGGATGTTGATGCGTCTTTGGATGAACAATTTAGATGGTTCATGATCCAAAAAGACTCTGTCAAGCTGAAAGCCTTTCCAATACTGGCAGCCCACTGGATTGTGAAGCAAGGTGGAATTTTTTGCAGTCCTGATGGAAGTCCAGCTCCACTCGTTGAAGCAATGAAGCCTCAAGTTGAAGCATATAACAAGTTAAATAAAATCATGTCTGTTACATGTCAAGAAAAAGATAAAACAATTATTGATGATTCATTTGATCCAGATTGGACAAATATAATAGCAGAGGCTGAAAGAAAATATCTACAAGCACCAGTAGACTCAGCAAAAACTGTAATGCCTCCTCCATACAACCCAAAGTATCCAACTTTGCCTGAACAAAGTAAAGGTTCTGGCAAATCAAATGGAGTGCCAGTTGACAAGATATATGTTGCGTCTGCACAGGCAGCTCCAGTAATAACAAGATCCAAATCCACTCAGCCAAACAGAGACATGCTGCGATGCATACCAGCTCATAATGGATCTGACTGGGGTGATGACACAAGAGATGACGACATGATCACAGTTGATAAGGTCGGTCCTGAATTCTCTTCACCTTTTGTTAAAAAAGAAGAATTACAATCTGAAATGATGACTGAAGAAAGACCATTCACACCAGGAGAACGTCAAGCCATCCTAACAGCTTTACCTCCTCTAAAGCGACAAGATCCAAACACAGAGTTTTGGCGAGAATTAGATTCCTTGGTTGAAGCACATCAAATGCAAAAAGATGATGAATCTCCAGATGAATATGCCTTGCGTAAATGGAATGCTTATGAAAGATGGGCTTTATGTGCTAAGAAAGAGCCAGATAGAGATGATGTACAATTTATTGACACACTCGTGGACGGCTTTAGCTCAAAATACCAACAAGCCTTATCACTTGGAGTCAATCCAGGAGAAACATTTGATCAAATTATGCAATGGGCTGGTCATCTAGAGATGGCTATAAGATCAAACAAGGAAGAAGTAAACAAGCCAAATCGAAAAGGAGTGGCATTCGTCCAATCCAACATTGATACAGATAGAATGGTGAAGCTATGCCGTAACTGTGGAAAAATTGGCCACATTAGGAGAGACTGTTGGGCTAAGGGAGGCGGAGCAGAAGGTAAAGGTCCATCATTTAAACAGGTCAATGCGAAAAGCAACGGTGAAACTCCTCAAGGGAAGAAATGGACTGAAGCACAAGTTCGTCAGCTCCTTGAGGGAATTATGCGTCCGCAATAGGAATCAGCGGCCCCCTGTATAAGTAAGAAAAAAGATAATCGCCTTTTTATCCCTGCTTTAATAGGGGGCCATCTATGTGACTGCCTTCTCGATACAGGGGCAGCTATCTCCATAACTGATTTGAACCTACCTACAACACATGAAACTATAGAAGTTGAAGGAGTTGGAGGAGGTATCACAAAATTTCACAAAAGTATACCGGTTCCTCTGCAGATACATGAAGATGAAGTCTTGTGGACACCTTTCTGGGTGGGACCGAATTCACAAGGAAGTCTCATAGGTATGGACATTTTACCAATGTTAAACATGATCATATTTACTGACAGTCGTCAAGTTGCTACAACAGCTGGAATAATACCACACGAAGACCGTGCATGTAATATAAGTTCTATTGGTGTTGCAACACCCATCACCAGAGAATGGGAAAAAGAAGGTGTGTGGGGTCTTCTGTGCAGTTTATATCCAGATGTTTGGGCTAAACACAAATTAGATTGTGGAAAAGCTAATATTGACCCAGTTGTTATTGAGGGACCAACACATGCCCCTCATAAACAATACCCCATTCGACCAGAAGCAAGACAAGCAGTGGCAGAGATTGTGGCAGACTTGGAAGCTGAAGGAATTGTTCGGCAAGCTTCTTCAACAACCAACAGCCCTGTCTGGCCAGTCAGGAAATCAGACAACTCGTGGAGATTAACCATCGATTACACAAGACTCAACAGTGTAACACCAAAACCACATCCTATAGTAGCTAATCCTGCAACCATTCTGAATGACATTCCAGGAGATGCAAAAAACTTCACGGTCTTAGATGTGCTGTCGACTTTCTGGTCTATACCTATTGATGAAAAATCTCAAGAAAAATTGGCCTTTACAGTAGGCGCAAACCAGTATGTTTGGAACAGACTCCCACAAGGTCTTAACCTTTCTCCTGTTGTATTTCACAGAGCTCTGGATCAATTCTTAACAGAGCGGAAAGCTGAAATTGAGAGTTCGGGAAGTGTTTGCCTCCAATATGTTGATGACTTGTTGATTGCAAGCCCAGATGAAAACAGCCATATATCTGCATTAAATATCACTCTGCAAGCTCTAAGGAAAGGTGGATTCAAGGTAAACCCTGACAAAGCTCAGCTGGCCAAAACTAGAGTTATCTATTTAGGCCAAGAAATATCTGCTGAGGGAAGAAGAATGACAACAGAGCGTGTAGAGGCCTTACGACAACTTCCAAAGCCTTTGACGGTTACAGGAATGCGAAAGGTAATGGGACTTTTCAATTACTGTCGTCAATATATACCTGATTTCGCCAGTATCACTAGTCCTCTCATCGACTTGTATAAAGGAGGAAAACCTGGAGTGGAAAAGATAGAGTGGACAACAGAAGCTGAGGAAGCGTTTACTTCCATGAAAGAGAAACTGATTTCAGCTCCAGCCTTGGGACTCCCTGATGGTCGTTTGCCCTTTCATCTGTGGACCAGGGTAGGGGATGAGACATACTCAGCAGTGTTGTGTCAAAAACCTGGTGATCGTTACAAACCAGTTGGGTACTTTTCCACAAAGATTCCTGTCACCATGATAGGTCAACCACGATGTATACAAGCTCTCGATGGTGCCACGTGGGCAGTGAACGCTGTGGAAAATTTGATAGGTGCACAAACTATCATATTACACACTCCACACAGTATAGTGACACTGTTGAACAACACCAACATCAAAACAATCACTGATGCGAGGAGAGCAAAATGGGAAGTAGCCCTGCTCAACAAGGACTTGAGAGTGGAAATCATCAGAGACACTTCTCTTAACCCCGCAACAATGATGTTGGAACCACATGAGGGAATACCACATGAGTGTGAAAAACAGGTAGAAGAGGAAAGCCTTGGCCCAGTTAATCCAATACCTCTTGAAAGTCCAGATAAAGAGCTATGGGTCGATGGATCCAGTTACTACATCGATGGAAAACGACACACTGGATGGGCTGTAGTAAAGGCTGATGGAACCGTTGTGAAAAAGGGAGCTCTTCCGGGGCAATTTTCAGCACAAGTAGCTGAGCTCATAGCACTCACGGAAGCTCTTGAACTATCAGAAGGAGATCGAGTCAACATCTACACAGATAGTCGTTATGCTTTCGGTGTGGTTCATGACTACCTTGCCCTCTGGAAAAGACGTGGACTCATCACTAGTAGTGGGGGCGAAATACAGCATGCCTCCATAATTCGTCGGTTGATTACAGCATGTCACTTACCGAGAGAAGCCGCCGTAGTCAAGGTAAAATCACATCAATCTGACAAGTCCAAAGAAAGTCAAGGAAATGCGGCAGCAGATGCAGCAGCTAGAGAAGCAGCTTTACTTTCCCCTACTCCTATCACCTTGGTTCAGGAAAGAAGAAAGGACAATCCTGAGCTCCAACTTCTGTCATATCTCACAGAAACGGATGAAGAAAAGGAACAGTGGATAAAAGTGGGAGCGAAGGAAGATGATCAAGGTATCTGGAGAATTCCAACAGGACAAGTAGTGATGCCTATTGGAACAAGGAAAGAACTGATGCAGCTGTATCATGGTAAGGTGCATGCTGGAGCAAAAGCAATGAAAGCTTAAATCAGTGAGACTTGGTGGTGGCCACGAATGATGAGAGACATTGATGATTATTGTAGGAGATGTTTGATTTGCATGAAAGCAAATGTGGGAAAGTCTGTCAAGGTGCGAATGTCACATGCACCTAGACCAACAGGGCCATGGACACATCTCCAAATTGATTTCACAGGACCATTGTCACCCAGTGGAGGGTATCAGTACATTCTAGTAATCATTGATCGATTTACTAGATGGGTGGAAGCATTCCCAACAAAAACTTGCACAGCTGAAGCTGTAGCCCGAGTAATGGTGGAAGAAGTGTTTCCTCGCTGGGGCCTTCCATATGAGATTGATTCAGACAATGGAACCCATTTCACTGGAAAATTGATGAAGGAAGCAATGAAACTGATGGGGATTAAACAGAGATTCCACATTCCCTATAGGCCACAAAGTTCGGGTATGATTGAACGATCAAATCGAACTTTGAAAACATCCCTTACTAAAGCTATTCTGCAGACTGGCCAAGGTTGGCACAAATTGTTACCCGCTATATTGTGGAACTTAAGAGCAACTCCAAACAGAGTAACGGGACTAACCCCTTTTGAACTGATGACTGGAAGAGCAATGGTCCTACCTCCTGATGCTCCGCCGCCAGCGGGAACAGGAGGGGATTCTACGTTGTTCCAAGAAAAGTTAAGACGGTATCTCACAATGCTGGACAAAGCTACCAAAGAAAACAACCAGAAAGTGCGAGAAGCCCAGCAGCAGTGGGATGAAAAACACACCACTACTGATATTCCACACATTCCCGAGTTAGGCAGTTTTGTTATGGTCAAACGTATTCCTAGGAAAGGTTTAGAGCCTAGGTGGGAAGGACCGTACGAGATACTTCTAACAACAGACACGAGTGTGTGTCTTAAAGGGAAGGGGGTGGGAACAGATAGATGGTATCATTGGTCGCAAGTCAAACCTTGTCTAGTGAATGAACAAAATGAGGACGATAGCTTATGGCCAGAAAATGAGCATTGTTCGTCCATCAGTTTTAAAACTTGGATAACAAAGGAATGATGTTTAATTATTTCTCTGCTTCCTTTTCAGGAATCAATTCCATTGGCTCCTGATCCATTTTGCGTTGAAATTCTCTATCCTCTTTATTTGGGTGGAATTCATAATGAACTCTTTGAAATGGTTAAGAGAGTTAAAGAGAGTGTTAAAGCAGCTCAAGAGGAGGGAATTCAAGCAATAGGTCATGTAGTCGTAGCAAATGGAATAGCTCAATTGATGTCTGAAAGAAAATTAACACAAATTCCAGGGAATTTATCATGGTCAGATTTGATAGTTTTGACTATGGTAGGAGTTCTTGTGTTTATGCTCGTAATAAACATTACCATATGTGTTACTAGACGAAGAAGTACTGAACCTATTAAATTGGTTATTTCTAACCAAATGGATAAGGTCGAGAATGGAAAATATAGGGTGAAATAGGAGATTTCATACACTACATACAAAACACAACCCCACAAACAATTAACACCTGCTTACTGATTTACACCCCAAGGGATAGGATTCTTTAACATCAACTTTTATGTTAGTTTGTTATTTTGGCCAGGAACTGGAGGAGTTCAGGTACCGGACGAGTCCAGGCACTGGTGAAGACTTATTAGTTTTTCCTTTCCTTTAGGAAGCTGGGGTTCATTTTAAATGCATACACCTAGACATAATTACACACATAGTATGCGGGAACATATCACGGGTTGGGGTCATTTTCTTTTGTTTGTTTTATTCCCATTTCCTTATGTTTCTATTCTTTTGTCCTTTGTATGTCTTTTCTTGGTCTGCTATTTCTCTCCTCACTATCTCTCCATTAGGTTGGTGATGGTGTGGAACTTGACGGCCGTAGTTCCAGTGGAGGGAGATGAAGATTAAAATTTCATTGTTTTAATATTATTTATATTATAATCAAATGTATATTCTATTTGAAAGAGTGTAATGCATGAGAGTTGAGTGTAATGCATGATGTGCAGGAGAAGAAGAGATATTTTGGTTTCACAGGAATGTGTGCGTGTATTGTGAAGGGGAGTGCACACGTAGCACATGTTTCTGCTGATGCAGGAGAGGGGGGCTCCATGATGAAACAACTGATGTACAGTATTCCCTATAAGGAAGTAGAATGTGTAAGCATGAAGCATACGTGCTATTTTAAAGAAACCAACTTGTTTTTCTCAACCTTGTAAGGACTTGTATGATCTCTAGTCATGGTATATAAGATCAATGTAACACACTACCCGCTAGAGAAGTGATGCCCTAGAGAAGAAAAGCCCAGAGAAGAGAAGGGCAGAGACGAGAGACACATTGAAGAAATAGAATAAACTTCTCTCCTGACACACAATAAAGTTTTCCTTGGCAAGGCAACTTGGTATTCGGTCTTGTGATTCAACTATACGGGGACAAAAGCTGTAATTTCAGATCAACACTATTCACAAGGAGAGTATCGCTGCTTGCTATACCCTCCCCAAAAGAAATGGACAAATGGAAAGAACCATCATTTTGAGATTTGTAAACAGAAAACAGAAAATAGAACTATTGAAACAAGGAAAAAAGCTAAAGGACACGCAGGTGTATGTGAATGAACATCTCACGAAAAGGAATGCTGAAATAGCTAAATATGCAAGGGCACTGAAGAAACAAAGGAAAATCCATTCAACTTGGACAAGGGATTGCAAAATTTGGATACGTACAAATCCTTTATCTGGTGAGGAGATGAAGGTCCTGCTAATCCAGGACCTTAAAGACCTGGAGAAATATGGCATTGTTTAGCCAACAAGAACATTCTCTTGAGGCCCAGATTTATCTGATAGAGGTTTGTTTCACACATAAAGAGCCCAACTTGGTGGTGGTGAGCAGATCTACACTTACTTGGAACAACCCTGCTATAAATTCTGAAGGTTTTTTTCTCTCTTTTTGGTTGAGATTGAGGGTTGACTTATTGTTTTTCCAAGTGCATTTCTTTATGTTCCAGAGACTTATATTGAACTCACTTTCCTATTACAATATGCCTACCTGTCGACATTTTATATTACAACTTTTCAAAATTGTTTTTGTTATTTTTTTTTTTTTGTTGTTGTTGGATTTCTCTTGGATGAATTGCTCTATTATTGCTTTTATTGGTGTGTATGTGCACTGATCAGAATGTGTGAGATTGGGAAGAATGTTCGCGATCACATTGAACAATTACTATGCAGGAACGAGATATAGACCCGGAAAGTAATTTTTTTGACCAAGTTACTAGAAATTGTTTTTATTATACTGAACCCCAATTTAAGGAAAAATTCAACTTGGAGAATGGTATATCAATTGTACATTTTAACAGCAGGAGTCTATATGCAAACTTTGATAAGATCAGAGACTATTTGCAACATAATACCATGCAATTTAATATAGTCGCTATTTCTGAGAGCTGGCTCAGTCATGACAAAGGGATTCATTTTGAACTAGAAGGCTATCAATTACATTTTGTGAATAGAGTAAACAAAAGGGGTGGGGGAGTTGCAATGTTTGTGGATAATAGGTTAAAGTATATGATTGTTGAAAGTATGACGACTGTTATTGATGACATTTGTGAGTGTATAACGGTGGAAATCGATATGGGTAAAATGAAGAATGTTATCGTTAGTTGTGTTTATAGAGCACCCAACTCTGGCATTGAAAGTTTTAAAGAAGTGTTTGAGGCCATGGTTTTGAATGCCAAGCAGAAGGTTGCCTATTTTTGTGGGGATTATAATATAGATTTCTTAAATCCGAGTAAATCACCTGCAATAGAAGAGTTTACAGATGCAATGTACAGTGCAGGCCTATATCCATGTATAACCGAGCCGAATTACCACCCACTCAGCAACAGTAATAGATAATATCTTTACAAATAACATTAGTAATTTAGAAAGTGGATTGTTAATAAATGATATCACTGACCATCTGCCAATATTTGTACTCCATGAATGCAAACACTATAACTTAGATACCAGCAAAATAAATATACAGAGGAGATTAAGAACAGATTACACCCTGAATAAATTAAAAAATGACTTGTTAGCTCAAGACTGGAAGCATGTTTATGAAGAAGGGGATGTTGACTTAGCTTATAGCTCATTTCTAAATACCTTTTTGACTTTGTATTATAAAAATTGTCCAAGCCAGCAATCAGAGATAACATCTAAACGTCCATATAAACCCTGGGTTACAAGGGGTCTGATGAACGCTTGCAAAAAAAAGAATACTTTATATAAAGACTTTGTTAAACATAGAACTGAAGAGAAAGAAATCAAATATAAGACATATAAAAATAAATTAACAGCTATCTTAAGAAAATGTAAAAAAGACTATTATAGTAGATTGCTGGAAACTAATAAAAACAATATAAAGGGTACGTGGAACATTTTAAATTCAATTATTAGAAGGAAAAAAACAAGTACTGGATTTCCAAACGAATTTATTCATAATGGTAAAATAATTAAAAACATGGATGATGTCGTGGCTGGCTTCAATGGATTTTTTGTGAACGTAGGCCCTAATTTGGCTGATGAGATAATACCTCCACAAAAGGGCGATGTCCCACAATTTTTTGAAGAAAGAAATCCAGCAACTATTTTTTTGAGAGATACTGATAAAACCGAAGTACTTGATATTGTTAATACGTTTAAGAATAAAACGTCAAGAGACTGTAATGATATTGATATGTTTTTAATTAAACAATTAATTGTAGCAATAGTAGATCCCATAGTATATATCTCCAATCTCTCTCTGAAATTGGGTTCTTTTCCCACAAATATGAAAATAGCTAAAGTCGTCCCTATCTTTAAAGCTGGTGAACAGAATCTTTACACTAACTATAGGCCAATTTCACTGCTTCCCCAATTTTCTAAAATTCTGGAGAAGATATTCTCCATCAGATTGGACAGTTTTATTGATAAATATGGGATCTTAACTGATAGTCAATATGGTTTTAGATCAAATCGTTCTACATCTCTGGCTCTAATTGACCTGGTGGAAGAATTAACAACTAGTATTGATGACAAGAAGTTTTCTATAGGAGTATTTATTGACCTTAAAAAGGCTTTTGATACAATAGATCATCATATTTTGCTTCAAAAATTGGAAATGTATGGAATTAGGGGAATAGGGCTAAATTGGATAAAAAGCTATTTAGAACATAGACAACAATTTGTGCAGATAGGAGAGGAAAAGTCGAAGCTCCAAAATACAATATATGGTGTACCACAAGGTTCAATACTAGGACCAAAATTATTTATATTATACATAAATGATATTGTCAAAACTTCTGATTTGTTGAAATTTGTAATCTTTGCAGATGATACAAATATATTCTGTGAAGGAGAGAATCTCCAACATCTGTTGAAGATTGTCTCTGAAGAGTTGGGTAAGCTTAAATTGTGGTTTGATTTAAATAAATTATCTCTTAATGTAAAGAAAACTAAATTTATGATTTTTGGGAAACGTAGAATTCCTGAAGATTTAACTATTGAAGTACTGTGTGATAACACCAGATTAGAAAGAGTCTATGAAAACTCCTTTTTAGGAGTAATAATTGATCATAAGCTCTGCTGGAAACCACAAGTCAATTGTATCAGTTCTAAATTGGCAAAGATCAATGGTATATTTTGTAAAGTGAGACACATATTGAACCAGGAAACAATGTATATTTTATACTGCGCGCTTTTTCTTCCTTATTTGTACTACTGTACAGAAGTGTGGGGCAATACCTATAAAACCACCCTTAAGACGATATGCACTATGCAGAAAAAGGCAATTAGAATTGTCTGCAATGTTGGCTATCATGCACATACAAATGATTTATTTTTAAAATTGCAAACATTAAAATTTAAAGATATAGTGGATCTTAAGACCACACAAATTATGTACAAAGCTAAAAACAAAGTACTCCCTAGTAATATTCAAAAATGGTTTAAGGAAAGAGATAGTAGATACAATTTAAGAAGGAGAGGAAATCTCTCTCAATCAATGGCACGCACTACACTCAAAAGCATGTGCATATCTGTCAACGGGGTGAGGCTGTGGAATAATTTACCTGTAACAATTAAGGAAAGTAAACATATTGTGCAATTCAAAAGAAGGTTTAAAATGTCTATATTAGAAAAGTATATAAATTAAGGTGGACATGGGACAAATGTCTCATTTCCTCTTCAAGAGGTCGAGTTGAATTACAATACAGTCTGTTTCTTGCCATTTTGTATATATTTAAATTGTTATTATTATTGTTATTTTTCTTTATTTCTATTTCTATTTTTTATATACTGTATTGTGTGATTTATTTCCAGATAAATGTACTTCAAATGATGAAATTTTTTTCTCAATAAGGATAAATTATGATATTTTGTAAAGAGTAAACAGTAGCCGTTTCAAAGCTAGATGTGTAAAAGGGGAAGGCAAATATAAGTTAGCTTCTTCCTTCTCCCTTTTTGTTTCTTTTCTTTTGAACATGCTGAGACTTTTGTTTTTATTATTTTTTTTTGTTAAAATATGTTTTGTTACTAATGATCATGTTCTGAAGAGGAAAAAGAAAAGAAAGAAAATAAATTTATTCATTCATTCATTCATTCTAATATTATCAACCTTGCAAGTAAAGAATTTCATAAAGTCATTCCTGCTGTGCCGTTTGGATACGTCAGAAGTTGAGGCTTTGTTTCTCGTTAATCATAAAAAAATTAGTCCAGGTAAGTATCACATAGGCAATTATATCAGGTATGTTAATCATCCAATTGATCCGAGTGTTCTAGTCTTAGGCCTGACCGAGATAAGTGTGTGGAGGAAGCCTAAATGGAGTGGAACTGATGAGGGTGAATAATGGTAGATGTGTAGGATTGTGAAGTGTGTGCAGGTGGGAAGCAGGAAAGATTCTGGGAAATGTAGTGCAATTGTGACAGGTGAATTGTGACAATACTGTAACAATTTATTTTACTATAGCTTAGCCTTTTTTTTTATTCTATTTTTTTAATTTGGTATTTGGAAGACAATTTATTTGATCATTTTTATATTTATTACCAAGCTATATTCCTTGCAAAATATGTGTGGAACATGTAATTCTTCTTTTTCCCACATTGTAATTCCAACATCAAAACTACAAGGAATAATAAAATATCCTGGCTGTGTCTTTTTGACAGAGAGACAAGCAAAGTTTGGCATTAGAGGGTAGGAAGCCATACGTGAAACTGGTGTGAATTCAAACACTGAAGACTAACTTGTACTTGAGACTTGTGCTTTTCATCTTCAGCCGCACTCTCACTGGCCACAGATGGCAGAGGAGACAGGGAATATCCTGGCTGTATCTTTTTTACAAATAATCATGATGTTTCAAATTATTTTCAAAATGTAAACATTTCAAAAAGTTTAAATATGGGGATGTGTAAGCCCTGATTTGACTGTGTCTATGATATCGATTTGTGTGTGTGAGTGTGTATTTGTGTGTAAATTTTTATAGTTTGTTGTCAGGAACATGACAGGCAATGAAACAAAGTAATGCTCACCTTATGAAATACAGTTTGCAGTCTGTAGCGATTGTTTTTAGTGTTTGCAATGGCAAGTGCAATGCACGCTTGTCCCCAGAGACCCTCTTTATGTGTGACATTATCATCAACGTTTCTGAGATTCTTTTTCAGAAGTTCGACTGTCTCCACAATTTCATCGTCTACTATACGTTTGGTTTTGTTCTATTGGGGAAAATAATGCATTAATACAAACAAATAATATAGTCGGACATAGTGATTGCACTAAATGTACTTTCACGGATGTACTAGTTAACGATTGAAGCACTCACCCCAAATAACCTGAATGAGTGCACTCTGGATAAAATCAAAAGGGGAAGACATTAGGATGACAGCATATATATTGTAGTAACACTTTAGAATACTGTTCTGTCATTAATGCATAATTACACAGGATCAAATGATTAACACACTATTTACATTCTAGTAAATACTATTAACTAACAAGAAACTAATATTTTACAAATTAGCAAGTAATAGTGCTTTGTCGAATCTGGTAGTTCACTATTAGATAAACAATATTATTACAATATAACAAAATTAAGAATTATTACTTATTTATTAAAAAAGAAATATACAGGTTCATAATTCTTGAGTGTAACATAATGCATAATTAATTTTAAGACAAAGGTAACGCGCTAGTAGTGACTGCAGTATAACCATATCCTTCAGAAGGAGCTATTAATTATTTTAATCAGTACTCTAAAGTGGAAAAATTACCAAAACGTCAAAAACTTAGTCAGTATTTAGGAGTTATCCGGCTTTTCACTTTAAAGTACTGTTTCAAACAATTAGTAATTCTCTCAGGAGGAATTGGTAATATTTTAGTCATTACTAGTTGGTTACCATGATCTTCACTTTTTAAGCAATTATACATTAATCATTACAACAAACTTAACAATGAACCTGTATAGATCTAAGTAACGTTAGTCCTCTGCTACGTAGTTGATTTTACATGGATTTGGCTGATGGTGAGTGGCAAACAAGGTCATAGCCGTAATTAGTAAAATGTCTAAAAATTCCATCTGTGAAAAGCAAATGGATGTAATAAATTTAATAAAAGATGCAGTCACCCTTGCACACTCTTCGACATCTTTTCCGTCCACAGTTGGTGCAAGCTACGATTTTTGGTGTTTACCAAAAAACAGCAAATTGTCGCGTGCTTTTAATCATATAGCACTTAGCAGTGTAGGTGCATATTTAGGCTTCGCAGGTGCCTGTATAAAACGTATACATATTTTGACATGATGCACTTCGCTGCACAGTGTAATCAGGATAAATATTTATTAATATTTTTCACAAACACATATTTAGTTTAGACATAATAACCATTCATTTTAAATATAATTGCGATCATCGAGGTCCAATCTCAAGTAGACCGTATTGTAATACAATGTCTCTTATTTTCAAGATATAAAAGTAATGTAACCGTAATGTAAGTTACTTGATTTTGCATTCAAGTTGTAGGCTACTTCACAGTTTTCTATGTGAAATGATACAGTTCGAACATTTCCTTATACAGGTTAAAATACTGAAACACTTTAACTGACGTTAAGCTTCAAGTCCTGAAAAGATTGATTACTCTTTGGCTTCCTCTGGTGGACAGCGGTTAACACCTGTCCAGTTTTGCATATATGGACACAACGATGTAACAATGTTTCATAAGCCTATTAATCTTATGCTTTACAATTAACATTATGTAGTTAGACATTATTAACCAACACAAAACAGACGGGGAGAAACACAAGCAGCAGATAGCAAATCCATTGTGTACTTCAGTACCATGATCAGCGTCATTGATTTGTATTGAGCAGTTTTGAGGCTTCAAAGTCATGAGGCATGGTCAAGGATAAAATGTGTTTATTATAGGTTATGTTATTTGATTAAAAGTCAGAAAGAGAGACGAAAGCACCTTATAGGGACATGAAGAACTACCTGTGCATATAGGAATAAACATTGAGCAGTGATAGAAAAGACCGTTGACAGACAAACAGTCCTTGAGGCAACATGGGCAATGACAGTACTTGTTTAAAGTACATCATTTTAAGTTATTACAAAAGATTTAATAGTATTTATATGTCAATGTTAATTATCACAATGACATTTATATTGCACAAATTAGTGTCCATACATATTTCCAAGGAAAAACACAAGCACAAAGGGAAAAGAAAAAAATTCATTTCTGGGCATTGTTCACAACTGAGTGGATGTAATTATCCAACTTGAGATCATGACAGCTAAGTTGACATGGTCCAAATGTAGTCATCTCCACTGCCTTGTGCATTGTTGTAACTGAAACAGAAAAAAAAGGAAAATTAATTGTATTATTCATCAATGACAGAAAACACATTAACAGATTAACTGAACTCTTTAAATACTATTTATATTGTGGAATACGTCCTCTCCACCTGAGGTGAAAAGAATCTGTGGAAGCTAGGAGTTTTTTTTTAAAGAATTTTTGAATGCGTAGAAAGAGCAGCGTATATATGAGTTTTAGGGGGCTCTTATTTTGGAATGCAACATCAGAATGTCCTGAAACGGTGCAGTGGACACAGTGAGAAGGTGTCCTCTCCATCTGAGGTGAAATGAATCTATGGAAGCTAGGAGGTTTTTTTTTTAATAATTTTTGAATGTATGGACAGAGCAGCGTATATATGAGTTTTAGGGGGCTCTTATTTTGGAATGCCACATCAGAATGTCCTGAAACTGTGCAGTGGACACATTGAGAAGGTGTCCTCTCCATCTGAGGTGAAATGAATCTGTGGAAGCTAGGAGTTTTTTTTTAAATAATTTTTGAATGCATGGACAAAGCAGCGTATATATGAGTTTTTTAGGGGGCTCTTATTTTGGAATGCAACATCAGAATGTCCTGAAACTGTGCAGTGGACACTGAAAGACAGTGTCCTCTCCACCTGAGGTGAAATGAATCTGTGGAAGCTAGGAGTTTTTTTTAAGAATTTTTGAATGTGTGGACAAACCAGCGTATATATGAGTTTTAGGGGGCTCTTATTTTGGAATGCAACATCAGAATGTCCTGAAACTGTGCAGTGGACACTGAAAGACAGTGTCCTCTCCACCTGAGGTGAAATGAATCTGTAGAAGCTAGGAGTTTTTTTTTAAAGAATTTTTGAATGTATGGACAGAGCAGCGTTTATATGAGTTTTAAGCTAGGACTTTTTTTTTTTTTTTACAGTGAGGTGTACTATCTTTTTCAGGTGAAAGTGAGCTTTATATATTATATTTACTGTAAATAATTGTAATATTTGTGTATTTAGTTATTTATTTTCATTTATTAAGACATACTGAATGCATACTTGAATGTGAAATGGCTTCGACAGAGGATTGCTTGTTTTCAGATCAGTTCTCTGACGGTCTTACCGTAATACCCAGTGTATGCGCGAACCACGAAATATCGTGGCGGCTAGATTGACCACGCATTTCGCGGTGCCGGCTGGCTTGACCGCAGTAAAATGTTCCACAAGAACAGGAAGAGAGGGTTGTAGATCCACAGTGTTTCCAAGTGTTATTCCATTATCCGGACTGTTACTTGAGTTCTCTGCTTCCTGAGCAACCAATGTGGGCCCACTGTCTGCCCACACATTATTGCTGGACGCCTCGTGTACTGACCTCTCTCTCCGAAGTGATCTGCTCCTGCCGCCGTCTAGATACTGCGAGTGTGTTCGTCTGACGTGATACCAAAAAGAGTTGTAGACTCGGTACTCTTTAGTGCATCCATCTATTCCACAAACCAGGCGGAAATCTGGACTACGACTGTGTGCAAAATTAATGTGATTCATTAAATATTTAAGAGTAATAGCCACAAATACGTAACAAATGACGCAGAGCCAAATCATTTTTCTCCGGTGAAATAAAATCAAGATTTCGTACCTAAACAGCAGAAATATTGAGTATAAAATCGATGACAAAAGTCTCTTTTAACCGCAGTTTTCAGTTACATCTGGAAAACTACTATTATTACACACCAAACACGTAAAAAAAAAACCAAAAAAACACAGGAAATTAGAAAACGCGCGTTGAGCATGCGCAATGCGCAACAGTGGTCTGACCCTGTGACGCATTAACGTTAACGCGCATGCTCAATCATCGCGCCAAATTGCAGTTAGGAGAAGAAGGCACTTCCCCCCTTGTATTTGTTACTGAATTGTAATCGAATATGCAATGCTTCCTACCAAAAAAAAAAACACGTTCCTATCGAATGAAATTAAGTTAACTGAACATATTACAAAGTTCAATCTCTTTCTCTTGAGATCTGTTAAATAAATCTTTTCCAGTTTTCTTTCCATGTCGTTTCCATCCAAACTTGAGTTCTTTTTTGTGAGATCACCATGGGGCATTATCATTTATGACGTTGACGACGATAACACTATTCATTCATTATTGTATTTAGTGACATTAGTCAACTATTTCACAACATCTTTAGCACTTATCGATCCTTATGTTACAATAAGATTTTTTTTTATTTAAATGTGTACTCTAATATTTATTATTGGATAATGAACAAAAAAATGAACCGTTTTACGCCATCAGTCAGTGTTATTAAATGCATTGTAAGTCGTTATTGCTTTTTCATAATACCTACTGTTTTTACTGATGCTTACAAAAAGAACTTTGCGAAGTGTTAAGGATCTTTTATCATTATTTCCTGTTTGTTTCACTACACTCAGCCATTTCATAGTTGTAAGCCTAATAGTAATAATAATAAATAATAATAATAATAAAGCCTAATAGCGGTGAACTTGTAGGTAACAGCAGTGTTGGGGAGGCTAGTTTGAAACTGTTAGCTAGGCTACAGTCAAGCTAAATGTTAGCTGTTCTAGCAGCTCTGAAAGGAATTTGGGGTTATTGACTAGAATAATATCATAAAGTGGGTATCAGGAGAGGCTGACAGCGCAGATAATTGATGCCGTGGAAGAAACGGCGGAGGCCAAAGACAGCGAGCGGCGGCCATGTTTATGGCACAAAAAAGGCTGGACGGCGGTTTCGGATGACATTTTAACGTTGAAGAATGTGATGACAGCTTTTGAAGCGGCACATCAGAAAGAATGGTATGATTGATGGCTAGAAAAGGGATCGAGGAAAAGAGAGAGTTTGGGTAATCATATCAGTGCGTGTGGGCATTTCACTCAAAGCCGAAAAATCCTAACCTCCCACACCTTCAGACGACGTCTCTTTCGACAACCGAGGTCACGCTAAATCAGACTGGGACCTGAATTGGCGCTGCCCACACAAGCGAGGGTAAGTGCGAAATCAGACGGGCTGACCGCCTCGCGTGTGGTTCTTGGTTCACACGGAGGAATTTTGACAGTCGTTTTTCTGAGTGTGCACCATTTCTCAGAAAAAGCCTGACCCTTTCTGAGCTCTCTGCTAGAGGAACAGCGGTTAACGGAGCGAGGAGAAAAAAAATCACTAGACGGTGCTTGTCGTCACACCCTCGGTGGACCCACAGAGGATTTCTGCACTTCGCGTATATGTAGAGATTGTCGGATTGCCCCGCGGCTGGTCGCCACCTGCACTAAAAGTGTTCATAGCCTGCTGCTGGTAGCTTTGCCTGCTAGCCATCACCTGGATGCTCTGTTGCTAGCCTGTTGCTGGTAGCTACCACCTGGATGCCCTGCTGCTAGCTGCCCTTGCTAGCTACCACCTGGATCCTGCTGCTAGCTCAACTTGCTAGCCACTTTCCGGATACCTTGTTGCTGGCCCCATTTGCCAGCCACTACCTGGTGTCTGGATAATTGACAGTACATTGCATTGAAGTAAGTGCAAGCCTCTCTAGAACAAGGTCTTGTTGCTGACTTTTTGACTTTTTCTGTTTTCTGCTGAATCATGGATACATTCCGACTATTTTTCATTTTTTTTGCACTTTTCTCATATTTCTTAGTACCTTGTGTTACTCCATGTGCAATCAAACAACATGACTATGCTCAGTTAGGCAGTAAAACAGACAAAGTATATTCATTTGATAGAGACTCTGCCTCTTTAATGATACTACGGACTTTTGGGTTAATGCCGGACAGATTTTCTGTCACTCTGGCTTTATTGTCATGTTTTATTATGAGAACGCTCATTAAAATTATTGCATTACCTAACAAACTGCATACAACTGTATTGTTAAAACAACATTACTGTAGTGCCTCAGATGTGCTCTGTCGTGCCTTGATTATATTACTGCTTATGATCTCTGGTAATGTTCATGTCCACCCTGGCCCTTCTTCTGATGTCCTTTCTGGTGTTGTTTTTCCTACGGATTGTGTGGCCTCAAATAACATTTGTTTTGATGATTTTTGTAACCGCAATAATCTTGGGTTTTTGCATGTAAATGCAAGAAGCATATTACCTAAACTGGACCAGCTTAGAGTTTGGGTTGAGAGTTCTAATCCTGACGTTTTGGTGATCACTGAAACATGGTTGCGTAACTCTATTCCCTACCCTGATCTGTATTTATCTGGTTACAACTTGTTTCGCCAGGATAGGTCATCTAAGGGTGGGGGGGTGGCAATTTTCACCAAAGAACATCTTCAATGTAGTATAGCCCTGGCAAAGTCTATACCCAAACAGTATGATCTTCTTGTTCTTAACATGAAACTATCAAACAGTTTTTCTTTATCTGTGGCTGGCTGCTATCGCCCTCCATCTGCACCAGCATGTACCCTAGAGGCCTTAAGCAATGCTCTTGCCCCTTTCACCAGGTCTGA
The DNA here is from genome assembly GCA_038088235.1 of Zacco platypus. Taxonomy (NCBI): domain Eukaryota; kingdom Metazoa; phylum Chordata; class Actinopteri; order Cypriniformes; family Xenocyprididae; genus Zacco; species Zacco platypus. The sequence goes on from CM076068.1 coordinate 1,459,669, forward strand.
GTTGATCATACTTGGTGACCTAAACTGGGACATGCTTAAGCCCCCTGAGAAAGTTGTACAACAATTTGACTGTCTAAACCTTCATCAAATCGTAAATCTACCTACCAGATACAACCCAAAAAGTTGTGACAAGGCCACATTGATAGATGTTGTGTTTACAAACGCACCACTCATGTACCTATCGGGTGTTTTTTGCAATGACCTCAGCGACCACTGTTTCATTGCCTGTGTTAGAAAACACCTTTCTGTTAAACAGCCTGTCGTAATCACTACTAAACGTAGTTTAAGACATTTTGATGCTCAAGCTTTCTTACGTGATTTGGCCCATGTAAACTGGTATAGAGTCAACCTGATTCCCTCTGTTAATGATGCATGGTTGTTGTTTAAAGATCTTTTTACTGCTGTGATCAACAAACATGCCCCAAACAAAAAGATACGCATAAAAAACCGTAACAGCCCATGGATTAATCGTGATCTAGCCATTCTGCTTCAGCAAAAAAATACAGCCTGGCGCAAAGCATGCAAGTCACATTCTGCTAAAGACAATCTTTTATTTCGTCAAATCAGGAACAAGGCTACACAAGCGGTGAGGGAGGCTAAAGCTAGCTTCTTTAAAGAGCAGTTCACACTCTGTGGTGCAAACTCAAAAGCATTTTGGAATACAGTAAAAAAACTTGAAAACAAACCCCGGACCATACCATTATCCATAAAAATAGATGACATAATTGTTACTAATAAAAATTCAATGGCTGAAGCTTTCAATCACCACTTCATAAATTCTGGCCTTGTTTCCAAGGCGTTAAACCATATTGCTATAGCCTCTGCAGCCTCTAATACCTGCAGCCTTGCAGCACCTCCTCACAGTTTTTCTATCCGGCCTGTTTTAGTGGGGGAAGTCCTGAAGGAATTGACTGCTCTGGACCCCAATAAAGCAGCTGGGTCAGATGATCTTGCCGCTTTCTTCATTAAAATTGCTGCCCCTGTCATTGCGGCTCCTCTAACAGCCATCATTAATCTCTCCCTTCATACAACCGAGATTCCATCTGCTTGGAAAGAAGCGGTTGTGCTTCCTCTGTATAAGGGCGGTGATCAGGCTGAACTAAACAATTACAGGCCAATCTCCATCTTGCCGTGTATGTCAAAAATTTTGGAAAAACTTGTCAATAAACAACTAATCAGTTATCTCAATGTTAACGGTATCATCTCTGGGGCACAGTCTGGTTTCCGATTAGGATATGGTTGTGTTACAGCGACCACTAAAGTGCTTAATGACATTACATCCGCGTTAGATACTAAACAACACTGCGCTGCTATATTCATTGACCTTGCAAAGGCTTTTGATTCCGTGGATCACAACACACTTATCCACAGACTTAGCAGCATTGGTGTCACTGATCACTCACTGGTTTGGTTTTCAAACTATCTCTCTCACCGGGTTCAACGTGTCAAATTTGAAAACCTCTTCTCCCATTCCCTTCCGGTTACCAGGGGTGTCCCCCAAGGCTCCATCCTTGGGCCTACACTTTTCTCAATTTTCATTAATAACATTCCCCAGGCAGTTGGTAATTCCTTCATTCACTTATATGCGGATGATACAATCCTTTATGCCACAGGTTCCTCTCCAGATGCTGTTCAGGCCATCCTGCAAGATAGCTTTTCCCAACTACAGCAGTCCTTTACACAACTCAAACTCACTCTTAATATCTCGAAAACAAAAATCATGTGGTTCTACCGTAAGGGTGCTACGCCACCTCCTGCCATTAACATCACCACCTGCAATGGGACTACTTTAGAACAAGTCACTGCATATAAGTACTTGGGCATCTGGTTGGAAACTTCACTTTCTTTCTCCATCCACATATCAAAGCTGCAATCTAAGGTCAAAGCCAAGCTTGGTTTCCTATATAGAAACCGCTCTTCTTTCACTTCTTCGGCCAAACTTACTCTAATTCAAATGACCATTCTACCCATCCTAGACTACGGAGACACTATATATAGGGTTGCTTGCAAGTCCACTCTATCAAAACTTGACACTCTTTACCATTCTGCTATTAGGTTTGCTACAAATGCTCCTTTCAATACACACCATTGCGCACTATATTCTTCTGTTAACTGGCCCTCCCTTCACAATCGCCGAAAAATTCATTGGTTCACCTTCATTTACAAGACCCTTCTCGGCCGTTCACCTCCTTACTTAGGTCACCTGCTGCAGCCAAAGACTGTCACTTATAATACTCGATCCTCAATTCATTTTCAATTAAGCGTTCCCAAAACCAACTCTGCCTTTGGTCTAGCATCTTTTCAATCTGCTGCCGCTCGCGACTGGAACACGCTGCAAAATATTATCAAACTAGAGACATTCATTTCAATTGCATCATTCAAAACTATTATATCATCCTTGTTCACGGATATATGCAGCTGCTTCTCTACATAGTTATTGTTTTTTTTTTTTTGTTTTTTTTTGTCATCCATTATCACTTCTATGTACCTATACACTTACCTGGTTATAAGTGTTTGTTGTCTACTGTGCTGTGTTTTAAACAGTATCTTATATGTATTTAATGTATTTATTTTAGCCCTCCTTCCCTTTCCCTAAGTGGTTATTCCGCTTGTCAGGCCGCCATTGTAAATAAGAACTTGTTCTTAATGACTTGCCTGTAAAAATAAAGGTTTAATAATAGTAGGCCCAAAAAACTTAACAATAAGGTTCATTAGTCAACATGAACTAAGAATGAACAATATTTCTATTGTATTTATTAATCATATATATATTTTTTTTGATAAACTATTAGCTATATTGACATGGATGTATAGTTTTTTCAATATCTGGTCTTCGGTGCACAAAGTATACCTGAGTTACACTGACTAATGTATTTTCATGTGTTCTAAGCTGCTAACATTGGAGAAGACATTTTACCAACTCTCTCACGGGAGGATATCCGAGATCTCTTTCCTGGTCCTGAGCACTTCCTGCGGCGCAAAGCCATTTGGCTTTTGACTCATAAGGAAGAACAGGCAATTAACTTAAAATACGTATTTTTAACCTGTTAGTGGGCATAATTTCAGTACAGATAATTTATATGTAAGTTGGTGTGGTTGCAGAATAACATATATACATGTGAGACAATCTGCATAAAATGATAAATGACTTTATCTGATTTGATTAATGTATATATTTGTATTTTAGGGACACACCATTCTTGTTGAAGTCCAAGGTTCATCAGCAGACAACGAACATACTGACAGTTCAAAACAAGATGACCCCAGCAGTTCAAAGTTTTTAAAGTTACCCAGCCCAGAATATGTTCTCTTCACTGACAGTGAACTACAACACACGAGACACACATACTTTGAACAGCAGCGTCTTGGAAAAGAGGGTGATGTCACCTTATCGAAGGAGCTGTTCTGCCGGCTCATCCGAAATACCATGACAAACATGATATCAATTGCAAGAGCGTCTTCAGATGACTACAAATATCCCACTAAATATGAAGTTATTGCCATGGCAAAACGTTTAGTGGAATACTACCCTATGATAAAAGATAAGTCAACTGGATCTAGGCATGAGTGGGTGAGTGACATCATTTAATGAATTATTAAAAAAAAACCCAAAAAAACATTGTTTTGCTGCTGACATTTCTTCAAAATTATTCATTGATGCTTTTGTTCTGTTGTACAGGACACGGTTGCCAAAAAGCTCCTGAAGCGACTTCCAAATATCCGAAGTCCCGTGAAGGCCAAACAGCCTCCTTCCAAAAGAGCACGTCCGGACAGAGAACTTTCTGTTGCAGTGGCGAGTGACTATGACGCTGATTCCAGTGCATCAACAGTCAATCTGTCACCACCTTCAAGATCAAGCACCCCACGGCAAGAAAATGACAGCATCGATGAAGCATGTAAGTACATTAAAATTTCCTTTAAAATAAGGTGGCTAGACGTGCCAGTACTTCCTGGGGACACGTTCTGCACAGGATTTCTAAGTTGCCTAAAATAACCAGGTGTTGGTTGTTTGCGATAGGTGCAGTTTAAACAACCAACACCTAGTTATTTTAGGCAACTTAGAAATCCTGTGCAGAACGTGTCCTCAGGAAGTACTGGCACGTCTAGCCACCTTACTGTAAAATGTATTGGTGTATTTATTAAATAACAATGTTTGGTAATATATGTCCACCTAATTCTTCCTTATTTTTACGTAGAATACATTCTCGAATTGTTGATTTTGTGTGTCTTGTTCAGTAATTATATTGTATGGCTAAATTGTAGCTGATGGTCCAGACAACAGCCTTGACAGCCAGAAAACCCAGGCAAGACATTACAGGACTTTGCAAGAAATGTACAAAGCAAAGAAGCCAAACAAAGCTGCTGTAACCCATCTATTAGACCTGGAGTTCCAGTCCAGAAGTCCAGTCCAATCGAATGTTTTGAAGGCGCAAGACAAACCAACAAAAATTTTGCAAGCATACCCCTGCTTCAAAGAACTAGACCATGTTGGTACACAGAAGCATACTTCAGACAGATATATAATGTACTGACAAATATCCCATATCCTCTGCCTAATTGCAAACAAAAAAAGGTTTTTTTTTTTTTATACTAAATATATAATTCTTTCAGGCAATGGATGAACTGCGAAGAATCATTGACCCAGACAATTGTCAATACATTTCTGAGGTGAAGGGCAGGTGGGAGAACTTCTACTCCAAGGTTCAGTTTTATGGCGTTATGAAGAAGGTCATGAAGCCTCCAAAGACATTAAATGGAGGTAAAGCTTTATTTAATTCTAGGGTTCTCAACTCTGGTCCTCAAGGTCCAGTTCAGCTCCATCCCTAATCAAACACACCTGAACAAGCTTCAGGTCCTACTAGAAATGTACAGGCTGGTGAGTTTGATCAAGGTTGGAGCTAAACTCAGAGAAACATTTATTATAGATCAGTGGTTTTGAGTTGAAAACAATGTTGTGTAAACAGCCCCTTTGTTCAGTTCATGGAGCTCTTTTCTAATGAACGTATGATCTGAATTAGGTCTATTAAATAAGGGAGACATACAAAATGTCCAGAGCAGTGGGTCTCCAGGATCTGAAACCAGTGGTACAGATTATACCCACAGACCTACTACTGATATAAATCTTTTTTTTTTTCTTCCCTTAACTAGTTGAACATGCCATTGCTGTTTTTACTGCCCTGCCGCTGCTCTTCCCATCTGGCTCTACAGCACCGAAGAAACAGGTCCCAATCAGTGAGGCTCTTTTTCACGTTCTGACGGTGAGTTTTAAACAATGTTCATAATCCAACAGATCTGGGTCAGCATTCATTTCCATTGTAGGAATAAAATTCTATAAAAGTGAATGGTGACCCAGATCTTATTTTGATTTTTGCTGTGTGTGTAATCTAAATTCTGTATTTTTTTATATTTGGTTTTCTAGCCTTCAGAGGATCCAGATACCTACATCCACAGGCGTGCATTTTCCACTCCTGTCTTGCTGGTTGGTGAGGAGAAATGCATGGTGATTGTAGGTACAACTCCAGTTCTAACATTTGACAAAGACTTGCTCCACGAGGGGCCTCTATACCTCCTGGCCTATTATTATGCATTCCATCTCACATATCCAAAGTGTCTTGCAACACTCTTGTCTGTGTTTCAAACACAAGTTCTGAGAGATGCCATCCATGAGCAGGATGCAACCCCCTCATACAAAAAGGCATTCAAGAATGGAGAATGTTTATTGACTAACAACAGGTTTGAAACCGTAGTATGTCTGAGGCTGTGAGACAGCTGCAGTGTTTTGTTTTTTTCCATTTGCACTCGATTAGTGCTGTTAGTTTTTTCCCCCCCATTTTTAGTAGTGTTTCATTTCTCTGACAAGCAATAATGCAATACAGTTGAGTAATTACGAGACTACTGTTTGAATTTACAGTGTTGTTCTGTGCCAGTGTTTCTTTTTGATTTTTAAGAAAGTTTTTTTAGTTGGTCAGTCTTGGCTTAGGATGTATATGTTTGGATGTATGTTTGGTTTTGGTTCATCCTGTTTTGCTATACCCCAGTTGTTTAAGAGGAAAATGTTCATTTGTGAATCTGCCATACATTAAAGGCATAGTTGACCAAAAAATGAAAATCGTCTTCATTTACTCACCCTTATGTTGTTTCAAACTTGTTTGAGTTTATTTGTTCTGTTGACTACAGAAGATATTTTGGAGAATGTTGGCAACAGTTGATGGTAGCCATTGACTTTCAGTGTTTTTTCGATGGGTTCCATCTGGCTACCGACATTCTCCAAAATATCATTTTCTGTACTCAACAGACCAAAGGATTGAAAGAACATAAATGTTTTGAGTATGAATTTTCATGTTTGGATCACTGTCTTTTTAATGCACTACATTAATTCAGCAATTGCTGTTTGAAGCTTAAACGACTGCCGTTTGAGGTTGTGTATGCATCTAGATTGAGGTGTAGTTTTTTTTTTTGTGCAGATCATTTGCTGTAAATCTGTGCCAATTTTTTTTTTTGTGTGTAAAAATGTAAGTTAGCCTTGGAATCAGTTTATCCTGCTTTTATATGCTCCATTTGTTTAAAAGGCCAAACTTTGGAGAATGTTCTTTAATAAATGTTCAGCAAAGCTGAGTAAGTTGATTCTTTTTTCTTCATTTAAAGTGTGGGGAGGTAAGAGCTATGTTTATTTTGAGAATTTTCATCTCATTTTAGGTTTTTGTGTGATCTTAAAAAAAATCGAAATAAACTGGATTTAAGGTTAAATCTAGTTTTAATGCAATTTTTTCCTAAAATTATTATTTTTCAGTGCTTCTAAAAAGACAAAACTGCTGTGTTTTTAAGCATGTATATCTAGTTTTAAGACCAAATAGTATTTTTTAGCGACTAGATTCAAGTTCAAATATTCTAGTTTTAATGCAGTTTTCACTAACTTATTTATTATTCAATTCTTATAAAAAGCTAAAAAGTCTGATTTTTAAGAATTTGTATCTAGTTTTAAGATCCAGTAGCATTTATTATCGACTAGTTATTTATGCTATGGGGGGGGGGGGTATTCATATTCAAGGAAGTGCGAACAGGTCCAAAGTACGCTGGTACGATTTGTCACTCTAAACTACGCAAAAACCTGTTGACGCCTCTGTGCACGCGCAGTCCTCAAATCAAGCAACAGCAAAAGAAGAGTTCGACCAATCATAGCGCTAGGTTCTTCCCCCAAACAAGTGAGGGATGATTGACATGTGCGTAAAGCCTATCATTAAAAAGAGACTGAAAATCGACACCAAAGATTCCCGCTCCATCCAGCTTTCACTCCTGCCGTTTGACAGATGAACAGTAGGTGACAGAAATCGCGGTACTTCTGACCTGAAGGTAAACGGCCTGGGCTCGATGTGGAAAGGTGAAATATTGTATTGAGTTAACTTAATCCTCTGGATTCGATGATTATCTTAAAATACTCCGTCATTTATGTTCCCTCAGATAAGAGGAAGACCTCATTCAGCCATGCAAATGATAAAATGCTCAAGTAAAGCTGAACAATAAATCTTAATAAATTTGAAATCGCTATGGCTTAGTGATTATGAAAGTGCTGTGATTTATGGATGACTGATCAGCTTATCGATAAGCGCGAGTCTGGAGAAACAGGCGTACGTTTATTAATTGTCCGTGTTGAGCAACGTACCCTGCATGTGTTACGTTATTGTGTTCATAATAACTCGAGTACCTAATTATGTTACATATTTATTTTGTACGAAAACTAGCGCGTTAGTTAATTATGGATTAAAAAGTAGCGTAGTATCAGTGCTGCGCGAGCCGTCTCTCACAAACACGGACGCGGGCACACAGACGTAAGATAATTGTAAAATGAAAATTGACGGACTAAGTTTAAATTTTGTTCTTGCTTGTGTTTTTTTTCTGTCAAAATGTCAGAAAGCATTTTGTATTATCCATCCGTGTTTTTAAAATTAGTTAAATGACGGACGTTTTACTGTTAACACAGCCCTCATTACATGTCGGATTCGTCTAAATTATACTTTACATTCTTTTTAGAAGAAGTGATTCGTTTTGCTATTATTGGAATTCAGTTCTTTGTCTATTCATTGTCAACTATAAATATGTTTGTACTGACTAACATTTATTCAGCTAATGTGTGCCCTGTTTAAAATGTAGGCCTACAATGTTCAAATGCAAAGACAGCACGTGACAAACAGAAGCCCTTTTCCCTGTGGTATTTAGTATCATATTAGGATATTGGGATAAGAGAAAAGGGCGAGGCTGAGACATGTGGCAGAACAGCAAAAGCGGGCCATGGAGACACTGGTGGTTCAGGCAAAGAAGAAAATATGAGATCTGGTTCTGAGAGTATTACAAACTGTTATGTAAATTGTTATCTTTGGCAATAAAATGTATTAAAATCTGAATTACATAACATTTTATTGGCTGTCAATCATGATGGAAGAGTAGACGAGTTAAGTTACAGCATGTCCACCATCTCTTGTGGGGTTTATGCATTAAGCCATTTGTGGTGCCCTTACCACATTGTGCCTCATATACTGTAAATGTTAGACCCAGTGACAGGCTGGCATGAAATGGCATGCATAATACTTAGTAAGGACGCCATAATAATTTTTGACTCATGGCTGAAGTCAAGTTTCTCCAGCTCTCCCCGGGTTGGCAAAAAAAGCATCTCAAAATGCATCAGATTGATGCTTTAAAATATGGAATATTTAAAAGTTTTCTTACGGGGGAGCATGCCCCCGGACCCCCCTAGAGGGGTAATATCCTTCTCACCTTTTTCACCCCTGACCCGTTTTCATGCCTGGGTTTTGCTTACCCCATTGGCAGATTTTTTTGCTTGATTTTGATACACTTTAACTAGATTTAAGTGCATTTTGCTCTATTTAAGAAGAGCCTTTTTTGTAGAAAGTTTAAGATCAAGGACTGAAACATGTTCAATGGGTCAAATATTTGCTATTCTATGGCTAATGTATCACCAGAAGGAGTCTATTGGGTAGAAATAGAAAATTCAAAATCGATGACTCATGGGACATATTAGTCCATTTGGTCAAATATGGACTTGTGAATGACTGACATAACATCAGAAAAAGTCAAAGAGTAGGTATGGAAATTTCAAGATCCATGACTAAAACATGTCCAATGGGTAAAATGTTGCCTACTCTAAGGTTAATGTATCACAAGAAGGAGTCAATTGGGTAGGAAAAGAAAGTTCAAGATCAAGGACTGAAATATGTTCAGTAGGTCAAAAATTGGCTGAACTATCGCCAGAAGGAATCAATAGGGTAGAACTAAAAAGTTCAAAATAGACGACTCTTGGGCCCGATATTAGTACATTTGGTCAAATATTGACTTTTGAATGACCGATGTAACATCAGAAAGAGTCAATAAGTAGGTATAGAAATTTCAAGATCCATGACTGAAACATGTTCAATGGGTCAAATATTGGCTACTCTATGGCTAATTTATCACCAGAAGGAGTCAATGGGTAGAACTAAAGAGTTCAAAATCGACGACTCTTTGGCCCGATATTAGTCCATTTGGTCAAATGGATTTCTGAATGACTGATGTAACATCAGAAAGAGTAAATGAGTAGGTATAGAAATTTCAAAACATGACTGAAACATGTCCAATGGGTAAAATATTTGCTACTCTATAGCTAATGTATCACAAGAAGGAGTCAATTGGGTAGGAACAGAAAGTTCAAGATCAAGGACTGAAATATGTTCAGTAGGTCAAACATTGGCTGAACTATCACCAGAAGGAGTCAATGGTTAGAACTAAAAAGTTTTGGACAGTACACCTCAATGTCATTGTATGCAATGACAATAAAAGAAAATCTAAATTGTACTTGCATTTGTATTGATTTTGATGCAATATTTGTTATATTTCTTCATTTAGATGATTGGATTCCTAGTACATCAGTGGTACATGAAGAAACTGGCCCTGTTGACCTGTCTAGTGATGGGAACACATCAACTGATGTAGAGTCATCAGTTAAATAAGAATCATGTGATGACTCCTCTTCAAGTTCAAGTTCAGAAGAGACTTATCAAAGAAGAAAAACAAAGAAAAGCAAGAAAAACAAGAGCAAGAAACATGAGAAGAACAAGAAGAAGGACAAGAAAGAATATGACAAGATAAAACGAGGCAAACACAGTTTACACAACGTTTTTACAATGGTTTCACTTACAGAAAGAGTTCACAGACAAAAATGTGCTAATGAAACGGAAGGAAGGGCTTCAGAGGCTCTGCACAATCTCTAGGGTAAGAATAGGGTCTTATCTAGCCAAACCATCGGTCATTTTCAAGAAAAAAAATAAAGAAATATATACTTTTTAACTACAAATGCTCGACTTCGGTGTTCGGCTTCTTCACGACATATGACGTTATCACGAAGACATCCTTAAAATAGTCATGTGAGTGCAGTCCCAGCAGGCACAGGATGTAGACTCCATCGTCAGTCAGACGTTGGATTTTGATTGAAAACGAAAATTGTTTTTGACGTCTAAATCCAATGTTGTTTGACATCAAGCTCCAACGTTGAGCAGACATTGAATTTTGTTTGGAATAAAAACTGCAGGAGAAATTGTGTTCAGACAATGACAGCTATTTGATGATGATAGAGATGTGATCATCATGTAGTTTTTGATTCACTGATCATATTCAGAGTCTATTATTTGTTTAGATATGTGTGTTCTAATCTGAGGGACTGTACACCAAAAAGCTTTAAAAAAACACACAGACACTAAAGAATCAGTGTATGAATCTCAATGACGGCGACATGCTTCATGCCGCAATGCATTCTGGGTGCATCGTACAAAACTAGTATGTGGCAGCGCAGAATGCGTTGTGGCATTAAGCACGTCACAATTGTTGAGATTCATACACTGATTATTGATGCCTGAGTGAGTCTAATAGATGCTGGAGATCAAAATGTTTAGTGGACAATGTAGAACTACAGACTTGCTATAATTAATAATACAAAATGATCATGTATCAAAATATTAGATTCTAGATGACATCAGTGAAATAGACCACTATATGATAATCTTATCTTTATCATCAAGTAAGACAATATCATCTGAGCACATTTTCTCTTGCCATAACAAACACAGTTACAGCAGCCAGAGTCACACACAAAAAAACTCTTCACTCTTCTACTACACACTCAAAAGTATGTACATTTTCTTCACAAAAAGAGTACATACTTTTAGGTCGTAGTATAAAGTTTGCGAATTGGGATGCAGCATGAATGTACATTTTCTTTCAGCACGCCTCCACCTTCCGCCATGCGCTTCTCATGCTTGTTGGACTTGTTTACATCAGAGTGTGCGTGCCTTTTTGGCGCAGCATACAGCATTTTTTTTTTTTTTGCATTTTAACCAGATGATTTAAAATACATTCTAAAAAGCACCACTTCAAGTCGAACACACCTACTGTGGTGCTTAGAGATGCACAACAGTTCAGCTGTTTTGTTGGCAAAATCAGGAAAAACCCACCACAGTTTTAACTTCTTATTTATCAAACTGTTGTAAAAAATCAATATCAAATTGGGCAAAAACAACACTCGTGTGACATTGCGCTCATTACACCTGTGATATTGCTAAACTATATCCTGTCATATTAATATGAGAAAAACTCATAAGGGGTATTTTTGGGGGCATTCTAACTGCATTCTATAGGCTTCATTATGCACCGATCAACTGTATAAAATGTAAGATGACCTATATGTAATGTACACGTTAAATCAACAGCTCTAATATACATAATCCAGAAATGACTTATATGATATGTTGTTCTTTCTTGGGAACAGTACAGAGGCACCTTTGGTTTTAGGTATTAAGAACCCTTTTCATATTAAGTGTCTTTAACTACCATGTAATAACATATACATTAATCTTTTGAGACATTAATCTTAATCTTTAGTCGTGTCTACAGATTATATACAGAAAACTTTGCTTCAAATTACAGCACTGAGTAACGCATTTCTATGGACAAAATGCATCTAAAAAGAAAAAGGATGAGCTATTGCTGAATTGGTGCATGATCCAAACTGCCCAAAACATGAGAATTCATAGATAAAGCATATAGATCACTATATTATATATTTTTTCATTGCATTCAATTGGCACGTTTGTTTGAAGGGCAGCATTGGGCAGGAAATAATCGGCCAACTAAATGATTATCAAAACAATCGTTAGTTGCATCTCTAAAGTAATTACACTGTTGACCTATAGCTATCCCTTTACTCGCCCTTAAAACTAAACATACCATCAAACCTGACCCTAACCTTACCATATCCCACAGCAATAGCAGCAAAAGTAAGTAAATTAAGTAAATGTTGTAAGTAAATTTTATTTATATAGCACATTTAAACATAGCAGAACTAAAGTGCTTATCAGAATAAAGAGAAATAAAATAAAAAGATAAAAACAAGAATAAAATAGAATAGAGGCCATGTGAAACCAGACAAAACGAACAATCAAACATAAGTATAATAATAATAAAATGCCAGGAAATGTAGATACGTTTTCACATAAAAATAGTAATGGAAGGTTCAAGGTGGATGTCCAGGGGCAATTCCCTTTGTTCCCTTAGTTTTCAGACGAGAGTGAGGGATGGATAAAAGTGTTTTATAATGCAACATAAACACAATAAGTACATTGTACCTAACAATTAATCTTTTTGACATAAGTACATACACGGTCAAAAAAAAAAAAGAGTACAAAATTGTTCCTTTTATGGTACAAGTGGCCGTCACTGGGGTGGTACCCTTAAGAGTACTTTTTTGTACCTCTAAGTCAGGGGTAGGCAGGTCCGGTGCTAGAGAGCTGATGAGTTTAGCTCCAACCCTACTAAGCCACCACAGTATAAACCTTATGGCTCCCAGCATGCATTGCAGCATTATGTCACCTTTGATTCATATGCTGACTCTTGATATCTGTGTGCATCTAAACGTTTTTCCCCTAAAATGTATTTAAAAATTATTAGGCAAGTTGTATTTTTGAGGATTAATTTTATTATTGAACAACAACCATGTTCTCAATGAACACAAAAAACTCATTAATATCAAAGCTGAATATTTTTGGAAGTTTTAGTTTTTAGTTTTAGCTATTTTAGGGGGATATCTGTGTGTGCAGGTGACTATTACTGTGCATAATTATTAGGCACCTTAACAAAAAACAAATTTATACCCATTTCAATTATTTATTTTTACCAGTCAAACCAATATAACATCTCAACATTCACAAATATACATTTCTGACATTCAAAAACCAAACAAAAACAAATCAGTGACCAATATAGCCACCTTTCTTTGCAAGGACACTCAAAAGCCTGCCATCCATGGATTCTGTCAGTGTTTTGATCTGTTCACCATCAACATTGCATGCAGCAGCAACCACAGCCTCCCAGACACTGTTCAGAGAGGTGTACTGTTTTCCCTCCTTGTAAATCGCACATTTGATGATGGACCACAGGTTCTCAATGGGGTTCAGATCAGGTGAACAAGGAGGCCATATCATTAGATTTTCTTCTTTTATACCCTTTCTTGCCAGCCACGCTGTGGAGTACTTGGACGCGTGTGATGGAGCATTGTCCTGCATGAAAATCATGTTTTTCTTGAAGGATGTAGACTTCTTCCTGTACCACTGCTTGAAAAAGGTGTCTTCCAGAAACTGGCAGTAGGACTGGGAGTTGAGCTTGACTCCATCCTCAACCCGAAAAGGCCCCACAAGCTTATCTTTGATGATACCAGCCCAAACTAGTACTCCACCTCCACCTTGCTGGCGTCTGAGTCGGACTGGAGCTCTCTGCCCTTTACCAATCCAGCCACGGGCCCATCCATCTGGCCCATCAAGACTCACTCTCATTTCATCAGTCCATAAAACCTTAGAAAAATCAGTCTTGAGATATTTCTTGGCCCAGTCTTGACGTTTCAGCTTGTGTGTCTTGTTCAGTGGTGGTCGACTTTCTGCCTTTCTTACCTTGGCCATGTCTCTGAGTATTGCACACCTTGTGCTTTTGGGCACTCCAGTGATGTTGCAGCTCTGAAATATGGCCAAACTGGTGGCAAGTGGCATCTTGGCAGCTGCACGCTTGACTTTTCTCAGTTCACGGGCAGTTATTTTGCGCCTTGGTTTTTCCACACGCTTCTTGCGACCCTGTTGACTATTTTGAATGAAACGCTTGATTGTTCGATGATCACGCTTCAGAAGCTTGGCTATTTTAAGACTTCTGCATCCCTCTGCAATATATCTCACTATTTTTGACTTTTCTGAGCCTGTCAAGTCCTTCTTTTGACCCATTTTGCCAAAGGAAAGGAAGTTGCCTAATAATTATGCACACCTGATATAGGGTGTTGATGTCATTAGACCACACCCCTTCTCATTACAGAGATGCACATCACCTAATATGCTTAATTGGTAGTAGGCTTTCCAGCCTATACAGCTTGGAGTAAGACAACATGCATAACGAGGATGATGTGGTCAAAATACTCATTTGCCTAATAATTCTGCACTCCCTGTATATATATATATATATATATATATAAACCCAAACAAAATTACATAATTAAAAAATAAATATCCATGTCAAATTATTTGAAGGCTAAACTAAATTTTAAAAATCACAATTTAAAACTTAAAAACCTTTAATATAACCAAAGAAACATATGGTGATGTATTCATTTTTCTTTGTTTTGATTATTTTTCAGCCAACAATGTTCGTGATGTGATATGGCGATACAAAAGGCTTCTGAAGCTAACAAAACATGGAGCAACTATGACAAAAGCTTTCTGAAAAGAGGGTGTCTCTCGGAATGCAGTGGCCCAGCTCGCCCCTATCGCAGAGCTCTACTTTGCGGACAGGGTCCAATTCAATAGCATCAGTTTCACCCCAGGGAAGCTCTCCGAGTTTGCAGACAAGTGCAAAGAACACATTGTGGGGGAGGTAAAAAAAAAGTGCTATCAATGAAAATGAAAGGTTCACTTTTGCCTTTTTGTCTAAATAAGTGAGTTAAGAAATAACAATTTTTGGTTTGTTGTGTTGGCTTAGAGTTTATTTTCTATGTATATATGGCCTTGTTAATTGTTATTTGTAACAGTGTTTGAACTGAAGGGAACAAAAACTTCTCTTTTTTTCATTCTAAGCTAAGCAGTTCTCTTTAAAAAAAATCTGTTTTTATTTCCATGCTTAGTCCTGCTCTTTGTGTTGAAATTGAACGCTGTGCACTTTTTTTATATAGCAGTTCACTAAAAGCAGTTGGTTGGACAAACGAATGACTCTGGTGTTTATTTCGCAGTTGGCAGAAATGTACTTGTACTGTGTTACTGTTATTTTCTTAAAGGTGCAGTGTGTAGTATTTATGAGGATCTATTGACAGACATGCAATATAATATACATAACTATGTTTTCAGTGGTGTGTAAATTAATGTACTGTTATGTTATGTCGGTAATATCTATTGTATCTATTGACTGTCTGCTGAAAATCTACTGACCAGTCCCTATGATGTTGACCTGTAAGAGTCATTCAACAGCATTTCTTTGTTTATCACTTCATTTTGATGGGCCTAATGTGTCAACAGATGAATATATGAATTGACCTCAAAGTAAACTGATAGTCTACTGAAATGTCATTTATTTACAACAAACAGTCAGTAGAATACTCCTGAAAATCTTTACGAGAGCAGACGATCAAGGGTAAGTAACATGATATATTCTTATATATTATATACTTATATAATATATATACTTATTATATACTTATGATTATATATTCTTTATTATAAGTTGAAATGATGTAGTGTTGCTACTTATAGACAACTGAATGTTTACTGAAAGTCTGTTAATACATTGTACTTTAAAGTACTGAGACCTTATTGAGGATTTGTTGTACGTCTGCTAATGTGCTGTTGAACATCTACAACCTAAACGATGAACACATTGGTAACACTTTATTGATAAAATGTTTAATAGCTGTTTACTTATTGCATATAGTTTAATGATTGCTATAAAACATTTAATAGACCATCTACAGATTCTAATCTGATGAGAGTAAGTAGAAATGAACTTGTAAAGTAACTAATAGTCAGCAGATTGTCTATAGACTATCTATAGGGGGACCATCAAAATAAAGTGTTACCTATTTTTTTAATTTATTTAATCAATCATTTTTGCTTGTGCGGTCCGAGACAGTGTTGTTTGTCTGTTCTGTTTATTTCTGAAAAATCTCTAAAATAAAATATTCCAAAAAAACTAACTATAATAATAACTTCAGAACCAAAGTGTTAAAAAAAAAACCCAGCACAATCTCACAACCCCGTTATGATCAAATAAGTAATGTGTGATGAGGTTGTGATTTTTTGCTCAGAATGGCCACTGCTCTACATGTATTGAATAACAGGAGAGCACAAGGCATGCATGATAATAAGAAATCATGTCATATTGTTGAAATAACAAAGAACATTTTACGAAGTAATAGTTTAGTCTATCTTTATTTGATGTAACAGGGTTGAGTTGTTGATTTTGACAATCACAATATAAATAAGTTATATTTATAAAAGAAGGTGGTAACTTGCCTGAGTCTGCACACAATAGGCTTGTTTGACTTCATTCAGCGCTGCAGAGACCGATCGGCGGCTTACTTGAAACAGTCATGCTGGTAAGAAGCTTTGTCCGACTAGGTAAAGACTAGAAGGGATACAGCTATGGCCACTGGGCATGCGCACATCAATATTGCGTCATTTAATATTTATTTATTTAACAACTGCATTTTCAGTATTGTAAGGGTAGGTTTAGAGTTGGGGTAGGTGTAGATGTAGATGTAGCACATTTAATTTACTGTTTTTATTCTGAGATTTTGCCTCACTTCCGGCCGTAGCAGTATCCCTGTCGTGTCTTTTCTTCTTAGTAAGCAATAACGACCACTGACGACTTGAATTAAAGTAAATGAACAGTTTACTGAAGTTTTTGTACTTGCTTACACAGATGCAGCGCGCACACAGTGAATCACATTCTACTTTTTTTTCTTTCTGCGCGCTCTCACTTGCCCTATGCATTATGGTTAAACTTTTCTTAAAGCTGAACAACCTAAATGTAATTTAACTTTGCCTGTTATCATTCAAATAAATTCACAACAATCCCTTTTAGACACAGTACGCCCAAGATATGGGACTGTAGTTGAGAATTTTCAATAAACCTTTGTTGATTCAAAGAGCTGATCAGGTAATAATAAAGGTGTTAAGCAAAACTGATGGTTACACTTTACAATGAGACCTTGTAAATGTATAGTTTAAGGTAAAATGGAAAATTAACAAAGTAAAAGGCAATCAATTTTGGGTATTGAAGTTATTGATGTCGGCTACTTATTTTTTTTTCTTCTTAGAACCCCCTTTGAACTGTTTAAGCCCCACCTTAGCACCCCCTGGAGCCACCACTGGTCACATGTGTGCATATCATCTACAAACTTTCACTTCTGATACTATGTTTTGGTCCGGGAATTCCTTTTTAATAAACACAATACTGCAGATGAATTAAAGAATACCGTTGACATCATTTATTAGCAGTTTTCTCAGTGCTACCACTACGCACACTAGGCCAACTCCATTGGGCCAACACTGTTTTCTCTCTACACATGCACAAACATATACTTGACAGGGTTGTAACCACAGACATAATAAATATATAATAAAGTATTTATATATTTATTATGTCTATGGTTGCAATTACTCAATAAAACCAACTGTTATCATTACTATTATATAACATTGTTAGTATTGTTATGATTATTTATCAGATGATACAACATATTATAATGTTGTTTATAAGGCATTATACATGCATTAACAATACCCTTATAATGCATTGTAAATACAGGCTTAATAGAAAGTGTTACCAGTTATGTCAGTTTATGTGGCTAAGAAAAATATCCTTTCTGAGAGTTGATAGAAGAGCAATACTGAGCGTTTGCCGAACTAACAGTTTTATTGATTGTAATATTAATTCAGCTAAGTTAATTATTGTCACACCCATGGACGTTTTGTGTTGCCAGTATGTTCATTTACCCTCCGTGTGATTAGTTAATTCCCCGCACCTGTTCCTGTTATCCCTAATTACGTTCACCCCTATATATTCGCCTTGTGTTTGTTCAGTCCTTGTCGGTTCTTGTTTGTCTATGTATGCTGTGTGTTCCTGCCCGTCTGCTGTACCTGCCTGTCTGGATTAAAACCCGTTTGTTATATCTTCTTCGTCTTCGTGCGTTTCTCTAAACCCCAGCATGACAATTATATTAAATGATCCAAATATTTATAAGTAATTATTCATATTTCTTTGTTATGCAAATTTTCTACAGTAGAGGCAAAAATATAGCTTTTTCGATACATAACGATACTCAAATATCTGCAAATAACGCTTCCGATACTAATTTTCCGTAGAATAGATACACGATACCAGCTGCACTTTCTCGCTTTCTCTTCTCTGACAGTGAATTGACACACAAACCCACCTCCCTCACGTACTTGTTTCATTTGCTCCGGATGAATATTGTTGGTATTAGGGCATTTTGGTGTGGGAATGCATGTATTGCGCATAATTTTACTCATTCCCTATAAACCACACTACATTGTTAATACATAAAATAGAATCAAATTTAAAATAACGAAGTATCTTTTTTTCCTATTTTGTTTCTCTGTGAATAAAAAAAGTTATTTTTACCGTATCTTTTTTTTTCTATTTTGTTTCTCTGTAAATAAAAAGTAGTTATTTTTATTGGTAAACAAGACAAATATTCTCCTTTTTTGAAATTGCTTCTGCATCATTTTTTAGTAACATATAACTTCTCACAGTGGTGGCAATTTTGGGACACAAAGCTGATGTAAAAACATAAATTCCCAGATAAAGGGAATTTAGATGCTTTATTTGCACGCTTTATTATCAGGTACTATGTGTGCCTGCTTGTCTGGTAGGGCTGCTGTAGCCAGGTGTGATTTTAACATGGATGAAGAGACTGGAGGGAGACATGTATGAGCCGTCTCCTTTAAGCAGATGCACATGTCTGTAACCTGCAGAACAGATGTTAGAGAATTAGTGTGTGCAGTCAAAATAGAGCAATTTGTCTTCAGTAAAGAATCAATAAAAGTCATACCTGTCCGCATGCTTGTGAAAGGAAGTGTAAACTGGCCCAGAAAATCATTTCTGGTGGTGTAGTCATGGTCCTCGACCATAAAACGTACTAATACCAGCTCTGGCACATGAAGCTGGAACTTAAAGGTGCAGTCCCATCTGGGGTTAAAGCCTGAGGAGGGTAAAAAAATTTTAATCACATACACTGTGCCAAAACATGACGAGTCACATTTGAAGCAAATATCATTTATCACTCCTAACAATGCCACATACTAAGGTCTGAGTAATGTCTCGCTTTGGCATAGCATGGTTTACACAGGAACAAGATGAAGAGTCAGAATTACAGGCTTAAAAGAAAACAAATGAAACCAAACTTAGTGTATGTGTTAATGAGAACCAAAAAACTGAATAGAGATCAAAGAATAACTTAAAGGGTTAGTTCACCAAAAATTAGAGTGTTAGATTTTGCTGTATTTGGCTGAGTAGTCTTTTGAGGTGGCTCGCCAATGTATTAGATTTCTCTAATACATAAAATGAGTAAGCTTGACCAGAGTTCTTGTGGGGAGAAGAGTTTATTGAAGGCAGTAGTGTAGCACAGATCTTCAGCAGTGATGTCAGCATGTCAGCCTTCAAAATAATTTAACCCAAAGTTCTGTCTGTGAGACAGAACTTTATACATGAAAACAAAAGGGCTACGAACAACAGAAAACTGCTAGGACCTCCTACAGGAGGTTGATCTACCCTGCAATCTACTCTGAGCAAACTGTTTCTTTGTTATTCAGTTTCTGTAGGCCATTTGGTTGACACCTTTACAGACCCAGACTGTTGATTGCATCTGAGGCACAGTCACAATGTAAATGCATCTATCTAAAGATGATGAAAATTCACATAATCTTTCAAGAGTTTACTCAAAAAGTATTCTCTTCGCTTTATAACATTAAGGTTGAACCACTGCAGTCACGTTGACTATTTTAACAATGTTTTTACTACTTTTCTGGACACTGAATGTGGCATTTCGTTGCTTTCAATGGAGGATAAAAAAAACCCTTTAAATAACCAGTGATGATGAACATAATAATGAACAACAGTGGTGGTTAATGAATGTCCATGAATGACTGATGACTGGTGGGAAAGCTAGAATAAAGACCAGGGGCCTCATTTTAAAAAAATAGCATATAAACCTTACTAAAAGTGAACGTACAACACAAATCTGAACATGGTGTACGCAAGAAAAAAAATGAGATTTATAAAACCATGTGTACACCAGAACCTGCGCTAAAATCCCTTTATAAATCCCAGTCGGTGGAAGATTGTCCGTACGTGCATCTCCACCTCGTCTCCTCCCGAAATCACCATATATGGAGCTTACAACGCCTAGTTTTACTATGCATAACCAAATCTGCATATCATTTCCATGCATGTTTCCATCCACGTGACACCATTTTTAACGCCGTCAAAAGTACAAGACATTGGGAAATATTACATACGGACTATAAATGCTATTTGTGCCATACATATTACTAAAAATCATCTAATATCCTTGCTGTTTTATAATAAATATATCAAAATATCCATAACAACAAAATTGTAGCTATAAAATAGCTTACTTCTCAGATAAGTTTTTAGAATAGAGTTGATTCATTAATTTCCAGTGTCCAAATAGTATTTTAATTGTTTTAAACAATTCGAATGAAATCGAGTTTATGCAGTTTTGCTGATAAGGTGAAGATATCTTTTAGGATGTTTAGGGCTATTTTAGTGGATACAGATATAGGCCTACTTATTTATTGAAGTGTAAATACAATTCTCTGACAAAGTATTTTAAAAAGGAAACGTATAAATCTTACCGTTTTCTTCAGGTTGTATCCTTCAAATACATGATATTATTCATAATTGTTTGAAGATGCCTGTACATGACATCAACAACTCCTGCAGCTGCGGTTGTACAGTAAGATATTATCATTGAACCTGTTCAAACCGGACTATAGACCGTCGACCATTGAATCCAGCAGAGTCTTTCATAATATCGTAGTAAGTGTGCATCACTGTGTCATAATCGTATCCATGTGTTTCTGTTTCTTCTGTTCCCCGGTCCTGTCTTTGTCACATGTTCCTTGTTTTCATTTAGTTCTGTCATCTGTCACATGTTCCTTGTTTTCGTCCTGTCATTTGCCATGTGGTTCTGTTTTCATTCATCGTCATTATTAGTTCATCGTCTCCACCTGTGTCCGTTAACTAGTCATGTCTATCACCTGTGTAATCCTAATTATCCTCTTGTGCCAGTCTGTTTAAATTCCCTCTGTGTCAGTCCTGTCCTTGTTCTTCGTTGACGTTTCATGTCGTGCTTAACCGGCCCTTGTATCCTGTTCTGTTCTATTAAACTTGTTGCATTTAACCTGTCCTGACTCTCCGTGCTTTTGTGCACACACCGCGAGCACGAGTGTGACAGAACGAAGAACCACAAAACTAAGCTACACAGATGGATCCGTCCGAAGCGGAGATTCGTTTGTGCAACATCCAGCAGCGCGGGCGTCCGTTGGAGAGGTATGTGGGGGAGTTCGTTGAGCTCTCCCATCTGGTGGGCTGGCCGGACGCCACGCTTAATCTTATATTTTGGTTGGGACTGGACGATAACACCATTCGCCCTGAGGAACCAATGTTTAACATTTCGTTTCTGGATCTGATTAACCTCATCCTCGATCTGAACGGTTCAGGGTTTGAAGTGGAGGAATGTGTTTCTCGTCCGGTCCCATCCAAAACGCCCGCTCCGCCAGCCCAGCCTTCTCCGACTAACCCTGCATGCCTCTTCATCGGTATGTTACCTGTCAGTCCATCTTGCCCGTCCTGGTGTGAGTACGAGGAAGTGCCAGAACTCCTCTGTCCTGTCCACGAGCCCGCTCCAACGCACCGCGAGCCCGCTCCATCGCTCCAAGAGCCCGCTCCAGCGCACCAAGAACCGCCAGAGCTTCCTGAGTTCCCTGAGCCGCCTGAGTTCCCTGAGCCGCCTGAGTTCCCTGAGCCGCCTGAGTTCCCTGAGCCGCCTGAGTTCCCTGAGCCGCCTGAGTTCCCTGACCCTCCTGAGCCTCCTGGGCTCCCTGACCCGCCAGAGCCTCCTGGGCTCCCTGACCCGCCAGAGCCTCCTGGGCTCCCTGACCCGCCAGAGCCTCCTGGGCTCCCAGACCTCCCAGAGCCGGCGCTCCCAGACCTCCCAGACCTCCCAGACCTTCCAGACCTCCCAGAGCCGGCGCTCCCAGATCTCCCAGAACCGGCACTCCCAGAACTCCCAGACCTCCCTGACCTTCCACCGCCAGAGCCAGTGCCACCAAGGTCACCGAGATGGGGGACCCTTCCCCTGAAAATTTTGGGGGGGGGGCCCAGTGGCCTCGTCCACGGTGGCCAGAGGGAAGGAGGTCATGTCCTGCACTCGGCCCTGAACTCCTACATGGCCGCCTGACCTCCTGGTATCCGCTGGGACTCGGCCCTGGACTTCTCCATGGCCGCCGGACCGCACAGCCTCAGCTGTGACGCGGCCCTGGACTCCTCCATGGCCACCTGACCTCCTTGCACCCGCCGTGACTCTGCCCCGGACTCCTCCATGGCCACCTGACCTCCTTGCACCCGCCGTGACTCTGCCCCGGACTCCTCCATGGCCGCCGGAACTCCTTGCACCCGCCGTGACTCAGCCCCGGACTCCTCCATGGCCGCTGGAACTCCCAGACCCGCCATGGCGCCCGGAGGTCCGGGAGACACCCTGGAGGCCACCTGACCTGCCTGTTCCTGACCACGGCCTCCAGGGTGCCCACCCCCCCTCCCGGATCTGTTCCTTTTTGGCGCGAGGACGCGCCTTCCGGGAGGGGGAAGTACTGTCATAATCGTATCCATGTGTTTCTGTTTCTTCTGTTCCCCGGTCCTGTCTTTGTCACATGTTCCTTGTTTTCATTTAGTTCTGTCATCTGTCACATGTTCCTTGTTTTCGTCCTGTCATTTACCATGTGGTTCTGTTTTCATTCATCGTCATTATTAGTTCATCGTCTCCACCTGTGTCCGTTAACTAGTCATGTCTATCACCTGTGTAATCCTAATTATCCTATTGTGCCAGTCTGTATAAATTCCCTCTGTGTCAGTCCTGTCCTTGTTCTTCGTTGACGTTTCATGTCGTGCTTAACCGGCCCTTGTATCCTGTTCTGTTCTATTAAACTTGTTGCATTTAACCTGTCCTGACTCTCCGTGCTTTTGTGCACACACCGCGAGCACGAGAGTGACACACTGATCATGAAATGAGGAATTATTGTGCTCCTATCACTCTCGCTGTCATTAAAACAGCGTGTCACAGGAAAAGTGATCAAAAGCAGCACATCCACTATCTAAATCCATATCATTTTTGTTTATCTTCTGCGTAATGACTTTATGTAATTTTAGGGCTTATCAACATTAATAAATGTGGAATATTAATGTAAATGTGTATATCAAAACGAAAACAGAGTTTAAAATCCTTCCATTTACTTCTTTACTTTGCTCAGTCTAGTAAAAGTGCTCGTACGGATGGGTCAGAGTTTGCGTGAAAGTGGCCATTTTTGTGGATGCAAATTTGACATGTGCCAACAACTTAAACATTGTTGTAGACCTGATACACCCCATCATGACAATGGCGTTCCTTTCAAAAAATAACAAAACAAAAAACTGCAGTACCATTGTTGTCAATGCGGTGCGTCTTCTTTGTGTTGTTGTCTATTGGAGCCCCATAAGTCTGCACCCATACAAGAGGGTCCACGATGGAGCTGAGCTTTTCTTTGTCAGGTTTAGGCAGCTGCTGGGCTGAAATCACCTGAAATAAGACAATTATATGATTGTGTTTTTAAAAAAAGAAGAGCAAAACCAGGAACATTTAAAACCCACTATAGAATGTACTGCCACCTACTAACTAGAATGTGAAGCACTGTATGGTAATGGAGCTTGCCAACCATCTTACTGTAATTTACTTAAATATCAGATTGTTTTCCAAAAAAACTGATTAAACATGATCTCAGAAAGACACTCTTTTATTTAACTTTTCAGCCACTTTCCACCGTTCGGCCAAACCATTCTCTTTGCTTACCATTCTCTTTCCACTGTGGTGCTGATAATGGAGCTCTTTGGAATGTAATACAAAAGCGCCAGTTTACAGATGAAATGAGATGTAAATAGCAACTGCGTTATGAAGGATTATCAGATATTTATTTTAATTTTATTATTAATTTGTGTTTACGTCACTCAAATAGCAGGCTTAGCCAGGTACCGAGAAACTGGTTGCCAAGCAACAGACAAGCGACCAATCCTGAGTTGAGATGTCACTACTTGCATTCTACCAGCACTGTTAGCCAACCATGTCGAGAGTTCCGGGTCGAGAATGATTTGTAATCGTGCCGGGCGATACCAGGCTCAAGTGGAAATACAACTGGAACAGTTGCATAACATTCTTAGAACTGTTCAGCCTGACGGTGGAAAAGGGGTTTTTGGTTAAAGTGAATGGCAATGTACTACCATTGTATTGAATTCACCCATTCAATCACACTTCATAGTCATATGTTAATTTTTGGATGTCATATTTGGATGTCAAATGTCAAATACATGTAGCGCCATTTCGAGCATTTTAATTTGTTTGCTAGCAGGAAATAGACAGGCAAATTCTTCTCTACAGCAGTTTTGTTTTCATAAAGATCTCTCTGTTCATTACCTTACCTTTATAGTAAGCAGTGTTGGGTTGTGGCCAGGGCCTCCCCCAGTGTTTTCCGGGTTAAACTCTGAGTCAGGCTGGCACATAAAGCTTGGTTTTAGCACATAGCCACAGCGGCCGTTTGGTAAAAAACGGCCTCTGTTTAGATCCATCTCTTCACATTGGGTTTGAAAGTTTAATGCCACTGCAAAATAATTTTTCTGTCAGGTATTTATAAATGTGGACTGTGCATTCATTTTTACAATGTGCATTTTCTTTGATTAAATGTTTACCCATCTGACAACCAGCATTCCACATTTCTTGAGGATTGTAGTTGGAGGATTGCACCCGCTGACCAGATGGGTAGATTCTGCTCAATTGGACGCTGTTGTGACGTACAAACAACTTGCCTATGAAAAAAGGGGAGAAATTTAGAAGCCACACAAACAAACAAGAAAATAGTTATCTTTATTACAAACCCGATTCCAAAAAAGTTGGTACACTGTACAAATTGTGAATAAAAACAGAATGCAATGATGTGGAAGTTTCAAATTTCAATATTTTATTCAGAATACAACACATGACATATTGATGACATATCAAATGTTTAAACTGAGAAAATTTATCATTTTAAGGGAAAAATAAGTTGATTTTAAATTTCATGGCATCAACACATCTAAAAAAAAGTTGGGACAAGGCCATGTTTATCACTGCGTGGCATCCCCTCTTCTTTTTATAACAGTCTGCTAACATCTGGGGACTGAGGAGACAAGTTGCTCAAGTTTAAGAATAGGAATGTGGTCCCATTCTTGTCTGATACAGGCTTCTAGTTCCTCAACTGTCTTAGGTCTTCTTTGTCACATCTTCCTTTTTATGACGTGCAAAATGTTTTCTATGTTTCCTATGAAAGATCTGATGTAGAAGATGTAGGCAGGCCATTTCAGTACCCGGATACTTCTTCTACGCAGCCATGATGTTGATGCAGTATGTGGTCTGCCACTGTCATGTTGGAAAATATAAGGGTCTTCCCTGAAAGAGACGACGTCTGGATGGGAGCATATGTTGTTCTAGAACTTGGATATACCTTTCAGCATTGATGGTGCCTTTCCAGATGTGTAAGCTGCCCATGCCACTCGCATTCACACAACCCCATACCAACAGACATGCAGGCTTCTGAACTGAGCGCTGATAACAACTAGGGTTGTCCTTGTCCTCTTTAGTCCAGATGACATGGTGCCCCAGTTATCCAAAAAGAACTTCAAATTTTGATACGTCTGACCACAGAACAGTTTTCCACTTTGCCACAGTTCATTTTAAATGAGCCTTGGCACAGAGGAAACGCCTGTGCTTCTGGATCATGTTTAGATATGGCTTCTTTTTTGACCTATAGAGTTTTAGTCAGCAACAGCGAATGGCACGGTGGATTGTGTTCACCGACAATGTTTTCTGAAAGTATTCCTGAGCCCATGTTGTGATTTCCATTACAGTAGCATTCCTGTATGTGATACAGTGCCATGGGACCCGAAGATCACGGGCATCCAGTATGGTTTTCTGGCCTTGACCCTTACACACAGAGATTGTTCCAGATTCTCTGAATCTTTGGACGATGGGTCGTTGTGGCCTAGTGTTGAGGAAGTCGGGCTTGTAATCTGAAGGTTGCCGGTTCGATTCCCACGCCGGCAGGAATTGAAAGTGGGGATTGTGAATAAACAGCACTCTCTCCACCTTTGATACCATGACTAAAGTGCCCTTGAGCAAGGCACCTAACCCCTAATTGCTCCCCATGTAAGTCTTTTCATGTAAGTCGCTTTGGATAAAAGTGTCTGCTAAATGATGAAAATGAAATATTATGCACTGTAGATGATGATAACTTCAAACTCATTCAAATTTTTCTCTGAGAAACTCCTTTGTGATATTGCTCCACTATTTTTCACCACAGCATTGAGGGAATTAGTGATCCTCTGCCCATCTTGACTTCTGAGAGACACTGCCACTCTGAGAGGCTCTTTTTATACCCAATCATGTTGCCAATTGACCTAATAAGTTGCAAATTGGTCCTACAGCTGTTCCTTATATGTACATTTAACTTTTCCGGCCTCTTATTGCTACCTGTCCCAACTTTTTTGGAATGTGTAGTTCTCATGAAATCCAAAATGACATTTCAAAATGTCTCACTTTCAACATTTGATTTATTATCTATATTCTATTGTGAATAAAACATAAGTTTATGAGACTTGTAAATTATTGCATTCCTTTTTTATTCACAATTTATACAGTGTCCCAACTTTTTTAGAATCGGATTTGTATACACAGTGGTGTGAAAAAGTGTTTGCCCCCTTCCTAATTTCTTATTTTTTGCATGTTTGTCACACTTAAATGTTTCACATCATAAAACAAATTTAAATATTAGTCAAAGATAACATAAGTAAACAGTTTTTAAATGAGCGTTGTTATTATTAAGGGAAAACAAAATCCAAACCTACATGGCCATGTGGAAAAAGTGTTTGCCCCACCTGTTAAAACAAAACTCCTGAGTTCAATTTCTCAAACCACACCCAGGCCTGATTACTGCCACACCTGTTCTCAATTAAGAAATCACTTAAATAGGACCTGCCGGAGAAAGTGAAGTAGACCAAAAGTTCTTTAAAAGCTAGAAATCATGCAGAGATCCAAAGAAATTCAGGAACAAATGAGAAAGAAAGTAATTGAGAGCTATCAGTCTGGAAAAGGTTATAAAGCCATTTCTAAAGCTTTGGGACTCCAGCGAACCACAGTGAGAGCCTATATCCACAAATGGCGAAAACATGGAACAGTGGTGAATCTTCCCAGGAGTGGCCGGCCAACCAAAATAACCCCAAGAATGTTGCGACGACACATCCAAGAGGTCACAAAAGACCCCACAACAACATCCAAAGAACTGCTGGCCTCACTTGCCTCAGTTAAGGTCGGTGTTCATGACTCCACCATAAGAAAGAGAGTGGGCAAAAATGGCCTGTATGGCAGGATTAGACGAAAGACAAAAACCTCTGCTGAGACAAAAGAACATTAAGGCTCATCTCATTTTTGTCAGAAAACATCTTGATGATCCCCAAGACTTTTGGGAAAATACTCTGTGGACTGACCAGACAAAAGTTGAACTTTTTTGAAGGTGTGTGTCCCATTACATCTGGTGTAAAAGTAACACTGGATTTCAGAAAAAGAACATCATACCAACAGTAAAATATTGTGATGGTAGTGTGATGGTCTGGGGATGTTTTGCTGCTTCAGGACCTGGAAGACTTGCTGTCATAAATGTAACCATGAATTCTGCTGTCTACCAAAAAATGCTGAAGGAGAATGTCTGGCCATCTGTTCGTGACCTCAAGCTGAAGTGAACTTGGGTTCTGCAGCATGACAATAATCCAAAACACCACCTCTGAATGGCTGAAGAAAAACAAAATGAAGACTTTGGAGTGGCCTAGTCAAAGTCCTGACTTGAATCCTATTGAGATGCTGTGGCATGACCTTAAAAAGGCAGTTCATGCTGAAAACCGTCCAGTGTGGCTGAATTACAACAACTCTGCAAAGATGAGAGGGCCAAAATTTCTCCACAGCGCTGTAAAAGAATCATTACAAGTTATCGCAAACTCTTGATTAAAGTTGCTGCTGCTATGGGTGGCCCAACCAGTAATTAGGTTTATTTTTTCACACAGGGCCATGTAGTCTTCCCTTAATAATAACACCCTTCATTTAAAAATTGTATTTTGTGTTTACTTGTTTTATCTTTGGCTAATTGTGACGAGCAGGGCGGACGAGAGCCGTGAGGGAATGGCGCGAGGCCGGTGACGTGATTGATAATGAGTGTCAGCTGTGCACTGCACCGGTCTCCTATCTCTCACGGAGAAGCTCCAGAAACATAAAAGAGGAGCGACGACAGTGAGAGACGAGAGAGGACCAGGCCTGGATTTTATGTTGTGTTTTATTATGTTTGTGTTGGCGGCAGTCGCCGTGAGGAACATTTTACTTTCGTTGTTCGCCGGTGTGGCGAGGGGGGCGTGGTTCAGCGAGGTCCGCAGCGGGAGAGCGGATCGGGAGAAGTGCGGTGAGTAAGTGGTTTAAGCGCAAATAACGAACACCTGCGTCTAATTACAGTGATTGGCGTGGAGAGACCAGATATAAGGGAAGCAGAGACGGCAGAAGAGCGAGAGAGAGACGGACTGCTGCTGATGCCTGGCTTCTCATGCCAGTCGTGACCTGTCTATTGGAGATAAATTCAAGTCTACAGTGTTATGTATAGAGTATGCGCACTAGCGCCGTTGACGTGTACCTTTTGAGTTGTGTATAAATAAAGAGAATACTCAGCAGCAGTCCTACCCGACCCTGTCCTCTTCCTTTTCAAGAAACACTGCCCGTTGAACCCCGCTACAGCCGGTTCCCGCCTCCTTGTTCCCGTTCTTATGAACTGTGTTACACTAATATTTAAATTTGTTTGAGGATCTGAAGTGTGACAAAAAATAAGAAATCAGGAAGGGGGCATACACTTTTTCACACCACTGTATATATATAGTTTTACGCATTTTTTTTTCTTCAAAAATTACTTTTACTGTACTTTTGGAAATGACAATGTCTGGGAAATATGAGACATGAGTGAAGAAAACAAAAAAATATCTGCACATATCACTTGTGAATTCACAGAATAATTTTTTCTGTCATTTCCAGTCAAGCTGTAATTTTGTAAAATTATGTAAAAAAAAAAACATTTTAACTGTGTGTAAAGATTTCAGCTATTTTATTCAAAAAAGATTTAAGATCCAATTTCCATCACTGGATGTTAGTAAACACAATAGTATACATACTACCTGATTCTTTGATTAGTTTCAATGCATCACTCTCAGAGAAAGAGGACATCTCCTTGGCACGTTTCTTAGCAGATGGATCAAATTGTTTGAAGGCAACACTGCATGTGTACACCACCAGATCAGACAGCTCTGGACTCAAATTACAGTCCTTCAGATAAAAAAGAAAAAGCAAAATTTGTGCTCAAATAAAATTGTCAAACTGCCAGACCACAAAAAAGTGATTAAATTAGTAAAATAAAAACAGTAATCAAATGAGGTCGGTGTAGCGGAGTAGTGATATGAGCAAGTAACACACATGTATACAAATATTTGTAAAAGTTTGGGGTCAGTAAGATTTTATAAAAAGAAGTTAATTCTTTTATTCAACAAGGCTACTGTAATGAAGGGTGTCAGCAGGATGAGAGCCAAATGCAGGCTTTTATTAAGCAACGTGGTCAAACAGGAAATGGTCAAATCAACAGCAAACAGAAATGTCAGAGGGTCGTAAATGTTAAACAGGCAAAGTAGATCGAGGTAGGCAGCAAGCAATCAACAGTCCAATAATCCTAGGCAATAAATCCAACAGGCAGGCAGGGAACAATCAGAAACCAGGAAAACAGGCAGAATAAAGAACAGGAAAACAAGACAGGAAATAACGCTCAGAAATGACTACTTAACAGAATATCAAGACTTCGCCGTGAGGTGTTTGTGTAGTGTGATTAAATAGTGAGATGTGATTAGTATCAGGTGTGAGTGTAATCAGTCCAGGTGTGGAGACTTCTGGGAAATGTAGTGCATTGTGGGGAGTGAAGTCCAAGGTGAATGTGCATGTGTGTGAAAGTCCAGAGTGGAGTGCCCTCTAGTGGACTTCACAGGTACTGATCATGACAGCTGCACTGAATAAAAAGGGACAGTAAAGACTTTTACACAGTTACAAAATATTTCTATTTCAAATAAATGCTATTATTTTGAACTTTATATTCATCAAAGAATCCTGGAAAAATATAACATTGTTTCTACAAAAATATTAAGCAGCACTAAAATGGCCTGTTGCACAAACTGCTTAGACTAGTCTTAAAAGTTAGTGTTCTAATTTTTTTCTTCAAGACTGGGAACATTAACATTTTTATGTACATTTTAGGTAGAGTGGTCTAATTTGAATTGGTAAAGTAACTGATTATCTCTAACTTTTAACTTTTCGCTTTTGAAACTGACCCCAATTTTCAGCATTAATAATAATAAGAAATATTCCTTGAGCACCAAATCAGAATGATTTCTAAAGGACCAAATCAGAATGAATTCTGAAGGATCATGTGACACTGAAGACTGATGGCTGGTGAAAATACAGCTTTGCCACACCACAAATAAACTACATTTAAAAATATATTAAAATAGAAAACATCTATTTTGTAATAATATTTATAATAATACTATTACTATACTAATATTATGTTTTTACTATATTTTTGATAAAATAAATGCAGCCTTGGTGAGCATAAGACTTCTTTCAAAAACATAAAAAAAAACTCCCAACTTTTGAATGTAGTGTACATGCAAATACAAACATGTTGTTACGTGACGTAAAGCTTTCAGGAACGCACGAAGACGAGGAATAAACATAAATGTCTCTTTTAAAGATAACTCCAGGAATACAAATGATACAGCAAACACGTCAACACGCGAACGATCACGGACCAGGAGTGGGGGAAACACAAGGAATAAAGGTAGACATACACAATGTAACATTATCTCCCCCTCCCGGAAGGCGTGACCTCGAGCCAAAAAGAGTCCAAACAGGGAGGTCAGGCGGCCTCCAGTGCGGAGTCAAGGGCGGTGGCCAGGGCGGAGTCAGAGGCGATGGCCAGGGCGGCGTCAAGGGTGGCGGCCAGGGTGGAGTCCCAGGCAGCATGGCCCCCGTGGCTCCTGTCCCCATAACCCAAGTGGACATATGGCCCCCCCAAAAAAATTTTAAGGGGAGGAGACCCCACTGGAGCTCAGGGAGAAAGAGCACTGGAGACGGCTCAGGGAGAGAGAGTACTGGAGACTGCTCAAGGAGAGAGAGCACTGGAGAAGGCTCAGGGAGTGTGAGCACTGGAGAAGGCTCAGGGAGAGAGAGCACTTTTTCAAAGTCTATAAGCCACTCGATCGCCGGGGTGTCCATTTCGGGACTGGAAGCAGCTGCAGACACATATGGCTCGGTGGCGTCGGCCATTTTGCGTTGGTGCGCGGGCGCGGCTGTCGTCTCGTGCCGAGGATCAGGTGCGGTAATCGAGTCGCTAGTCAAGCAGGGTTGGACGGACCTATTGGGGTGGTATGTGGAGGGTACTGGTTGAGGGTGAACTAGAGAGGCGGCATGCTTCCGGATAGGGACTGAGCGACAAATTGGATTGTCCTCTTTTAAATCCACAAAGAAATCAGATTTCTCTAAGTATAATTTATAAAGTCCATTACGGACATAAAACAATCGCCAGGGGAAACAGAATGATATAATTTATCATCCAGTCCCATCAGGAAGCATGCATTAATCATCGGATCCCCCCAGCTCACCCGATGGGAAAGATCCAAAAACTCCTCCACATACCACTCTAACGGCCGTCCATTCCGCAGGATGTTAAGCAGACGATCCTCTACCTCCGCTTGCATCTTTCAGTTTAAGGTCTGATTCTGTTACATGACGTGAAGCTTTCAGGAACGCACAAAGACGAGGAATAAACATAAATGTGTCTTTTAATGATAACTCCAGAAATACAAATGATAAAGCAAACACGTCAACACATGAACGATCACGGACCAGGGGGGTATTTCAGAAAGCAAGGTTAACTTACCATCACATATACCCTGAACTCTCAGTTGATTAATCCAAACTTTGCTTACTCGAGGTATGCTTGTTCCAAAAACGCATCAGCAAGTAAGTTCAGCCAACCCAGAGTATGTTTCTGGTTAACACACAAGACATTCTCAACCGAGCAACGAATCGATGATTCACCATGGAAACAGACACTGAGAAAAAGCGGGCCATTCCACTTCCTTCTTCTTCTTTTGTTTAATGGTGATTTACATAACATAATCTCTCCTCAGGACCGTATCCCTCCCAGTCGACCAGGTATTCGATGGTGGGTCCCCGTCGTCGGGAGTCCAGGATGGAGCGGACCTGATAGATGTTCTCTTCTTCCGCCAGCTCGGGAGGAGGGGTAGCTTCGATCTCGTCTGATCCTGTGGAGGGAGACAAAGGTTCAGTATGGGGTTTCAACAATAAATACGTGAAAAGAAGGTGAGATACGGAATGTGGGTGGAAGTTCCAGACGGTAGGTGAGCTCATTCAGCTGCCTCTGCACTGTGAAAGGACCTATGTAACAGGGACTCAGCTTACGGCATGGCAGTTGGAGACGGATATCCCTGGTAGATAGCCATACTTTCTGGCCCGGGAGATAGGTAGGTGTATCTGTCCGTTGTCTTGTCTGTCAGCATTTTGTGTCTCCATACTGCTTGTTGGAGGTGAACGTGAGCTGAGTCCCATACTCTCTCGCTCTGCTGAAACCAGTCCTGGACAGCTGGAACCTCGGAGGGTTACCCGGACCATGGGAACAGTGGTGGTTGGTAGCCCAGAACACACTGAAATGGAGTCAGGCCTGTAGTCGATTGGCGTAGGGAGTTCTGGGCGTACTCTGCCCAGGGTAGGTAACGGCTCCACCTGTCTTGGTGTTGGTGGCAGTAAGCTCTGAGATACCTCCCAATCTCCTGGATCTTGCGTTCGGTTTGTCCATTGGTCTGTGGGTGATAACTGGATGACAAACTGAGTTATATCCCTAGTAGTTGGAAGAAGGATTGCCAGACTCTAGATGTGAATTGAGGTCTTCTGTCGGAGACAATATCCTCCGTTAAGGCGAAATGTCGGAATACATACTGAAAGAGGGCTTCAGCGGCTTGTAAGACGGTCGGCAGTTTCCTCATGGGGATGAGCTTGCAGGATTTGGAGAATCTGTCTACCACCACGAAGATGCAGGTGTAGGTTTCGGAGGGAGGTAAATCAGTCAGAAAGTCGATACCAATGTGGGACCAGGGTTGTTGTGGAACAGGTAAGGGAACTAGTTTGCCCACTGGTAATTGGCGAGGAGTGTTAGTTATAGCACAGATGGAGCATCCCTTGATAAATCGGGATGTATCTCGAGCCATCGACGGCCACCAGTACCGTTTACAAATGAGCGAGAGGGTTCGTTGGCTGCCTGTGTGTCCAGAGCCCGGAGAGGTGTGAGCTAAGTCCAGAAGGGCGGTACGACAACTGGTGGGAACATAAGTGAGCCCGCCTGGACCTCCCGGCAGAGCGTGTTCGGTTTTGGTGGCTTGGGCTATTTGTTCGTCGAGAGCCCATTCTATAGGAGCTGCAATGATGGCTGAAGGGAGGATAGATTCAGTCTTAGAGGGTTCAGTATCTGGAGAGTGGATTCATGAGAGTGCATCTGCCTTAATGTTCTTACTTCCAGGGTGATAGGTTATAGTAAAGTCAAAACGGGTGAAGAATAGTGACCACCGGGCCTGGCGAGGATTAAGACATTTGGCTTCACGTAAGTACTCAAGATTCCGATGATCGGTGATTACTTGGAACTGGTGTTTAGCTCCCTCCAGCCAGTGACGCCATTCTTCCAACACCAGTTTAATGGCGAGCAGTTCTCTATTACCCACATCATAGTTCTGCTCCACCAAGGTGAGCTTCTTGGAGAAATAGGCACATGGATGGAGCTGGGAAGGCTTCCCCTGCCGCTGAGACAAGACAGCTCCTACTCCAGTCCTGGAGGCATCGACTTCCACACAGAAGGGAAGATCCGGGTTAAGATGCAGAAGGACTGGAGCGGAGCTGAAGGCGTCCTTGAGGGTCTGGAAAGCTTGTTGAGCCTCCAGGACAGAGATTTGGGCCGATTTCTGAGGAGTGAGGTAAGAGGGGTACTGATCAGACTATAGTTCTTAATTTACCTTCGATAGAAGTTGGCGAATCCCAGGAATCTTTGGAGTTCCTTAACGGTTGAGGGAGTTTGCCAGTCATGGATAGCTTCCACCTTCCTCTGGTCCATCTTAATCCCGTTACTGTCAATGATATAGCCCAAGAACCGGACTGAGGGAATGTGGAATTCGCACTTCTCGAGTTTCAGGTACAGCTGGTGTTCTCGAAGACGTTGAAGGACCATTCATACATGGTTACGGTGTTCGGTCAGGGAGGATGAGTAGATGAGGATGTCATCTATGTAAACCACTACGAATTGCTGGAGGAAATCTCTGAAGATTTCGTTCATATAATACTGAAAGACCGCTGGTGACTTAGCTAGGCCATAAGGCATGACCTGATACTCGTAGTGCCCAGATGGTGTTATGAACGCCGTCTTCCACTCGTCATCTTTTCTGATCCAAATTAGGTTGTATGCACTTCTGAGATCGAGTTTAGAGAAGATATGGGCTCCTCTGAGTTGTTCCAGGGCAGCAGGGACCAGAGGAAGGGTATAACTGAATTTAACTGTCTGTGAGTTGAGTGTGCGATAATCGATACAGGGCTGCAAACCTCCGTCCTTCTTGGCCATGAAGAAAATGCTGGAAGCGGCAAGGGAAGTAGATGGTCGGATAAATTATTGTTGAAGGGCTTCAGAGATGTATTTCTCCATGACCTTTTAGCTCCGGGATGGACAATGGATATGTTTTACCTTTGGGTAGGTTGGCCCCAGGCAGCAGGTCAATTGCACAGTCCCATGGCCGATGAGGTGGTAGGCGAGTGGCCAGTTGTTTACTGAACACGTCCTGGAATGCCCGGTATTCTTCGGGGATCTGAACCTGATGTGATACCTCCAGATTTCCGACCAAGGTGGAGTGGAGAGGAACCGAGGAGCTGACCATGGTCAGAAGTACCGGAGGTGGAGTCACTGGAAGTCCTCTTGATGGGTGTTAAGCAGGTTCAGGAGCAGTCTTCACCCCACTTGACCCCTGTGTTCCAGTCAATGATGGGTTTGTGTTCGGCCATCCACGGGCGTCCCAGGACAAGATCTGCGGTTGAGCCCTCCAGCACCAGGAAAGAGATGTTCCCTGTGTGTAGACACCCTATGCGGAGCGTCAGTGTGGGGGAGAAATGTGTGATGTGGCCTCGACCCAGCGGATTTCCCAGGATAGTGTGGATCTTTAGTGGTGGTGTGCAGCGCTTTCTTGGGACTTGAAGACTCTGGAGGAGGCCACGGGAGATGAAGTTCCCCACGGCCCCAGAGTCCATGAGGGCTTGCGCTGAAAAAGATGACTTAGGAGATAGTAGAATTACTGGTGTACGAACAAGATGACAGATTTTCGTATATCTTAGAATGGTTCTCACCGCGGGTCGAGGGGGTTGCACAGGACAGTTCTGGAGAAGATGACCTTCTCCCCCACAATACAAACAGAGGTGTTGAGATAATCATCGGTGACGCTCCGCAGGTGTAAGGCGATAGGAATCAATGACCATTGGTTCGGGTGCTGGAGGCACCTCATTAGCAGTACTGGGCGGAGGTTGCAGTGGAGGAGATGGAATGTGACAAGCAGTAAAGCGTTGGGAGATTCAGATGGTTTTCTGGATAAAAGCTTCCAGGCCGAGGACATCGTCGTAAATGATCATTAGTTGACGGAATTCGGGATTGAGACCCTGACGGAAGGCTGTGAGAAGAGCTGATTCATTCTATCCGCTAGCTGCGGCTAAAGTACGGAATCGCAGCGCATATCCGCCAACTGAATCCGTGCCTTGTTGGATATGGAAGAGTTGGTCTGATATGGAGAGTGGAGATGTAGTCTGAGCGAACACTTCTTTAAAGTGTGACGTGAAGGCGGATAGGGAAGCGGAGATGGCTGAATTAGAGAGAAGAAAAGCTTGAGCCAACTGTAGAGCACGGCTGGATAGCAGACTGATCATAAATGCCACTTTGGCTTTATCATTCAGGAAGAGATGGGGCAGCATCTCGAAATATAGTGAGCATTGAAGTAGAAATCCACTGCAATCCTCCGCCTCGCCTGTGAAGGTCGCTGGTCGGGCCATGGGACGTACAGAGGCAGCTGGCAAAGGAGATGGTGGACCAGGAAGTGGTTGGGGAATTGGCTGGGCGATCTCGTCGCGTAAACCCGCCGTCTGTTCTCGCCCGGGTCCTGATGTTGTCTGCATGCTGCGTTTGTGGTCTGGTCTTCTGTCAGACACAGACAAGATGGCAGGTAAGTTTTAGAGCACTTTATTGAACAGCGTGTAGCAGATGGTAACACAGGATGAGACTGAATCAAACAGTATACCATATGTAACTCAATTTGAGCAGATAGATAATAGTTCCTTTGTCTTTTGATAGAAGCCAGCATAGGGATACTTGCACAGAGTTCTTGGTGGTGAATATCCTGGGAAATGTTGGAGATCGCCGGGCGGAACGGACGGGCGGAATGACGACAGGCAGGGAGGAACGGGAGAGTCTGTGAGTCCATGTAGAGACAAGACCAGACAATGACTGATGGAAGGAGGTCAGTATATATAGGCTCTGCACCTCAGTATACCACAGGCTCTGCACCTTCCTACCTCCACACACTGCTACTACGCTACATCCCCACCAGAAGCCTGCGATGACTAAAGGAACGAAGGCTTGTGGTACCGTCACAGAGAGGCACAAAATCACTCTCCAGAACATTCTCCTTCACTGCTCCCTGCTGGTGGAATGATCTCCCTATTTTCATCAGGAACGCAGAATCCCTGGCAATATTCAAGAGACAGCTGAAAACTCATCTCTTCCGTGAACACTTAATCCCCTCAAAAAAAAAAAAAAAAAACCCTATCCTTCCCCTTTTTTTCCCCTTCCTACTCTAGCTTATGGTACTGAGCAATGTATGAAACTTGTATTGTGAGCACTTCCTGTGTTATTTGCCAATTCATGAAGAATCGCTTGTTTGTTTTCCTCACTTGTAAGTCGCTTTGGATAAAAGCGTCTGCTAAATGACTAAATGTAAATGTATATAGAGAGAACCAGTGATGGGAAACAGGTGTTGGTGATTAGTACTCGGGTGATAAGGATCGTGTGGGTGGAGCTGGAGCTGGTGACGTAGATGTGGTGTTGGCAGACCTTGTGACAAAAACAATTACATTTATATTATATATAAACATTATAATAGTGCTTTATACTAATATATATATATATATATATATAAACAGTAACTATGTAACAAATTTAGAAATGTAGTTACCTTAATAAAACTATATTAATTAAATAACACGCAGCTGAATACCTCTTAAGAAAACCATCCCTCAAACATAACCAGCTAGGGAGCAGGTTATGTTCAGAGAGTAAGTTGCTATGGCTCCTTTACATACCCTGAAAGTTACCTCTATTTTTGGAACCGAAAGTTGAGGTTATCAGCTGACTTACTCTTAAACATACCTTGGTATGTCACAGAACCTGCTTTCTGGAATACCCCCCAGGAGTGAGGGAAACACAAGGAATAAATACAGACACAAACGAGGAGTGATGAATGGGGAACAGGTGATGACTAATTAACAGAAACAGCCGACAGGGATGAACCAATGATGGTGACGGGAACATAAACAAAGAGCACATGTGAAATTGAAAACAAAACAGAGTCCAGGTAGACATACACATGTAACACATGTATTCATACACACAAAAAAACAAGTAGCAAAAAGTAAACTACTAGTAACAGTAAGTAGTAGTAATATTACATGTAACATTCTGTGTTTTGTAACACTACAAACAGAATGGAAATGAACATTACATTATGTTATTATTAGGGGTGTGATGAGACCCTTATCCCACAAGACGAGACACGAGATTGGGTTCACAAGACGAGATTTTTATATTATTTTTAAGAAATCCTCAATAATGAAACGTATGAAGGGAAAATAGTCTTTTATTCAACTGAAAATCATAAAATGCAAAAATGTTGGTGCATTTTGAAATCAACTTGTAATGCATGTCATTTTACTTCTATTTTAATGAATTATTTGCAGTAAAACAACATGCAAACACTGCTAAATGTTTTTCCACAAAATCAACCAATTGTTTTCTGCCCTGTATAATTTCACATGAGAAATCTCACTGAACTTCTTTCTACAGACTGAACATAAATTAAACAGTACAAATAAAATAAACATAAATAAAAAATTCAAATAACACTTTAAGTGTCACTTTAACTGCAGTACAAAGTTGACCATTTCCCAGTCACTATTGATTGTGTGGGCTGTAACTGTGATATAGCTCTGTGCACACCGAGAAGTCCAACCGTTAGCAGTAATAGCGATGCTTTCTGCCTCTTTAGGGGCCGTTCACATATCGCGCCTAAAAAAACGTGTAAACCGTGGCCGCTTCCTCCTTTTGCAAGCGTTCGGGAGCTCGCGCTTCTGTAGCGTCTGTCGTTGCTATGCAACCATGAACTGTGCTTTCCACAACCATGAGGAAGGCGCGCCAGGAAAAAACGAGCGCGTCGCACCGCATGCGCAAATGAAAATGCGCGAGATATGTGAACGGCCCCTAAGAGTCTGTACAACCTTTGCTGAGGTGTACAGCATAGTTTTCTTACAATGTATACATATTGTTCGTGTCTTGTGTGTTGTTCTTTCGCCGTTTATTATTTCTACTGGAAAACCAAAATGTTTCCACACAAACGATTTGAAAGTGGTGGGGGCATCTTCAATAATAATTTCACCCTCACACTGATAGCACGACGAGACAACTTTTCACCTCAACGAGAAATCTCGTCACGTTTTAGTCTCGCGAGATCTCGTGGTACGAGATCTCGTCACACCCCTAGTTATTATATTATTGTTGTGTGTTTCTGTCCTGGACTGCTTTGTTGTCATGTTTCACATGTGCTCTTTCTTTTGTTTTTTTCCCGCCACTCATTTGTAATCATCATCATCAGCTGTGTCTTGTTAATTACCTCGTTTCTCCCTGTGTTTGCACTTGTATATAATCCCTTTGTTTTCCCTCAGTCCTTGTCCGTTCTCATTGGTGTTAAGCCGTGTTGTGTACAATTACCTGCATCTTCATTTAAAGACTTCGTTCCCTTGACACATTGGTCTTTGCGCTTCCTCTACAATACGTTAACGTTACAATTATGTTATATAATATATATTATATTTAGGTTATTTTAAGACATCTGTTGATGGTGCTTCAGAAAATACAGACCTTCCATGCTTTAGGTTTGCTTTCAGCTTTAGATTCATCCTCTGAGGAGCTTGAGTCAGAGCTGGAGCTGTCCTGATTCACTTTGATCTTCTTTGCTTTTATCAAGACCTTCCCTTTTAGATCCTGCCATAAAAAAGATATTTTAGTATTTTTTTTTAATCTATCACCACACATATCTAAATTTTAGCTTTAATATTTCAGTTGGTCAGAGTTAAGCATGAATAAAAAGGAAAGAAAAGTCAGTCACACCAAACCTCCAAAAATAAGCAAAATATAAGACTATTATATACACAGATTATAATTCAAACACGCAGTTTTTCCTCAGACAAGTTAAAATATTTACCTAACAAGCCTTTATAGTAACAGCTGATTAATCAAGGATCTAATGACACAAAACAAACAAAAGGAAATTTATATACAGTGGGGAGAACAAGTATTTGATACACTGCCGATTTTGAAGGTTTGCCCACTTACAAAGCATGTAGAAGTCTGTAATTTTTATAATAGGTACTCTTCGACTGTGAGTGACGGAATCTAAAACAAAAATCCAAGCATCTCAAGGTCCTGGAGTGGCCTAGCCAGTCTCCAGACCTGACCCCAATAGAAAATCTTTTTGAGGGAGCTGAAAGTCCCTGTTGCCCAGCAACAGCCCCGAAACCTGAAGGATCTCGAGAAGGTCTGTATGGAGGAGTGGGCCAAAATCCCTGCTGCAGTGTGTGCAAACCTGGTCCAGAACTACAGGAAACGTATGATCTCTGTAATTGCAAACAAAGGTTTCTGTACAAAATATTAAGTTCTGCTTTTCTGATGTATCAAATACTTATGTCATGCAATAAAATGCAAATTAATTATTTAAAAATCATACAATGTGATTTTCTGGATTTTTGTTTTAGATTCCGTCACTTACAGTTGAAGAGTACATACGATAAAAATTATAGACTTCTACATGTTTTGTAAGTGGGAATCAGCAGTGTGTCAAATACTTGTTCTCCCCACTGTATATATATATATATATATGTATATATATGATGTATGGGTATACATGCTTTTTTTTTAAATATTTTTTTTGCTTGAGCACCCATTTTGAGCATATTTTTCGCTAGAGGGGAGAAAGATGGTGGCAATTCTCAGGGCCCCTGGCCTTCGTGGGGGGGGGGGGGGGCATCAGCAATTTTAACCGAGGGGGACCCATCCATCCCAGCCACGCCCCACCCACAGTCCCAGGACCGAGATTTCATTAGAGGAGGGGGCCCCAGATACACTATCTACGGCCCTGGTGTTGAGCATTTTACCACTGGAATTTTATAATAGCAGAAATAGCACTTGCTAATGTGCCAAGGATTAGTTACAAACAAGTGTTATATACAAATGCTCAGATATACTCAAATTTAACCTATATGGAAGAACTGTAGAAAACTTATGACAGTCCAGGAACATCAACCACTGTCTTTTGCATAACATTCAAAACATCACAGATAGACTGCTCTTAATTGTTTTTAGAATAAATTTCAGGAAAATTCTATTAAGGAAAGGTTGACTCTATTACCTCTGGTGATGGTAGCCACTGAAGCACCTTGTCATTGATAGGTGTAGTGAGCAGTTTGTCTCCCAGAATTGACTGCAGCTGTTGGGCCATGATTGTCTGTTGCTCCACACAGCAGTGGTTCTCCAGAGACAGAATAAGAGGATATGGAGAAGTCTAGGAAATAAGCATATGTTCATGTATGCATGTATTATGTATTATCTTTAATTCTACCTTTTGGCTTTTTTAAGGCAATGTCTATTTTCAAAGAAAAGAAGCTAAACAGTTTTGGGGAATAGAATAGCAGTAATCCGTAAGTCACTATAATGGTATGTCGACTGACAAATGGGGTCTCACTTGGGGGCACCAATCATCCTTGAGTTTGAGGTCGCATCTACACGAAGCCAGAGCTTTCCCTATCCGATCTTTTTTCTCCTCATTCTAAAAAAAATCGGCCTTGTCTCAAGAAATGTCTGCTCACACACGAAACCACTGAAACCGACTCCAAACGATGTAATATACATGCCAGACCAGTATGTGTCACTGTAATTCCGCCACAGAGATACACTAAAAACGGAGAAGACTTGGAGCATGTGCATAAACCTTGCACGCAGTATACAAACTTTAGTACAGCTAATAGGCTTAGTAGCTTCTGCAGAAACGTTTCAGGCTCCCAAAATGCAGAATTTGACTGGACGAAACGCCGATATGATACAAATTTTTCATGTATACAGCTAAACGCATCTCCGTGTAGACAGGCTCTTAGAAAAACGTCCAATGGAATTGGCAAGTGGAATTTGCATGCCAAGAAACTCCCCCGTACATACAGGTATATAAGATGGCGGCACGCATCCATTCTTGGGGATTTTTGCTTTGTAACCTAGTGGTTATGAACCTAGTGGTTATGTGTTTCTCTCTGTGATCATTCTTCCATTCACCTAAAAGAGCTCAAGAAAACCTCTTGCTGGCATCAAATAAAGTGCATTGAGTGTTTCGCAGTATCCTAAAAGAGCAAGCATGGGCGGTGAGTGTCTTTAAAAATGCCTTTACATCCGTGTGTTTCTGGATGCGGCCATTTCCTGTCCTCATCCGATGGAAACAATCACTGTCTCACATGTTTGGGCCACGAGCATGCTGGAATGGCATTCGTGGATGGTTCATGTCATCATTGCGAGAACAATGATTTTCAGCCTCACTTGTTCTAGCT
This sequence comes from Zacco platypus, assembly GCA_038088235.1. Lineage (NCBI taxonomy): Eukaryota > Metazoa > Chordata > Actinopteri > Cypriniformes > Xenocyprididae > Zacco > Zacco platypus. Next base: position 1,502,192 of record CM076068.1, read on the forward strand.
TGAGTTAGCACATCATCCACAAGTTTTGAAACAGCACAATGACCTGTAACTCTGCCTGAGTATCGGACAAGTGTTCACTGTTGGCCAGAGGAGAACTGGCCCCCCGACTAAGCCTGGTTTCTCCCAAGGTTTTTTTCTCCATTTGTTGGAGTTTTGGTTCCTTGCCGCTGTTGCCTTTGGCTTGCTTAAGTTGGGGACACTTGCTTGATATTCAGCAGTGTTTTTGATATGCCTGCATTGGCGCCGTTGTATGCGAACTGAGCTGAGCCGGACGATTACATCGCTGTTTTCAGCAGTGCTGCTATACCTAAATTAACTAGACTAATAACTACTGATATTTGCAACGGAATGAATCAATAATATATAGAATAAGCTGCACAATGACACCATTCTCTTATTAATGTAAAGCTGCTTTGCCACAATTTGCATTGTAAAAAGCGCTATATAAATAAAGATGACTTGACTTGACTTGACAAAAAAGAAGACAGAGACAGAGAGAGAAAGAGCGAAGGGAGGCTGCTAAAGGCGGTTCAACACTGCAAACGTGGATTCAAAGCTCCAGCAAGCCAGCAGATAAAATCATATAGAATATTTAGCAGACAGTTTGTCTCACTTTAATTCTTGTAATTAAGTATATTTCCCATTATATCCACTTGTCTTAGTTGACGTTAGTAATCTATAACACATCATAGGCTACTTATAAATATTTTATTTAGGAACATATTAATAGTAAGTGAGAGTAAGAGAGAGATGTTATATTGTATTTCTTTACATGGGCAGGATCTGTAACTGAAGCAAAAACTCAAAGTCTTCTGGCTCTTTCTCCCTTGTGTACATGGCTGTGGCTGCCTCATTGAGCAGCCAAATCAGACAGGTACAGGTGAGACTGTTAAACTGGCTGACAGTTAAGGAATATGCTAGAGTGTGATAAAAAGAAAGATAGACATTCAATTATTTGAATGGAGAAGTAATTACAATACAACAACATAAATTGAATTAGCACTAAGTCTAACAATTGTATTTAAAATATGATTGTAAAAGGTTATGTTTTTCATTCTCTACATGAAGATGAAACTACCTTTGAGTCAATTCAACACAGTAAAAGTGAAGGCCTTGGAAGTGAACCAGAGACAGAAAATGTTCAGATTGAGAAAGAAAGGCAATACATTGAGACAGAAAGAGAAGAGACAGAGGCAGAACAGGAAAATATGGAGAGTGAGGCAGCCACAGCCATGTACACAAGGGAGAAAGAGCCAGAAGACTTTGAGTTTTTGCTTCAGTTATAAAATCCATCAGATCCTGCCCATGTAAAGAAATACAATGTAACGTACAATGTGGCCTTCAAAAATTTTTCAGTTAATTTGTATTAACAAAACCCGCCCCCTTAGTGCCCCTTTTTTTGATTTGGCCACTGCCCCTCAAAATGTCTGTGCACGGCCCTGCTCTATACCATAGATGGGCCTGCTTGCCTGCAGTCCAGATCTGTCTCCTATTGAAAATGTGTGGCCCATCAGGAAAAGGATAATCAGACTACAATGACCACAGACGGTTAAGCAGCTGTCTTGTATCAGGCAAGATTGAGACTTGCAAAGCTTCAACAATTAGAATCCTCAGTTCCCGACCATTAAAAATTGTAATTAAAAGAAAAGGTGATGTGACAGTGGTAAACATGCCTCTGTCCCAACTTTTTTGGAGTGTGTGGCAGCCATAAAAATCAAAATGTGTTTAAATTTACAAAATACACTTAAGTTGATCAGTGAAAACACTGAAAATCTTTTCTTAGTCCTTTTGTCAGTTAAATAAAGGTTAAAGAGAATTAACAAACCACAGCATCTTGATTATTGCATTTTACAAAATTGCCCCAACTTATCTGGAAATGGATTTGTATTTGCGCAAATGATTGATCTGTGTCACTTCAGAGTACTTGTCCACATATGATACTAGTAGTAATATATATCCTATTTAGTTAGCTAGATTTTGTTGTAATGCTTAATATATGAAACAACCCAATACATTCATTAAACATCTTGCATTTGGGTATTTAAGACAGGTTGGAGGTTATCCTAACTAGGGCTGCCACTAACCACTATTTTTATATTGATTGATCTATCAACTAATTTTCTATTTTATATTGATTAATCTATCGAAAACTAATTTTCTTAACAACATTTTATTTAACTTTCAACTTTAGCATTCAGGACACCATCAGTAAGAGCTGCAATCAATTGTGGTGAGAAGTCCTTCTTTTGCAGGAATTCAGTCACATGGCTTTGCCAACAACTGAGAGAAAAATAAATACAACTAAATTATATAGGTCTAAATGTAAACATTCTGTAGCGTCTGGACTGGATCACTGATGATCAATTCATTTTTAGGTTTTAGGAAAAGCTTTTAACCTTCTGATAGGTAAACCTTAGTTGGCTCCGGCATGTCATGGCCCCCACGGGCAAGTGACGTTTTAATTTGGCTAGGTGTGAGGTAAGGCAGAATCTCTTTGGAAGTCTCCCTGACTTCAAAAGATTGTAATCAGCTCACACCAAATTCTTTCCCCCACACACTGGTCTTGTGGGACAAGGAGTCCACGCACACACATAGAGACATTAATCAAAATATGAATATTCCCAAGTGTTTTTCCTGTGCTTTTCTTTTTGTATGCATGTCTGTATTACCCCCACTTAGTTACATCTTGTAGTTGTGTTAGTTTCACTGTAAAATGCTCATATTCAAATTTAAGAATGTATATGTCCTAAAGAGTGTCCGAAACGCATGATTCTTGGATGCAAAACATTCCTCTGTGAATTTCATAACTAGATATTGGTGTTATATCATGATAATATGCATTATTCTACTTTTAAGGTACTTTGGAGGAAAAAGGGCCCAGTTTAAGCACCTCTGTAGATAATGCAAATTAGGCCATAAAAAGAAACAAAGGAAAGTTCTCCTGCTAAAAGTCCATGTTCCCTATTGGTCCGTACGACTAAAATAGGTGTGACCAGAGCTCATCTGCGCTCAGTCACTTCATCCTAAACGAGACATTCTTCCTCTTTTATTTTCCGGCATTTTACAAACAGTTAATTCCGTATTGAAATTCCCGCTGAGGAATCACCTGAGAAAGAAACCAATAGAAACTCCAGACAAAGTACAAATGCAAGTATCTGAATTAATTTTGATGCGCTTTAACTTTATTGTCTGAAGTGATTTCGTTGCTGGCTCTCAAAAGGTTTTAGATTTAGTTGTATGTATTCGTGTATATATCATATATTCATATAAAAAAACCACTCCTTGATCTGAATTGTTTGAGTCTGTTGCTCCGTATAGCTTTGTTTTGAATCTATTTATTGTCATTGTTTGCTGTCTACTTTATCTTCACTATATATCTGATATTGTCTTATATTGCCTATCACATTAATCTGACATCGCTAGTTTTTAATCTTTTAATCTAAATCACTATCACAACGCGTTAGCATTACACTAGTTTGTGTTATCCGTGCCCACCGTCATTTCTGTCGAGCTCTCCTTTTTCTACAAGTTCATCAAACAACTGGTAAGTCGGATCGGTCTACAAACACGGTAAGCTATGTCATCTTCTCCTTTCATTGTTTCTTGCACTGCCTGTCACATGCATTGTATAGCTTTCTTTGTCAGCGATGAGGGATGCACATGTCATAAATGTAGGGAAATAGTCAGGCTGACAGAGAAAATCTTTGAATTAGAGACATGCATCCAAACTTTAATTGAGGATAGTAAGAATGCAAGGGCTTCAGATACTGTTTTGGATGCGACTAGCTTAGCGAACTCCGTACATTGTTTGGTTCCAGCTGTAGAGCCCGTGCAGCAGGGCAACTTTGTGACCGTGAGGCGGCCTAGTCGTGGGAAAAAACACCACTCTTCCGTTCCGATTAGAACATCAAACAGGTTCTCCCCACTCAGTGACGCACCCACTGAGAATCCTGTTGAAAGTGCCCTAGTTATTGGCGATTCTATTACAAGGAACGTGAAAATAGAGACACCAGCCACCATAGTCACATGTTTGCCGGGAGCCAGAGCGCCTGACATCAAAGTAAATTTAAAAGTGCTGGCTAATGCTAATCGTAAATACTCTAAGATTGTTATTCACGTCGGCACTAATGATGTTCGACTTCGCCAGTCAGAGATCACCAAAATTAAGATTAAAGAGGTGTGTGTACTCGCACGTATGATGTCAGACACTGTAATTTTTTCTGGACCCCTTCCTGCTCGTAGGAGTGATGAGATAATTAGCAGACTATCATCACTCAATGGCTGGCTGTCTAAGTGGTGTCCACAGAATAATATAGGTTTCATAGTAATATCTTCAGTATTACTCCAAAGTCTTTCAAATATATCTCTTTTGAAGTGATGGTGCTCTATGTAACGTTATATAATGTAAGTGACAAATCTCATTTGAAATTTGTGTTGGCTACTGTATACAGGCCACCAGGGCACCATACAGATTTTATCAAAGAATTTGCTGATTTTCTATCGGAGTTAGTACTGGCTGTGGACAAAGTCCTTATTGTTGGTGATTTTAATATACATGTAGATAATGAAAAAGACGCTTTGGGATTGGCATTAACATATATTATAAGCTCTATTGGCGTTAGACAACATGTGTCAGGACCAACTCATTGTCGTAATCATACTCTAGATCTAATATTGTCACATGGAATCGATATTGATGCCGTTGAAATTCTGCAGCAGAGCGATGACATCTCAGATCATTATCTAGTCTCATGCATGCTACATTTAACCAAGGCTGGAAAACCGCCTGTCTGCCACAAATATGGTAGAACCATCACTTCTACCACTAAAAATTGCTTTATAAATAATCTTCCTGATCAGTTTCATCAACTTAGCAAACCAGACAGCTTAAAAGAACTCGATGTTGCAACAGAAACTATTGACGCTCTCTTTTCGAACACTCTAGACTCTGTTGCTCCTTTGCGCTTAAAAAAGATTAAGGATATTAGTCCAACGCCATGGTATAACGAGCACACTCGGGCCCTTAAGAGAGCAGCAAGAAAAATGGAGCGCAGGTGGAAGAATTCAAAACTAGAAGTTTTTCGTATTTCATGGAGAGAGAAAATGATGGAGTACAGAAAGGCTGTAAAAACCGCTAGATCTGAAAGGGCGAAGGCCCTATTGTTTTCCTTAGGATTATTATTAGGGCCCAAGCCCTGAAAGGGCGAAAGGCCATATTGTTTTCCTTAGGATTATTAGGGCCCAAGCCCTGAAAGGAAAGGAAATTTTGATATCTCAAACGGTTTGCCCGTGGCGAGGCAATGAATTTATGGCGAGAAAACAGAAACAGGAAGTGTGTTATAACGTCTGCATACATTCTTTGATTTTTATGAAACTTCAGCTGTGTGTTCCTTGTAGGAGGCCTAGCACATGGATGTGACTATTGTGTGTCAAAGATATAGCGCCACCAACTGGCAGCAGAAAATGTGTCACTTTCAAAATTCCTTGAGATCACCCTCTTATTTTTATTCAATTTGCTTGAAACTTTACCAGACTAATGTGAAGACATGGTGAATGTAGACCTCTTAAAATATGTATTATATTTTAAACACTGTTGTCACAGCAACAGATAAAAGTTTCAGATCAAAATGTTTGTTTTGGATGCGTTTGAGACTCTTATCATGCTTCAAATTGCATGAAACTCGACACACATGTCAATATTGTCAAGCAGTAGACATGGGCAAAGCCTCAAAAATGGGCGTGGTGGAGGGGCTCTGTAGCACCATCTTTTGACAAAAGTTGGGGGGTTAGTTTAACCTACAGTCACCAAACTCGGTACACATATTGTGCTCATTAAGCAGGACAACTTTCTAATTCATAGTCATTATCTCCGACCAACAGGAAGTCAGATATTTTGGTTTGAATGTGGATATTTTGAATAATCAAGCTCTGAAGTTTTAGCTATTCCTCTTAGGGTATTCATGCTATTGACACCAAACTTTCTGAATATGATGACAATATACTGAAAATGCTAAATTGCAAACGATTATAGTATATCTCGAATGGTTTTGCCATGGCGAAGGTTTAAATTAAGAAAAAAAAAATATTGTCATATTTGAATGATCACAGAATTAGCACTAGAGGGTAGCAAATACCTATTTTTAACCTGGGTTGAAAAGCTGAAACATTGTTTTAGAGACATTGTTAATAGACATTGTTTTAACAGTACTTTAAAAAAAGAATGTTTCTCACATCTTGTAAAGTCATTTGTTTGACTTAAATTAAATTAAGATTGTATGTTTGGTAATGAACCTGGATGAATTTAAAATGAAAATACAAATTTCAAATCAATAAATTTGTTTTCTTTAATATGTTGTATTTTGAGATGACACACAATGATAATTTATGATACTAAAAAATATTCTCCTCTGAATTATACACTGTTTATTTCTATATACAATAACACTAACATTGAATAAGGTTTTTTTTTAATCAATGTAGTATGTTTAACTTAAAAATAAGCACAATAACGATTTGATTATGGACAAGAAATAGCTTTAAGTACAACAAATTGTATTATAATCAATGTTTTTCCCATACTCTATTGGCATGTATATTTAGTTATCAAAGACTATTTTTTGTCACGTTTAGATTTTAATTTTTGTTTTTGCTTAAAATGTTTTTGTCAGTATCATTACTCCAGTCTTCAGTGTCACATGATACCTCACAAATCATTGTAATATGCTGATTTATTATCAACGTTAAAAATATTATTTTATATTAAAATTAGAAATCTATCATTATGTGGGTTTTTTAAATTAAATTAACAATTCATCAGAGGTGTAATGTAACGAAGGAATAATACTTCGTTACCGTACTTGAGTATTTTTTGGGAAAAACTGTACTTGAGTATTTATATTTCTGTCAACTTTTACTTTTACTCCACCACATTTCTTAAATAAAATGTATACTTTTACTCCGATATATTTCCCCAAAGCATTTTCATTACTTAATACAAAATAAAAAAGGAAGAACACAGATCACAAGCAAGCATGTGCAAACAAGTGCTCGCACAAGCGCACTTGATTTCATTTTCCGGGTTATGTTCGTTGCTGGAGCAGCTGAGAAGAGTGCGGCACGAGAGCGACCTCTAGAGGCGCTCTCTGATAAAACTATCACTGAAGCATCGTATAGTTTGTTTTGGACACTTCAAAAATGGATTTAAAACAGACAACAAAGCGGTATGTTATACAGTACACTTTGGTAATCTAAAACACTTTTCGGATGTAACTGTAATTTGATTACCACCCATTTAAAATGCAACTGTAATGAAATACAGTTACTCACATTTTTTATTTTAAATATGTAACTAAGTTACATTTCGTTACTCCTCAAACATGGCAGTTAATCAAACCAGTTTATTTGTTAGCCACTGACAACACAGTATTATATATAAAGTTTGAAGTTTGTGTTTTTTTATATTTTAATTAAGCGAAGATAAATACTGATGTACTTATACAAATTTTGAACTGCTAATGATATCTTCACACTCATTTAAAACTGAGCTATGACATGATATCAATATCCGGACAGGACTAGTTTTCTAAATGATGTTTGAGTTTCAATTCTTATCATCCAACATCTGTGTTTTCATGTGGTGATTTAGACAGAAATCAAATCAGTCTGCTTTTCACAAAGGAGGGAGTGTGTGTTTTCTAGACATGGACGTTACACAAGGTCACATGCCGTGTTGGCAAGCATCATGTATGACAAATATTTCTTTAGATTAATTATTTATTGATATAATTATATTTTATAAAAAAAGATAAAATTTCACATGATTTTATAAAAGTGCCTGTTTATAATAATCTTTCATAAGTGAGAAATAAAATCTAGACACACATCTTACTCTTACTTGATGCTTATTTGGCTCCATTTGTTAATTTTATAATTTTATTTTTTTGTCAGATACCACCCATATTAGAATTAAATGAAAGCATCCTTTTGGTGCATAATATTGGTGTGCAAACGGCTGCTCAGCTAGGCCAAAAAACACATTCTGAACTCACTTGAAAGTGACATATGACATCCTATGAAATTAAATTAATCTAAATTTAAATTATCTCATAGATGTGTCTGTTGTGGTTTGTGATCATGTGGGGACCAACTGCTGCAGTAAATGTGGTAAATTCAAATGACTTTGACATAGTCCTTTTATATTTACCCATTTGAAATGCCTATTGCCCGCCATGCACAGTTGCCTTGAAGCCACCGGGTTGGCGGTGCCACCGGGCTTGGGCCCGTCATCGCTGCTTGCAGCTATATTTTTTTTAAAAAAAAATGTCAACCTTTCGGGGCTTTTTGGGGCCCTTAACATGCTCAAAAACTCTTGAAACTTTGCACACGCATTGGAACCTGCAGCCATTAGGACGTGACAGAGGCTGGGACCCGGGCGTGGCAGGGGGGCTCGACAGCGCCCCCTTGAATGGGGTCTGAAAACTTGGTCCATATATCAAACACGCTTGCACATATTGGTATGAAACTCGGTAAACATATACACCTCATCGGGCCTGACAACTTTCGTGCTCTGAGTTGTTCGCCGCCTCAACAGGAAATGAGCTATTATGGGTTGTTTGAAAAGCGCATGCTCTGGAATTTGATATACTCCTCCTAGGCGCTTAATCCGATCACCACAAAACTCGGTCAGCATGAAGTCAAGACATTGATGATGCAAAATTGCCAACGGATTTTTGATATCTCAAACGGTTTGCCCGTGGCGAAGCAACGAATTTATGGCGAGAAAACAGAAACAGGAAGTCCTCTTATTTTTACCTGATTTGCTTCAAACTTCTTCATTACAATGTCAAAACACTTCAGATGTAGGCATGTGAATGTCTTTGTGATTTCTTAAATATTGTTGCCATGGCAAGACGTCAAACTTTAATAATATTCTTGAGTGTTTTTGAGGCTCTTACCATGTTTCAAATTGCATGAAACTCGACACATACATCAATATTGTCGACCAGTAGACATGGGCAAAGCCATAAAAACGGGCGTGGAGGAGGGGCTCTATAGCGCCATCTTTTGACAAAAGTTGGGGGGTTAGTTTAACCTACAGTCACCAAACTCGGAACACATATTGTGCTCATTAAGCTGGACAACTTTCTAATTCATAGTCATTATCTCCAACCAACAGGAAGTCAGATATTTTGGTTTGAATGCGGATATTTTGAATAATCAAGCTCTGAAGTTTTAGCTATTCCTCTTAGGGTATTCATGCTATTGACACCAAACTTTCTGAATATGATGACAATATACTGAAAATGATAAATTGCAAACGATTATAGTATATCTCGAATGGTGTTGCCATGGCGAAGGTTTAAATTAAGAAAAAAAATATTGTCATATTTGAATGATCACAGAATGAGCACTAGAGGGCAGCAAATGCCTATTTTTAACCTGGGTTGAGAAGCTGAAACATTGTTTTAGAGACATTGTTAATAGACATTGTTTTAACAGTACTTTAAAAAAAAGAATGTTTCTCATATCTTGTAAAGTCATTTGTTTGACTTAAATTAAATTAAGATTGTATGTTTGGTAATGAACCTGGATGAATTTAAAATGAAAATACAAATTTCAAATCAATATATTTGTTTTCTTTAATATGTTGTATTTTGAGATGACACACAATGATAATTTATGACACTAAACAATATTCTCCTCTGAATTATACACTGTTTATTTCTATATACAATAACACTAACATTGAATAAGGTTTTTTTTTATCAATGTAGTATGTTTAACTTAAAAATAAGCACAATAACGATCTGATTATGGACAAGAAATAGCTTTAAGTACAACAAATTGTATTATAATCAATGTTTTTCCCATACTCTATTGGCATGTATATTTAGTTATCAAAGACTATTTTTTGTCACGTTTAGATTTTAATTTTTGTTTTTGCTTAAAATGTTTTTGTCAGTATCATTACTCCAGTCTTCAGTGTCACATGATACCTCACAAATCATTGTAATATGCTGATTTATTATCAACGTTAAAAATATTATTTTATATTAAAATTAGAAATCTATCATTATGTGGGGTTTTTTTAAATTAAATTAACAATTCATCAGAGGTGTAATGTAAGGCAGGAATAATACTTTGTTACCGTACTTGAGTATTTTTTGGGAAAATCTGTACTTGAGTATTTATATTTCTGTCAACTTTTACTTTTACTCCACTACATTTCTTACATAAAATGTATACTTTTACTCCGATACATTTCCCCAAAGCATTTTTGTTACTTAATACAAAATAAAAAAGGAAGAACACAGATCACAAGCAAGCATGTGCAAACAAGTTGTGTTCGTTGCTGGAGCGGCTGAGAAGAGTGCGGCATATTTTTCATATCACTAAAGTAATTAGTTTGTTGACTAGACGCTGCATTTGTGGAGAACAGCAGGCTGAGAGTTTGCTGATGTTAGTAGTAACGTTACCTCAAGCGGTTCAAACAATGTGACAAAAACACCAACTGTTTAATGTCACGATTGTTACCCTCTATTTGCACTAGTTTATGTCCATTTGTTCAATTTTATATATATGCAATTTTATGTTGTTCATTGTTAATTTCAACGTTTACATTTTAAAGTTGCCTCTTACGTTAATTATAATGCACTATGAATTAACATGAATGATCAAGGCATCATTTTTTGCCATTTTTTTAAAATTCAAAGCAAACAAAATGTAAGAAATATAGTTAAAACAATCTTGCTGCTCAAACTGTGTATAGAACCATTTTTAATAATATTTTCTGCTACTTTTGTATTTTGCATTTGCTTGTACTTTTACTTTCAATACTTAAGTATGTTTAATATAAAAAAAATACTTTTTTTCGTACTTAAGTACAAAAAATATCACATACTTTAAAATTGTTACTCAAGTAATATTCTAAACAATGACTTTAATTTCTACCAAAGTCATTTTCTGGTAAGATACTCAAGTATTGCTTACAAGTACTTTATACACCACTGCTCTTTCTTACTCTATGTGTGTGTGTGTGTGTGTGTTCTCTCTCTCTCTGTGTTTTAGTCTGGCAGGTTTAACCCTTTCATTGCTGTGTCCCCTTGTCTGCATTATAGGATAGGAAATCTCATAAAAATAAAGGCATAGAACCAGTTCAGTTGTAGTGCACTGACTATATGGTTCTGTATAATTAGTTTAATAATATGGTTAAAAATGATGTAAAATACCTTAAGATAAATTCAATGGAACCTGGATGAATTCAAAATGAATGTACTATATTTCAGATCAATATATTTGTTTTCTTTAAAATATTTCTTCTGAATACCCCCCCCCCCCTCTCAGGGTCTTGCAGGTTTAACCCTTTCATTGCTGTCTCCTTTTGTCTGCATTATAGGATAGGAAATCTCTTAGCCCTTCTATTCTATAAATTTGTATAAAGAAATAAAGGCAAAGAACCAGTTTATTTGTATTTCACTGACTATTTAGTTTTATATAATTAGTTCATATAATTAAATTGTACTATAATCAATGTTTTTCCCATACTCTATGACAGGATTCACAGGAAACAGGTACTTTTAATGAAAACACTAGAAACACTTGACATAGACTGGAACACACGTACACATTAACGAGATCGGACAAAAGACTGAAAGACATGGGGAGTATATATAAACAAACACATGAGGAGTGATTAACTAGGCACAGGTGAATGACATAACTAATTAGACAGACAGGGGAGAAACTACGTCATGGGACAAACCAAAAACCACAAAGAAGAGGGGAGACAAGACTATACATATAACATATCGCCCCCCCCAGGAAGACGCATCCTCGCAACATAAGAGACCAACTGAGGAGGGAGGGTGGGGGTTCAGGAGGAGGGCATGGAACAAAAGAAACAAACAAAAAGTCCAGGAAACAAAAAAGAGTCCAAGGAGGTGTGGAAGATGGAAGGAACCAGAGAGGAGCCAGGAGCAGGAGTAGCCAGGTGGTGGTCCCGAGACCAGCCAGGACGAGGCCCCAGGGCGGAGTCGAAGGTGGGAGGAGCCTGGGTGAAGTCGACCACTTGATTGTAGACGACACCTTGGGGACGACCAACGGAGATGCAGCTATGGATGGAGACTCTGTTGGAGCTGATGAGCCGATGAGCCCACGCGCAGTCGATGGTGCTGGAGACCGAAGAGGAGCCATGACGACGAGCGTCCGAGGTGGAGGCGGATGTCCAGAGGGCAGTGGCTGATCCGGTGGGACCGAGGTCAAAGGCGGAGTCGGGGGGAAGGCGGAGCCCGACGAAGCCGTAGGTGCAGGCAGGTGGACGACTGACCAAGGCGGAGCCGGAGAGACGAGGGAGCCCGGAGAAGCCGTTTGATCGATGGTGTCCGGTGGAGCTGAGGGAGGGAGGAGCCAGGGCGGATCCGAAGCGTCTCCAAGCCGAGGCGAAGCAGGGGGCACAGAGACTGGAGGCGGAAACAGGGAATCCTCTGTGCATGATGGAGGTGATGGCCTGAAGATCCTGGGCAGCTCAACACGGCATTCATGAGATGGTGAGGGGCTGAAGGACATCAACTGTGATGGGGCCGAGGAACTGGCTGACTGAGGTGGTGGGAGAGGGAGGCTGGGAGGGAACACTGGTGATACTAGGAATGCAGAAGCAACAGAAGATACTGGCAAGACGTGGGAATTAGAAAAAACTTCTCAATAAAAGTCAATACTGTCCACATCGAAAATGTCCTTTAATTCCTCAAAGTAATTACCTTGAGGAGAGCCTGTTGGATCCACTGCGGTGGAGTTGTGGGCGGGGCTATCCTCCCTCGTCGACGAAAGATGTTACCGGCTCACGCACCTGGTCAGACACTTGCGAAGAGGTGGGCTCCGGGGCGATGTTATCCTCCGACCTTATCCTCGGTCCAGGCTCGTACATCACGGTGGGCATGCCTCCTCAGTCTGCGGTGGGCTCAAGCGACATCTCCGTCGATTCACTCGCTGGTGGTGAATGGCTGATCTCAGGCGGCGCTGGAGTCGGAGTGGGACTGGTGAGTTCATCCTCGGCGGCGCTGACGGTGAATGATGATCTGTTACTCACCAGCACCCACTCGACGAACTCGGCGAAAAAACCCCGAGGACCCACACCGGGCAGGCGAGCCTTTGTGCGCTCGTTCAGACCGACCATATAGAACGCGCACAGGGAACTGTCTGGAAAGCCAGATATAGAAACGCGCCAGTGTGGATCTTGAGGCTTTTCTGCTCCTGCTCCAGGCAAAGCAGCATAGCAGCAGGCGAATCCATGCTGTCTTCGGTTTAGGTCCGATCTTCTGTTACGTAACGTGCAGGCAAGCAAATTCACGGATGACAGGATTCACAGGAAACAGGTACTTTTAATGAAAACACTAGAAACACTTGACATAGACTGGAACACACGTACACATTAACGAGATCGGACAAAGGACTGAAAGACATGGGGAGTATATATACACAAACACATGAGGAGTGATTAACTAGGCACAGGTGAATGACATAAATAATTAGACCGACAGGGGAGAAACTAGGTCACGGGACAAACCAAAACCACAAAGAAGAGGGGAGACAAGACTATACATGTAACATTATCATGTTTAGATTTAAATGTTTGTTTAAAACGTTGTTAGGGTTAGGTATTATTAGGTAATATTAAAATAATGCAAATATTATAAATAAATACATTTTAATTTATTATTTAATTTCAAGAAGTATGTGTAAATTAAAATTAGGCAGATAAGTGTTCTTTGGTTTTCTCTGTCTCACTGCACTTACCACCCCAGTTGGTAAGTATCCATTCCATCCATTTTCTACCGCTTATCCGGGGCTGGGTCGCGGGGGTAGCAGTCTAAGCAGAGATTCCCAGACTTCCCTCTCCCCAGACACTTCCTCCAGCTCTTCCGGGGGGACACCGAGGCGTTCCCAGGCCAGCCGAGAGATATAGTCTCTCCAGCATGTCCTAGTTCTTCCCCGGGGCCTTCTCCCGGTGGGACATGCCCGGAACACCTCACTAGGGAGGCGTCCAGGAGGCATCCGAAATAGATGCCCGAGCCACCTCAGCTGACTCCTCTCGATGTGAAGGAGCAACGGATCTACTTTGAGCTCCTCCCGAGTGACCGAGCTCCTCACCCTATCTCTAAGGGAGCACCCTGCCACCCTGCGGAGAAAGCTCATTTCGGCCGCCTGTAATACAGGCGGGTCAGTTGGTAAGTATTGCAAGAAAATTCAGTATTGCAAGTTATCGCAATTCTGATTTTATAACTTGCAATTATGAGTTTAAATCTCGCAATTCTGAGAAAAAGTCAGAATTGTCAGATGAAAAATAGCAATTGTGAGGTAAAGTCACAATTACCTTTTTTACAATTATAAAGTGACTCACAAACAACTATCACAAAACATGAACGGTGATGGATCATCCAGTATAGTAAAGATTCAAGGATATATACATTGTTTACATTGCGCAATTTTTATAAATCCAGTCATTTTGTCTTGTGGAGTACATGTAAACGTCTGTTATGTGAAATGGCTTATTCATATGAAACTTGTGAACAGAAATGAAACAGTTTTTCAGACTGTCTGAGTCGGAGAATGACTAGTTGCTGTTTACATTAATTGCCCGTCAGAGTTTTCATTAATGTTTAAAATTCAAAGTAATCACTTTGGTTATCTAAAATATTTTTCGGATGTAACTGTAATTTGATTACCGCCCATTTAAAATGCAACTGTAATGAAATACAGTTACTCACATTTTGTATTTTAAATACGTAACTAAGTTACATTTCGTTACTCCCCAACCCTGAGCAGTTAATCAAACCAGTTTATTTGTTGGCCACTGACAACATAGTATTATATACAAAGTTTGATAATTGTGTTATTTTTATATTTTAATTAACCGAAGATAAATACTGATGTACTTATAAAAAATTTTAACTACTAATGATAACTTCACACTCATTTAAAACTGACCTATAACACGATATCACTATCCGGAAAGGACTAGTTTTCTAAACAATGTTTGAGTTTCGATTCTTATCATCCAACATCTGTGTTTTCATGTGCTGATTTACACAGAAATCAAATCAGTCTGCTTTTAACATAGGAGGGAGTGTGTGTTTTCTAGACATTGACGTTACACAAGGTCACATGCCGTGTTGGCAAGCATTACGTATGACAAATATGTCTTTAGATTAATTATTAATTGATATAATTATATTTTATTAAAAAGATTAAATTTCACACGATTTTATGTGGCAGTTTATAATAATCTTTCGCAAGTGAGAAATAAAATCTAGACACATCTTACTCTTACCTGACGCTTATTTGGGTCCATTTGTTAATTTTATAATGTTATTTTTTCGTCGGATACCACCCATATTTGAATTAAATGAAAGCATCCTTTTGGTGCATAATATTGGTGTGCAAACAGTAGCTCAGCTAGGCCAAAAAACACATTCTGAACTCACTTGAAAGTGACATATGACATCCTATGAAATTAAATTAATCTAAATTTAAATTATCTCATAGATGTGTCTGTTGTGGTTTGTGATCATGTGGGGACCAGCTGCTGCAGTAAATGTGGTGAATTCAAATGACTTTGACATAGTCCTTTTATATTTACCCATTTGAAATGCCTATTGCCCGCCAGCACAGTTGCCTTGACGCCCTGGGTTGGCGGTGCCTCCGATCTTGGGCCCGTCATCGCTGCTTGCAGCTATATATATATATATGTTTTTTTTTTCTAACTGTCACAGTGGTTCTCAATTCCTCGCCGCAACACCAGCTTCTCTTACTTTATAAAGTATTTGAGGCCATTCACGTCGCGTCTAAAGACGCATGGAAAGCGCGGCCATGCCGCTTTCTCCTTCTTTCCAAAGCTCTTGCTCTCATTTGACGTCTGTCGTTGCTATGTAACCATGAACTGCACTCTCCAAAATGACTACAAAGTATCAGCAAAAGATTAATTGATTTCTAGCCCTTACATTAGCTTTACTACTAGATATATTTATGGAGATGAGAAACAATGCCGCCTTGTATAGCTATGATCAGCTGTTCGGCTGAGTTTTTGATGTTGTAATGGAGAGGCAGAAGCTGATCGGTTGGTTCTTCAGGCATTCTGAAAAGTTGAAATGTTTTCATCTTGCCATGAACGAGCTCGTCAAAAAACAAGTGCGCCCGCACCACATATACAATCTATTACATTTGAAGTGACGAACTTACACGCGCAAAATACTAGATGTGTGAACAGTGCCTTTAGCAGCTTAAAGGACAGCGGATTTTAAACCTTCTGCCTACAAAGGCTGAGTTAATTTAATAGACAAAAACACTTACAGTGGCTGTGGCTTTGCCTTTTACGGCGACCCATCATCCAGAATAGCCCCTAACGTTATATTCCTCTTCAGATGTTCATGTATCGAGCTTGTGCTGCTGTGGTATGCCAACTAAACCAGAGTGCACAAACTACCCCTTTTTAGCTAATCTGAAGTACTGTCTTACTTTAAACCCCTTCGGCCTTTGAAAACTTTTGCTTACAAACTCGTTAGACATTGCACTCGACTCCACTTCACCCGCAATCCTTGGAAACTTTGACTGATGCGCGTAACGCTAGCACACTTGTGGTGTGGAGGAAACGGATGTAATTTCAGTCAGTATGAAAACGAAATTTAAGAGGTAAAATAATTAAAACAATCAGTCGATTAAAAATATTGACGTTGACTAATTATTAGCATTGACGCAGTCGATTATATCGGCCAGTCGCAACAGGCCTAATCCTAACTTTAACCCTTGTGTACAGTCGTGGCCAAAAGTTTTGAGAATTACATAAATATTAGTTTTCACAAAGTTTGCTGCTAAACTGCTTTTAGATCTTTGTTTCAGTTGTTTCTGTGATGTACTGAAATATAATTACAAGCACCTCATACGTTTCAAAGGCTTTTATCGACAATTACATGACATTTATTCAAAGAGTCAGTATTTGCAGTGTTGGCCGTTCTTTTTCAGGACCTCTGCAATTCGACTGGGCATGCTCTCAATCAACTTCTGGGCCAAATCCAGACTGATGGCAACCCATTCTTTCATAATCACTTCTTGGAGTTTGTCAGAATTAGTGGGTTTTTGTTTGTCCACCCGCCTCTTGAGGATTGACCACAAGTTCTCAATGGAATTAAGGTCTGGGGAGTTTCCAGGCCATGGACCCAAAATTTCAACGTTCTGGTCCCCGAGCCACTTAGTTATCACTTTTGCCTTATGGCACGGTGCTCCATCGTGCTGGAAAATGCATTGTTCTTCACCAAAGTGTTGTTGGATTGTTGGAAGAAGTTGCTGTTGGAGGGTGTTTTGGTACCATTCTTTATTCATGGCTGTGTTTTTGGGCAGAATTGTGAGTGAGCCCACTCCCTTGGATGAGAAGCAACCCCACACATGAATGGTCTCAGGATGCTTTACTGTTGGCATGACACAGGACTGATGGTAGCGCTCACCTTTTCTTCTCCTGACAAGCCTTTTTCCAGATGCCCCAAACAATCGGAAAGGGGCTTCATCTGAGAATATGACTTTGCCCCAGTCCTCAGCAGTCCATTCACGATACTTTCTGCAGAAGATCAATCTGTCCCTGATGTTTTTTTGGAGAGAAGTGGCTTCTTTGCTGCCCTTCTTGACACCAGGCCATCTTCCAAAAGTCTTCGCCTCACTGTGCGTGCAGATGCGCTCACACCTGCCTGCTGCCATTCCTGAGCAAGCTCTGCACTGGTGGCACTCCGATCCCGCAGCTGAATCCTCTTTAGGAGACGATCCTGGCACTTGCTGGACTTTCTTGGATGCCCTGAAGCCTTCTTTACAAGAATTGAACCTCTTTCCTTGAAGTTACTGATGATCCTATAAATTGTTGATTTAGGTGCAATCTTAGTAGCCACAATATCCTTGCCAGTGAAGCCATTTTTATGCAATGTAATGATGGCTGCGTTTCTTTGCAGGTCACCATGGTTAACAATGGAAGAACAATGATTTCAAGCATCACCCTCCTTTTAACATGGTCTGTCATTCTAACCGAATCAGCCTGACATAATGATCTCCAGCCTTGTGCTCGTCAACATTCTCATCTGAGTTAACAAGACGATTACTGAAATGATCTCAGCAGGTCGTTTAATCACAGCAATGAAATGCAGTGGAAAGGTTTTTTTGGGATTAAGTTAATTTTCATGGCAAAGAAGGACTATGAACTTCATCGGATCACTCTTCATAACATTCTGGAGTACAGGCAAATTGCTATTATAAAAACTTAAGCAGCAACTTTTCCAATTTCCAATATTTATGTAATTCTCAAAACTTTTGGGCACGACTGTATTCTTGCGGGTTTTTACAACCCTATGAAGCTAAAAAGGAGCTTCTCCTCACTTGGTGTATTGTGAAATGTATACAGAAATATTATATGTCTGTGGGTCAATTTGACCCATATAGACAGCCATTCAAAAGCAACTACAGACCC
Source organism: Zacco platypus (assembly GCA_038088235.1). Lineage (NCBI taxonomy): Eukaryota > Metazoa > Chordata > Actinopteri > Cypriniformes > Xenocyprididae > Zacco > Zacco platypus. The sequence goes on from CM076068.1 coordinate 1,520,688, forward strand.
AAAACACTTCTGTGTTGTATGTCAGAACTCTAGTACTGAAATGCCAGCCTTCCTGGTTTAGGAACTTTTTATTTTCAAAGTTTTTAAAAATATAAAGTTGTTTTACCTGTTAATTGTCTATCCCACTTTTTGAGCATAGATATGAAAATGACTTTTCTAACTTAAATTGTTAAAAAAAAGAAAATTGTCAGAGCACAGACTTAAGTTTGGTTTCTTTTTTAAAGGGAACACTTCACAGATTATTGTGGAAGTAAAAAAAGTAGTAAAAGTAAAGTTTTCAAGGATTTAGACAGACTATTGTAAACGTGAATAAAATGTTGAACATGCTGTCTGACCTTATATCTTTCGTATATTGTGTTAACTGATGGTCACAAGTTTCTGTAGTCAACTGCCTCTGTGTAAGCGGCCATCAGACGCAAGTGTAATAATGAGCAGCTCATCAGAAAATAGAATATCATGTGTAATTTGCATTTGTGTATAGAGGGTCAGTATGTCTATTGGTCCCAACAATGCTTTTCTTTCAGTGTTCTTTAATGAAAAACAGGGTAAGCTTTGCTGAAATCATGTGAAGTTTAAATAAAAACCAATGGACTTGAAATATAGGTCTCTTCATTAGTGATGTTGTTACATTTCATTTATTTTAATGGCCTTAAAAAAAGGCATTCAGCATCAGGAAAATGTCTCATAAGTAATTAATTAAACATTAGTTAAATGGTAGAGCAATTATAATACTGTATTGTGCGAGATTATGTAACTCAAAGTACAGTAGTGTACAGTACAGTACAGTATTTGAAGTGGATCAAAAAAGTTAATCAAAGTTGTCCTAAAACCTTCTTCTTAGGACAACTTAGTTCTTAAGAAGAAGTTTTTAGGACGACTTTAAAGAAAGGTTTTTATCCACATCAATGTTGACTACTATATATTGTATAAAGTATAGATAAGTAATAACAAAGTATACGGTTTTTGACTACAAAGTGTGTAATCTATAGTATTTGGAATAAGCCAGTGGTACTGAGCATATAGTATACTATTACCTGTAAAACAATATAGTTATAGTATATTGCTTGTGTGTCCCGAAGATCACAAATATAGCATACTTATAACACAAAGCATATTTATAACACAAATAAAATATACTTAGTGTAAATATACCTTCACACACACATGCACATTCACTCCTGGACTTCACTTCCCATAATGCACTACACACCCACTCACTCACACCTGCGCACTACATTTCCAAGAAGCCTTGTAGCCTGTCACTGATTACCCCAGCTAGCTGTAGCACATTATCTGTCATCATTTAAGCACACTGCACACACATTTCACTGCGAGGTCTTGATCTTCTCTATGTCGACATTTCCGAGCGTTATTTCCTGTCTTGTTTTCCAGTTGCCACCCTGCCAGTTTATCCCGTGTTCTGATTGTTTTGCCACCTGCCCTTGGATTTATTGCCTGTTACTGGACTGTGAACGATATCTGCCTGACCTGAACTTCTGCCTGCCTTTCGACCACGACTCTGATTATCCTCTGCCATACCTGTCTACTGTTGATTACCATTGCCTGTCTGATCATTCCTGTTATAAATAAAGCCTGCATTTGGATCTCATCCGCTGACTCGCCATTCATTACAGGCATACACTTATAGTATACTAAGTATACTTGAACTTGTTCCAATTTAGCACATACAATACACTAAATATACTTAAAGTTATGCTTTAATACAACTTAATTACAACTAAAATATACTTAGTACAAAATTTGTTTCAAAATAGCACACTTCAAATTAGCTAATCATTAACACTCTTGAAGTATACTGATAATTAGTCTAGCTGCAAGTATACTTAAGCATACTTTTTTTCACTAGTGAAGGCGTTACTCATTTATCAAAAATATAAATTAAACCATTTAGTTCACCTTTACAAATAATCTGATATTGTAAAAGAACTGTGAACTGGAAAAATACATACTATGCAACAAACAAACAAACATAACTTGTTTTCTCATAAAAAAAACCTTGATACAAAACATACATTTTATTGAAAAGCTACATATTTTTACAGTGGGGCAAAAAAAGTATTTAGTTAGCCACCAGTTGTGCAAGTTCTCCCACTTGAAAAGATGAGAGAGGCCTGTAATTTTCATCATAGGTACACTTCAACTATGAGAGACAGAATGAGAAAAAAACAGACCTGTAACTTCTTCTTTAAGAGGCTCCTCTGTCCTCCACTCATTACCTGTATTAATGGCACTTGTTTTAACTCGTTATCAGTATAAAAGACACCTGTCCACAACCTAAAACAGTCAGACTCCAAACTCCACAATGGCCAAGACCAAAGAGCTATCAAAGAACACCAGAAACAAAATTGTAGACCTGCACCAGGCTAGGAAGACTGAATCTGCAATAGGTAAGCAGCTTGGTGTGAAGAAATCAACTGTGGGAGCAATTATTAAATGGAATATAAAATGGAAGACATACAAGACCACTGATAATCTAACTCGATCTGGGGCTCCAAGCAAGATATCACCCCGTGGTGTCAAAATGATCACAAGAATGGTGAGCCAAAATCCCAGAACCACACGGGGGTACCTAGTGAATGACCTGCAGAGAGCTGGGACCAAAGTAACAAAGGCTACCATCAGTAACACACTACGCCGCCAGAGACTCAAATCCTGCAGTGCCAGACGTGTCCCCCTGCTTAAGCCAGTACATGTCAGTTCCCATATGAAGTTTGCTAGAGAGCATTTGGATGATCCACAAGAGGATTGGGAGAATGTCATATAGTCAGATGAAACCAAAATATAACTTTTTGGTAAAAACTCAACTTGTCGTATTTTGGAGGAGAAAGAATGCAAGAGTTGCATCCAAAGAACACAATACCTACTGTGAAGCATGGGGGTGGAAACATCATGCTTTGGGGCTGTTTTTCTGCATAGGAACCAGGACGACTGATCCGTGTAAAGGAAAGAATGAATTGGGCTGTGTATTGTGAGATTTTGAGTAAAAACCTCCTTCCATCAGCAAGGGCATTGAAGATGAAATGTGGCTGGGTCTTTCAGCATGATAATGATCCCAAACACACTGCCCGGGCAACGAAGCAGTGGCTTCGTAAGAAGCATTTCAAGGTCCCGGAGTGGCCTAGCCAATCTCCAGATCTCAACCCCATAGAAAATCTTTGGAGGGAGTTGAAAATCTGTGTTACCCAGCGAAATCCCCTAGAGGAGATATGAATGGAGGAATGGGCCAAACTACCAGCAACAGTGTGTAAAAACCTTGTGGAGACGTACAGAAAATGTTTGACCTCTGTTATTGCCAACAAAGGGTATTTAACAAAGCATTGAGATGTACTTTTGTTATTGACCAAATACTTATTTTCCACCATAATTTGCAAATAAATTCTTAATTTGCAAAAAAAATCTGACAATGTGATTTTATGGATTTTTTTCTTTCTCATAGTTGAACTGTACCTATGATGAAAATTACAGGCCTCTCTCATCTTTTTAAGAGGGAGAACTTGCACAATTGGTGGCTGACTAAATACTTTTTTGCCCCACTGTATTTTTTATGCATAAAATGTTTTTTAGCATATACAGCTAATAATTATTTTGATTTCTGTTATTTGTATTTTCATATTTAAATTTAAATTGATCAAAGTCTTAAGGTAAAAATACAAACAAAAATATAGCTGCAAGCAGCGATGGGCGGGCCCAAGCCGGTGGCACTGCCACCTCGGTAAGGACAACTGGGCACAGCGGGCAAAATGAATTTAAACGGTGTCTCCATTTGGAGACTGACCAGTTAGTTGAGTCAGATTATTCAATAACATTTTAAACAATAAGAATAAAGTCTATACTGTGACAGAAATTAATCTTTGACAATGTCTAAATATGTACATTCAAATATAATACTATCTAGAAGCGTTTATAGCAAAGTAATCATTAGCAGTTCAAAGTGTTATATATTCAACTGAATTTATCTTATTATATTATTAAACTAATTATATAAAACTAAATAGTCAGTGAAATACAAATGAACTTTGCCTTTGCCTTTATTTTTTTTATACAAATTTATAGAAGAGAAGGGCTAAGAGATTTCCTATCTTATAATGCAGACAAAAGGACACAGCAATGAAAGGGTTAAACCTGCAAGACCCTGAGAGAGAGAGAGAGAGAGAGAGAGAGAGAGAGAGAGAGATTCAGAAAAAATATTTTAAAGAAAACAAATATATTGATTTGAAATACAATACATTCATTTTAAATTCATCCAGGTTTAATTGAATTTATCTTAAGGTCTTTTACATTATTGTTAACCATATTATTAAACTAATTACAGCTCTGGAAAAAATTAAGAGACCACTGCAAAATTATCAGTTTCTCTGGGTTTACTATTTATAGGTATGTGTTTGGGTAAAATTAACATTTTTGTTTTATTCTATAAACTACTAACATTTTTCCCAAATTCCAAATAAAAATATTGTAATTTAGAGCATTTATTTGCCAAAAGCAACATCTGGTCAAAATAAAAAAAAATATGCAGTGGTCTCTTAATTTTTTCCAGAGCTGTATATAGAACCATATAGTCAGTGCAATACAACTGAACTGGTTATATGCCTTTATTTTTATGAGATGTCCTTTTCTATAATGCAGACAAAAGGACACAGCAATGAAAGTGTTAAACCTGCCAGACTGTAAAACACACACAGAGACAGAGACAGAGAGAGAGGCACAAACAGAGAAAGACACACACACACACACACAGACTGTTTTATCAGTAAGTTGCCTCAGATTCACCATTTTAGGAAAACAATAAAATCTACACTGTGACAGAAATTAGTCTTTGATAATGTCTTAATATATGCATCCAAATAGAATACCCACTAAATATACTTATTACATATATACTTAATTACTTATAACAGTGTCTAATAAAAAAATATTGTTTAAACTGTTAGCCTTCTCAACCTTGTCTAAAAATAGGTATATGCTGCCCTCTAGTGCTCATGCTGTTTGAACATTATTTTGAATTATTTTAACCAAAGAGCAGTTATCTGCCTAATTTTAATTTACACATACTTCTTGAAATTAAATAATAAATTAAAATGTGTTTATTTATAATATATGTATTATTATTATATTACCTAATAAAATACCTAATCCAAACAACATTTTAAACAAAAACAAAAATTAAAATCTAAATGTGACAAAAAGTAGTCTTTGATAACTAAATATACATGCCAATAGAGTATGGGAAAAACATTGATTATAATACAAATTATTGTACTTTAAAGCTATTCAGAATTGCATATAACCTTGTTTAAAAATAACCCTATAGTGCCATCTTTTGGTTATTGTTAAATTTCTTTTTTATTTCTTGTCCTTAAACAGATCGTTATTGTGCTTATTTTTAAGTTAAACATACTACATTTATTTAAAAAAAAACTTTGAATTTCTCATTCAATGTTAGTGTTATTGTATATAGAAATAAATAGTGTGTAACTCAGAGGAGAATATTGTTTAGTGTCATGAAATATCATTGAGTGTCATCTCAAAATACAACATATTAAAGAAAACAAATTTATTGATTTGAAAATTGTATTTTCATTTTAAATTCATCCAGTTTCATTACCAAACATACCATCTTAATTTAATTTAAGTCAAACAATGACTTTACAAGATATGAGAAAGACTCTGTTTTTAGAGTATTGTTAAAACAATGTCTATTAACAATGTCTCTAAAACAATGTTTTGTCTTCTCAACCCAGGTTAAAAATAGGTATTTGCTGCCCTCTAGTGCTCATTCTGTGATCATTCAAATATGACAATATTTTTTTTTCTTAATTTAAACCTTCGCCATGGCAACACCATTTGAGATGTACTATAATCGTTCGTAATTTTGCATTTTCAGTATGTTGTCATCATGTTCAGAAAGTTTGGTGGCGATTGCATGAATTCCCTAAGAGGAGTAGCTAAAAATTCAGAGCTTGATTATTCAAAATATCCACATTCAAACCAAAATATCTGACTTCTTGTTGGTCGGAGCTAATGACTGTAAATTAAAAAGTTGTCTGGCTAAATGAGAACAATATGTGTACCGAGTTTGGTGACTGTAGGTTAAACTAACCCCCCAACTTTTGTCAAAAGATGGCACTATAAAGCCCCTCCACCACGCCCATTTTTAAGGCTTTGCCCATGTCTACTGGATGACAACATTGATGTGTGTCGATTTTCATGCAATTTGAAGCATGTTAAGAGCCTCAAAAAGTTTGACGTCTTGCCATGGCAACAATATTTAAGATATCACAAAGACATTCACATGTCTACATCTGAAATGTTTTGACATTATAATGAAGAAGTTTGAAGCAAATCGGGTAAAAATAAGAGGGTGATCTCAAACCATTTTGAAAGTGACACATTTCCTGCTGCCAATTGGTGGCGCTATATCTTTGACTCATAATAGTCATATCCATGTGCTCGGCCTCCTACAACAAACACACATCTGAAGTTTCATAAAAATCAATAAATGTATGCAGATAAATGTATGGCTTGGGCTTGGGCCCTAATAAATGTATAGCTTGGGCCCTAATAATAATCCTAAGGAAAACAATAGGGCCTTCGCCCTTTGGACTTGGGCCCTAATAATCCTTAGAAGAACAATAGGGCCCTGCACCTCAGTGGCTTGGGCCCTAATAACCCTTTGCATTATTACCCACAATGAAAGCATCACCCAGTGAGCTGAAGGTGAACAGCCACTTCCTGTGCTCACCTTGAAAGCATATTCATCAATGACCTTCACCACCTCACTAAATGGCACTTTGGATGTGAGGGTGTGCCCATGGTAAATAACAGGCTCCTTTTCCCCATCCCAGCAGTCAAGCTCCACACAGCGACAGCCTTGTCTTAGAGCTCTGTGCCACAAACAAACATGAACACTTTTACAATATTTGTTCAAGTATTTGTGTTTTTGTAAAAGATTTCACTGAAAAGGTCATCTCATCCAGTATGCATGTAAATTCAAACATATTATCTGTCCAAAGTGGCAGTGCTGTATATATGTGAGCATTTTACCTGATATAAGCTTGAACACTGCTCTCGCTGATCAGTTGGTCTTTAGTGAGGTAGGTGTTGTGTGAGGAGGAGATAAAGTAGTGACTGAGAGGGCGGCTCATGTCCTGGTAGACTCTGCCGTGCTCTGGGTTATACACATCATTCTCCTTAGACAGCATGTACATGGTGAAACCATTGGGTGTCATAAACTGGTTCTTCTGGGCTGCATAAGACAGAACAAAGATGCATCTCAATGCTCAGTATCGCACGCCTGATAAACAGTGCAACACTGTACTGTTTTTTATCACTGAATATTTAGAGGGTTTCTACCAAGGATTGTGATAAAATCATAGAAAGCAAAGTACAAATACCCCATTCATTCAGCTCATAGTTGAGAATAAGGCTCTGAGCATGTACAAGTGTATGGTCCTCGCCCTGGTTTTTCAGGAATTCTCGCAAATCCACCGTGGACAGCACACAACCATTAGTGGAGTACTGCTGAAACACTGCATCCAGCTCAGGCCGACGTAGCAACTCACGGCAAAACAGCTCAATTTCCTCATGTTCAAGTCGTCCGTCTCCTGATTTATCACACTTCTGATACAAAAATTCATACACATATACACACACACAAATCAAGCTAATTTATTTCTTTTCATTTTTCCACACTAAATTTACAACAACAAAATGGATTTTAAGAACATAAGATAACAGTTATTTCATGTTCTTAAAATCCATTTCGTCTTTAGTGCTTTTAGTGCTGTAGTGCTTTTTCAGCAACACAGGCACATTTCTTCTGTAATTAAAGTGTTTCCAATTGAAGCATCTTGAAGCAAGTGAAGTGCTGCTGTTGAATAAAGGCTGACCTTAAAGAGGTTGGCAGCATATTCGTTATTCAGGTCTATGTTGATCATCTTAAAAAGGATCTGGACCTCCTTGTATGACATCTTGCCATCTTTGTTCATATCAGCTTGTTTCAGGTAGCCATAGATCCAAGTGAGGACAGTCAAGGGTATAAAACAGTTAAAATTGGGTTATCAGCTTAATGCAGTGAATTATTACTATACAGTTCATTCTCTTAAAAAAATCAAAAGTTAACATTTATAAACCGAATGACCGAATGTGTTTTAAGCTGCCCCCTAGATTATGAATCAGTACATTGTGTTCACAAATTTGGGCACTTATAAGAACCCTGGCTCACAACACATTGGGACACCAATGACTCTTTGAAGGATTTTGCGATTTAGGGTACATTTACAATACAACAATATGCTTAAAACTGAGACATTTTTCCTTTGAGTTTTATGCGTACAGACAACACCATTGTTAAAACGATCCGCAGATCCGCAAAAACGACTAAAAATGCTCTATTCTGTTGCCACTTGTCAGGCCATTAGATGGCAATGAAACACCAGACTGATAGACTGAACATGTTATGCGCATGTACATTATGTCATCGTTTCCACAGATTCGAGTTTTTGTTGTTTACACGAAATCATTTTCAAAAACCCCTTTTCAAAGCTTGAATTTTTTTTAAAGATTTTGCTCCCAGGGACTTTTTTGTAGGTACCAGGCTGTTACATATGTTTACCGAATTTCATACTTGTACGTCAAATGTAGCGCGAAGGATGCTTAATTGAAATTTTGTAGGTGGGGCTATCAAGCCATTCAATTCTGAAACCCATATCAGATGGAAATTTTCACCACTTCTGATTCATGTGCAAAGTATCATGAGTGTTCGAACACGTTTATGCCCTCAAAAACGTGATTCATTTTTGGAGAAGAATCATTGAATGAGCAATTACAATAGGGTCCTCACACCATAGGTGCTCGGGCCCTAATTATCATTTAATCTCTGGATGCCACACAACCCTGAGTGATATGTTCTCTAATAAAATTTGCAGTCACTTGTTCCCCACTGAAGGAAAGAAATGCTAGACACACAAACAACTCTAGTTCATTAGCCTGATTAAAAAGAGAAGAGTAACTTAATTAGTAATTAGTAATGAATGAATAACGGTAAATTCTTTTCACTTGTCATTTGATTATGACCTGGACTAATGAGCTCGGACAGTAGAGTACAACTACATCTGATTAGCTGCTGAAGGATATTTGTCGAGTTTCTCTTTCTGGGTCATGTTGTTGACTCTGCCCTGGAGGGTTCGAATGCCACTGACCCAGTGCTGGGCTTCCTCTTTGGTGTCACACTGGAGATCCAAGCTCTTCCTCCCTCCTTTGAACAAAATGGTGAGACACTGCTCTTCTGGGAGTGAGGTGGCCAGGTTTCTTAACATCTCAGACTTACAGCCCTCCCACACGCACTCCACTTCCATCACAGAGACTGAGAAAAGAAGGTATTATTAATTGGAAAAAAAAACGGGGTAGTTTAATCAAACATTTAAAATAATATTGTTAATATTGACAGAAGCACCAAAATAAGAAAACAAACAATGATTAAGCCAACACACAGACAACTTTGCTTTTCTTGTGTATAGAGTCAATTGGTCACTGGTCAGTAGACCAAATGAGCCAAAACAGCCTTTAAATTTAGAAAATGCCCATGCCAGTGTGCAGAAGACAGCAGTGGCTTAAAACATAGAGTATGGGCTTTTTGCTCCAAAAAATGTATCCATATTTATTAGTAAATAATTTCCTGAGAGACTAAACCTAAATGTTAGCTATGCAAACAGCAATTTTCATTCTAATTTATAAAGAGCATGCCCTGTGTTAACATAGATTTCCGGATCTTTATTATTACCGCAGTGCAGACAGAAAGCTCTTCATCTGTTTTTCTTTGCATTGTGGTGCCAATACAAAGAACTACAATTTGATTAAGAACCATTTTCTAGAATTAAATAGTACACAAGCTGCAAACATTGAAATAAGAGCTGATATACATTAAAATAGTTTTTTGTTTTTGGACAAAGGTACCTGCAACAACAACAACAACAACATCTCGGTTAAGTGTGTAACCCTCGTTCCCTCAAGGAGGGAATGGAGACGTAAGTCAGAACTGAATCGACGAATTGGGATATCACATGAGAGCCCTATCACCTTCGAGTGTAAACTAAACGAGCCAATGCATATTGGCGTGCGAGCTTTGTGTGACGCGCCCCAGACCCTCCAGGGCTGAGGGTGGCCAGGCATAGCGTGACACACCGCCAGACGCGCCCTCTTGTGACCCAGAGGATGAGGAAACTGCTCTTTAATGACAATATGGGTACTGCTGGACTCCGGGGAGCCAGCGGTGGAACAGAAAGAAAACGGAATAGCCCAACCTGAGACACGGGGGAGTCCAGGAACCGATATTTATCGGCTCCCCTCATGTCTGCCAGGTTGAGCCAGAGATGGCGCTGCTGGACCACTAGCGTGGCCATCGCTTGACGAACTGAGTGCGCTGTCACCTTTGTCGTCCGCAGGGCGAGGTTGGTGGCGGCTCTCAGCTCTTCCACGAGCTGTTGGTCAAGACCGCCCTGGAGTATGTCACGGAGTGCTTTGGCCTGATAGACCTGTAATAGCACCATGGCATGCAGGGCAGATGCTGCCTGCCCACAGGCTCTGTAAGCCTTGTCCGTTATATTGGATGAGAACTTACAGTCCCAGGGGGGGAAGGCGCGGATTGCCGGCCAATTGGTGGCCGCCGGACACAGCTGCATCGCAACGGCGCGCTCAACTGGGGGCATCCCCACACTGTTAAGACAGAGAGATAAAACAGGCCACCTTCTTCTGAGTGACCTCTGAGTGAAGTCCGTAGGAAACCCCACAGAGACTCTTTTATATATGAACTGCATTAAATTGTTCAAAAATAATTCTAAACGGACTTGAAATCAAACATCGTTCAACTGCATAATTCTATATCATATATAAACATACATGTGACTATTAAGCTCAGATCACTCACAATTCATGTAATTGTTATAACTTTGAATGGTTGATTGAAAGTGTGCGTTGTTTGTTCTGAATGTAAATCTCTATTCATAATTCAAAGTTTGGCTTGAATGAAATCTGTGTAAAATATATCGTATTCTTTTTAGAATAATCATGACTAAACTGTACTCTTTGTACCCTCTAAAAGTTAAGAGACCACAGATAACATTTAATTTATGATCAGGGGAGGAGGAAAGCCACCTCTGAATCAAGGACGATACCCAATTTGTCAGATCTCCTCAAAGAGGTTGGACAAACACCTCCGTTTAAATAGTCAGTCCACTAGATTGATATTAAGTCGAGACAAAGAATAAGACCAGACCAAGAAACAGACAATGAAGAGCAGTTTCATTCAAGCTATCCAACTTACTCTTGTCTCACTCACTCACTTTCCTTTCTTTTACTTTAGTTTTCTTTCTTTAGATTGAGAGTCTCGTGTTCAAGTTAAGTTAAGTTTTGCCGTCTCAACTTCAAACTTCAGCCATGAGGGAAACTACATTAATTTGCCCGCACGTGATTGGCTTCCCACTACATCAATCCTGACCGAAAAGACCTTCAGCAAATCAACGAACCTGGGGAACCCCATTCTCCAAGCCAAGGATGCCAACAAGGAATCCCCATTTAAAGACACAAACGACAAACGCAAGTACCTCTAGGTTCTGTAGCTGAACTGGTGCATCGATATAAAGTCTAATAACCTAAGCAGTGATAAAAGGGTTAAATTAATGATTAATGAATCGTTCAGATCAGCTCTTATGAAATGCATATATTGCTAGAAACTTTAATCATTTCACTCTCTTGAAACTCATTTCCTTCCTCACTTCCTTTCTGTCTGCAACTCGTGTGAATGTGTGTGTGCATGTGTTTGTGTAAGATGTAAGTTATGTGTTAGGATAATCAATAGTGTCATTTATATTTTTAAAGAGAAGAGTCTTGTGTTTAATGTCTTAAACTGCTGATCTATGTTACCTTGCTAATAAATAGTGTTTTCACGATAGTTGGATATTCATGTCCGATACAGAGCTTATTATACGGCCCGTGCAAAAGAACACTGGCCGATTCAGTTGCTTAGTCGTAAAATAAGTCGTTCGTTTTAAAGTTCCCTATAAATTAATTAATAATTTATTTTGAGCTAATTACAAGAATTAAGTGTGAAACCATCAGGAACCCTTCAGTCTCCAGCGCCACCATTTTCCAGAACTGCAATGTACCTGGAGTCTCCAGAAGAGCAAGGTGTCAGGTTCTCAGAGACTTAGGTTAGGTAAGGAATCCTAAAAAAACAACCCACACTTAATAACAATCACATACTGGTGTGTAGTTAAATACATGAAGACTGATTTTTATATAGACTTTATAGACAGACACTCTCAGTCTGAGAGTGACTCCTGAAGTCAAGTCATCTTCATTCATATAGCGCTTTTTTAACAATACAGATTGTTTCAAAGCAGTTTCACAGTGATAATAAAAAAAATAATGGACAGATATTGTTTTGACTTTACAGCTGCTCTAGGAAAAGTTATCAAGTTTTTGATTGAATAACTTCCGTTGTAAAAATCATTAATTATTAACACAGGGGCCACATACATGACACCTTTTTAACTGAAACAGAAGACAATGCATTTTTGCTGTTCATTTACTTGTTTAGTCTATAGGTATGCACATTTAAATGCGTATGTGCGCATACGCCTAGTCTTTCTTTACAAAGTGGCATTGCCAAATGACTTGAATGGCCCACATTATACAGAATTATTAGTCGTTTCCGCAGAGCCATGCAAATTGGAATCATTTTGAAAAAGTTTTATCTGTACAAAGGGAAAGGAAAGGGAAGGAGGCCTTTGCAGGGGATAGTTTATCAGTATACCATTAGTTTACCTGTTGGTAAGCCCCCTTAGTTACTGTTGTGAACTCGGACAATCAAACGTTGCTAACTGTCTTACAATGACAGCTGTCAGTGTAAAAACTTTATCCCAAAATGTTTTTGATAAATTTTGAACACAGAAGGACCACCTCTCGTCTAGGGGCATTTAAGTGGGACTTAAATATGTCATGGAGGCACATTTAAAAGATTTTAAAATAAATATGGTGAGTAACAAGATTAATTTGGAAGTGAGGGTTTACAGATCACAATGCGTGGGAAAAGTGGGAAAAGCCTCATGTTATGGTCGTCACGATCGCAGATGACAACATCCTGGATGAACACTGTTCATGTACTGCAGGGTAAGATTAAATCAAGAACGCATGAACTGACTGTTCCGCAATTATCATTGTGAGCATGTGTTGTAATTTAGATATATTTTTAAGTTGGAAGAATGTGGTTTTACAGATGCTAAAAACGATAAAATCGATATGACATCTCTTCGTTTACTACTACAAATGATAATGGTCAGATAAGTATGATTTGAACCGTGCCAATGCAATTCTACTAATGGCCACATAATTTTTCAGTCTATTCAAAAGAATGTTGAGTTAGATAGTGTCAAATGTAGCACTAAGATCGAGTTACACTGATAGAGAAATACAGCCACGATCCAATGGTAAGAGCAAATCATCACAATTTAATAATAGCCAGCTTAAAAGTTTCCGGTACATATCCTGATGACAAAGATGAATTAATGATATTAAGCAGAGGATCCATAACCTGTGGAAGCATCTCTTTAAGTAGCTTAGTCAGTATAGGGTCTAACATTCATGTTTTTGATTTAGATGATTTAACGAGTTTAGACAACTTCTTCCTCTCCTATAGCAAAGAATGAATGTTTTTCTTCGGGACACTAAAATGCATGATGTCTGATGTGATACTGTAGTAGATGGTTGCCTAGTTATACTTTTCTCTCTAATTGTCAGGGTTCTGTTTGTTTTTCTGTTTGCCTGTCCTGTCTTTAGTCACATGATTCTGTTTTTCCCCTTCATCATTAGTTCATTCCTGTAAGCTGATTGTCATGATTTCCTTCACCTGTACCCCATTCATCACTCCTCATCAGTTCATGTATTTATACCCTGTGTTTCCCTCACTCCTGGTCGGTTCTCGTTCGTATCAAATGTGTTTGATTATCATTAAAAACATTATTTCCTATTCGTGTTCGTCTTTGTGCTTTCCCTGGATAAACGAAACGTAACAGAAGAATGGGCTGTATAATACATACAATGAATTGGGCTGAAGATTACCTCCTTAACATCCAACAGAATGGACAGCCGTTGGAGCAGTATGTGGAGGAGTTTTTGGATGTTTCCCATCAGGTGAGCTGGAGGGAGGGAGCTATGAATAATGCATGCTTCCGGATGGGACTGGATGATGATAAATTATTTCATTCCATTTCTCCTGGTGATTGTAAGTGGTCTATAGTGGACTTTATTGATTATGTCCTCAACTTAGAGAGTTCCGATTTCTTTGTTGATGTAGCTAAAGAGGACAATCTAAACTATTGCCCAGTCCCTACCCGGAAGCATGTAGCCGCTCCAGTTCACCCTCAACCAGCCCCCTCCACATACCACCCTAATCGGTCTGTCCAGTTCTGCCCAGCGATCTCCTTGACTGCCTCTCCAGAGTCTCGACACGGGATGGCCGCTTCTCCCAAACCATATGCACAAACAGCCGCCACCTGCAGATGTCCACACCGGCTGACGGAAAGTGGCTGACAGACTTTTGGACTGTGCCAGTGTACTCTGAGTCCACTCTAGAGTTTCCAGAGTTTCCCGAGTCCGCTCCAGAGTTTCATGAGTCCACTCCAGAGTTTCCAGAGTCTGTTCCATGTTCTCCTGTGTCAGCTCCTATTCCTCCAGAGCCCGCACTAGTTTCTCTTGAGCCAGCTCCAGTTTCTTCTGAGCCAGTTCCAGTTTTTCTTAGATCTACTCCAGACCATCCAGAGCCTGCTCCATCGTCTTCCACTGGGCCCGCTCTGCGTCTTCCGCTGAGTCTGCTCCTCATCTTCCAGAGCCTACTCCTAATCTTCCAGAGCTTTTGCCAGAGCCCTGCTCCAGAGGTCCTTCCTGTATCTCCAGAGGCTGCCGAATCTGATCCAAGTCCGGAGTCTGTCCCCGTGGCGGCTCCGCCCATTAAAATGTTTTTTGGGGGGCAGATACCCTTGGCCGAGCAGGGAGTCGGGGAAGAGGCCAAGAAGGCCATGCCGCCCTGGATGTCTGAGCTCCCAGCTCCGCCCTGGACTGCCCTGGACTCCGTCCTGGTCACCTGAGCTCCCGGCTTTGCCCTGGTCTCTGCCTTGGTCGCTTGAGCTCCTGGCTCCAAACTGCCCGCCACCCTGGACTCCACCCTAGAGATCACCTGACCTACCCACTCCTGTCCATGACCTCCAGGGTGCCCGTCCCCCCGCCCTGTTGGGACTCTCTTTGGCGCGAGGGCAGGCCTTCCGGGAGGGGGGAGTAATTTGGTTCTGTTTGCCTGTCCTGTCTTTAGTCACATGATTCTGTTTTTCCCCTTCATCATTAGTTCATTCCTGTCAGCTGTTTGATTAGTCATTTCCTTCACCTGTGCCCCATTCATCACTCCTCCTCAGTTCATGTATTTATTCCCTGTGTTCCGCTCCGCTACAGAACTCCAACAGAATCAATATCGATTCCATGTGACAATATTTGATCTAAAGTATTATTACGACAATGAGTGGGTCCTGGCAAGTGTTGCCAAACTTGAATAGAGTTTACAATATCTCTAAATGCCAATCTCAGTGCGTCTTTATCATTATCTACAGGGATATCAAAATCACCAACAATAAGGTCTTCATCCGCATCCAGTACTAACTCTGATAGAAAACCAGCAAATACTTTGATAAAGCTTGTATGGTGCCCTGGTGACCTGTATGCAGTAGTCAGCACAAATATCACGCAGGATTTATCACATACACTAGACATTACACTAGACGAACATTACATAAAGCATTATACCATCACTTCAAAAGAATTATATTTGAGACCCCTGAGTAATACTTTACATTGCTATAAATTACAGCAACACCTCCTCCTTTGTCTTTTGAACTTGGCTCCTGTTTATGACAGTAATCTTTGGGTTTGGACTCATTTAAAGTAATGTAATCATCTGGTTTTAGCCAGGTTTCTGTCAAACGCAGCACATCTAGGTTATGATGTCGATATGTAATCTTATCATTTACATAGAGTGATTTTGTAGCAAGGGATTTAATATTAACCCTTTGACGCGTACGATCACACCGGTGTGATCAGTCTTGGCTGGTCCCTGGAGCGTACGATCACACCGTTGTGATTAGAACGTTCAGTGCATCACGTGATTAACTGAATTAACCAAATTCAAAAGTGCTTGCGCTGTCAATATATCACAAATATGCAATGTTTTCAACCACATAATGTTTATTTTAAGTTTCAGACATTTAAATGCATATAAGTACTAACAAATCTATATATTTAGAGTTTGTAAAATACACACTGACGTCTATGGAAGCGGCAATAACAATCATTTCCATAATAATTAGACAGCACATTTTATTCATATCAGATACACATTGTGCAAGTAACTTTAAAGTTTACTCTCTTCTTCTCTCAGTTCACCGGCTCATTTACTTTCATGTATTTCGGGAGTATGGAGGACCAGGAGTGCCACATAAAAATAAAACGAAGAATCAATTAAATCATTTAATAATTCACACATAAAAATGTATATAAATAAATCACTTTTATATAGGCAAATAAATAGACATGTTTAAAGTTGTTCATTTAATTCCTGTTTTTAAACGTAGATTAATAGAACAATAAAAAAATACATTTGTAAATCATTTTAAATGGCTTTTTAAATGGCTTTTTAAAAAAGGATTTGCCAAATGCTTTTCTTTATCCATTTGTCAATCGAGTGCTAAAATGCCATTGGACAGTACACACGTGGGAGCAACCAATCAACTTTCGCGTCAATTTGAAGAGCCGACCCTCTCTAGAAGAGTTCGAGCAACGCGATCACGCAAAATGTCAGGCGAATCTGAACGTGTTTGGAGAGGTTATAATGGTTTTCGTCGGACTGTCCTTAGCGACACTCCAATACATCCTGCCGTCTCTTCTGCCGGTACATCCAACGACTGGTGTTGTTCGAGAATGCTTGGAAGTTCAACCATAACGAGGGCTGCGGAGTCGCTGAATGACCTCAAACTGAACCCAAATCCTTCCATTTATTGTATAACCACAATTATCCGCGACGTTAGCCGCGTCTTCCCTCAACTGAAAAACTCTTTTACATATAAAATGATAATCGAGAGGAGAATTTCTTTCGTAAAAATCAGCTAAAGCTAACAAATCCTCTACAATACTTCTAAAAACACGTTCAGATTCGCCTGACATTTTGCGTGATCGCGTTGCTTGAACTGTCTTTAGAGAGTCGGCTCTTCAAATTGAGGCGAAAGCTGATTGGTTGCTCCCACGTCTGTGCTCTCCAATGGCATTTTAGAAAAGCATTTGCCAAATTATTCTTTAAAAAGCGATTCAAAAAGCCATTTAAAAAGCCATTTAAAAAGAGATTTAAATACGCATTTAAAATGATTTAATAATGTACTATTTATTGTTTTATTAATCTACGTTTTAAAAAATGAATTAAATAAACAACTTTAAATATGTCTATTTATTTATACATTAAAAAAAGATTTTTTGAAATTATTTTTTAATTATATTTTTATGTGGCACTCCTTGTCCTCCATACGGGAGAAGGATGAATTCACGTGTTGTAAATCCAACAGACGCGATTTTCTGTACTGCGGTGCAAACTAACATGGTGGCGCCCATCGCGCGTATATCTCAACTAACGCGATCATTATAAAGGTGTTTAAACAGCAAAACACATCCACTTGCACATATTTGACAATCGGAATGTCAGATATTTCATGCTATAGACATCAATTTTTTTAATATTTTGAATAAAAAAGGAAAAATTAAACAAAAGCAGATCATCAGTCATACAGCGCTTTTGAGGTTGCCGTGTGTCACGTGACAAGCAATGATGTGTCACCATGGAAACAGTAAAGTGACATGTTCTAAATAACGGTAGCCTTGAAAAACTCACGCTGGGCGCTCAGCCAGAATATTTTAAACTTACGTGCGAAAGGGTTAAGAAAACCAAACGTTTATCATTTGTTCATCTATATCATATGTGTTTTTTTATTTGTTGAGCATCAATTAAATTTTTACTCTTAAATAGTTTTGTGAGTTTTTTGTATTTACTAATTCGGGGAACAGACACAGTCTTTATGTGATGATATCTAAATGAAAGAATCTCTATGTGTTGGGATTTATCTGACTTCTGTGACGTGAGACAGCTAGCAGACGGTCGGTTCAGCCAGTCTGTCTGCTTCCTGACCTAGGCCCCTATTAGTCATGATTCATCTCTAAGACTATATGCTATAATACTAGAGAGAAGAGCAGCACAATGAGGGATGAATACCATCTCTTTTCAACAGGTCAGGTCTGCCCCAAAAACTTTTCCAATTGTCTATGAAACCTATATTATTCTCTGGTGGACCAGCACAATTTCTTCTTTTGGGAGTTCATTTTTAGTCCATCTGCTATCCTGGAGAGCAGAGGTGGGGTACTTGAGTCACACAACTTGACTCGAGTCAGACTTAAGTCACAAATTTTCTTCTGTTAAAAAGGAAGGATTTAATGGATCACATGGATGTGTTCATGTCCCATAAAGTTGATGCCTGTTTGAAGAATGCCATTTGGTGGAGTAGAAATCATTATACTTGAATTGTTTAATATTTTTTCAAAGCATTCTGCAATGTTTGAGGCATATATAACAGCTGCACCTAAATACTTTTAGTTTTTCCTAATTTCAGTTACATTTACATTTTAGGCTACGTAGTTTTTTATTTTTAGATTTTTAGCTTTTTCAGCTGTATATGGACACCTTTTGAGTAGAAATGCATATTGCTATTTTTTTGATGCAAATAAAACTCCCATAGTCCATAACTACTGTATTTTTTAACTTATTTTAATATATATTCATTTAAATCATCACATATTTGTATGACTTGTCAGTAAATTGCTTGACCCAAGCTACGACTTGACTTGAATTGCTTGACTTAAAGCAGTGACTTGACTTGACTTGCTTGATTCTCACAAAAATTGACTTGGACTTGCTTGACACTTGAAGGTTAAGACTTCAGACTTACTTGCGACTTGCACACGTGTGACTTACTCCACCTCTGCTGAATAGTCTGTCTTGCAGATATACACTAAAATGATCTTCCAAAACTTACTGCCAGATTCTAGAAGATAAATTCTTCAGACAGAGTTATAAAAGGGGTAGTCGTGGCCTAATGGTGAGGGAGTTGGGCTTGTAACCTGAAGGTTGTTGGTTCGATTCCCATGCCGGCAGGAATTGAAGGTGGGGATTGTGAATGAACAGCACTCTCTCCACCTTCGATACCATGACAAAGGTGCCCTTGAGCAAGGCATGAAACTCCTAATTTCTCCTCTTGTAAGTCGCTTTGGATAAAAGCGTCTGCCAAATGAATAAATATAAATGTAAAAGGATGTGGTGCTGATCCTTCAGTTCTGGTAAATGGTAGCGCTGGATACTAAACCGTTGTAGTTTTGTTCTCCACCTGTTTTTGTCTGACCCTGCTGGCCCACTGAGCATTTCGCTGCCTAATGGTCATGATTTAACTTTACAATTTCTAGTATTGCATCAGTATAGTGTCTTCTCATGGGCATTTAATATTTTTTTTATTTTTCATTATTTAATATTTTTTTATTTTTGGATCATTTTATCTTTAAAAGTAAACCTGTTTAACAGTTATGCACACCAGCATAATTTCAGCATATTCAGCAGTGTTTTTGGTGTGCCTGCACTGGCACCGTTGTATGCGAACTGAGCTGAGCCAGACGATTATTTCACTGTTTTCTTCAGTGCTGATATTCATAAATTAACTAGACTAATAACTATTGATCTTTGCAACGGAATGAATCAATAATATATAGAATAAGCTGGACAATGACCCCATTTTCTTTGGGAGCTGCTGTGCAACCAAAAATTATTTTCCAATTATTACTGTAAAGCTGCTTTGCCACAATTTGCATTGTAAAAAGCGCTATATAAGTAAAGATGACTTGACTTGACCTTAATATAACTTCCAAACTTCATGAACAATTATCACCTATGAATGATTAAATACAAACTTAATAGAAGTTATTGAGATTGATGTGGTTTGGAATTGACACTTTGCAAATAGTTTGATTGACAGGCGATCTTGACCAATCAAAACCCAGAATCCACCATTTTGTCTGACAAAGCAGTCAGGGGAGTTAGTAGATTAATGTTGGTGAACTTGAACCTGAAAAACTGTGTGTACTCACGTCTTTCCGTGCTTGAAACAACATTCTGTCTAATGTCCATTCATGTTTATTTGATACTATAAATGAAAATGGTTCACGAGCCGATTGAAGGAGCTACAGCGATCTGTCAAGTCAAGTCATCTTTATTTATATAGCGCTTTTTACAATGCAAATTGTGGCAAAGCAGCTTTACATTAATAAGAAAATGGTGTCATTGTGCAGCTTATTCTATATATTATTGATCTGTCACGACACATTAAAGAGCCACTATACGGTATTTATTATTTAAACTTCTTTAAAAAATTAGGATATATTATATATTAAACTGTTTCGTATGTCTGACACGTTGTTAGTGTTCTCTTTGCTCTGGTGTTTTTTTCACTTTGTGAGAACATGTGTGGTGTGAGAGCGCATGGTTTGAGGGACAAAGCAACAGTAAATAAAGGGGACGGGTCTTTGCGAAGGGTCAATTGGTAAAATGTGCCCGAAAAAAAATATAATCAGAAAATCAACTTGCATAATAATTATGCATGCATTGTAATTTTAGTTTATTAGCAAATATTTATTGCTCAGAAGTTGCTCATTCACAGTTCAGAGAACGTTACTTAGTTATGCTTTTCAAATATATATTTTGTTTGAGATGTTTCTTCTAAAATTCTTAAGGAGAGATCAATAGTTGACGTACAGTCAGAGTATAAAACTATAAAATGAATGAGGGTAGCTCAGATAATTTGATATTGAAATAATCTAATAAGAAATATTTGAGTTTGTAGTGAAAATCTCTCGATTACGTATGTAATCCTCGTTCCCTGAAGGAGGGAACAGAGATGTACGTCAGAAGTGAACCAACGAATTGGGATATCGCCAAAGAACCCTATCACTTTTGAGTGTAAACTAAACGAGCCAATGCACATTGGCGTATGAGCTTTGAGTGACGCGACCCATCCCCCACGATCAGTGAGGTACAGGAACTGTGGCAAAGGGACATACGTCTCTGTTCCCTCCTTCAGGGAACGAGGGTTACATACATAACGTTCTCTTTCAGTCAGTCACGTTTGACGTACATCAGAAGTGAACCGACGAATTTGCATCCCTAATAAAACGCCACAGTTACTGACCCCCTCCAGTGCCCACCATAAGCCACAGCATCCCGGCCCGCACTTGGGACAGAGAAGGGACCGAACTTACGCTAGGGAAGTCTACTGCTGTTCTGCATGACCCGTTCAGTAAGACTTGGATAACACTGGGAAAGCGTGCCCACTGGGGATGCTGCGGAGACCACCACCTACCCATAGGGAGGTATTACACCCTGCAAGGGGTGGCGGGTTGGCAGAGGACTCAACAGAGTTCACCAACGGGGAAACTTACTGGAGCAATAGACGCGTGTATCCAGCCCAGCAGGCGGGAGTGGCATTGACAAGCGGACACTTAAAACGGGTCCTTCACGCTACCAGCCAGTAGGGGCGAGTACACGGTAAGGTATTGATTACAACCCAAGCGGGCAAGGCAAGCCTTGGGATTGGTAAGCCAAGGCGATGGTATCCACTTTCCAGTTGGTCATCCTCTGGTTTGAGACAGCCTTCCCTTCAGTTGGCCTCTGAAGGGAGTGGTAGGAACCTTCGGCACATATCCAGGCTGGGTTCTCAAAATAACGTGAGAGTAAGCCGGACCGAATTCTAGGCACGATTCATTGACCGGAAAAGCGTGCAGGTCCCCTACCCTCTTGACGGAGGCCAATGCAACCAGGAGTACTGTCTTAAGGGACAGAGTTTGTAATTCAGTTGATTGCAAAAACTTAAAGGGTGGTACCCGGGGAGCTGTAAGTACCAGGGACAAGTCCCAAGAGGGTATAGAAAGCGGGCAAGGCTGATTCAGTCTCCTGCCCCCCTCAGGAACCTGACATGCCTTCCAAATGACTTACTTTCAACAGCATCATGATGAGCGGCAAAAGTGGCAACATACACTTTGAGGGTGGAGGGAGACAGCCTTCACTCCAGCCCCTCCTGCAGGAAGGAAGGACCTGATCGAGCAAGATCGGGGGTTCTCCGGGTGAGAAGAACACCACACGACGAACAGGTTCCAATTCAACGCATAGAGGTGTCACGTGGAAGGAGCTCTAGGGGAAGTGATGGAGTCTACCACCGACTGGGATAGGTCACCTAGAACCTCCGCGTCCCGTCCAGGGACCAGACATTGAGATTCCAGAGGTCCGGATCCGGGTGCCAGAGGGTGCCCTGTCTCTGAGTCAGAGGGTCCTTCCTCAGAGGAATGGGCCAAGGAGGTACTGTCAAAATCGCGCTAGTCATGTTACCACAATGAGAACATGAACTATCCACAAACGCGAACACCCAAACACATGATGCAGCTATTGTGCGCATCAGCTGGTGTCAGGGAACGACCGCATCCAGAATGACATCTTGAAAAAGACGCACCACACGCTCATATAGAGGAATGAAAAAGCTCTTTTACATGTGTGTATATATATATACACTGCATATAGCAGCTGCAATATGCACAGCTGCAAGAAAATACAGCCTGCAGAGAGTTCATTTATCATTTTTCATTTAGTCATTTAGCAGACGCTTTTATCCAAAGCGACTTACAAGTGAGGAAAACAAACAAGCGATTCTTCATGAATTGGCAAATAACACAGGAAGTGCTCACAATACAAGTTTCATACATTGCTTAGTACCATAAGCTAGAGTAGGAAGGGAAAAAGGGGAAGGATAGGGTTTTTTTTTTTTTTTTTTTTTTTTTTAATGAGGGGATTAAGTGTTCACGGAAGAGATGAGTTTTCAGCTGTCTCTTGAATATTGCCATGGAATCTGCGTTCCTGATGAAAGTAGGGAGATCATTCCACCAGCAGGGAGCAGTGAAGGAGAATGTTCTGGAGAGTGATTTTGTGCCTCTCTGTGACGGTACCACAAGTCTTCGTTCCTTTAGTGATCGCAGGCTTCTGGTGGGGACGTAGCGTTGTAGCAGTGTGTGGAGGTAGGAAGGTGCAGAGCCTGTGGTGGATCTGTAAGCAAGCATCAGCGCCTTGAACTTGATGCGAGCAGCAAGGGGTAGCCAGTGCAAAGAGATGAAGAGGGGCGTGACGTGGGCTCTCTTAGGCTCGTTGCAGACAAGACGTGCAGCAGCATTCTGGATCATTTGAAGAGGTTTGATTGCACTTGACGGCAGACCAGCCAGAAGAGCATTGACCCAACACACGTTGGGTCAATGTGAGTTCTCACCCAACACACACTGTCTGGAAACTTGCACAGATTGCTGTGAAAACAGCAGTGGGGCCTGGGAGATCGCGGTTGCCTCTGTGGTGCTGTAATGCCAACACAGAGAAGTCTTGCAAAGGCTTTTCTTTACTTCGTGAAGGAGATCTGCAGGAGAAACACACTGTACGGCTCCGAAGCGAAAGAAGCGAGCACTCCAGCTTCCGCATTTATACCCGCTTGCGGGGCGGGCCGCGTCATGCAAAACTCGCACACCAATGTGCATTGGCTCGTTTAGTTTACACTCGAAGGTGATAGGGCTCTTGTCCGATATCCCAATTCGTCGGTTCCCTTCTGACGTATGTCGAACGTGACCAACTGAAAGGAAATCTGACTTCTGATACAATGGTATCTTAACAAATCTAAACATAGTTAAAGCAATGTTTCATCTCTTCTGAAACTCTAAAGGAGACATACACTACTGCTCAAAAGATCAAAACTTCTTTTTTTTTTTTTAAATAAATAATTTCTTATTTTTATTTTTTCAGCAATGCATTAATTTTATCATAAAGTGACAGACATTAAGGATTTTGACATTATTGCAAATGCTGTTGTTTTGAACTAAATATAGTTTCCACAAAAATATTAAGTAGCAAAACTATTTTGAACATTGATAATAGTACAAAATCTTGAGCACCAAATCAGCATATCAAAATGATTTCTGAAGAATCATGTGACACTGAAGTAATGATTGTTGAAAATTGTTTCCCCTTATAGGAATAAATTTAAATAATACATTTTAAATTTTAATAGTATTTCACAGCATTACTGTTTTTACTCTATTTTTGATTGAATAAATGCAGGCTTGGAGAGCTTAAAGGACTTATTTCAAAAACATTAAAAAATCTTACCAACCCCACACTTTTGAATGCTATAGTGTATAGTAGGGGTGTGACGAGACCCCTATCCCCCGAGACGAGACGAGACACGAGATTGGGTTCACGAGACGAGATTTTTATAGTATTTTTAAGAAATTCTCAATAATGAAACGTATGAAGGGAAAATAGTCTTTTATTCAACTGAAAATCATAAAATGCAAAAATGTTGGTGCATTTTGAAATCAACTTGTAATGCATGTCATTTTACTTCTATTTTAATGAATTATTTGCAGTAAAACAACATGCAAACAAAAATGTTTTGCCACAAAATCAACCAATTGTTTTCTGCCCTGTATAATTTCACATGAGAAATCTCACTGAACTTCTTTCTACAGATTGAACATAAATTAAACAGTATAAATAAAATAAACATATAAATACAAATTCAAATAACACTTTAAGTGTCACTTTAACTGCAGTACAAAGTTGACCATTTCCCAGTCACTACTGATTGTGTGGCTGTAACTGTTATATAGTTAGGATGTACACCGAGAAGTCCAACCGTTAGCAGTAATAGCGATGCTTTCTGCCTCTTTAGGGGCCTTTCACATATCGCGCTTAAAAAAGCGTGTAAAGCGCGGCCGCGTCGCTTCCTCCTTCTTTTTGCAAGCGTTCGGGAGCTCACGCTTCTGTAGCGTCTGTCGTTGCTATTCAATCATGAACTGTGCTCTCCACGACCATGAGGAAGTTTCAGCAAGGGATAAATTGATTTATAGCCCTTGCTTTAGATTTACTACTTGATATATTTATGGAGATGAGATATAACAACCCCCCTGTACAGCTATGATCAGCTGTTCGGCTGAGATTTCCATGTTTTGTTACGGAAAGGTCGAAGATGATCTGTTGGTTCTTGTCACATGACCTGCGGTTTAAATAAATCTAAATAAAAATCGCAGTAGCTATATCATCCCATAACATTTCTCTTTAAAAAACAATGCCAGTTGAACTGTATGCTAAAATAAATAAGGACTGGGCATGATTCATATTAAAACTAAACATGAGTCACACACACCTGCGCTTGAGCTCAATGATTGACTTCGTCTGTGAGTGCCCATAGTTGTTTTGCCTTTCCTGTTCTCTTCGGGGTACCATGACAGGTGTCATCAGCCACTTCTTCAAAGGGTAGCCACTGTCGCCAAGCATTATGCAGAAAGCCGTCCCTCCTCACACTCTGTCGCCAATGCACTCTCCCTCAAGATGCGTGTGTCATGTAAAGACCCATACCACCGCGCCACTACATCAATAAATTTTAAGTTTGCACATTGCACATTGATTGAGTGAAAGCCTTTCCAGGTACTGAATGCGCACGAGTACCATCAATACATCTGAAAATACCGGGTATGCCGGAATCTCTGCGAAATTTCTCCTTAGTGCGTGTGGCCTCCTCCTGGGTGGGTAGACGAACATGTTGATGAGACCGATTTTGTAGGGCCAATTTAGCCACTGTATTAAATAAATACTTAGGGTTGTGTTTATTTTCTTCTAAAAGATTTGAAAAATGAGCAGACTGAATGGTTTTTAAGCCTCTCTGCACTCAATCATTCTCTCTCTCCATGAAATACGAAAAACTTCTAGTTTTGATTTCTTCCAGCTCCACTCCACTTTTCTGGCTGCTCTCTTAAGGGCCCGAGTGTGCTCGTTATACCATGTTGTTGGACTAAAATCCTTAATCTTTTTTCAGCGCAAAGGAGCAACAGAGTCTGGAACTCTGGAAAAGAGAGCGTCAACAGTTTCTGTTGCAACATCGAGTTCTAAACTGTCTGGTTTGCTAAGATGATGAAACTGATCAGAAAGATTATTTATAAAGCAATTTTTAGTGGTAGAAGTGATGGTTCTACCATATTTGTGGCAGAGAGGCGGTTTTGCAGTCTTAGTTAAATGCATGCATGCGACTAGATAATGATCTTAGACGTCATTGCTTTGCTGCAGAATTTCAAAGGCATCAATATCGATTCCATGTGACAATATTAGATCTAAAGTATTATTACGAAAATGAGTGGGTCCTGACACGTGTTGTTTAACTCCAATAGAGTTTATAATATCTATAAATGCCAATCCCAATGCGTCTTTTTCATTATCTACATGGATATTAAAATCACCAACAATAAGGACTTTATTCACAGCCAGTACTAACTCCGATAGAAAATCAGAAGATTTGTCTGTAGAAGTCTGTATGGTGCCCTGGTGGCCTGTATACAGTAGCCAGCACAAATTTCAAATGAGATTTGTCACTTACATTATATAACGTTACTGTAGATTACAGCAACACCTCCCCCTTTGCCTTTCCGACGAGGTTCGTGTCGATAATAGTAACCTTGAGGGCTAGACTCATTTAAAGTAATGTAATCATCTGGTTTTAGCCAGGTTCCTGTCAAACACAGCACATCTAGATTATTTTCTGTGATAATATCATTTACAATAAGTGCTTTTGAAGAAAGGGATCTAATATTCAGCAACCCAAGCTTTATCATTTGTTTATCAGTATTATCTCTGTTTTTTAGTTGTTGAACATCAGTTGAATTTTTACCCTTAAATGGGTTTGGAAGTTTTTTGTATTTACTAATTCGGGGTACAGACACAGTCTCTATGTGCTGATATCTAGGTGAAAGAGTCTCTATGTGTTGGGATTTATCTGACCTCTGTGACGTGAGACACCTAGCAGACGGTCGGTTCAGCCAGTCTGTCTGCTTCCTGACCTGGGCCCCAGTTAGTCAAGGTTGAGCTCTAAGACTATGTGCCATATTACTAGAGAGAAGAGCAGCACCACCCCAGGAGGGATGAATACCATCTCTTTTCAACAGGTCAGGTCTGCCCCAAAAGCTTTTCCAATTGTCTATGAAACCTATATTATTCTGTGGACACCACTTAGACAGCCAGCCATTGAGTGATGATAGTCTGCTAAGTATCTCATCATTCCGACGATAAGGAAGAGGTCCAGAACAAATTACAGTGTCTGACATCGTACTTGCGATTTCACACACCTCATTAATGTTAATTTTAGTGATCTCTGACTGGTGAAGTCGAACATCATTAGTGCCGAAGTGAATAATAATTATAGACTATTTATGATTAGCTTTAGCCAGCACTTTTAAATTTGCTTTGATTTCAGGCGCTCTGGCTCCCGGTAAACATGTGACTATGTGGCTGGTGTCTCTATTTTCACATTCTGTGTAATAGAATCGCCAATAACTTTCAACAGGATTCTCAGTGGGT
The DNA here is from genome assembly GCA_038088235.1 of Zacco platypus. Taxonomy (NCBI): domain Eukaryota; kingdom Metazoa; phylum Chordata; class Actinopteri; order Cypriniformes; family Xenocyprididae; genus Zacco; species Zacco platypus. The sequence continues at coordinate 1,548,316 of CM076068.1, forward strand.
GTGTCACTGAGTAGGGAGAACCCATTTGATGTTCTAATCGGAATGGTAGAGCAGTGTTTTTTCCCACAACTAGGCCGCCTCACGGATACTCAATTGCCCTGCTGCACGGGCTCTACAGCCGGAACCGAACAATGTACATAGTTCACTAAGCTAGTTGCATCCAAAACAGTATCTGAAGCCCTTGCATTCTTACTATCCTCAATTAAAGTTTGGATGCGTGTCTCTAATTCTGAGATTTTCTCTGTCAGCCTGACTATTTGCCTGCATTCTTGACATGTGAATCCCTCATCGCTGACAGAGAAAGCTAAACTATGCATGTGACAGGCAGTGCAAGAAACAATGAAAGGAGAAGATGACATAGCTTACTATGTTCGTAGACTGATCCGACTTACAACAGTTGTTTGATGAATTCGTAGAAAAAGGAGAGCGTGACAGAAATGACAGTGGGCACGGATGACAAGTTTACAAATTAGCGTAATGCTAAAGCATTGTGATAGTGATTTCGATTAAAAGATTAAAAACTACCAACATCCGATTAATGTGACAGGCAATATTAGAAAATATCAGATATATGGTGATGATATATTAGACAACAAGCAATGATAATAATTAGATTCAAAATGGTAAATGGTAAATGGACTGCATTTATATAGCGCTTTCACAGACCTATGGCCACCAAAGCGCTTTACAATTTTTGCCTCACATTCACCCATTCACACACACGTTCATACACCGATGGCGACGTCAGCCGTACAAGGCGCCATCCAGCTCGTCGGGAGCAGCTGGGGTTAGGTGTCTTGCTCATGGACACCTCGACACTTGGTCAGGTGGAACCGGGGATTGAACCACCAACCTTCCGGTTAGTAGACAACCTACATGAACCACTGCCGCCCCAAACAAAAACAAAGCAATAAGGAGCAACACACGCAAACAATTCAGCAGCGAGGCAGTACAAGTGGGCGCTCACGCACATGTCTCGGCCACATCACACAAAACATGATCTTTCCACCTAAAAGCAATTTAAGACCATAATTCTAATTTAAGACATGCTGCCAGGGCAATGATAATTATTCATGTGAATTATATGGAGCAAACCATGAATTGAAGGGCTGCACTCTTACCACGTAGTCACAGGCTGTAATTAGAGTATCGTGAAGCTTAGAGAAACCCCCTGTCTGAACTACAAATAGGTCAGCCCTGTAATGACTGTCAGTGCTGTGGCCAGTAGACCTGGATCCTGCCTGTTTGGGCAGCCATAATTAGGAGGTTTATTTACTGGGAGGGGCACGTTCTGTACATTTCCAAAGCACAGAATACAGAACATCATTTACCTACACACTAGCTTCTTCATGAAAACCATATTTTGAATATTTTCACACTATGAAACACAGAACACTATGAAAAAAATACTCTAATCTAATACATAAAACATTAAATGCTGAGTATGACAACTCACAGGACTGTTGAGTTTTGGCTTTGGTGGTGGCCTTGTTGGATTCACACCAGACGGTGACTCCATCATTTAACAGCTTTAGCATGCGCTTCCTCTTCCAGCGTGGAGAACGCACCTTCATCATAGAGGAGCCCTGCAGCATTGTCTTCACATCGTCATCGTCCTGGACCCCTGCAGGAGTTCATTAATAAGACTGATGATTTTGACACTCTAAAAAGTTTTAGATCTAGAAACTACATTTTTTTTAGTTTTAAGATCCTATGAAACAAAACTATTCTAAACAAAACTGTGTGTAACCATAACAACACCCAATGTGAGTGAACGCAAAAAGAATGTATATTGTCTTGAACAGTATAAGTTCATAATGTATTTATTTATACCGGTCATAACAGCCTACCTCACATGACGAATGCGTCTTTAACCTATCTTCATTTTAATTAAAAAGCTTTTGTGTATTCTGTTTTTCTATCTACTAGCCAATGATGTTTCTAAAAGAAAACGCGCAGGGTTTGTTATAGTAGCAAACACAACTTTCACGCGCGTCTTACTGACAGATAAACCGCGCACTCGTTTATTTCAGTTTATTGTTGTTCATGCTGTGGTTATTTTAGCAAACAATTTGGTTGTATATTCAAGTCAAGTCAAGTCAAGTCATCTTTATTTATATAGCGCTTTTTACAATGCAAATTGTGGCAAAGCAGCTTTACATTAATAAGAGAATGGTGTCATTGTGCAGCTTATTCTATATATTATTGATTCATTCCGTTGCAAATATCAGTAGTTATTCAGTTCAACAGCGTTAAGTTAAAGAGAGCAAACTTTATCACTCATCTGAACTCTGTACATGCATCTTTTGGGTGTTCTTGCTCCGTCCAAGCAATAAATCCACATTCTTGAATAATCGTAGCCCATTTACCTCAACCGCTTAGGTAATGTCACTGCCAAAATCAGTCAGAGCTACAGAAATCCATTTTTATATTTACAAGCAAAGCTCCACATTATGCGTATACGTCCATCGGATTGAGTGGTTGGGGGATCAAGCCTTAAAGGGGATAGACCCCCGTTAAGTATATGTAGGCTAGTATGGGATATGAAGTAATATACATAAATGAAACCTAAATAATAATAATAATAATAATAATAATAATAATAATAATGCCTTACCCAATTTTATCAGGGGATCGTCTGGTTTAAGTTGGGACGTCCCGGCTCCATTCTTCTCCTTTCTCAACATGACGCAGTAGCTCCTCTAGCTTCTTAAACTAGGGTTTACGTGGATTAATACACGGATGGGTGTCTATAGTGTGCAGTAATGATACAGCTATAACTGTATATATCTGGAAACAGTGTAGACACTGCCCCTGTCTGATGAGCTCATAAATTTTAAAAAGCTGCTGTAACCTACATAAATATAACGACAGAAACTGCTACCCCTTAAAAGTACATAAAGCACAGATTTAGGTGTCTAATGAAGATGTTATTGTCCTATCTATGCTTTAAAAAGGCAACCTCAAATTAATTATCTTAATCAACGACGACTTATACGCGTTCAAATGGGATTAGACAGACAAGAAAAATACAGCGACCGTATCTTCAAATCAAAACGTAAAAACCAAACCTAGCGACAATATATAACAAAAGGGCTAATGAAGGCTGGACTACATGATGACTTCTTACCATAGACAGCTTTGCGCAAACGACCTTGTGCTGAGATCAGGATTAATAAAATGTCTCCCTCTAGCGATGTCAACTTCAAAAACAACAAACTGAATCAATCAAAGCCGATCAACTGAACACCGATTTCAAACGTAAGGTGACGATGAAAGTTTAACGTTTGTAGTGTCTTTTCTACTACCTATTAAAGTAACAATTGATGTAGCTACATTAGATCTTTTTATTTAAATCCAAACAATTTTACAGAAAATACATTGTGCAAGCTAAACGCAACATTGAGAAACGCAAATGAAACACTTAAAAATAAATTTTCTCACAAAATTATACGATTTTTTTTCCATTTGTCTGCGGTTAAAATAGGCCGCCAAAACAATACAATAATTAACGTTGTGATTAATTATCTTACATTTACTTAAAATTATCATGTAATTAATTGTCAGACACGTTTGATTAATATATTAAGTTTACATGGTAACTTTGACAACTTAAAATCGCATTTTTGTAAAATATATTGTCTTTCTCTTTTTTTGCGAATTTAACCAGTTATTAGCTCTCGTTTTGGGACAGAGACCAATCATCACCGTGAATACTCTATCACGTGACATAACCAGGAAGTGAAGTGAACGCCTGTTCGAAATTCCAAAAGGTGAGCGATCCTTTATTATTATTATTATTATTACTAGTATTATTATTATTATTAATTAATTTATTTATATTAGAGAACGGCAGCAGCATGCAGTTTTTAAAACTGATTGTGCAAAAAAATTGTGCACTGCTTTTGTAAACTGTGTTTCCAACGTTATATTCGTCGTTATGTTTTTATTAGTTATAGATATATGTTCGGGTGTTATGGCAGCAGGACCACAGGGCAGGTGAGTTGAACCTAGCTAACTCTTCTTGACCTCCTGGCTAATAACCAGAAATCAGAGAGAACAGAATATCTAAATCATCTGACGACTAAAAATAATTATAATTAAATGAGGGAGTTTTAATTCCATAACCTTCCATGTCATGTACCATGTCACGTACAAGTAATCTGAGATCACAATTTCTTCCTAAACGTGATTTCTGAACATTGTATAGAATGGCAGAATGACACCAGTGAATATAATTCACAGGTTGTCCAGTTCATGAACATTCAGCAGCAGGAGTGTGGGAAAGATAGAGACCGTATGATATGCCAGCTCTTGCAATGTCAGAGACCGAGGACTGTCAGAGGCGCTTTCATGCGGCTATCGACGTCATTCAAAGCCTGCCCAAAAATGGTAACTTTGCTCACAAAAATTACATGATTGTAAATAACAGTGTTGATGTCATTCAACTTGGCATCATCACATTGTAGTAGATGTAAAACTTCCGCAGCTTATCATTGCAAATATTTCTGTAAATTATAAATATGAGTGCACCATATCACACTAATTCACATTAATTGCAGCAGGTTGTGACACCTGTGGTAAATTTTAATTCGCACTTGCACAGGTTCCTACAGACCCTCTTATGAAGTGATGCTGCGGTTTTATTGCCTGTACAAACAGGCAGTCTTTGGCCCATGTAGAGCGTCACGTCCTGGATTCTGGGATCCTATAGGCCGTTACAAATGGTAAAGTTTTAACCAATTTTAATACTTAAGTTCCATTGTGTGGCTAATTAAATTACATGTGATGATAGCAATTTAAAGAACTATTTAAAAACTTAATGGAATGTTTTCCTGGTCTTGTGTCAGGGATGCTTGGAATCAGCTGGGAGACATGAGTCGAGAGAGTGCCATGGCTGCTTATGTGGATGAGATGAAGAAAGTTGCACAAGAGGTGTGAGAGCTTCGATGAAACCTCATAAATCAATAGCAACTTTAGGCAAAAGGAAGTATTGAAAAATGTTCTCTAAATCATATCACTGTAAATATCAAGCAAATATGTTTTCAGAGTGGCCAAGAAAATTATTTGTTTCCATAAAAAAAATAATTTGTTGTTTAAATCACTAACAGGTAATAGACACCATGCAAATCAATGAGAAGACTGCATCCTTTTTCCACTATTTTGAACCTCTCTATCACGTCATTCACGATATGCCTAGACCTCCAAAGGCACTTTTATCTCTCAGATCGGGTGTGAATTATTATTATTATTATTAGTAGTAGTAGTATTTTATTTTTTTTGTAAAAAACTATTATTTATGTGAAAAGCCTATGATTTCGGTGTTCATTTCAAAGATGTAAATACCAAAGAATCAATTGATGGTTTGGCTGAAAATGATGGGGAGAGGGCAACTCAAAAACCGGCTCTTCAACAGGAGGACATGGAGACGGTCCTTGACAATGATCCTCAACCTGAGAGTACAGGTAGTGGAATGATCATCTATAAATGTTGGAGTTCATCAAAACACACTTTCACAATTGGGTTTTAAGTTTGTACAAACAAATACTTGCAATTTTACTCAGATCACTTTTTTTGATGATAGGAACCTGCTATGGCTGAAATGCACTAATTCTGATCACTATCCAAACATATCTGACCACAGTTGCGTCTCAAACATTTGTCAGTTGCATAAGTAAAAAATGATGCTAAGACTGTGTGCGCTGTATATGTGTGTAGAGCCACTTCTGTCTGAGGGTCAAGGGCCGACTAGTGACTCAGAGAGTGAAGTCTTCTGTGACTCATTGGAACAACTGGACATTATTAAGGTCTTAAATTTGACTAAATTGAATTAAAAATTTATGTAATGATATTTCCCATGTTTTGTACACTTTTTTTATGCCATTACAGATTGCTGCAATGCCAGATGGTAATTCCAGTTTCCAGAATAGTCATGCTATGTGCATGACTGTTCTGAAAACTGAGACCTCTGAAATCCAGGAGCATCATTCCAGTCCTCTCTCTCAGGTGACTCAGTTGGGTGCTGGACATGGTGGTGAGAGGGCAGACGATAGGCATGGTCCTCCCATGAGGAGGAGGACCGTAGAAAAAGAGGGACTGCAGCAGGACTGGAGGGACCCATCTGGTGAGATTAATCTGGATTTTTAATTCCACATTAGAAACCCCAACCCCTGTTGTCTCTGGGTTCCTTGTGTCACTATAACTGACACCATATAACAAAATCTTGGGTAAATTTTTATAAAATTGTGTTTCAAATATCTAAACACCCAGATCCCTACATTTACTGACCAAACTTTTGATCTGTAGTGTAAGATTTGTTTAATGTTTAAATGCTCCAAGGCTGCATTTATTTGATTAAAGTAGAGTGTAAAAAACAAAAAAAAACAATAATACTGTTAAGTATTATTACATTTGAAAATAACAACTATTTGGATATACAGTGGTGTGAAAAGTGTTTGCCCCCTTCTCGATTTCTCATTTTTTTGCATGTTTCAGATCATCAAACAAATTTAAATATTAGTCAAAGATAAGATGACACAAGTAAAATTAAGTTTTTAAATAAAGGTTGTTATTAAGGGAAAACAAAATGCAAACCTGTGTGAAAAAGGGACTGCCCTCTAAACATAATAACTGGTTGGGCCACCCTTAGCAGCAACAACTGCAATCAAGCATTTGCGATAACTTGCAATGAGTCTTTTACAGCGCTGTGGAGGAATTTTGGCCCACTCATCTTTGCCCAATTATTGTAATACAGCCACGTTGGAGGGTTTTCAAGCATGAACTGCCTGCTGGTGTGTTTTGGATCATTGTCCTGCTGCAGAACCCAAGTTCGCTTCAGCCCGAGGTCACGAACAGATGGCCAGACATTCTCCTTCAGGATTTTTTGGTAGACAGCAGAATTCATGGTTACATTTATCTTCCAGGTCCTGAAGCAGCAAAACAGCCCCGGACCATCACACTACCAGAACCATATTTTACTGTTGGTATGATGTTCTTTTTCTGAAATGCAGTCCAGAGTATTTTCGCAAAAGTCTTGGGTATCATCAGGATGTTTTCTGGCAAAAATTAGATGAGCCTTAATGTTCTTTTTGCTCAGCAGTGGTTTTCATCTTGGAACTCTGCCATGGAGACCATTTTTGCCCTCTCTCTTTCTTATGGTGGAGTCATGAACACCGAACTTAACTGAGGCAAGTGAGGCCTGCAGTTCTTTGGATGTTGTTGTGGGGTCTTTTGTGACCTCTTGGATGAGTCGTCGCTGCGCTCTTGGGGTAATTTTGGTCGGCCGGCCACTCCTGGGAAGATTCACCACTGTTCCATGTTTTCACCATTTGTAGGTAATGACTCTCACTGTGGTTCACTGGAGTCCCAAAGGTTTAGAAATGGCTTTATAACCTTTTCCAGACTGATAGCTCTCAATTACTTTCTTTCTCATTTGTTCCTGGATTTTTTTTTTTTTTTTTTTTTTTTTTTTTTTTTTTTTTTTTGGATCTTGGCATGATGTCTAGCTTTTGTAGAACATTTGGTCCACTTCACTTTCTCCGGTAGGTCCTATTTAAGTGATTTCTTGATTGAAAACAGGTGTGGCAGTAATCAGGCCTGGGTGTGGCTAGAGATATTGAACTCAGGTGTGGTAAACCACAGTTAAGCTATGTTTTAACAGGTGGGGCCAACACTTTTTCCACAGGGCCATGTAGGTTTGGATTTTGTTTTCCCTTACTAATAACAACCTTTATTTCAAAACTTGATTTTGTGTTTACTTGTGTTATCTTTGACTAATATTTAAATTTGTTTGACGATCTGAAACGTTTAAGTGTGACAAACACGCAAAAAAAAGAATTGAAGAAAAGAAATCAGGAAGGGGGCAAACACTTTTTCACACCACTGTATTTTAAAATGTCATTATTCCTGTAATGACAACTGAATTTTCAGCAGCCTTTACTTCAGTGAAATGAAATTGCTTTCAGATCAGAAGCAGAATTCACTCAAATTATCTTTGTTACCACATTATCAGTGCAGATGAAAGTTTGGATGTTGTCCCCAATAATGAAACCATGTTGAAGATAAAACAAAAAAAGAGAAAAAAATGATGTGTACATATGTTTTTGTTCCAGGTTATGTGGCTCACCGCAGTGCTAGATGGCTGGAGCGGCTCTCCTCAGGGGCTGGTTCAGGGCAAGGGGGTGGAGATGATTCTAAAGCTGGGCCTAACAGGCTACAGGATGGCCAGCTGCAGCAGCAGATCATTCTTGCCTTACAGCAGCTCAGAGAGGACATGCAGAGTGTCAGGGAGCAACTAGAGTTAGTTGAAGGTCTTGTAACTGCAAATGTAAGAAAGCTGAATAAAATATAAACCAAAAATGTGCATGCTATTGCAAAACCGAGCAGTATAAAGAAAAGAGACAGGATGCTGCATGATTTCAATTAGTGAATATGAATTTGAATATAAAAATCATTTTTTAACGAATTTAAGAAATGGCTCAAATATAGGAATGTTGATCACCAGAATGATTAACCATAGCAGCAGTCATAAATGTTTAAATGACATTATACATTTTTTTTTAATTTCTTCTGTAAAGTATTTTCTGCATTAATCTCATATTTTCATCACTAGTGTTTTAAGTGAATAAAAATTAACTTCATGATTTCACATGTATCTTTATTTTTATTCTATCTCTATCTGTATATTTATTTTAAGGCTCAAAATGCACAATGGAGGTCCGATTTACGATTCATGGCTGCTGAGGTAAAACTTCTGACAAAGCATGAGTCTCAGGAAGGAATTTCTGCTTGTCACTGCTATGTATTTTGATCAAATAAGAGTGGAAAAGAAAATTCTTTAATATTTTAATTTCTGTTTTGCTGACAGGAGAAATGGTGGCCGTTTGACTTCTCTGGACGCACATTGCTGCTCTTGTTGGTGTGGCCTTTTGTAACTCAGGGCTTAATGTTTTTGTTGAGGCAGAAGAAGAGAAAGATTGATGTGTGCATATAAATTTACAGTACTGAGTAGAAATTGAAGTAACAGTCAAACTAAAGAATGACCATAATTGTGACCTGGTGTTCAGTGCTTCAAGTATAGTACTTGTTTGGTAGCATCAAGTGAATAGAGGAAAGTTTCTAACCCCATATCTCTGAAATTTGACCCTTTATCTTGAACAAGATTCTGCAGTTCTGGAATCCAGAAGCTTCATATGTAATTAAATGTTCATGATGTGTTCCAATGTAATGCTGGTTAAATGTAGCTGTGTGCAGATTGTTTTATTTTTTAAATTAAGTCATGTTAATTAAGCATCTCTTTGTTGATGGTTGAAAATGTAAATGCAAATTGCACCACAAAGGAGTACAGACCTGCTGATCATACTTGCAGGATGCAGACAGTAACATGCACCGCAGCTGTCACTCTGACATGAGATAAAAGGAACAGTAATACAATATCTTCTGACCATAAACCATATTTGTGTTTGTTTTATTGCAAGAGGATACAAATAAATGCTCAAAACAGTCACATTGTATATAATATAATGATACATTTTTTATTTAAATTAAAAGTTTATTTATAGACAGAACTGGGTTGTTAAATTTTGCGTAGCTGCAACTCAGTTGATTTTGAATGGGTACTATACGCATTAAGAAATAGCAAGGCGAGTAGATTCCAACTAAAATAATTTCTTCAGGAACTATCGTTTCATGTTACTTGATTTCATCTAGGTCAAATTCGCGTGCAGCCCAACTATCTCCGTGCAAATAAAGCAAGTATCGTGTCGCCGTGGTTGTTGTCGTCCAGAAAATAATGATTTATCCACGTTTTTTTGTTCTGGCCTGTCAATGTCTGGTTTGCGTTAAAACAATGCCTTCAAATGACCAATTTCTTAGCACGACTTATATAAGATGGAAAATTGAGCGCTATAATGTGTTTCGAATTGTGCTATTACTCTCTTACGACTGAAACACTGTAGTCTGAAAGAATACGCATTTTAAAAACTTGATGTAAATATTATATCGAACAGGCCTTGTGTTCGGTTTGGCTTTGGTTCTTTTAAGAAAGGCAGCTTGCTAACATTCTTAGCACAACTAAATTTATGAGCGAGCGAGCCAACAACAGGGTTTAATTTCTGGAACCAAAGCATTTCCATATGATAAGGGACAATGCATTGGTGTATATTCTAAAATTACTTATTGGATAATGGCGTGAAGCTGTACATAATCAGATGCACTAGAAAGGTTTGCTAGCTAGCTAGTAGCTAAATATATCTGTTATGACATTTCTGGAAGAGACAACGGGGAATTCCAAGTATTTAAATTATGTAAAATGATTTCGTTTCGAACTAAGACGACTGGTTAGTCTTATTTTACCAGGTTGCTTATGTTAGCTAATTCATGATGATCTTGACTCCATTACCCAGATAACTGGCTAGCGAACAGATTGCTAAACAACCACTTCATCGTTAGAGATCAATACACGTTACAACGCCAGGACGTTTTATATTTTGTGTTGTAATTTGAAATTTCACTTAAACAAGGGATAAATTACTTTAGTCGTTATTAATTGCAAGTTCATCATCACCATGGACACAATCGTTACTATTCACTTTAATTGTGAGTGGACTGCAGTTAAAAGAACTACTTTATTCGTGAGGGGTGATCAATCCTCACAAGGGCGAGGGTGTGGGTTTATCGTTAAGGTAGAGATGCAAAATAACCAAACGCGATATAGCATAATATTATTGTGTGCTTTATATATACAATATGGTATCAACACAATTTGTGTATTATTTATTGGTAAATCGGTGAAAGTTTAATGTGTCGTAAAATGAGGCGGATGTTTATACCCGCTTCGGACACGCTTGGTAGAGTCCACTAGAGTGGCCGGGACAGCTTTCTTTTTGATTGACAACGAAATCCAGCAATCAGAATGTATCTATGGTTCAGCGAACGCACAAATAACTTTTTATCCAATGAAAATTGTGAGTGGGCGTAACCCGCTTAGGACCGAAAACAATTGTTGAATTGTGGGTAATGAAGTTTGGGGCAGAGATGTTGTTGCGTTTCAATGCTTTGAGGGACTTCAAGTCCCACAAAGCAGGAGAAAAACTGGAGGACTGACCGCATGCGCCTTTACGTGAGGGAGGTAATAAATTCACAAGCCCCACTCTTCTCCGTAGCAGAAGCGAATTGGAGTCTGTATTGGAGAGAAATGTTGTTGTACCCGTCAAGAAACTAAGTCAATAGTAGCGGGAACAAAAAGAGTTAACGTCAACAGTCTTAGGTAGCATAGTAACTCGCACACGAGATTTGAATTGTACGGTAAGGTAACTCAAATTTTACTTTAGCGAGTTTGCTAATTCTGTTTCTTATGCTTAAAATCGTTCACTTTTTGAGTGGTTCCCTTTCCCGCCTCAGTGTTTGGTGGGTTGTTTTAATTGACATTGTTTATTAAGTTGATTTCTAGTTACTACAGTTTAGCAAAAAAGGGTTTCTCCTCATCTCACTGATCGCAAACTTGTATCTCCTTCAGGTGGGAGTGTACAGTTATGGAGCTTATTAAAGAAGATACTGCACCGGAGGTTAACAGCAGAGGGCGGCAGAGAGATGGTCTGACAAGTGTCGTCCCCTCAAAGCAAGTGCAAAGAAATCAACTTGAGATCTGTCCGGGTCTGGTGTCTGGAGATATACATCCCATATCGCGCTGCCGGGATGGGAGCGATCCGGAGCCCAAGGCTGGCGACGCAGCAAGTGACGACGGGTTTCCTGCAGACAAAACGAGTAATAAGAGGGACTCCGGTTGCACGAGACTAAACACAGAGGGGCTTTCAGATGGCCGCCAGGGCAAGAAGAAACACCGACGGCGACCCTCCAAAAAAAAGCGCCGCTGGAAGCCTTACTTCAAATTAACCTGGGAGGAGAAGAAAGAGCTGGATGAACGCGAGACCGCTCGGGCATCGCGGGTGCGTGCCGAAATGTTCGCCAAAGGTCTTCCTGTCGCCCCATACAACACCACCCAGTTCCTGATGGAGGAACACGACCGCGAAGAACCAGACCTCAATACGGAGCTGGCCGGCCGAAAATCCGGGGCGATCCGCTCCGATGACACGGCTAGCGAGGATGAGAATTTCGAGGCCGAAGAGGACGAGGAGGAGGAGGAGGGCGGCGGCGGGGGCGGCGGCGGCGGCGGAGGAGGTGGTAGCGACGGTATGGGCAGACCCGGGCACGCAGGCGGGGAGTTTTTGCAAAGAGACTTCTCCGAGACATATGAGAGGTACCACGTCGAGACTCTCCAAAATATGTCCAAGCAAGAACTGGTTCGGGAATACCTGGAGTTGGAAAAGTGCATGTCGCGGTTAGAGGAGGAGAACAACTGGCTCCGTCACGTGCGGAGAAATCCCGAATCCCCAGCTGACGGCACTGGCGCTCAGCGCGTGCGGGAACTGGAGATTGAGGTGGAAAGACTGAGAGCCGAGAATAACGAGTTATTACTCAAAACCTCCAAAAGTAAAGGACCCGGACTCAACCTGTCTCAGTCGAGCTGAATCGATGTTTTATTTTCGTTTGACACGTCAAATCGTTTCACTGTCTTACTGTAGAAAGCATCTTCTGTGGTAGCTTATACCCTCTCAGCCTATGCCACCTGAAGGTAATGTTTTTCTGACAGAAAACTTTATTAAAATCTTTCGCGCGGACCCACATATTTGGTCAGTTGGTAGTAATGTGTGTTAGTTTGTACGATTAAGTTGACAAAAAATGGCCTGCAATGCTTTTCATGTTATGTGAAAAATGTTTAAAAAAAAAAGGCCCAAAACCCACTACTCTTAACTTTGCGCGTCTTTGCCATGACGTCACAGTCACATCTCAGCTAATTTCAGTTTTGTTAATTCACCATAATTAAATGTTTGAAAGCGCCTTTCATTCAGAAACAGCAGACATGCAGCGTTTCAGATTCATATTTAATGGCGCACATGCTTCAGAGTGTTAATGCATGATAAGACAGTATGATGTAAACCGTGGAAAACGGTTAATGGTGTTTTGCCCAAATATATTGTCGATTAAATTATTTCACGTTTTATGTTTTGGTTCTAATTTTATTTATCTCTTTATGTTGCCTCTTATATTCTCTTAGTCTTTACAATAGAAAAATCCATAAAAATGTCTGAGTTATTTTGACACTCCTCAGCCCACAAACCGATAACATGATGTTGTTGAAAGGACTTGGCATTTTTTTATTTCTTTTTTTTTTTTTTTAAAGCAATCAATTGTAAAAAGTTTTAAAATGTACTTGCATACATTTTGCATAAACTTAAAATTACTTTATTTAAAAATTTGAAAACAAAAACATTTGATTTATGTGTTTGGAACAGTTTCTGCAAATATATATATTTTTTAATGAATATTTACAGATGATACCTACAGGGTTAGTTCATCCAAAAATTAAAATTCTGTAAGTCATTCCGAACCCATAAGCCTTTCATTCATCTTCGGAACACAAGCAAAGATCTTCCTTATGAAATCCGAGCGATTTCTGTTCCTCCATTGACATTTACACCACTGACACCTTGATGCTTCAAAAAGTTCATAAAGAGATTGTATTGAATTGAGTGCTTAATTCAAATTTTCTGAAGAGACTAGTTCACTGATGGTCAGACTGAATTTAGGCTTTAATTCACATATAAACATTCATCAACAGATACATCGTGTTATAGCTTGAAAAGGAAATTGGCATGACCATGAGATTCAGAAGGACGAATGATTAAGAAAATATGAACAAATTTTGTTGGCTCCCCACCCCTTAAGGTCATGGATCCCATTTTGTCACTTAGCTCTAAAATATTTCATTGGTTTTGTGATTTACTAAAATTCAGTAATCATTAACGTCTGCAGAGTCATGAAAAGACTTTGGTCAGAAGATGTGATCTGGCATTTACTCAAATATCTTTTGTGTTATTTTCACAGAACCTACCTGTGTTCTGTAGATTCAAAAATTTGGGGTTGGTAAGATTTAATTTTTTCGAAAGAAGTTTCTTATGCTGACCAAGGCTTCAATTGTTTGATCAAAAATACAGCAAAAACAGTAATGTTGTAAAATATTACTAAGAACTCTTGTGTATTTAATACATTTTAAAATGTAACTTATTCGTGTGATAGCAAAACTGAATTATTGACATCATTACTCCAGTCTTCAGTGTCACATGATCCTTCAAGAAATCATTTTAATATGCTGGTTTTCTGCTCAAGAAACATTTCTTATCTGTTGAAAACGATTGTGCTGCTTATTTTTGGGGAAACTGATGTTTTTTTTTTTTTTTACAAGAATAGAAAGTTACAAAGAACAGCATGTATTTGAAAGACAAACCTTTTAGAACATTATAAATGACTGTCTCTTAATTTAATGCTTCCTTACGGAATGAAAGGAATGATTTAAAAAAAAAAAAATCTACTGACCTCAAACCTTTTGAATGGTAGTTTTATATGTAGTTTTTCAGTGCACAAGCACCCTACATTGAAACAAGACGTTCTTTATATAACAGCACAAAGATAAACCAGTATACAGATTTTAGCACAATAAGAAACTATTAAAAATAAATATTATATATATTTATCATTTGTATACAGAGATTGTCTTAGCAAGGCTTTGTACATTTCTTACAAAAGATGGTCCACACAATTACCCATGCTATACTGTATGTACATGCATAGGGAAGTAAAAACAGGCATGTTCACAGTATACATTAACGTAGGATTAGATTGTAAAGGGAATTTTAAGTTGACAAACACTTTCTGGTCACAAGAGATAAACTATGCACAGGTGTGTCAAAGCCCTCATGGAGTGAAACGCCCCAAAATAGGAAATAGCACAGTGAGTTAGTTATTCAAGGATAATTGCTACAATATCTCTTGTTTTGACAATATGCAGTTCTGGGATTAATGCAGCTTTTATTTTTACTATTAAAGGGCAGGTATTGATTTAGAGTGCAATTCTAAACTCAAGCCATAAATATAATATATATAGTTATATCTATATCGTAATAATATATAGTTCAATCTATTACTGTCTTATACTGAATGTTTTTTTTATACTGTATTACTGAATGCTATGTTCACCAAGGCTACATTTATTTCATGAAAATACAGAAAAACCGTCATGTGAAATATTATTACAGATTTAAAGAACTTTTCTATTTGACTATATTTTAAATTGTAATTTATACCTATGATGACCAAGCTGAATTTTCAGCAGTCTTCAGTGTCACATGATCCTTCAGAAATCAATATGCTGATGAGGTAGCATCAGGTAACATTTACTTTTATCAATGTTGAAAATAGTAGTGTTGCTTAACATTTTTGTGTAAATGGTTATAATTTTTTCAGGATTCTTTGGTGAATAGAAACATTTACTAAAGCATTCATTAAATAGAAGATTAATCATTTTGTTATATTGTGTATTCACTGTCAATTTTTTTGTGTTTCTTCTTGAATTAAAGTTTTAATTTCTCTCCTTTTTAATCTTGCCACAAATAAACATTTGTGTTGGTATCATTGTTTCCACAAAAATATAAAGTTTTCAACATTGATAATAGTTCATGTTTCTTGAGTATATCAGCATTTTAAAATAATTACTGACATGTTATGTAGGGTGAACTGAAAAAAAAGGACGGCTGGATCCAAATGCAGCGAGTTTAATGATAAAACATAATAACAAATCCACCATAGAGAATCAAGGAACAGAATGGTTGCACCAAACATAACATCCATGTATGACAAGACTCGACAAGGAACACAAGATGCACTGGGGTTTAGATACACATATTGGGGGTAATAGGCAAACAAGACACACCTGGGAACAATCAAAGAACTAATAAACAAGAAAAACTACAAAGGACTACAAAACATGGAGTAAAACAGGAAATAACATAAATGTCCACACAAGATCAAGGGAACAAGACCAGAATCATGACATGTGACACCGAAGACTGGAATAATGATTCAAAATTCACCTTTAATCACAGGACAATATTACATTTTTAAATGTATTGCAATGTAAAAATTTTTAATTTTAATAATATTTCACAACATTACTGTCAAAGAAATGCAGCCCTGGTGAGCATATGGTTTTTCAAAAGCATTAAACAAATTTTATGTCTCAAACTTATGACTGGTAGGTATACATAATATGCACATTTTTCAATAATCTTAAAATACATATATGTTTTTAGGCAGTTTGGTTCATTTTGCATAAGAAAAACACTTCTTAAAAATTCGGAAAAATGAATGCAAACCAAAGCTGCTGAAAAAGTGGACGAGCACCGTTGCGCTCCAGATTTACTGGCATCCATAGCAACGTAGCAATGAAGCACAACTTACACAGAAGTCACTTTCAAACCAAGCAGCTTTCTGTTGGTCAACGCTGCAAATTTGTGTCACCAACTTAAACCTGATGCAAAAGCTGCATGGGGAAATCGTTCATCCTCAAGCAAAATTCATTATCACGCAGAAATGGCTTGATTGTCACTTTTTGCCAGACTGATTGCTTTGTAAATTTTTCTTAGTGAAAGCTTTAAGATAATATTAATGTACGATTATAAAATAATTTCAACTCAGATATTATTGTATTTGATGAGTAGCCATGTAGCGGGCTAATATACAGTCAGATGGTCATTACCACTTGACTTATTTTTCCGACAGTGGCTGCCTGAATGTAAATGATCTGCTGCATGTTCTTAAAGTGGAAGCACTTAATGACATTCTCAAATTCAGACACCCCTTGTTGATATCATGAGAATTGTGTTCTGTCATATGGTTGTGGCATTGTGGATTTAGCTGCCAGGCTGTGCAGGAGGGGGCGAGAGGACAAAAGCATTACAGTTGAGGAGGCCTGAAGTTGCTAAGGTGTTTCATGTTTTATAATGTCTTATTGCTTGTTCATCCCTCCCCTCCCCGGGAACATTAACCAGAGTGGTGTGCTGCCTCCCTCCAGTCTCGTCTTCTGTGCCGTGTTTCTGGTGAGCCTGCTCCCCAAAGATCACCGGCTGTTCGGTTGATCTTCTTTTGACACATCCAGCCCTGCTGAAGAGATGGCTCCCTGCCGCTCCTGCAGTGCAACACTGCCTGACGCAGATTCTCTTGACCTCTAACGAGATGCTTTGACTCTTGAGTGTATGATGCTTGGTGTGGTTGACAGGCCAGTTCCTCTCCAGTCTGGCTCCGCTCTACATACAGCAAGTGAGGTTGCATTCTTTCTTCTCTGAGTTTCCCCCATGCGAGACTGTGAGTGATATTCAAGGGCTGTGGTGAATTGGAGCAAGTGGAGGGAGAGGAATTGGTCAGCTGCCATGAGGCTTCAAGACCCGACACACTGTGGTGGTGTGAATAAAGAAAACATGAAACTGGTTTGTTCTCTCTCAGAAACTTCCACTTTTATCTCATGAATGACTTTCTCCTCCTCTGTTCTTCTTCTTGGCCCTCTTTCACCTGTTCTGGTTTCCCCTCTAAGGGGCCGTTCACATATCGCGTCTTTCGCGTGAACATATTCATTATTTCCTATGTAGACGAGCGGCAAGCACGCTCAAAATGGAAGAGACGCGTTTTTTCCCGGCACGCATGTGCCGCGGCGAGATAAAACCTCTCAACTTTTCAGAATGCCGCAAGCGTACAACACTGTGGGAGTTTTTTTTTCTTCTCCATAAATAAATCTTGTACTAGAGCTACTGCAAAGGCTTTTCGGTGATGGAAATCCATTGAAACTTCCACGTAGTCATGGAGAAAGCTGTTCATGGTTGCATAGCAACGACAGACGCTACAGAAGCGCAAGCTTCCGAATGCATGCAAAAGTGCTTGCAAAAGAGGGAGGAAGCGAGGCGGCCGTGCTTTCCATGCTTTTTTAGGCGCAATATGTGAATGGCCCCTAACTCGTTGACTTCCCCAGTATTTTCTTCTGATTTTCGTAATGTGCGTCTGCTTTGTCTTGCTTCGCTGTTCCCTGGAACCTCACTGTTGCCACTCATTTCCTCATAGTTGCTGTAGTTTTGATTGGCTCATGCTCAGAGTCTTCATCAGTGCTGCTGCCTGTGGGGAAGGTTGTCTGGTGTTTCTTTCTCTTCCGAGTTACTCCTGATATGATGGACGATGTGAGGAAGTCTTTGGCACTCAGGTCTTTCTTGGAGGTTGAAGTTCCCTGTAATGAAAGTTGCATTTTATTGCAGAGCTCAAAAAATGTTAAAATGTTGCAACATTTATTCTGCCGAAGCTGATGTCTTCTAATGAAAACTCAAAGAAAGGTGTGGTATCAGAAGTTTATTTAGGAGGCATGAAAATCTGAAATTTAAATTTTTTTAAAATAAACCTGGAAATAAAGGTTTAGAATTTATTTTTAAATGTAAAACAAAAAAAGGTCATAATGTAAAATTAATTATTAATTTGAAAATATAAATTTGTGACATTGATCATGTGACTCTTAGAGCAGCTAGTCAGCTGTTCTTCAACTGAAGCCCTATATGCTCTTTGGATAATTCTGAAGTCATGCTGGATTCCATGATCATCAGGTTTGACACAAGCTTGTGAAGCTCAAGGTGCTGTCATTAAAGCAAAAGGGTCTCCAAAATACTAAGACATTCTGAAATCCATGTTCATTTTTCTGTTAAAGTTTTCACTCATTGCTGATATAATATTTTTCCATTATAAATGATAATATTATAAATTCTATTATAAAAAAGAAGTTGTTTTCACTAACAACCTTAGGCTTATATTGTATGTGGAATATTCCACACATAAACCACCAAAATAAAAATTAAATTAAAAAGGGGGTTTTGCATTTCATAACACGAAAAATAGCTATATCAATGTTTAATATAAAACAATATATAATTAAAAATATGAAACAATATAAAAGTAATGCAATATATCCACTAAGAAATATTTACTTCTGGTAAATGTTCTCAATTCACCTAAAGTTAATTTTAGACCTTGACCTTTTACCTTAGATTTAGCTGAGTCGCTGTTGGTGGAATCTGTATAGGGGAGGAAAAGTAACAAGTCAGGGGTATTGATAGACACTAAGCTTTATCAGAGAATTTACAGCAAGATAAATTGAGACATTAGGGAGTGTAATTTCTGTTGTAAAGCTGAAGTGTGTATTTCTGCACTGCTAGTGTCACCAAATGGAGTTTAAGATAATGTCTGTTTTCAAACAAGTTCCCCCTAATTGATTAGGATAGATAGTCCCACCATTAACTCAGACTTTTGGTTGAGCTGATGTTGACTTCATACTACAACCAACAGAGCAATGTAGCCCTACTGAGCATTTAACAGTCCACATATTTACAACCTACTGTTTATCAGAATATGAAAACTTTTTGTCATAAGCTGCAGCAGAGGGTAAAACAACCCGTTTTAAAAAAAAAAATGCAGTGCAAAAAAACGGTAAAACTTCAGTATAGGGAACACGTTTCCCTTTCTAGGGAACTTCGAGCTGCGTCGAAAGTTTGACGCAATGGGAACGCTTCACGTGAGTGCGTCATGAAGCACATGTGAAATCCGTCCAATGGTGTGACTCGACGTCAGAGCCGGGTGACGTCACGAACCAGGAACTATAAAGCGCGCTGAAAAACAGCGATCGCCAGCTTCTGTGTCTTCAGTCGCGCTATTTGTGAAACGTGTGTCTTATTTGGTGTTGTCTGTGATATACTCTATCTCTCTCTCTCTCTTGTTATGGCGAAGCAACAGCAGTTTAGAGTGTGTGTTCCTCCATACTCTCGTCTCATTACGGGTGGGGATACACACACTCTATGTGTTGTTTGTTTGGGTGCGGAGCATGCACAGTCGGCATTTGAGGGTGCTGGCTGTGCACATTGTGAGTAGTTGCCGCTGCGCACGCTCCGGCTGAGGCTCAGCGGCGATCCAAATCTTGGGGATCGCAAATGGATCTGACAGAGGGGGTTGAGAAGGGCCCAGCCTTATCTCACCCCTCCCCTGGCAGATCTAGCGATTCATCGATGAGTTCGGAAGCACGCTTTGCGGTTCCTTCCACTCAGGGTGAAGCGCCGGTGCTTAATATTTCCAGCTCTGAGGAGTTGCATGATGCTTGAACTTTAAGCATGATGGCGAGTCATCTCCTGCATGTGAGGAGCTTATGGAGGTTGTGACTCGAGCTGTAGCCAAATTGAATATAAACTGGCCAGCAGAGAGGCAGGAGGTTCGTCCTAGAAGCAAACTGGACGAACGCTTTCTCCCCTCACGAGCACAACCTCCGCGTTGGGGCCTTCCGTTCTTTCCTGATCTCCACACCGAGGTGTGGAGATCATGGAAAAAACCGGCCTCCTATAGAGTGCATAGTCCACAATTATCACACTATGCATCTATACTGGGTCTTAAAGAGCACGGTTATGGGGCGATGCCTAAGGTGGAGGAGACGCTCGCGGGCTATCTCTCTCCCCAGTCAGCATCGTCCCTGAAGGCCCCGACATTGCCCAACAAGCCCACGAGGCTAACATCATCACTGGTGGGCAAGGCTTACGTAGCGTCTGGTCAGGCTGCAGCATGTCTCCACACTATGGGCGTGCTGCAGGCCTATCAGGCTGAGCTGCTTGGAGAGCTCGATGAAGGCGGGGGTATTGGGCCTGAGGCGGTCAGCGAGCTTCGGCGGGCCACAGATTTGTCTCTTCGGGCCACCAGGGATAGAGAGGCATCTGTGGCTCAATTTATCTGCTATCCATGAGAGGGATAAGAATTTCCTCCTGGACGCCCCAGTCTCGCATCCTGGCCTCTTCGGCGACGCCGTCAATAGCATCGTCGAAAGGTTTCAGGAAGCTTCAAAGCAGACTGCGGCGTTCCAGAAGCTCCTCCCCCGCCGCCCTCAGTTCTCTGGGCAGCAGCCCCTTCCTGCTAAAGCCAGCTCCTCACACCGTGCCACACAGAAACAGAGCGTAGCTTCTCGGGCTCCCCCTCAGAAGGATAGGGGACCAGGGAAGCGCGCTCAGCCCCAGCCTCCTAAAAGTAAGACGGACCTGAGGGCCGTCATTACTGCCAGGAAGGCTGCGGGGAAGAGGTCCTGACGCTACCAGTGTCAGGCCTCCGAGGGCAGACCCCTCTGGAGAAAAGTGGTGTTCACCTCTGCTCACGGTGCCCGCTTCTCTTTGGTGCCCTCAGAGGGCTGTCAGTGGCCAACCCTGCCACCTCTGGTGCTTCAGGGCGCAGCAGTCCTCAGCAGGCGTGTAGCTCAGTGTCCGCCCGGCAACGTAGCGGCACTGGGCTGCGCGCCCCCTCTAAGGAGGGTCTCAAAGCAGTCAGTTCGGGTGTTCCCTGCCGGTTCCTCGTTACAGGGCACCGAACTGGTTGTGCAAGTAATACCAGAGGCCAGTCTCGAGAGGCTGGTTCCCTTAGTAGAGTATTTGGCAGCGTGGAAACTACTGCCAAACATTTCTCAATGGGTCCTGCGTACGATCGAAAAGGGTTATGCCATTCAGTTCGGGTCTCGCCCACCCAGATTTATGGGGGTCCTACCCACAGTGGTGGGCCCCGAGCAGTCTCTGGTAATGGAACAGGAAGTAAAGACTCTGCTGGGAAAGGGAGCCATAGAACATGTACTCCCTCCAGACAGAGACAGTGGTTTCTACAGCCGTTACTTCATCGTTCCGAAGAAGGATGGGGGGTTGCATCCCATTTTGGACCTGCGGCATCTGAACATGTCAGTAATGAAGCTCAGGTTCAAAATGCTTACGTTGAGACAGATCGTGTCACAAATCAGGTCCGAGGACTGGTTTGTCACGATAGACCTCAAGGACGCATACTTCCATATTTCCATCCTTCCTCAACACAGGAAGTTCCTGAGGTTCGCTTTTGGGGGCGAAGCTTACCAGTATCGGGTTCTTCCGTTCGGTCTAGCATTATCACCCCGCACTTTCACCAAATGTGTGGATGCAGCATTGGCACCGTTGCGTCTACAGGGTATCCGCGTACTGAACTACATCGACGACTGGTTGATTTTAGCTCAGTCGCGGCAGGTGGCGGTTCGGCATCGAGATGTCGTTCTTGCCCATCTGAAAGTGTTGGGGTTAAGGTTAAACGTAAAGAAAAGTGTGTTGTCTCCAGCTCAGAGCACCACTTTTCTGGGCGTGGTTTGGGATTCTGTTGCGATGCAGGCGCGTCTGTCTCCTGCTCGCATAGAATCAATCCTTTCCACCGTAAACCGGATAAAGCTAGGCCAGTCACTCACTGTGAAACAGTTTCAGAGACTGTTAGGTCTGATGGCAGCAGCGTCCAACGTGATACCTTTTGGCCTGCTGTACATGAGACCTTTGCAGTGGTGGCTCAGGACCAAGGGGTTTTCCCCGAGGGGAAATCCTTTTCGCATGATCAAAGTCACGCGGCGATGCTTACGGGCTCTGATTATGTGGAAGAAACCTTGGTTCCTGTCCCAAGGGCCCGTGCTGGGAGCTCCGTGCCGTCGCAAGTTGCTAACGACGGATGCTTCCCTCACAGGTTGGGGAGCGGTCCTGGAGGGCCGCTCAACTCAGGGTCTGTGGAGGGGACACCATCTATCCTGGCATATCAATCGCCTGGAGATGTTGGCGGTCCTTCTTGCTCTCAAGAATTTCCTCTCAGACCTCAGGGGCCACCATGTGCTTGTCCAGTCAGACAACACATCGGTGGTCGCCTATATAAATCATCAGGGGGGTCTGCGCTCGCGACCACTCTGCAGACTGGCGCACCAGATCCTCCTGTGGGCCCAAGGGAAACTGCTCTCGCTCAGGGCAGCTTACATCCCTGGGGCCCAAAATTTGGGAGCAGACATCCTGTCGAGGCAGGGGCTGAGGCCCGGGGAATGGAGGCTCCACCCCGAGGCGGTGGAGCAGATATGGAGGGAATTCGGCCAGGCACAAGTGGATCTGTTTGCGTCTCGAGAGACGTCTCACTGTCCACTCTGGTTTTCCCTCACGCATCCGGCTCCTCTGGGGCTGGATGCTATGGTACAGACGTGGCCGAGGCTTCGTCTGTACGCCTTCCCCCCGATTGCTCTGCTCCCTGAAGTTCTGGAGAGAGTTCGCCGGGACCGAGTTCGGCTCATACTAGTCGCCCCGCGCTGGCCGGGCAGAGTATGGCTCTCCGACATCGTGGCTCTCCTGGACGGCTCTCCTTGGGAGATTCCCATCAGGAGGGACCTTCTGTCCCAGGTGGGGGGCTCGATCTTTCACCCCCGCCCAGAACTGTGGAAACTGTGGGCTTGGCCTCTGAGGGGGCCCAGCTCATAGGTGTTGGTCTCTCGACTGAGGTCGTGAATACCATCCTCCACTCCAGAGCTCCCTCCACGAGGAAACTGTACGCTTTGAAGTGGAGACTCTTCACTTCTTGGTGCAGTGACCACCAGCTTGACCCAGTTAACTGCCCGATTGGTACAGTACTGGAGTTCCTGCAAGATCGGTTCACTCAGGGTTATCCCCGTCCACATTAAAGGTCTATGTGGCGGCCATAGCTGCTTACCACATTCCTTTGGGTGGTTTATCTGTGGGAAGAGACCCATTAGTTACACGTGGCACATTGAGGTTGAGGCCTGCAGTCCGATCACGAGATCTTTATTTATTCACGAAACTTTATTTCTCTTGGCTGTTACGTCTCTTAAGAGAATAGGAGATTTACAAGCTTTGTCGGTGGCCCCGTCATGCTTGGAGTTTGCGCCCGGGATGGTGAAAGCCTTTCTCCACCCGAGGCCAGGCTATGTTCCTAAGGTGCCTATTAATGTGGCCAGATCTATAGTGCTGCAGGCTTTCTGTCCTCCTCCCTTCCAGGATTCTGACCAGGAACGCAACAACCTGCTATGCCCAGTCCGGGCGTTGGATGTGTATGTCCACAGAGCTGCCCTGTGGCAGAAGACGGAACAATTGTTTGTTTGTTTTGGGGCCCCTAACACAGGGTCCCCAGCATCTAAGCAGAAGATGAGTAAGTGGATAGTCGAGGCTATTTCACTCTCATATGAATCGGCCGGACTTCCTTCCCCTTTGGCAGTTCGAGCCCATTCGACCCGGCTGCCTCTAAAGCTCTGCTCTCCGGAGTATCTTTGCGTGACATTTGTGATGCGGCCGGCTGGTCCTCGCCGCACACATTCGTGAGGTTCTATGATCTTGACCTGGGCTCCACTGGGGCTCAGGTTCTCTCTTCCTAGTGTTCACGTTTCACTAGCTAGTCATTGGTCATTATGGCGACGTGGGTATTAGCGTTCCCATTGCGTCAAACTTTCGACGCAGCTCGAAGTTCCCTAGAAAGGGAACGTCTTGGTTACGACTGTAACCTGGGTTCCCTGAGAGGGAACGAGACGCTGCGTCGCCCTGCCATACTTCCTGCATGCCTATCAGCAGCGACTTCAGACTTTGAGAAGCTGGCGATCGCTGTCGAGCTGGCGTGACGTCGAGTCACACCATTGGACGGATTTCACATGTGCTTCATGACGCACTCAAGCGAAGCGTTCCCATTGCGTCAAACTTTCGACTCAGCGTCTCGTTCCCTCTCAGGGAACCCAGGTTACAGTCGTAACCGAGACGATTCACTGTTAACTACAACTTTTGCTTCAATTAACTCCTAATTTACTGCTTATTAATAGTTAATAAGATTTAGGTTTTGGGTAGGACCAAGGGAAGCAGAATAAGATCATGCAGAATAAGGCATTAATATGTGCTTTATAAGTACAAATAAATAACCAAAATATTAGTAATATGCAAGCTAATAAGCAACTAGTTAAAAATGAGAATTGAACTCAAAATATCAAAAAAACTGTGTTATCAAAAAAAACTATTCCTTTGCCTACCACAAACTTTGATCCATTGGCTTAGCTAGCAGAATGATGCAGAGAGTATCCAAAGAGAGAGAGAGAGAGAGAGAGAGAGAGAGATGAAAGGAAGAAGTGGATATGAATGGAAAGTAAATAGAGATAGCAGGTGTCTCCCAGTTAGAAAAAGAATACCAAATGAGAAAGGAGTATTTCATGAAGCTTCTTAGAAACAAGGTTTTCACATCTTAACTGGTTACTTTACAAGTAAACATACACAAGCTCATCTCATGTCAATATCTCTCACCTGAGGAGTCTCCGAGCAACACGGTCCTGCCAATGTTAGACAAGAGGAAGTCGATATTTGGAACAGGGTATAAGTTCTGGTCCTCTGGTGTCTGCAGAAAAAACATCAACAGATGTTGGCTGTTGGCTGATATTTGAGTTTTGAAGTCCACCCTGACCACTCTGATCAGCTAATATAGAATGACTGACCACTGAACTGCATTAAAGTAACAACAAATTTTTTGTTTGCCCTGAAACCATAGTTTTAACCCTTTAAATTGATGATGAGACAGAGGCTGAAGACTGTCATAAACTCTGCTTGGGGTTAATCTCAAGGGTGAAAGCCCTCATTAAAATGAATAAATGTTTAAAATGGTTAAAAAGACAGTTTGTACCTTCTCATCCTTATCCTGCTCATCACTGTAGAACCATGTGTGCTGCAACAAAGAAAGAGTACTTAATGACAGGATATCTTTTCTTATGTTAACTCTGCTAACATTGAAGCAATGTTACAGGTTTAATACAAGTTCAGCTCCATCAATCCCAGGTGAAAAAAGTACACTTCCATAATGTACTTAAAGTACTCTATTTTCATGCACTAATTTTGTACTTAAGTACTGAAGAAGAATTTTTAGTATATTAAGTTCAAAGTACTAAATAATCTAGTTAGATAATCTGAAGAACATCTAAGTGTACTAAACTGTGCTATTTTGAGACACCATTAAAATGAACTAAAATGTGCTTTTAACATACCATAATATCTCTGTATTAAAAAAAATTAGCTACCAAGTTTATTACAAGCAGTGAATAAATACATTTTCTTGATAGAGAGATAGTAAGTTAAAATGCGTCTCAAAATAGCACAGCTAAGTACACTTAGATGGTCTTAAGATAATCTTAGAAGCACTAAATAAGAATGTTTAGTACAAAGTCCTAAGTACAAAATTAGTGCGCAAAAAAAAAAAATTAAATCATCTCTTAGTTAAAAAAGCAAATATAGTTACTGAAGAGTAAAGCAATCTAAATAGGACATACATGCAAAATAAGAGTCTCTGTAATCTTGTAGCGATCTAGCATGTGAGTGACCATGTCAGTCATGTTGTCTTCTGAGGTCCGCACCAGTGTGGGGCCAAACACCAGGGCCAGATTTCTAGGATCCATCTGGAGAGCAAGAAGAGTCAGATTTAGGGTCATTTATATCAGAATTTACTCCTGAATTTATGTGTGTTTCTACAACTTTAGGCGCTTTTATGTCTCAGGGATTGATTATTATCAAAACGAACAGATTTTATCTTTCTTGTTTTTAAGTTATATGAAGATGACATTTAAAAGATCTTGAAGCTTTAAAGGGGTCCTATTACACCCTTTTTTCAAGATGTATTATAAGTCTCAGGTATCCACAGAATGTATCTCTTAAGTTTCAGCTCAAAATATCCCACAGATCATTTATGTTGTAAATTCCCATTTTTGAATTTTTGAGCCATGCTGTTTTTGTGCATTTATCTTTAAATGTAAATGAGCTGCTGCTCTCCACCCTGCTTTCCAGATGAGGGGAGAGCCTCGGAATAATAGTGCCTTTTCACTTTACATGTTTCTCAGAAGAAGAAGTGGTCATAGTTGGGTAAACTTTTATAGATTCGGTTGCCATTACTGGGAACGCCCACGAAAATGTCACATCTGTTTTGCTACAGAAAAAAAAATTTAATTAACGGGCATGGACCTTGCTAGGTGCTTGACATTTACTTTTTGTAATGATTACGACTGATTTTTGCTTGGTGCAATGCCAAAAAGTTGCTGTGTGGCATTCTGCACCTCTAATAAGAGATCCTATATGAAGTTTTATATACTGCCGAATAAACAGACTGAACCAATCATCAATTCCAAAAGCCTGTGCAATAAACAATTAAACATTTGCACTACATGATGCTGGTATTACTGTAAAGATGAAAAAAATAATGAATTTCATTACTTATTAAATATTTCATTAATTTCAAAATTTTGTTGAACAAAATCGCCAGTGAAGTCATGCTTGTCACGGGACTCGAACTGCGTCAAAAAAGCAATCAACTTATTGTTAAAGTGTCTTATCATGATGAACTATCACACACAGAATGTGTGGGGTTATTGATGAACAAATCATTCAAAAGTCTTTATTTCATTTTTGGAAGGGCTGGCCCCATATTAACCTGTGCCTCATGCTCACAAGCTGATATATAGTCACATTGTATGACACTTTT
Source organism: Zacco platypus (assembly GCA_038088235.1). Classification (NCBI taxonomy): domain Eukaryota; kingdom Metazoa; phylum Chordata; class Actinopteri; order Cypriniformes; family Xenocyprididae; genus Zacco; species Zacco platypus. The sequence goes on from CM076068.1 coordinate 1,575,580, forward strand.
TTGTCACACTCTCATTTTCTACAAATTCATCAAACAACTGGTAAGTCAGATCAGTCTACAAACACTGTAAGCTATGTCATCTTCTCCTTTCATTGTTTCTTGCACTGTCTGTCACATGCATAGTATAGCTTTCTCTGTCAGCGATGAGGGATGCACATGTCATAAATGTAGGGAAATAGTCAGGCTGACAGAGAAAATATCAGAATTTAGAGACACGCATCCAAACTTTAATTGAGGATAATAAGAATGCAAGAGCTTTAGATACTGTTTTGGATGCGACTAGCCTAGCGAACTAGGTATATTGTTTACTTCCGGCTGTAGAGCCCGTGCAGTAGGGAAATTGGGTGGCCGTGAGGCGGCCTAGTTGTGGAAAAAAACATTGCTCTTCTGTTCCGATTAGAACATCAAACAGGTTCTCCCCACTCAGTGACGCACCCACTGAGAATCCTGTTGAAAGTGCCCTAGTTATTGGCGATTCTATTACACGGAACGTGAAAATAGAGACACCAGCCACCATAGTCACATGTTTGCCGGGAGCCGGAGCACCTGACATCAAAGCAAATTTAAAAGTGCTCACTAATGCTAATCGTATATACTCTAAGATTATTATTCATGTCGACACTAATGATGTTCGACTTCGCCAGTTGGAGATCACTAAAATTAACATTAAAGAGGTGTGTGAACTCACACGTACGTTGTCAGGCACTGTAATTTGTTCTGGACCCCTTCCTGTTCGTCAGAGTGATGAGTGATACTTAGCAGAGAGATGTATAGGGCGGCATGTGTCAAAATTTGATTGATTTATTACCCTCATAAAAATAGCCCCCCCCCAATCCTCCCTCCCTCCCTCCCTCCCTCCGGACTGGACACCTGTTTTGGACACTTGTTTTGGCCAACTGTTTTATTGACCTCTCACTAACCCCGCTACCACCATCCAAAGGAATTTATGGCGTTGTTTTGGACTTTGTGTGTTTTGAAGTGAAAATGATCGAAAACGATCAAAAGTGTTCAAGAACGATGTGCTTTAAACTTTAAAATGTGAAACAGTGTATTGGGTAACAGTGACAAACATTGGTAGGTTAAAGGTTGTTTTTTATTAAAGAAAGTTTTATTTTTCATATACATTTGAATAGTTTTTCCTCATTTTTCAAACACATTAAGCATTGAGCATATCAAACAACCTTAAGCATGTGTTTTTAAAAACACATCATCCGAATAGTTTAAAGTCAGAAATTTTAACGGTGCATTTCACGGTTAAAGATTTGTTTTTAGGCAAAAAAAATGCTTACTCTGCTTTCGCAGGAACATCCTCTCTCTCCGGATGCAAAAACCAGAATGACTTCAGAGAGGAGTATGAAGGTGCACCCGAGTCTCCTAACACACCCCTAACACACGTTATCAGGAAAAATGTAAAGTTTGTGAATGCCTTTTCACGTAATTTTTTTTCATCATTTAGCAGACGCTTTTATCCAAAGCGACTTACAAGGGGAGCAATTGGGGGTTAGGTGTCTTGCTCAAGGACACTTTAGTCATGGTATCGAAGGTGGAGAGAGTGCTGTTTATTCACAAACTGCCGGCGTGGGAATCGAACCGGCAACCTTCAGATTACAAGCCAGACTCCCTCACCACTAGGCCACGACTACCCCCAATAAAATAACGTAATAAAAGATATCAGACCCCCAATGTAATAAAAGATATCAGCAAAAGATGAGTATTTTCTGAAACAACGTTTTCAAACACATAAAGCATTAAGTATATCAAACATCAGTTGTTAAAAACACATCATGCGAATACATTTACATTTACATTTAGTCATTTAGCAGACGCTTTTATCCAAAGCGACTTACAAGTGAGGAATACAAACAAGCGATTCTTCATGAATTGGCAAATAGACACACGAAGTGCTCACAATACAAGTTTCATACATTGCTCAGTACCATAAGCTAGAGTAGGAAGGGAAAAGGGAAGGATAGGGTTTTTTTTTTTATGAAGGGATTAAGTGTTCACTGAAGAGATGAGTTTTCAGCTGTCTCTTGAATATTGCCAGGGATTCTGCGTTCCTGATGAAAGTAGGAAGATCATTCCATCAGCAGGGAGCAGTGAAGGAGAATGTTCTGGAGAGTGATTTTATGCCTCTCTGTGACGGTACCACAAGCCTTCGTTCCTTTAGTGATTTGAGGCATCTGGTGGGGACGTAGCGTTGTAGCAGTGTGTGGAGGTAGGAGGGTGCAGAGCCTGTGGTGGATCTGTAAGCCAGCATCAGCGCCTTGAACTTGATGCGAGCAGCAAGCTACCCCTTGCTGCTCGTGACGTGGGCTCTCTTAGGCTCGTTGAAGACAAGACATGCAGCAGCATTCTGGATCATTTGAAGAGGTTTAATTGCACTAGACGGCAGTCCAGCCAGAAGAGCATTGCAGTAATCAAGCCTTGAAAAGACCAGGGCCTGGACAAGAAGTTGTGTTGCATGCTCAGTCAGGAAGGGACGGATTTTCCTGATGTTGTGAAGTGCAAGTCTGCATGACCGTCTTTGAGATGTGGTCTCTGAAGGTCAGTTGGTCATCGAAGATAACTCCAAGATTTCTGGCCGACTTAAATGGGGTAATGGTGGTTGTACCAAGCTGTATGTTGATGTTGTGTTATAGAGTAGGAGTGGCAGGGAAGACTAAAAGCTCAGTCTTTGCCAGGTTGAGCTGCAGGTGGTGTTCTTCCATCCACGTCGAGATGGCCGCCAGACAGCTTGAGATCCGTGCAGCTACTGTGGAATCATCCGGTTGGAAGGACAGGTAGAGTTGTGTGTCATCAGCATAGCAGTGGTAGGAGAAGCCATGTGCCTGTATGATGGGACCCAGTGATGTAGTATAAATGGAGAATAGGAGGGGACTAAGAACTGAACCCTGAGGAACCCCAGTGATCAGTTCATGAGGTTTGGATACCTCCCCTCCCCAGGCGACTGTGAAAGACCTACCTGTGAGATAGGACTCAAACCACTGAAGCGCAGTACCTGAGATGCCCAGTGACGAGAGGGTGGACAGAAGAATTTGATGGTTTACGTGTCGAAGGCTGCAGATAGATCCAGTAGAATGAGAACAGATGATTTGGAACCAGCCTTTGCAATTCGTAGGGATTCCGTGACAGACAGTATCGCAGTCTCGTGGAATGACCGCTCTTGAATCCAGTGAATCCAATCAATGGTTGACGTCCAGATGGTCGTTCTGTGTGAGGAAGGATGACACCTGGTTGAACACAACTCGTTCAAGTGTTTTCGATATGAATGGTAGGAGAGAGACAGGTCTGTAATTGTCTATGAGTGATGTGTTTAACGTGGGTTTTTTTTAGCAGTGGGGTTACTCAAGCCTGCTTGAATGTGGTAGGGAAAGTGCCTGTGTGGAGAGACAAGTTAATAATGTGTGTAAGTGCTGGTAAAAGAGTGGGATAGATGGCTTGTAGAAGAGGTGAGGGGATGGGGTCTAGAGGGCAGGTGGTGGGATATATCCTCTGACTAAGATTCTAAACTGATGAGATTGTGTCGTAAAAGCATATTCGGATGGTATGACTTTTTAAGCGGTACAATGCCCTGATGAAAGGATAAGTGAAACTAAGAGAACTTAAATAATCACATATCTACATAAATTAATATTTGATCGCACAATCAACTATTAACATTACCAATTAGAGTTTGTTTACAATTGGAGTCAGATTAAGCGAGCAGCTACAGTAAAATTTAAACTAAATCCTAAAAATTATGTGAACTTCATATGGGCGCTGAAAAGACTTCCACGCATTATACCTTCACCCAGGCCATCAGATTCCGTCCTTGGGCTGACGGGTGGTCCTTACAACAAGTAAAAAACAGAGATAATACAGATAAACAAATGATAAAGCTTGAGTTACTGAATATTAGTGTAATGAATGGTCAACGGAGTGGGATCAAAATGCAGGCTTTTATTAAACAGGGTGGTCACACAGGCATAGGTCATGGAACAGCAAACAGGTAGTTTTCATCAGTTTTCACTGTTACGCTGATGATACTCAGATCTATATTTCCTCGCGCCCTGACAAAACCAGCCAATTCTCAAAATTAACAGAATGCGTAGCTCATATGAAAAACTACTAAATTCAGAAAAAAACAGAGATTCTAATTATTGGACCAAAAACTTCAGCACAAAATAACCTAGAATACTGTCTAACACTTGATGGCTGCTCTGTTAAGTCGTCTTCGTCAGTTAGGAACCTGGGTGTGCTCTTTGATACCAATCTTTCATTTGAAAGCCAGATTTCTAGCATATGCAAAACCGCATTCTTCCATCTTACAAATATATCTAAACTACGACATATACTCTCAATGTCAAATGCGGAACAGTTAGTTAATGCGTTTATGACCTCATGGCTAGATTACTGTAATGCTCTACTGGGTGGTTGCCCTGCTCGCTTGATAAACAAACTACAGCTGGTCCAAAACGCAGCTGCTAGGGTCCTTACTAGAACCAGGAAGTATGACCATATTAGTCCGGTTCTGTCAGAACTGCACTGGCTCCCTATTAAACATCATATAGATTTTAAAATCTTGCTAATTACTTACAAAGCACTAAATAGCTTTGCTCCCGAGTACCTGAGTGAGCTCTTAATGCATTATAGTCCTTCGCGTCTATTATGATCTCAGAATTCTGGCCAGTTGTTAATACCTAGAATATCAAACCACCGGCAGCAGATTCTTTTCCTATTTGGCACCTAAACTCTGGAACGATCTTCCTAGCATTGATCAGGAAGCAGACACACTCTGTCAGTTTAACTAAAACTAAAAACGCATCTCTTTAACCTGGCATACATATGACACATTATCAATTTATGTCTTCATGTCCATTAAAGGATTGTTAGGCTGCATAGATCAGGTCAGCCGGAACCAGGAACACTTCCTATAACACCGGATGTACTCGTTACATCAGAGGAAGAATGGCGTCTATGCTAATTTTTGTCTCTCTGCTTATCCCGAGGTTTACCATTTAACATGATTGGCTGGATCTGGCTCGGATGGGGAACATGCACCTGTGTGCGGCAGCACCGTGGCCCTGGGGTGTTGGCAGAGACTGTGTCAACTAGCTTATCCCTGTCAGAGCCTTATCGACACATCAGCCAGTGGCACAGATCCCCAGCAAACCGACCCATACCAGCGTGATGAAAAATATCTTAAACTAGATGGAACTGAATTAAATACTTTTACTGTTGCAATCCCAAATCAGACTTATGACCTGTAACTCTGCCTGAGTATCAAGCAAGTGTTCACTGTTGGCCAGAGGAGAACTAGCCCCCGACTAAGCCTGGTTTCTCCCAAGGTTTTTTTCTCCATTTTGTTGGAGTTTTGGTTCTTTGCCGCTGTTGACTTTGGCTTGCTTAAGTTGGGCACACTTGCTTGATATTCAGCAGTGTTTTTGATATGCCTGCATTGGCGCCGTTGTATGCGAACTGAGCTGAGCCGGACGATTACATCACTGTTTTCTCCAGTACTGATATACATAAATTAACTAAACTAATAACTATTGATCTTCACAATGGAATGAATCAATAGTAAATAGAATGAGCTAGACAATGACACAATTTTCTTTGGGAGCTGCTTTGCAGCCAAAAATTATTTCCTACTTATTAATGTAAAGCTGCTTTGTCACAATTTGCATTGTAAAAAGCGCTATATACAGTGGGGCAAAAACGTATTTAATCAGCCACCAATTGTGCAAGTTCTCTCACTTAAAAAGATGATAGAGGCACTTCAACTATGAGAGACAGAATGAGAAAAAAATCCAGAAAATAACATTGTCTGATTTTTAAAGAATTTATTTGCAAATTATGGTGGAAAATAAGTATTTAGTCACCTACAAAAAAGCAAGATTTCTGGCTCTCACAGACATGTAACTTTAAGAGGCTCCTCTGTCCTCCACTCGTTACCTGTATTAATGGCACCTGTTTGAACTCATTATCGGTATAAAAGACACCTGTCCACAACCTCAAACAGTCAGACTCCAAACTTCACTATGGCCAAGACCAAAGAGCTGTCAAAGAACACCAGAAACAAAATTGTAGACCTGCACCAGGCTAGGAAGACTTAATCTGCAATAAGTAAGCAGCTTGGTGTGAAGAAATCAACTGTGGGAGCAATTATTAAATCATGCTTTGGGGCTGTTTTTCTGCAAAGGAACCAAGACGACTGATCCGTGTAAAGGAAAGAATGAATGGGGGCATGTATTGTGATATTTTGAGTAAAAACCTCCTTCCATCAGCAAGGGCATTGAAGATGAAATGTGGCTGGGTCTTTCAGCATGACAATGATCCCAAACACTCCGCCCGGACAATGAAAGAGTGGCTTCGTAAGAAGCATTTCAAGGTCCTGGAGTGGCCTAGCCAGTCTCCAGATCTCAACCCCATAGAAAATCTTTGGAGGGAGTTGAAAATCTGTGTTGCCCAGCAACAGCCCCAAAAACATCACTGCTCTAGAGGAGATCTACATGGAGGAATGGGCCAAACTACCAGCAACAGTGTGTAAAAACCTTGTGGAGACTTACAGAAAACGTTTGACCTCTGTTATTGCCAATAAAGTGTATATAACAAAGTATTGAAATGAACTTTTGTTATTGACCAAATACTTATTTTCCACCATAATTTGCAAATTAATTCTTTAAAAATCAGACAATGTGATTTTCTGGATTTTTTTTTTCTCTCATTCTGTCTCTCATAGTTGAAGTGTATCTATGATGAGAATTACAGGCCTCTCTCATCTTTTTAAGAGGGAGAACTTGCACAATTGGTGACTGACTAAATACTTTTTTGCCCCACTGTAAGTAAAGGTGATTTGATTTGACTTGACTTGACACTTGAATGTCATTTTCTCATCAAAATGCATGCTGCTGCCCCAAATATTACACAACATAATAGCCTACTTCATAAATAGATGTTTGCTATAATAAAGCAAAAAAAAAAAAAAACATTGCCATTGTCAGTAATTTGAGGGCAATTTGAATAATAATGTGACTGACATGTCACCTCCAAATTTGCTTTGTATAATGTGAATGCTGAAACCCTAGGAACTGAAAACTGAAGGATGTCTAAACTTTATCAAACCCTGTGTCATTGATGCCAAACAGCTCATCAATAACTGACTTTTAGGGTTTTGACAAATGTTTGCTAAAATATCCCACTGGCTAGCATGCCCTAACGTCTGGCTAGTTGCCATTCTTTTTAATATGGCTTTTCAGCTATCAGGTTATCATAGACATATACACTAGACGTCGCCTGGCTACGGCAGTTCATGGGAACGAATGCGTCAATAGAGGCGCCATCAGGGGACAGGGGACTCCTCCTCTTTAATGCATCAGCGTCAATGTAGGCAAAGGTCTAACAGAAATAAAATCACCATAAATTGTCAAGAATGCGATTTTCTAGTTTTTTTTTGGCTCGTTCCAACGGTCAGACATGTATTTATCTTTGAGTCCAGAGAATATTTAAGTTTTTAATATTAAGATAAATTACTTTTTAAAAATATAATGCATAGTGCTAGTAGGCCTAAGTTTATTAGTCACATTCTTCCAGTTGAGTAAACTTGAATGAACTATCGCTACTTACCTTAGCCTACTGCATGCAAAATTACTACAATGGTGTGACTATACATGTGAATTTAAACATTTAAATTGTATTGGTTTATTAAATATGATACACAAAGCAATTTGCAAGTGGAAGCAAATCACAAATTTGAGAGGAACGTTTATCATTGACGTCTCTGTTTATCACTTGGGAATCTAGAAACAGATTCAGATTATTTTATTTAATGCCATGTCAGCAATCAAAGCTATTTTCATGGCAAAAATTCAATTATAAAAACACAAATATCATATAAATAAAATAAAAACAAAAGAAATATAAACAGCAAGTCATATTATACAATTTTTTTTTAATTAACATATGATAAAAAAAAAAATCCAAAACCTTTTCAAGCATAATCTCATTAAATATGTCCTTAAGTGAAGTAACTTCATAAAAGAGCATTTTGCTTGTGTTAAGTCCAGGACAATCTAATAAAATGACAGATTGACAGATAAGGGAATCTTACAAAATATACATAAAGTTGGGTCTTCACCTTTAAGCAAAAAAGCATGGGTCAATTTTTAATGTCCTTATTAAGAGCTTCGGAATCTACAAACAAAACAAATCCATAAGTCCATAGTATTTAGTGTACTTCCAGGGACACAGCCACGTGAGAGCAGAGTGGAGGCTGGCTGAAAGGGTTTGTTCCCGGGTTTTTGTTGTTGTAAACAGTTTCTGTTTTTCCTGTCACAATCGGGGTAAACAGCCAGAACTAGTATGTTTGGATAAACTTGTTCATTTGTTTTAACTTAAGACACACAGCGCCAGTCGGAGAAACTATTGAATAGAAACCAAATCAACTGTCCACATTTCCAACATCTTACAATCACATTACATTGATATAAATACATTCTGTTCATTGTCGGTTTTCCTAACTGTCAAAAACTAATGGATAACTAGCTTGGGGATTAACTTTCGTAACATTCAATATCATAAAACACATTCTCACTTGTGAAATGTAATCCCTTGCTGTCTGGTTTTTAGATTTCTTTCATTTGAACACCCATACGCAGCAAAAAAGTCTGGTATCGTCCATGAATTCAAAAGTACAGGCGGAGATAGCAGCGTTACCTAACTACTTCCTTTGACAAGACCCCTGTTCCAAGATGGCGGTGGTTTTGATGCATGCTGAGAACCCCCAGGCGACGTCTAGTCTATGTCTATGTCAGGTTATAAGCAACATTAGCAGTTAAGTTAGCTTAGCATGTTAATCAGTTATGCAAAGTAATTGAATGCTAAGTAATTGAATGTGGCATACTCTGACTGCAAGATGTGGCTCGAAATGGTGCAAAAGTTAATTCTCTTCCAGGTGTTATGTTTTTCTGAGAATGATTTAATCTGAATTTATTAAACATAAGTATATAATATATGTAATATACACATACAATACATGTGCATATGATAAGAAAATGATGAGAATGATAAGAAACTACTGAACCACGGCAGCTGAGTGAAAGCGAGTCTTCCGAGTGGAGGACAGTGATAAGTAACAACTGTGTGATCTAAAGATTGTGGGTTCAAATTTCCTGCCAGATAGAACTTAAAAGTGCGTGTAATGTTGTGTCACATCAATTCCTTTATTATCTAGGTAAGCATTGTACTAAGCTTTCTTCATCTGGGATTAGAAAATTGTTTTTTGTTCATTCTTTGTTCATTCTCATCTGACCTTCCGTTCCTTTTGAGTGAATTCTCACCTGCACTTCTGAACCTATGGTATCTGTACATTCATACATTTTTCTGCTGTTTTTGCTCTTCTGGCTCTGCACTGTCGTTGCTGCCCCTTTGGGGCTTGCCCCTGAATTGCCCTATTTTATAGTCATTACTATAGTAATTACATGTAACATGTGTAACAAGAATACTGTAAAATAAAGTGTTACCAAAACTTCACAATTTTGAATGGTAGTGAATGTATATACACTGCTGGACTTTGTTTAAATGGACAAAATGAAATAAACTAGTCAGTGTAAAAAGTGTCTTTTCAGGGAGCTTATTTTCTAAAAGTCCCCATGCAGGGCCAAAAAAGATGAAGTTGAAGAAACACTCATTTAGTTTTTTGTGTGTTTGTTTTGGTATTGCAGAAGTGTCTAGAACAGCATTAACCTTATTCTTCTCTGAATGGTCCGCAACTGTTTTCAGGTGACTGATTAGAAACTTCAGTGTGTGATAGTAGTGATCCGGCAGGTCATGTATCTAAAAGAGAAATATAATCAAGGACATCTCAAAACTTTGGTAAGTGACTGCAAATACAAATTTGCTGATTTTTTTTATTAACTGAATTAATAAACTGATGGTACATACAAGCTTCCTCATGGTCTTTAAGCGGTCCCCTGCATCCTCTAAACGGTTGGCATCAATGAAATCATTATATTTATCTGCAGGTAGAGAGCAGCAGTGAGCTGTGTTTTTAAATGTATGTAACACCCACTTCACTCTGACATTCATTAAAAGGCATCTGAAAATACCATCTGGTGTGCAAAGGTATCTCAATATTCTCTTTATGTGAATGAATGTGAATGAATTTAAGAGGAAGTTCAGCTGAATATACCATCTGTAAAAAGAGGTTCTGGAAGCTTCCTGAAGAAGGACTTCAGAAGACTGCTGATGACATTCAGGTCTTGCCATCTCTGTAAACAAAAAGTGTGATTATTGTTCTGATTTATCCTTGAAGTCTGTCTTTGTCATGCTCCCACCTCACCTCCTCAGCAGTGTCTATATCCATGCCCTTGTTGAGCTGATCCTGAAGAGAAGACACCATGGCATTGTTCCCTGGCACTCTGTAGATACCAGTATATTCCAAACCCATCTCCTCCACCAGACGACAGCATGTAACCACAATCTGTGGGACATACTACACAAACAAGCAAATAATAAAAGATCACTAGGGGAAAGCGGGGCACAACCTAACACTTTTTTGTTGTAACTTTTTAGTTTTTGTAAATGCACTCAGAGTTTAGATTGTTTTTTTCCACATTCATTTCACACATCTAGTACAAATATGTGGTCTTGTTTCATTATGACAGCGTATACTTTTTTCTTGATTTACCCTGAAAAAATAGAAGTGAAATGTGACAACATGCTCCATAGACCTTCTTCAGAGCAGTGTAAGTGACAGGTAAGAAAGCAAGGCTGTGAGGGATAGACTTGCCATGTTTTTGATGGCATCTGCTGTAAAAAAAATCTGTATCGAGCTCTCAGAACACTTATAATTTTCCACAGCTCATGCTGTCTGGAGTTTTTTTTTTCTATTGAAATTTCTTGAAAATATATACTTGCATTGTTTTATCAGCAGAACAATCCAAAAATACATTAAATAGCAGTACAACCCACTAAAGAGATGTATGTTTATCCAGCCACGGCTTGTCTCTAAGGGCAGGTGGGCCAGTAGCCCACCAAAATATTTATCCAAAACATAGACCTCTATAAAAACTGATTTGATAATAAATTGTAAATGTGTTCAGAATTCTGTAACAAATATTTTTTCAGATTTAATTGTAAAGTGAGCAGGATATTAATTGAATGCCTTCGGCATGTATGTATTGTGATACTAATTGGGGCCGAGGATGCTCTACAATGCCCTGACAATTTTCCAATGTACAGTATATCTGCAGCGCATTATAATTGAGAGCCTTTGGGGCAGATCAAGACGAAATCATTTCGCTTCAGCTATGCGTATATTAGTTTGCTTCAGGCCTTATGTGACTGAGGAACAGCCATCTTTAGAACTTTGTGTTTGAACTTCCATTCAGGTGGTATCCAGGGATGTGTAATAAAAAGCCAAATTGCTATTCAAAACTCACCCAATCATGGCCAAAATTAGCCCAATCCCTCAATCAAACAGAGCTGAACACAAAACACCCCTCAACAGGACACAAAGAGCCAGAATGCTTTAAATTTCTTGAATTATTAATTTTGGAATATTGACTGCCATCTTTATTCACCTGTTTTCTCATTGTTATATTTATTCTCCTGTTTTCTCATTCAAATTAATTGTTATATTTTCATTACATTTAAAAGCTTGATTACATCATTAAAGTTTACATAAATATGAATTAAATCATAAAACACAGAATCCCAAAAAATGAAATAGAAAACAAAGTATTCAGGGGAAAATAAAATGGATTTCATCGGGCCCTATATTAAAAAGTTTATACGTTTACATTTATTCTCAAGTCTAATAAATGTATGGAAAGCATTTCCTAGCCAATTAATAGTAAATTAATACTGTGATCATATGATATGGAAAAAAAATATTGTGATAAATTTGCCCATATCACCCAGCCCTACCCTGAAGTCTTTTTCTCATAATGTAGTTAATGAAACAAGCACTAGTTCACAACACTTGCTGACCTTATTATTGGCAGCAGGCAGGCAGTCTTCCAGCCTCACGCCAAAAGCTTTTGGACTCATTTTCTTTCCCTTTTTCATTTTGTTAATGCCCCATGATACCTTAGTACTCTCATCTGTTCGAGCTGGAGAAAGAGATGAGACACATACATGAAAGATGCAAATGCAGACCAGAGAGTGGGTAAAGGAGCAGGGATTACCGTCTAAGCCTATTTGTCATGGTTCAGATAGTTCACCTTTCCCTGGGGCTCGGTTCACACCTGACGTGTTTTCAGTTTTGGAGAGAAAGAAAGGTGGCAACATCCGATGAATCCTAGGAGAAGTGTCTTGTTTGTTGCCTGTTGGACTGCAAAACGAAAGAGATAAGACTACCACACTCATCATTCTAGAAGTACAATTAAGTAGGCAAGAGAATCACCTCTGTTTCCTATGGTCATTCAGTTTCTTATTGATGAGTGCCTGTCTGGAGAAGCCCAGTTCCTGTTAGGGTGTCAAATAATTTACTGTGAATTTACAGAGCATTACTGGCTACCATCTGCTGTATTTTCATGGCAATTTTTACAGTCACAGTTCTGCATTTTATTTTACTTAAAATTAAGTTCACTGTGGATCCAGAGTTAAAGGTGCAATATGTAAAATTTTGCAGTAAAATATCCAAAAACCACTAGGCCAGTGTTATGGCTAGTACATAGTCTCATGGACAAAAGGAATAGTAGTTGTTGCATCTATCAAGCAATTAGCTTGTTTTGCGCAGTCATTATGGAACACAATTATTCTTTGTTGTTTGCAGCTGGTTCTGTCAACAAAGGCAAGTCCCATAAACGTAAACGTCAATGTGTGTTTCAACCACATGACCCAAGAAGATTTTGGGACAAGAAGAGAAATAAAATGAGGATCAACATCGGTGTGACATTTCCTAAATGGAGAGAACTGCACGACAAACTTACACTAGACAGAGACGCCGATCTTGCATGTGTTTTAATAGACAGGTGAGTAACTATTTGTATTCCTTTACTGACAGAAAACCTATTATTATTATATCGATCAACAGTGTTAGTCTTCACTACGAACTCTTTTATTTTATACTGTAGCTTCAGTGAAATACTTGTCACTACATCAAATGTGTCAAATGCCAAAATTGCTCATGAATTGCATTCTGTATGAGTAAAGTTTATTTAAGGACAGTGTTATTGCATTTGGTTTGTGATTAGTTTGTTGACATTGCAATACACTTCACCAGACACGATAAACAATGTAAATTAATACAGTATGCATTATACATAAATTTTAATCAGACTTTTTGCAAATGATGTGGGTACGTTCAACTGTATGTAGCGCCCCCTACCCTTAATAAGGCGGAGCACCGGATTCTGAAAGTGTGTCTCCCGACTGTATATTAATATGCCTCCTATTACCCTCTTTGGATACTGTATTAACTATGATTATCCTTAAAGTAATATTCCTTTACAACATAAAATAAACCAACAAAAAATACCCTCAAGTAACAAACAGTCAGTATGAGAAAGTAAACAATTTGATTTATTTATAAACAAATGGGGAAAAGTGAAATAAATGGATTTACGTACCCATTAAAGGCAGGCAAGAATTGCCTGTTAACTTAGCGTTTCTTTTTTATATTGAAAAATCTCTTAGACTATCTAAGTGCAGTAGTTCACCATCTTATGAGATGAGGAAAAATCAAAACCCCAAATAAATTTAGTTTATCTCAACACTAAACAGTAGTATGAAACCACAAAACTTCACTTAGGTACGTAGAACGTAAAATATAAATCAATAGACATATGTGGGCCCACTCACACACACACACACACACACACACACTGTTGCAGGCCTGAAACGTAGCTGGAGAACGTTGGGGCCTAGAAAACAGCAAATGGCCTCTTCACTCCCATGAGCCAAAATAAAACAGACAGAGCACCTGAAACGCCTTTCTTTCCAGGCAGCAGAAAATCATCCACTCCCTCCTTGGAAGCGACAGATCGTCCCGTATTCTCCCCGGCCGTCGGCAGAATGGTCGCGCGAGTCTCTCCCCTGACGACAGCTCCCACGCGATGACAACGAGGATCCTGTGCGCGGACTGTCCCAGAGCCTCCCAGCTCTCGGAAATAAGTCTCATACACTTAATAACTAACTCAAGAGATTCGTTGAAATCAACCACCAGTCAGGCGTCTGGGTTCTCGCTCTTATCTACACAAAATAACTCACCAAGCTTTATGGTGCGCTAGAAGTAGAGTCTCAATAAAATTAATCGCGAAAATAAACGCTTGAACAGAATATAAAACCGCAACAAAATAAATAGGACTCCGAACCCTTAATAAACTTAAAATATCGTGTTAACTCACTTATTCAGTGGTAAGAAAAAACCCTTTTTTCTCCCGTCAATTCTCTAGCCGCTTCTTCTCCCTCTCCGCTCGACAAGTTCTCCCTCTCCCATCGACAAGTCTCTTCTCTGTCCAATCCGAATTTCCCCTCTATTCCCAGGGGTGGGATTAAATCAAAAATAACAAATCACCCGAGAAGGAACAAACATGCTAGGTGAAAACACGTTTTTTGTAAGTCCATCTCAAATAAACTTTATAGTTCACCGAAACTCTTAAAGGGGCAGTACATCAGTGCATCAACTAATCACACAGAGACTGTTATGATACTTTCTGAATCATAAAACCTTATAAATACCCCATGACTTAGAAAAAGGTGTTAATGTACTTAATAATACCCCATACTGGGTTACACTCTCCCCCGTCTTAATGACTCATGTCCCCATGAGACCAACCCACTACATAAGTATTATGGCTCTAGATGTTTGATTTGAACTCAAACTAGAACACTGGGTACACTGGGCCATAGGGTGGCACCACAAGGTTTGGCAAACATTCTCTTTACTCTGGAAATCTTCAACTTGCACCACCATACCCCTATATACCAGGGTTAAGGGTCTGTCCGTAGATTTTCCCAGTTCATCATAACTCAGTTTTTTCACTGGTTTTACTTCTCTCTTTGGACGAAGATCAATTTGTTTAGTTTCTGCTTCTTTTGGGGCATTCATTGCTTGGTCTCCCCCTTCTGGTTCTAGATCCTCCATTTGATCTGGGGTTGATAGAGGGGTGCTTTCTGCTTCACACTCAGACACATCTCCCATCATTTCCATTTGATTAGGAACTCTTTCATGGCTTGTATGGATCTGCGCATTCTCTGTGTTTAGTGAAGGGGTTGGCTTCTGACTGACTGGTCTCCCTTGCGGACCTGGGAAGTACTCACACACGCTACTGTCATCACTATCAGAGTGGTCTATTGAATCACAACGATCTTGTGCTGATTGCTCTCTTTGTGTTCTCTCCCCAGCTCTTGCCCTGGTTACCACTGGACGCTGGCCATCCATCTTCTCATCAGGTAAGCATATCCTCACGTTATCTCCGATGGGTAACAAATGGTCTCGGTGCAACGTCCTGACACTCCCTGTGCCAGTCTCTGGTTTTACCCTATACACAGGTAAGTTCGGCAGCTTCTCCATGACGAGGTAGGGTAAGGAGTTCCAGCGATCCTGCAACTTGTGTTTTCCTGTGATGGCCAGGTTCCTTATAAGCACCCGATCTCCTTTCTCCAAATTCTGATATTTCACTTTACAATCATACAGTCTCTTGTTCCTTTGCTGCATTTTTAGGGAACTCTCAGAAGCTAACTGGTATGCATGCTGCAGCTCTTTTTTCATCCTCTCAACGTACAGCTGATGTTTCATCCCACTCTCCCTAGCCGCCGAAGTCCCGAAGCATAAGTCCACTGGAAGACGTGCCTCTCTCCCAAACAACAGATAATAAGGTGAGTAACCAGTTGCTTCGTTTTTGGTACAGTTGTATGCATGCACCAAATGACTGATGCTTTGACTCCATCTGTTCTTCCTGGCGGGATCCAGGGTGCCCAGCATGGAAAGAAGAGTTCGATTGAAACGCTCCGGCTGTGGGTCTCCTTGAGGGTGGTAAGGCGAGGTCCGGGACTTGCGAATTCCCAGGATTTCAAGGAGTTCTTTGATGAGCCTACTTTCAAAGTCCCGCCCCTGGTCGGAGTGAATGCGTGCTGGCAAACCATAGTGTATGAAGAACTTCTCAACGAGAATCTTGGCCACTGTTAATGCTTTCTGGTCTTTGGCAGGATATGCCTGAGCATAGCGGGTGAAATGATCTGTGATGACCAGAATGTTGGAGACTCCCTTTGAGTCAGGTTCAATTGACAGGAAATCGATGCAGACCAGATCGAGTGGGCCACTGCTTGTGATGTGATTCAAGTAAGCAGATCGTTGCGGTAAAGTCTTCCTAGCAATACATCGTCCACATTCCTTCACATACTGTTCCACGTCTTTGTTCATGCGTGGCCAGTAGAAACGATCTTTGCAAAGTTCTGTGGTTCTCTCGATTCCAAGGTGACCTGATTCGTCATGCAGTGAATGTAGCACCTGGGCCCGGTATTTTTCTGGTAAAACTAGTTGCTGTCTCTCTCTCCCATAGATGTTTTTAGTAATTCGGTACAAGAGGCTTTGGCGAATGTTCAACTTTGCACTCTGTTGTCGTAAGATAGTCTCAATGGGGTTAGACCTCTTTGTAGTGGTAATTACGTGCCCTTTCTCCACTTCCTGCTTCACCAGTCCAATGATGGGGTCTTGCTCTTGTGCTAGTCTCAAGTCATAGTTAGACAACTGCTCCTTGTGCCCCATTTCCAGCTGTACTGGACAAACAAACACGGAGGGAATGACTTCGGGAGTAGCACCCAAATGATCCACCAGTCTACCACAGGATTCATTGGAGTAGTGCGTATCAGCAAGCTGACAGATGGCCCTTACTCCAGAGCTTGGTAGGTCCACCCATTCTTGCACCAAGTCATTGGGAGGGGGATAGCGCGACAATACATCCGCATCGATGTTGTGACGCCCTGGCTTGTACCGAAGGCTAAAGTCATATGTGGCTAAAGCGGCAAGCCATCGATGCCCAGTAGCACTAAGCTTAGCGCTTGTTAGAACATAGGTGAGGGGGTTGTTATCCGTCCTAACTGTGAACTTTGCTCCGTACAAGTAATCATGGAATTTATCCACAACAGCCCATTTGAGGGCCAGGAATTCCAACTGATGAATAGGATAGTGGCGTTCAGCAGCACTCAGTTTACGGCTGGCATAGGCGACAGGTCTCAGTCCGTCTGGATGCTCCTGATTCAGCACGGCGCCTAAACCACTCAGGCTTGCATCAACATGTAGGACATAGGGCTTAGCTGGGTCTGCATATGCCAGTACGGAAGCATGCGTAAGGCAATAAATGATGTTATGGAAGGCCTCGGTGCACCTCTGGTCCCAACGCTCACCAAAGGGTTCTGACTCACTGTAGTATTTGCCTTTCTGTACAGCTTTATTTTGACTTTTGACAGGGGGATAACCTTTGGTCAAGTCAGTCAGTGGTCTCACGATGGCAGAGTAGTTCTTAATAAAGCGGCGGTAGAAACCACAAAATCCTAGAAAGGACCTCAAGGATTTCAAATCATGTGGCATCTTCCAATGAGACACAGCGTTCACCTTCTCAGGATCAGGAGCTATGCCGGCAGCAGACACAATATGTCCCACGTATTTGACTTGTGGCTGACAAAACTGGCACTTGTCTATAGACACTTTTAACCCATATTCTTCCAGCCGATCTAACACTTTCAGCAGCCGTTCCTCGTGCTCTTCCAAGGTACGCCCAAATACAATGAGGTCGTCCAGATATACTATGACCTGGAGGAGGTGCATATCTCCCACAGCTCTCTCCATTAGCCGCTGAAAGGTGGCTGGAGCCCCCGTAATCCCCTGAGGCATGCGTTCAAACTGGTAGAAACCCAGAGGACAGATGAACGCTGTTTTTTCTTTGTCCTCGTCAGCCATCTCAATCTGGTAATAGCCACTACGCAAGTCTAAGACAGAGAACCATTTACTTCCAGACAGACAGTCTAAAGCATCATCTATCCTGGGAGTGGTGTATTGGTCAGGAACTGTTCTGGAATTCAAAGTCCGGTAGTCTATGCACATACGGATGGTTCCATTTTTCTTCCGAGCAATAACTATTGGCGAGGCATAAGGACTCCTGGATTCAGTTATGATGCCTGCAGCCAACAGGTCTTTTAGATGTCTCCTCACGTCATCGATGTCTGCAGGTGCAACACGTCGGGATCTTTCCCTAAATGGTCGGCTATCACTCAGTCTGATGTTATGTTGCACACCTTTGGCTCGTCCCACATCCCACTCCTCCAGGGAAAATACATTTCCGTGCTCAGCTAACTTCTCCCTAAGTCTTTTCTCCCAATCAGCAGGAATAGGAGAGTCACCAAACTTGAACACTTTGGAATCTATCTTTTTCGGAGCAGTCGGAGCAGTTGGTGTAACTGTGACTGTGTCTGTGGGAAAAACTTTAGCAATTACTGTGTCAGTGGGGATGCTGATGTCTTTAAGGGTCTCATTGCAGACCAGCACTCTAAAGCTGTTCTCATCAATGGCGGAAGAAGACAGAACGGTTGGAGGGATAAACAGTCCAGCTGGAAGTTGACTATCCGTTGGTGTTTCTACAAGAAATATGTCTTTTCTCAGTGGCTTCTCCAACTCCACTTTACACACTGCATACATTTCTCTTCTTGATGGGATAGTTAGGGCTCCTGGTCCCATCCACTTGACCTGTCCCTCAGCCGGCTCATACACGTCCTCTTTCCCCTGGACCCGGTGTAAACATGGTTTTAGGAGGGATGACTGAATTCTCAGTGAGTGTGCTTGGTTTGATACACCAGAGTCAGGACTGAGCATGGTCAGACGTTGAAAGAAGCTGGCGTTGGTGCCGATTATTACTGGAACCTGCTGGGGACCTTGAGGTTCGGGACAGACCAAAGCGAGGATAGAAACTGACTCTTTTACCCCAGTGAGGGAAACAGGAAGCAAAACATCCACTATGATGTATCCCTTGTATGGATAACTAGAAGAGCTCAGTCCCCAAATAGACAATCCCGTGAGCGGATGGATGGGTATCTGCGGTAAGTATTTGGAATACCATTGTTCGAATACAATGGTGACCTGTGATCCACTGTCCAGTAAAGCCTGACAAGGACATCCATTCAGCTCCATGGAAATGATTGAGGCAGGGCCCACTAACCCTCTGGGAAGTTGACTCACCCCACAGGTCTCAGTTTGACCCTTTTTGGAGAAACAGTCTATACTGCTTGAAATGGCACTGTTTCCAGTCCCGGGGTTTCTTTCAGTCTTAGCTTTTCGGAGTGCCCGTAACAACTTCTGTATTACTTGGGAGGTATTTTCAGGCGACTGACACTTGGTAGCGATGTGTCCATCTTCCCCACACCGATAACAGAAGAAATCATCGTTGTGCTTAACTGACCTTTCTCTACTTAAAATTGAACTGGGCTTGGGGTTTGACTGAGATTGATGTAACTGAGTAGTGGAACTAATATTCATGACTGCTAGCTGTTGTTGCAGTAGTTGAACTTGCCTCTTTAACACTTGTACTTCAGACTCTCCCTGGGTGTCAGCCCTTATCTTCTCCTGCTTGTCCTTCTGATCAACTCTCATGGAAGAAACAGAAACAGTGTTGGGCTCTTCCCCAAATCTTGATCTTAACTCCTGGATTTCTGCTTGGAGTTGTCGGATCACATAATCATCCTTCATTTTCAGCCGTATGGGTTTCACCGATGCATTGATTTTATGCCGAGAGGCTTCGTTTTCTTCGGCTTCTTTGACTTCATTTAGCAGTGCTAAGAAAGTGGGTGGCTGTTCCCTTCTCTCTCTCAGTCTTAACTGCAGAAGCATCAGATCCGACTCAAGTGCACCTCTAATCAGCTGTTCAACCCTTGTTCTGTCCATCATCTGAAGACTCAATCCTCCTCTTTGCACCACTTTAGTTAAGGATTTCTCCATCCTTCGCAGAAAGTCGGACAAAGCTTCCCCGGGGAATTGACGTAAGAGACGAAAGGCAAAGTATAGATCCTCCCCGGACTCAACGGTTCCAAATGTGTTTTCTAACGCCTCAAGGTATTGAGAAGCACTTGCCTCAGGACTTGAAAATCGAACAGCTTTGATAATGTCAAGGGCTGGCCCTTTCACACTCTCCATTACTCTTCGCCGTTTTTCCTTGTCAGAGCACTCACATTCCTCAGTCATTAATCTGGCCTGTTCTATCCAGTTTTCCAGACTTTCCTCTCCAGACGGTATTGGAACAATGCCAGAAAAGATACGCAGTCGTCGATAAGCATTAGTTTCACCTGATGGTTTCGTAGTCTTCTCCAGAATTTCACCCACCGCACGTATAATGGACTCAGGGGAACTGGAACTGTGTGGAGAGAATAAGGCCTGTATGTCAGTCATAGACTTTCCTTCATCCAGTAAGAACTTGGATAATTTCTTGGAAAACTCAGAGGCGGAAACGTCAACAGGTGCCACAACAACCTTCCATGACTCTTCGCCATCTGGCCGCAGCAGTTCAGCTGGAATACGGGAAGGGTCGATGACCTCACGACACTCACATAGCACCAACAGGGTACCAGGACTTGGCCCCAATTTCGAGTCTCTAACCCGCACTCTTCCAAAGACTTTTACAGTCTGAACAGTATCTTCAATACTTGCCACTTCTGTAGTTGCAGGTACACCAATCAAAAGTATGGCATGAGTCTCATCAATCGCTGCCTCCTTGCACCACTTGGAGAGTTCAGCAAGCAGAAGAGGGCTACTTCCAAGGGCCATGCTGAAACTTCAGGCAGATAATTGTTAATTAACTATTGAAGCTTAAAATATAACTGAGCTCTGGTTTTCACAGTATCTGTTGTCTTCATCAGGGTAACAGGAAGTAGTATCCCGGACGAGCCCCCAATTTGTGTAGCGCCCCCTACCCTTAATAAGGCGGAGCACCGGATTCTGAAAGTGTGTCTCCCGACTGTATATTAATATGCCTCCTATTACCCTCTTTGGATACTGTATTAACTATGATTATCCTTAAAGTAATATTCCTTTACAACATAAAATAAACCAACAAAAAATACCCTCAAGTAACAAACAGTCAGTATGAGAAAGTAAACAATTTGATTTATTTATAAACAAATGGGGAAAAGTGAAATAAATGGATTTACGTACCCATTAAAGGCAGGCAAGAAT
Organism: Zacco platypus; assembly: GCA_038088235.1. Classification (NCBI taxonomy): domain Eukaryota; kingdom Metazoa; phylum Chordata; class Actinopteri; order Cypriniformes; family Xenocyprididae; genus Zacco; species Zacco platypus. The sequence goes on from CM076068.1 coordinate 1,596,725, forward strand.
TGCCTGTTAACTTAGCGTTTCTTTTTTATATTGAAAAATCTCTTAGACTATCTAAGTGCAGTAGTTCACCATCTTATGAGATGAGGAAAAATCAAAACCCCAAATAAATTTAGTTTATCTCAACACTAAACAGTAGTATGAAACCACAAAACTTCACTTAGGTACGTAGAACGTAAAATATAAATCAATAGACATATGTGGGCCCACTCACACACACACACACACACACACACACTGTTGCAGGCCTGAAACGTAGCTGGAGAACGTTGGGGCCTAGAAAACAGCAAATGGCCTCTTCACTCCCATGAGCCAAAATAAAACAGACAGAGCACCTGAAACGCCTTTCTTTCCAGGCAGCAGAAAATCATCCACTCCCTCCTTGGAAGCGACAGATCGTCCCGTATTCTCCCCGGCCGTCGGCAGAATGGTCGCGCGAGTCTCTCCCCTGACGACAGCTCCCACGCGATGACAACGAGGATCCTGTGCGCGGACTGTCCCAGAGCCTCCCAGCTCTCGGAAATAAGTCTCATACACTTAATAACTAACTCAAGAGATTCGTTGAAATCAACCACCAGTCAGGCGTCTGGGTTCTCGCTCTTATCTACACAAAATAACTCACCAAGCTTTATGGTGCGCTAGAAGTAGAGTCTCAATAAAATTAATCGCGAAAATAAACGCTTGAACAGAATATAAAACCGCAACAAAATAAATAGGACTCCGAACCCTTAATAAACTTAAAATATCGTGTTAACTCACTTATTCAGTGGTAAGAAAAAACCCTTTTTTCTCCCGTCAATTCTCTAGCCGCTTCTTCTCCCTCTCCGCTCGACAAGTTCTCCCTCTCCCATCGACAAGTCTCTTCTCTGTCCAATCCGAATTTCCCCTCTATTCCCAGGGGTGGGATTAAATCAAAAATAACAAATCACCCGAGAAGGAACAAACATGCTAGGTGAAAACACGTTTTTTGTAAGTCCATCTCAAATAAACTTTATAGTTCACCGAAACTCTTAAAGGGGCAGTACATCAGTGCATCAACTAATCACACAGAGACTGTTATGATACTTTCTGAATCATAAAACCTTATAAATACCCCATGACTTAGAAAAAGGTGTTAATGTACTTAATAATACCCCATACTGGGTTACATGTACTTTTACTATGATTATTTTGAACACGTAAAACTGAGCAGCGTTACACATCATTGAATTGGACAAATACAGTAACATCTATGACAACCAATTTAGTATTAAACCTTGCTTTACTTGTGGCTAATGCATTATAATGAAATAAAATCATGTCATCAAGCGCAACAATTTATAAAACTATTACTTTACCTCGTCTATGAACATGATTTCTGATTCCCGTCTGATTTCAAGACAACAGTTCCCATAATTCCACACTCCTTCACAGCGTCATCAAGCTACGCCATTGTTGTTGTTGTTTGAATGTACGCCCCTCTAGCGGTCAACAATTTTACATATTGCACCTTTAACAGCAGCATGAAATCACTGTGATGCAGAACCACACTGTTTCCTGAAGAGGGAACTCGCGCTGCGTCGAGAATTGAAGCTGTGGGAACGCTTCGCGTGATGCGTCATGAAACACATGTGAAATCAGTCCAATGGTGTGACGAGAGGGGGGTGACGTCACAACCAGGAAACTATAAAGCACGTTCTAACAGTGCAACATCAGCTTCTGTGTCTTCAGTCATGCTATATGTGAACGTCTGTCTTATTTAGTATTGTTGGTCAGTATTATATCTACATTGTGTGAGATGGTGGCCAAACAGCAACAGCAGCAGTTTAGAGTGTGTGTTCTTCTCTGCCCTCTTTATATCACGGTTGGGGATATAACACTCTATGTGTCGTTTGGCTGGCTGTGTTCATTGCGAGCAGCTTCCCCTGCGGAGGCTCCGCACCCGCCTGGCACTTTTTGATGATAGTCCTCTTGGTGCAGGTCCCCCTTCTGCCGAGGCACAGTGGTGATCTAAATCGCAGATGGACCTAACAGAGGGGTTTGACGGGCCCAGCTAGCCCACGCTGCCCTCACCTGCCCTCACCTGCTAGGTCCAGCGCTTTCTCCCAGAGTTCGGTAGCACGCGTTGCGGTTCCTTCCGCTCTGGGTGAAGTGTCGGTGCTTCATACCTAAAGGCCCCGATGTTGCCCACCAAGCCAACTAGAACAACATCAACGCTGGTGGGCAAGGCTTATGCAGCCTCTGGTCAGGCTGTAGCATCTCTCCACACAATGGATGTGTTGCAGGCCTACCAGGCTACAGATTTGTCGCTCTCTGCCACCAAAGAGACAGCCAGATCAATCAATCATGCTATGGCAGCCCTGGTGGCCACGGAGAGGCATCTGTGGCTCAATTTAAGTGATATCAAGGAAAAAGAGAAAAACTTTTTGATGGACACCCCACTTTCGCATCCAGGCCTCTTTGGCAACGTAGTAAATACTGTTGTCAAGAGCTTCCAGGAGAATAATAAGCAAGTGACAGTGTTCCAGACGCTCCTCCCCCATCGCCCTCAGTTCTCCGGGGCCGCTGAATGGCAGCCCTAAACATCTAAAGCCAGCTCCTCTCACCGTGCCACACAAAAATAGAGCATGGCTTCCCAGGCTACCCCCCAGAAAGAAGGGGGACCTGGGACGAGCTCTCAGCCCCAGCCTCCGAAGGGTTAGATGGACCTGAGGGCCACAGCCACTAGGAAGGTTGGGGGGAAGAGGTCCTGACGCCAGTGGTGTCAGGTTCCCGAGGGTAGCCCCCTCCGGAGAGAAATGGTGCTCACCTCTGCCTACAGTACCCACTTCTCTTTGGTGCCCTCAGGGAGCCGTTCTGCCAACCCTGCCACCTCGTGTGCTTCAGGACACAGTGGTCCCCAGGAGGCATGTATTTCAGTGTCCGCCTGGAAACGTAGTGGCACTGAGATGCCCGCCCCCTCTGAGGAGGGTCACAAAGTTGTCAGTTCAGGTGTTCCCTGCCGGTTCGCCACTCCAGAGCACCGAATTGGTTGTGAAAAGAATACCAGAGGCCAGTCTTGAGAGACTGATTTCTCTCTTTTTTGACAGCCTGGAAGGTACTGCCAAACATTTCGCCCACCCAGATTCATGAGGGTCCTACCCACAGTGTTGGGCCCCGAGCAGACTCTGGTAATGGAACATGAGGTAAAAACACTGCTGGGAAAGGGAGAAACCGGGTTTTACAGCCAGTATTTTATTGTTCCGAAGAAGGATGGGGGGTTGTGTCCCATTTTGGATCAGCGTCATCTGAATCATTCAGTCATGAAGCTCAAATTCAAAATACTAGTGTTTAAATAAATCCTATTACAGATTAGATCTGAGGACTGGTTTGTCACGATAGATCTCAAGGACGTGTCCTTCCATATATCCATCCTTCCACAGCACAGGAAGTTCCTGAACTTCGCTTTCGGGGGCGAAGCATACCAGTATCGGGTTCTTCCATTCGGCCTAGCATTGTCACCCTGCACTTTCACCACTTTGTCTACAGGGCATTCGCATGCTGAACTATATCGACGATTGGTTGATTTTAACTCAGTCGCAACAGTTAACGGTGCGGCATCGAGATGTCGTTCTCGCTCAAATGAAAATGTTGGGGTTCAGGTTAAAGGCAAAGAAAAGTGTGTTGTCTCCAGCTCAGAGTACCACTTTTATAAGCGTGGTTTGGGACTCGGTTGCAATGCTGCAAAACTCTCTCTTGCCCACATAGAATCAATTCTTACTACCGTAAACCGGATAAAGCTAGGCCAGTCACTAACTGTGAAACAGTTTCAGAGATTGTTGGGTTTGATGGCAGCAGCGTCCAACGTGATACCATTTGGCCTGCTGTACTTGAGACCCCCACAGTGGTGGCTCAGGACCAGGGAGTTTTCTCTGAGGGGAAATCCTTTTTGCATGATGGCTCTCCCTGGGAGATTCCAATCAGGAGGGACCTTCTGTCCCTGGCGGGGGGCTCGATATTTCACACTCACCAGAACTATGGAAACTGTGGGCTTGGCCTCTGAGGGGTGCCAGCTCATAGACTCTGGTCTTTTGACTGAGGTCGTTAATAACATTCTTCGCTCCAGATTTCCCTCGACGAGGAAGCTTTATGCCTTGAAATGGAAATTGTTCACTTCTTGGTGCAGTGATCGTCAGGTAGACCCTGTTAACTGCCTGGTTGGTCCAGTACTTGAGTTCTTACGAGAGCGATTTACTGCAGGGTTATCTCCTTCCACATTGAAGATCTATGTGGCGGCCTTAGCTGCTTACCACATTCCTTTGGGTGGTTTATCTTTGGGGAGGAACCAACTAATTGCACATTTCCTTCGTGGCACTCTTAGGCTAAGGCCTACAGTACGCACATGGGTACTGGCTTGGAATTTGTTCTTGGTGCTCCAAGGTCTGACCCTGGCTCTGTTCGAACAGATTGAGGAGGTGCCTGTCAAGTTCTTAACTCTGAAGACCTTGTTTCTCCTGGCTATCACTTCTCTTAAAAGGATAGGAGATTTGTAAGCATTGTCGGTTGCCCCATCGTGTTTGGAGTTTGCTCCCGGGATGGTGAAGGCTTTTCTCCGAGGCCGGGCAATATTCATAAAGTTCCCACTAATGTGGCCAGTTCTATAGTAGGCTACTTTAAACTTTTGTCCTCCTCCCTTCGGGGATCCAAACCAGGATCTTTCTTTCTCTCTTTGTCTCTCAGGCAGTGTGCAGAAACTTTCTCTCTCAATCCTTTTTATCTCTGTCACATAAGTGAAAAGCAATCACATATATAATATGTATATATACGCAGAAAGAGAAATTATGAGTGATCAAAACCAACGATGTTTCACTGAGTTCATGGCTCGTGCCTGTATGCCACACACATCCGTTTGCTTTGTGTGTTTGGGGGACGAGCATGCTGCCCTTGAGTTTGAGCATGGTGATTACGAGCATAGTGGATGCTTACGGTTAAAATGCTTTGTGTTCGCTTTGCTTATTTCAAAGGGGTAGCACCCACAATGTGATCGTGGGGCTTGTGTGGCGAGTGCGAAGGCACAGGTTTATATGATGCTGCCTCAGATCGGAAAGACGCTTGCATGCCATCTCTCCCCTGGGATCGCATCAGAGGCATTTCACAGCGAGTCAGGCTGGTACTGAGCTGTACACAAAATGGCAGTGTTACAAGCGTACCAGTCTGATATTAGGAGAGATTTAAGCAGCCTTTCTTTCAATGTGTCAGACTGGTGCTGCTCTATACACTATGGCAGTGTTGCAGGCATACCAGGCTGACTGTAACAAACCCTGCTACCTCTGGTTATTCAGGGGGCAGCAGCTTCCAGCAAAATGTTAGAAACGTGGAACATCTTACATCCCCTCAAGGGGAAGTATCAAAATTAGCACCCATTTCAGAAAACTTGGCAGCGTGGAAACTACTACCAGGGATTTCTGCGTGGGTTCTAAAGACAGTAGAAAAAGGATAACGAATCCAGGATTATTTCATCGTCCCCCGCGTTTCAACGGCGTGATCTCCACTACCGTGAAGCTGGGGCAAGCGACTTTACGATCTGCAATCAGTCTTGAAGAAAGGGGCCATAGACCATGTTCCCCTCTAGAGAGAGAGTCAGGTTACAACAGCAGATACTTCCTAGTTCCCAAGAAGGGCAGGGGGCTATGTCTAATCTTAGATCTTTGAGGCTTAAACCGTTCGGTCAAAGCTCTCAAGCTCAAGATGTTAAGTGAAAAGATGATCGTGTCGCAAATTCAACATCCCGAATGGTTCATCACGAACTATCTCAAGGACACATATTTTCACATAGAAATATTGCCACAACACAGGAAGTTCCTGAGTTTCATTGACGATTTATACACATATTCACAACTGGTCATGACTAAAGAGGTTCCTATAGCGCTGAACAAAGGCAGCTTCTCGTTCCCGCTTTTTCAGGGAACAGGATTACAGTGAAGTAACCCGTTCATAAAAGTCATAACCGAGATTTTTATGAGTGTCTGCATTAGTTACCTTTTGTATAGTTAGTTGTTGTACATATTAATACTATGATGTCTGCAGCATATATTTGCCTTTTTATTTTGCTGTTTTGTAGTTACTTGTTACTTTTACTTGCTTGTTTTCAAACGTTTATTTTTCTAAGAACAGAGCTGTCTGAGCTTTTTCAAAAGAAGGGCCAAAAATCAAACTTTCAAAAATTCAATTCAATCAATTCAATTTTGAATCAATTCAAAAATTAAATGCTTTAAAATGTAAATTTATAGTACATTAAACCGTTTTTTAAATTAAGTTCACTTATAAATTGTTTTTTACTTTTTAATGCAAAAATAAAACATAAATTAGAAATGAATTAGAAATGAATGATTGCATGTTTTTCAACTTCTCTTGTGATATGGCGGCCCAAATTAAAGGTCATCACGTTGGCCCGCGGGCTCTGGTTTAGACATTTCTGTTTAAGTTTTTTTCTTTTTTTCCCTCAACAAACCCCATTGTCAGTCTTGCTGTTCTCTCTGATGACTCTGATCCAACTTAGCATGTCATCCCTGTCCTCTGTCTGCAGTAGGTACTCGCAGAAGTCCTGAGTCGTCAGTCGCAAGGCGTGTTTGCGCTTTGTCTCGCTGTATGCGATGTCAATCAAGCAGCCTCGAATGCTGATTGGCTCCTGGTCTTCCCCTTTCCCATTACAGTGACCACCTGGCTCAGCTGCGTGATGTACTGCCTCCCGCTTATCCTTGTAGAAGAAAAGCGAGTGGCAGCGCAGCACAGAGAAGACTCGTTTCCATGGTCGCATGCCACCACCCAATTTCTAGATATGATACAAAAACAGAGGTCTCAGGATAACCCAGAGAAATACTTAGCAATGTCTAAAATGTAATTACATGAGTAATTAGAAATATGAATGACTTGGTGTCAGACCTTTCCCTTCTCAGTGAGAATCTGTTTATAATGCAGCCAGCCTTCTTTCCTGATGTCAGTGACAGTGATGTTCCCCAGTTCAGAGGTAGAGTGACGTTTAGAGTGAGCTTCCTCCACCGCTCGAAGGCTCTCTCGAGACTGGAAAAAAACAAGACATTATCGAAATGACTCTTAATGGACGAAGAATTGCTGACATTGAGGTTGGATAGAGAGGGGAACTCACGGCATCTGTGAGAAAGCTTTTAACCCGTTTTGGTAATCTCCTGTTAAAAAAAAAAAAAGACATCAAAACACCATATCATGTGCATTGTGCAGTGGTTGTTCCAGACAACAATGTTATGATACTCTTAGCTGCTAGCTGTCCTATACTCATCACACTCACGAGAAAACACGTCTCTCCTCCTTGAAGGTATTCAGACCCTCATCACATGACTTGGAGCGCTCCGTTGTAATGGCCAGCAAATAGGAGCAGCGACGGCTGTTTTTTAGATTGCCTGGTAAAAAGAGAGAAATAAAAAATGAAAGAAAGATAATGCACAAAAAAGAGAAAGAGAAGATTACGATGGATGATTAAATGAAAGGATGAATGCTAGGGCTGAAATAGTTTGATAAATCACAAAATTATTTAATAATTCTACAACCTGCCCAATGCTTTTTTTGTCTATATAATAAAGGCTAGACATTAAAGACAAAAAATATTTAAAATAAAAATATATTTTTTTTAAAAAATTAACAGTTTACAAGTGTCAGAGATCAGTCAGGCTTTGTCAGCCCTCAATCATGACAAGCACCATCACCCGAATACTAATCACCCTCACCTGATGCACATCACCTCATCATCACCACAGCTTAAGAACACACACTGCACCACAGCTCATTGTCTGGTCTCATCTATGAGAGAATGACTCACTTACCTGTTACTTACCTGTTCTGATGACCCTGCGCCATTGTCTTCCCCGATCCTCTGTCTCCAATCTTCCTCGTTTCCTCTGTGTCATCCGCGATCTGCAATCTCCAGGATTCCCCAGCACCCCACACCGGACTCGGAGTGTGTGCTCTGTAGCGTTTCCCCAACATCTCCACGCTTCTCCTAACTACAGAAAGAACTTTCATTATTCCCATTTATCCATTTACAAAGACTTTCATACTTCATTACCTGTTTCTGTCGATCTTGGTGTGTTCAATAAATTTACCCTTTCGGCAATCGCTTTGTGAGTCTGTATCCCATAACAGAAGACCAGACCATAACAGATGAAACGATGAGCACACCGGATCCATTACAGGAACTGGTAGACACACTCCGGCAAGTGCTACGGGGCACCACTTCTGCATCACCTGCACCAGTCACTCCTTCTCCACCTGTGGCCTCCAGTCCCATGGTCACACCTGCACCCTACACTGGCTTGGTGGAGGACTGCAACGGCTTTCTTTTCCAGTGTTCGCTGGCCCTGGAGATGCAATCGGTGCAGTTCACCACCGAACGAGCGGAGATTGCATTTATCATCACGTTGTTGAGAGGAAGGGCGCTCCAATGGGCTCATGCTATATGGGAAAAGAATGGTGTGGTAACTCAGATGCTCACCAATTGCATCACACATTTCCGCGAGGTGTTTGAAATTCCGGACGGAGAATCTTCTGTGGGTTAGCGTTTGTATCATATATCTCAAGGCGATATGTCTGAGTCTGAGTATGCCCTTCAGTTTAGAACCCTAGTGGCTGCTAGCGGATGGAATGAACACTCTCTTCTCACAACGTATCGTCAAGGACTCAATCCCCGGGTTCGATTGCATCTGGCTGCATACGACGATTTCATGGGACTTGAATGGTTCATTCTACTGTCTATACGTACTGATCGTCGTATGCAGCCCTGCCTGGAAGACCTGCAGGGCCAGCCAGGAATGCTCTGTCCCCGCCAGTCAGAAGATGCCAGCTCTCCAGAACCAGAAGCCATGCAAATGTATAGAACTCGTATCTCAGCGGAGGCTGACCCAGGGTCTGTGTCTGTACTGTGGTACAGGACGGCATGTCAGGTCGACCTGCCTATGGTGAGTGTTATTCATTCAGTCTCTGTCAACTCGAAACCACTCACTGCTGAAGTTATTCTTACTGCCTCTCAATTCTTTGTTGCAGTACCTGCCCTCCTCGACTCTGGGTCAGCTGGGAACTCGCCGAATCCCTCTGCCGCCAGCTCAAACTCAAGAAGAGGTTCATCAAGAAGGAATATCAGGTCCAATCCATCATCGGTAAACCATTAAATCGATGTAACATTCAATATGAAGTGGGACCTTTACATCTTCAACTCTCACTGCTTCTGATTGAGGAGATTCACTTTCTGGTTCTGGAGAACTCCACAGCTGGTATCGTGCTAGGGCGCCTGTCATTAGAGCAACATGACCCCGTCATTTCCTGGAAGTGCGGAGAGGTGCTGAAGTCGGACGATCGTTGTTTCCCAGGATGCTTCCCACGTCTTCCATGTCCTACTACACCTCTATCACTGCACATCCATTGAAAGTCCTGCGGAACAACAATCGACTGACATCCCTGAGTGCAACGCCCACTTCAGTGATGTATTCAGTCCCTGATGGGTATCATCGTTGCCACTACATTGGCCATGGGACTGTGCCATCAACCTCCCAGATGCACCAGTGCCCCACGGAAGGATTTATCCTCTCTCTCTCCTAGAGCTGAAGGCCATGGAGGAGTATGTGGAAGAGGCTCTTCAACAGGGTTACATCCACCTCCACGTCCCCTGCTGCTTCCAGTTTTTTCTTTGTGGCAAAGAAGGACGGAGGCTTACAGCCCTGCATTGATTACTGGGCTCTGAACAAAAGTTAAGTTCAGGTATCCTCTTCCCCTCGTCCCAGCCGCCTTGGAACAACTCAGAGGAGCCACTGTATTCACAAAGCTGGACCTCTGCAGCGCCTACAATCTCATGCGGATACGTGAAGGGGACGAGTGGAAGACCGCCTTTGTGACCCCTACCAGGCATTATGAATATCTGGTCATGCTGTATGGTCTGGTCAACACCCCCTCCGTTCCAAGACTTTATGTACGAGGTGCTCCATCAGTTCGTGGAGACAACATCCTGATGTACTCCCGGAGCCTGAACAAACATCGCATCCACGTTGCGGAGGTCCTCCAAAAGCTTCGGGAACATCAACTCTTCCTCAAGGCAAGAAGTGCACCTTTCATCAACCAAAGACCCAACTTCTGGGATACCACATCAGAAACACGGGATTAAGATGTGCGAGGGGAAGGTGGACATGGTCCGCAACTGGCCACAACCTGAAACTATTAAAGAGCTCCGACGATATCTTGGGTTCTCCAATTTCTACCGACGATTCATCAAAAACTACAGTACCATCACGGCACGGCCCTGGACCGCAACCGCCACAACAACGTTTGAAAGACTCAAAACTGCGCTTACAGAAGCTCCGCTCCTCATTCCTAACCCGACCCAAATAAGTAGTTCATCATTGAGGTCGATGTCTCCACCACAAGGGGAGGAGCGGTGCTTATGCAGCAGCAGGGGACTCCTTCCCGGCTCCCTCCATGCAGCTTCTTCTTCAGGAAAGTCATTTCGGCGAGGATAATTATGACATCAGGAACCGTGAGCTGCAAGCAATAAAACTCGTATTAGAGGAGTGGCGACATTGGTTGGAGGGAGCCAAGGAGAGTTTCTTGGTACTCACAGACCACAAAAGTCTGCAGTATCTAGGGGAGGCAAAACGTCTGAACCCTCCACAGGTAAGATGGGCATTATTCTTCACTAGGTTCCACTTCTCCATATCCTATCATCCAGGGAAGAAGAATGTCATGGTGGATGCCCTCTCCCGCATACACACTCGTGAACCAAGCTCCGAGGAACCTGAAGCCATCTTGCCAACTCAAATTCCTTTCTGCCGAATCCGATGGGCAATGGACCAAGAACTAGCCTCCTCCAATGCCACTCACCAGCCTCCACCGGGGTGTCCTCCAGGATGCATGTACGTTCCAAGAGCCCAACGTACCACCATCATCCACACGGCACATTCAGCTGTGGGCACTGGCCATCCAGGGGCCAACCACACCCTCACGCTGCTGCAAGATCACTTCTGGTGGCCCAACATGGCCAGGGATGTGAGGAGGTTTGTCCAAGGATGTACAGAGTGCGCTGTCTCCAAGAGTCCACGTCATCTTCCCACCGACAAGCTCCTCCCTCTCCCCGTACCTCAATGACCGTGGTCACACCTAGGGCGTGACGTGAATCGTCTGAGGCTGGACAGACGTGACGTGAACTGTCTGAGGCTGGACAGGCATGACGTGAACCGTCTGAGGCTGGACAGGTGTGACGTGAGTCGACTGAGGCTGGACAGGCATGACGTCAGCCGACAGAAGTTGAACAGGCGTGACATGAGTCAACTGAGGCTGGGCAGACGTGGCTTGAACCTTTGACGGCTGGGCAGACGTGGCTTGAAGCTTTGGCTGCGGGGCAGATGAGGCTTGAACTATGGGTTGCTGAGTAGGTGTAATTTGAACCGTTGGTTGTCTGGCAGACATAGTTTGAACCGTGGATTGCTGGGCTAGCGTGGTTTGAATTGTGGGTTGTTGGGCAGACGTGGCATGAGCCATTGGCTCAGATAACGAAGGGTCTGGAGATGCGTTGGATCCATGGGAAGCATGGGAATGGGCTCGTGGAGCGTTGGAGTGGGCTCGCGGAGAGCTGGAGCGGGCTCATGGGGCACTGTAGCGGATTTGTGGAGTGCTGAAGCGGCCCTTGGCTTGACTCACGGTGATCTGTGATGACTTGGCTTGACTCACAATGATCTAGGATGATTGGACCTGACTTGCGATGATTTAAGGTGGCTGAACTTGACTCACACTGCACAATAGTGACTTGACTTGATTTGCGATGATCTGGAATGACTTGACTTGATTCACGTTGATTTGGGATCACTTGACTTGACTCATGATGATCTAGGGCGACTTGACTTGACTCACATTCACTTAGAATGTCTTGACTTGCCTCTGGATGAGCAGCGGCGGCGTGCTGTGACTCCGGACAAGCAGCGGTGGCGTGCTGTGACTCCGGACGAGCAGCGGCGGGGTGCTGTGACTCTGGACGAGCAGTGGCGGCGTGCTGTGACTCCGGACGAGCAGCGGCGGCGTGCTGTGCCTCCGGACGAGCAGCGGCGTGCTGTGACTCCGGACGAGCAGCGGCAGTGTGCTGTAACTCTCGGACGAGCAGCGGCGGCGTACTGTGACTCCGGACGAACAGCTGAACATACTGACATCAGTGGTGTGTCATGCAGACTAGCAATCAGTCTAAAATGCCTGGTGAAGGCCTCACGGTCTTCATATGCAGCACTCATGACGTTCGGGAATAAAGCGTCCATGATAGCTGACTCTGGATTGGCGGCTATTTTGTGCACAGGCTTAGAGGTGATCGCCATGTTGTGAGTGAAGTCAGATGTGGGAATTACAGGGCAGAATTGTCCATGAAATATTGAATGAGGCGAATTCGAGGCTGACTGATCTGGCGGTTGTGCTTGTTCAGGCTCAGCTTCTCCCACAGTAAATGGTGAACCAGACAAAAGCAGAGCATAGTCCATAAAGTCCCTCAAGCTAAAATTAAAGTCCGCCTTGGGTAGACAGGTCTTCAAGGGTTCATTTAAACCCTGATGAAACAAGTGTTTGAACAATGATTCATCATACGGGACATGATCAGACAACTCACAGAAGTCCTGAACGTGGATGAACAATGGATAATTTCCCTTGCCGAAGTTGCAGGAGTTGATTGAAGTAATCCATCTTGGCTGAAACGTTGATGAAAGCCGCTGGATCTTTGGATGGCGAAGTATTCTGTAATGAAGAGCGAGTCAGCGGGTAAGATCCAAGTGCAGCTTTTATTGACAAGACGTAGTCACACAGGTAATGGTCAACTCAATAGCAAACAGAAGTGGTAAGGAATAGCCAAGCTCGTAGTAAGTGTCCAGGCTATAGGTCAAAGGCGGGCAGATAAACATCAATAACAAGGAACAGGCACGATCAGGAAACAGGTAAACAAGACAGGGAAATAACGCTTAGGATTGCAATGCTAGGATTAACAACACTTCGCAGTCAGGGTGTGTGTGAGTGGTACTTTTATAGTGAAGGATGTGAGTGTAATGAAATCTACGTAATGTGCTACAGCTGGCTGGGATGATCAGTGACTGAGAGGCTTGTGGGAAATGTAGTTCGAGTGACAGAGTCCATGGAATGAGAGGGCGACATCTGGTGGTGAGTGGATGCAAGATGATAGACCGGATTCATAACAGTAGCATGTGTTTAGTATGGTATTTTCCTGATACGCTACAGCGAACTATAAACTTCTATTTATAGTTTGGAAACACTTTTTTGTTGAGCTTGTTGTTTTAAAAAAAATGCATATAGGTCCAGAGTTAACGTGTTAAGTCACTGAAAATAGTCATTAATTAATAATTATTAACTAATTTAAGTGTCCTGAAACCTCAGGTAAACATAACACAGTAACAGTTCTCAAAAAATAATAATATTAATAATAAAACTTTATTATTAATAAATTTAAAACTATGGCTGCAGATTCGGTACGTGCCTATACATAACCTAATTAACTCAACATAACTTAATGAACTGAAATAAAACCTTTAAGTTGTTTTCCATTTCCGTTTAAATTTAGACTAAAAACGCATCTCTTTAACCTGGCATACACATGACACATTATCAATTTATGTCTTCATATCCGTTAAAGGATTGTTAGGCTGCATACATCAGGTCAGCTGGAAGCGGGAACATTTCCTATAACACCGGACATCAGAGGAAAAATGGCGTCTACACTAATTTTAGTCTCTCTGCTTATCCAGAGGTTTACCATTTACCGTAATTAGCTGGATGCAGGCCGTATCCAGGTCAGATGGAGAACCTGCGCCTATACACGACAGGAACGCAGCCCTAAAGTGTCAGCAGAGACTCTATCAGAGAATCTGTGAACTAGCTCATCCCTTGTACAGATCCCCAACAAACCATCCCATACCAGTGTGATGAAAAAGATCTTAAACTAGATGGAACTGGATTAAATATTTTGACTGTTGGAATCCCAAATCGGACATATGACCTGTAACTCTGCCTGAATATCAAGCAAGTGTTCACTGTTGGCCAGAGGAGAACTGGCCCCCTGACTAAGCCTGGTTTCTCCCAAGGTTTTTTTCTCCATTTTGTTGGATTTTGGTTTCCTTGCCGCTGTTACCTTTGTCTTGCTTAGTTGGGGACACTTGCTTGATATTAAGCAGTGTTTTTGGTATGCCTGTATTGCCGTCGTTGTATGCGAACTGTCCTGAGCAGGACGATTACATCACTGTTTTCTCCAGTGCTCATATACATAAATTAACTAGACTAATAACTATTGATCTTTGCAACGGAATGAATCAACACAAATATAAAAAATAACCTGGACAATGACACCATTTTCTTGTGCAAATTTTGTGCAGCCAAAAACTTTAATTTGCCAATTATTACTGTAATTATTACTGCTTTGACACTGTAATGGAAATTTTTATCTTTCATTTGATTTTTAATAAGCTTATGGGCATAAGGCATTAAGAAGTTATAAGTGTTCATATTATAGTGTCTCTCATGACATTTTTCTCTGTAACTGCTCAAGGCAGAACAACAGGATGTGGCTGTCGGCTGAAAGGACCTTAGGGGAGCGTAGTTCTAAGAAACTAGGGTGACAAGATGGACTTCTCACTAACAAAGGGCAGTTAATAGAAACCACATCCTGGGCTAAGCGAATGATGTTTTGAGAGGTGTAGGCGTAAAGTGTGTGCAAAGCATTAAGATGTTAAGTATAAATAGAACATGTGAGAGACTAGCTCCTCACTCCTCTCATGCATGCTCTGCTGTATGTGTGAGACGAGTCCTTGCTGCAAGTAAAATAAATCTACCTTCTCTGATATTACTGACTCTGAGTCTTTCCTTGAATTTCCACAACAACACAATTTGCATTATAAAAAGCGCTATATAAGTAAAGGTGGCTCCTTGGCTTGACATTATCTAAAGTGGCTGATCAAAAAAACATTAAACAAAGAGTATAATTTTAATCCGTCCACACTGACCTATGGACGGGATGGCAGCCAGGGAGTCCTGTTCCACAAGTGAGGGTGGTATGCCACCAATAGTCTGATGCACAGAGTATTCTGACTGCGAGGGAACGACTGTGGCTGAAAGGGGTTCAGGTGAATCCACAGATAAAGCATGGTGGGGATGCCGCACACCAGGAGGGGTCTTACTGCCTGAGGGGGGCTTTTGTCTAAGCACCACCTCCTGAATCTGAACTGGCTCCTCAACAAACACACTGACCACTGAGCCTGCTCTCGCTGAGTCTTGGGGCTCTGCTGTGGGGGGAGTGACAAAGGACGCTGGGTTGGTTTTTGGGGTGGGGTTCCAGCAATGGTCAGGTCCAGTGTAGGAATTGTTCCTTAAGGAGTGAGACTGTTGCATAAGATGGCTGAACTTTCGGCAGAAGGAGGGGCAGTAGCCCACTGTCTGATCATCTGCAGGCTGCTGGTTATGGCTTAAGCACCAAACAGAGGATGGCAATGTTGCAGAAACAATCGTGTGCTGATTGCGCAAACTTGGATGCTCCTCAGTGCTGATTAGCTGACTGCTTTGATGGGGAGAGATCAGAACAGATGCTTTTCCTAGAGTTTCTAGTGAATGGCCATAACTCTGCTCATAGGATGCATATGCAGCCAGCAGGTTCTCTGAAAAGGAATGGCTGTAGGTTTGACCCCACTTGCCCAGCCCATAGGAATCCATACAAGGTGAGTGGTTGGCACCCATTGCTGCTCTGTAGTGCAGGAGAAGGGTGTCCTGAGAGTTGCCGTGTGGCCACCCATCATAAGACCTTCCTAGTGCCAGTCCCAGCTCACACATCCGGTCTTCAGAGATGCTCTGATGGTGATGGGACATGCCAAAAGCTGGCCGATCCACTTGGCTGTAGTACCAATCTGACAGAGCCTGGTGGCACAGTTCATTGTGGGCTTGGGGAAGACTGCCTTTCCTAGGGTGGGGGAGTGATGCAGAGACAATAGCTGCATTGTGGTTGACAAAGTGGAAGTCTAGCGGGCTCATCGGTATCCCCCCTGAGGACGAGGAGTGGGCACATTTTTGAGTCAAGTGGTGATGGGCACGCTGAGACCCTACGACAATCCCAGAGTTCAGGTTGTGAGTAAGACCGTGGCTCTGGGTGGCAGTGGTGGGTTTTCTGCTTGAATAACTGACCGAAGGTGGTTCAGGAAGTTTTTGGGGTTCTCCAGCATATGGCTCATTCCCTTGCAAGTATGCATCTTGAGAATATGCCTTTAAAAGATGAAGAAAGAAAACAAGTTAACTGTGAATGAGGATTTATGAAAAGCAAGTAGAAAAAATCATCAAGAAATAGAATTAAAAGACCTTGTGTCACATTTGGTTTTATTTTAGATTCTCTTTTCTAGGACTTTTAGTTTGTTTTTCCTGGTGTTATGTTATTTGCATTCCATTCTTTTTTCTTTTGTCCCTATTTCTAGTTTGTTTCTATGGTCACTTATTGTTTTTACTTGTGCCCTCAATTTCTTTTGTATTTAAGCCCTCAGTTTTATCAGTCCTTTTTTCTGCATTATCTTTGTGTTTGGAAAAGCTGACACATTGTTGGGTTGCCTTCTTTGTTTTCTTTGGTAATAAAAAGTGTTTAAGTTGCAAAAGATCAACCTCTACTCTGCCTTCCCTAACCTGTAGTTACCTGGAGTATTTATGTTTTAAAGTGCCCCTATTATGCTATTTTAAAGATTATTAATTTTGTTTTGGAGGTCTTCAAGGTTTACATTCATCAAAGGCCAAAAACCACTTTCATTTTCTCATAATATACAGTACATTGCACACCACCACATTTTTCAATGATTCTCAAAAGACAAAAGAAGTCTCTCTAAATTTCTCCTTTCTGCAAGCCTACTCTGCTCTGGCCAGACGGCCCAGTCTGTTGTCATTGGTCTTCCGCTTACACTGCGTGAGGAAATAAACACTCCATAGACTTGAACGGTGTTATGTCATAGCTGGGGTGTGGCGTTGGCGTGGGGGAAAACAATCCTTTCCCCCTGACTGGAAAAGTATGGTGTTAAACCATATGACATTTATAGAATCACTTCTGCTGCTCGATAGAGCCAGACACATTGAAAAACTGAGCCGTGTTGGGTCGTATTGTTCGTACAGTAACCGTAACTGGACAAACGACCAAACGGAATGTTGTTTCCTGATATTGTTTTTACTTAATTGACTATTCGCCGGCAGTTTTATTGACAGGCAATCTAACCAATCATAACCTAGAATCTTGCCATTTTGCCCAACAAAGCACTCAGGAGAGTTAGTAGATTAACGTTAGTGAACTTGAACTTGAAAAATTGTGTGTACTCACGTCTTTCCACGCTTGAAACAACATTCCTTCCGATGTCCATTCATATTTATTTGATGCTATAAATGAACTAGTATGAGGAGATGATTAGTTCACGAGCCGCTTGAAGTTTCTGTTGCAACATCGAGTTCTTCTAAGCTGTCTGGTTTGCTAAGTTGATGAAACTGATCAGGAAGATCAGAAGACAATATGCTATATCACTCAGGAATCTATATTTATTAAGGGTAATAACATGTATTATGTTTGGGATCAATTTGACACTCCCTTGTGACTGCTCCACTCATGGATAGTCTCAGGATGCTTTACTGTTGGCACGACACAGGACTCATCATGGTAGCATTCACCTTTTCTTCCCTGGACTATTCATTGTCCAGAAGTCTCAAACAGTCAGAAGGGGGCTTCTTCAGAGAAAATAACTTCTTTCAGTCTTCTACTATCCAATTCTTGTACTTCTTGCAGAATTCTAATCTGTCCTTGATATTTTTCTTGGAGAAAAGTGACTTATTTACTACCCTTCCTCACCAAGCCACTGTCCAAAAGGCCTCACTGTACATACAGAAGCACTCAGATACACCTGCTACCAATATTGAGCAGCTCTGCACATGATTCAGTAGTAAGTCTTCAGGAGGTGACAGTCCTTGATGGTCAAATAAATGGTTCTGTCAGGTGCTTTGCATCAAAATGGCCTCATATTTAACAAGCAGTTCATCTAATGAGGGTTTCTGAGATGACAACCCACTACAGAGACCTGCTAAAACCTTTGGCCATGGCTTTACCTTATCGTTCAAGTGGGGAGCGAGACCATAATAAATTGCCATTTTTGAAAACTAATGTACCTCCTTATGGTTGAGAGACAACAGGAAAGTCTAAGCTTAAAACACTAAGAGTCTCATTCTCATCTGAGGAGATGCCTTAAAATTAGGGTTCTCCTCATCCAAGTTCTCTTGAGAATTATGATTCCGACCCCCCACACTGATGACAGTGTTTCTCACAATATGGTTTGAAAAAGCACGTGACTAAACAGAGCTTCGGAAGTCCATGACATACAAAACCACTTTTGTCTTGGATCAGTACAGTTTTATCTAATCTGATCTAATCTAAATCAATTTGTGACAATGAGAAGTTGTGTCATGTGTAGTCTGGTTTCTCCCAAGATTTTTTTTTCTCCATTTTTATCATCCGTTTCGTTACCTGATGTCACCTGTTGAAGTTTTGGTTCCTTGCCGCTGTTGCCTTTGGCTTGCTTAGTTGGGGACATGTGCTTGATATTCAACAATATTTTTGATCTGCCTGCATTGACACCATTGTATGCGAACTGAATTGAGCTGAACAATGACATCACTGTTTTCTCCAATTAAATAAACTAATAACTATTGATCTTTACAACGGAATGAATCAATACAAATATATAGAATAAGCTGGACAATGATACCATTATCTTTAAAAGCTGCTGTGCAGCCAAAAATTATTTGCCAGTTATTACTGTAAAGCTGCTTTGACACAATTTGCATTGTAAAGAGCGCTATATAAGTAAAGGTGACTCGACTTGACTTAAATTGGTACAAATTCAATACAATTTTTTAATGATATAATGATAATACTTATATGATATAAATGATCACTTATCACTTATATGATAATAAAAATATGATATATGATCATTCTTATTATCCTCGATTAAAGTTTGGATGCGTGTCTCTAATTCTGAGATTTTTCTCTGTCAGCCTGACTATTTCCCTGCATTTAAAACATGTGAATCCCTTATTGCTGACAGAGAAAGCTACACTGAACACGTGACAGGCAGTGCAAGTAACAATAAAAAGAGAGGATGGCATATGTTACGTCTGTCTGTGCATGTGCATGTGTTTTGTTTAAGTGTCTGTGCAGGAGAAGGCGTGGCCTGTTCCTGAGTCAGCAGAGCCTAGGATTGGTGTGTTCCTGATTGATCCCGTCTGAGTTCAAGATATAAACACCTCCCCAACACTCTGAAAGGGCCCTCCGAATGCGAGCCATTTGTTTTGCTCTGCTCTAGTCTTTAAACTTTGTTTTGTTTTCTATGTTTGACATTCAGTTTCCTCTGATTTATAGTTTTGTTGTTTAAAGATCATTTTGTATCAATTTAATTTAGGGGGAAGTAGGGAGTACAACGCCATTTTCTTTTTTTACTCGTTTATTCTATGTTTTGGGCTTAGGGAGTTAGGGAAGTTTGTGTTGTCTTTCTTTTGTGTATTTTCTTTTCAGGTAATTTAGAGGGTCTTAACAGTAGTTATTTTTGTTTGTCGTTTTGGCTTGGTCTACTCCTGAATTTAACCCCCATTTTTGTTTCTGTTAATTATTATTATTTGTGTCTAAGTGGTTATAAATAAATGTTTTCATTTTAAAAAAAATCACTGAGTGAGCACAGATTCATTTATGTTGCAGCTGGCCCTAGACGGTCGTAACATAAATTGGGGGCTCGTCCACAAGTTCGAGTTTGTCTTTGGCTTGAACAATTAAATTCGGTACATAGCCTACAAATGGTTCATTCGACTTAATGAAATTTGCCTTGTTTTCTATTTTCGTTTGACTTGGGGTTTTCATGATTAGTGGAAGGGAATTCGGCAGAGGTTTTGAGATGTCTTCTAAATTTGATTTAGAGGAGTTTGCAATTCGGCCTACAGTGCAACAATTAGAAAAATGACGTAAGGATGACCTATTTGCAATTGCTGATTTGTATCATATTAAGGTGCCTCGAGGTGCGGTAAAAAGGGAGCTTAAGGAAGTGATTGTTAAACACATGGTGGAAATTGGTAACTGGTCAGAGGAGGGCGAATTAGTGGGTGTTGCAAATCCATTACCGAATTCCGCGGGTGAGGGAGCAGAGCAGACCAAACCCGGGGAACCGTTTAGCATAGATCCCGCTGAGATGCCATCTCCACGAGACCCATTGCTGGCCATTAAATTAAAGGAGCTCGAGTTGGAACTAAGTCGGCAACAGTATCAGAGTCAAGTGTTGCACGTAAAAGCAGTCGAGCTTGAGACTTCGAGCTGGAGCTCGAAATTAAAACTAAAGTTCCTAACAAGCCTCCTACTACTGGTCCACCCGGTGCGAGTACGCCTGTGTCTTCTTCGGACAGTGCTTCCACTCCAGGCTCGGATACTATACCTCGAAGCAACTTACAAGTAAGTCAAAATTTTGATATTAGTAGACAAATTGCATTAGTCCTGCTCTTTCGTGAAAGTGAGGTAGATACATACTTCACGGTGTTTGAACGCGTCGCCGCCATGCTTCAATGGCCGCAAAATGTTTGGCCACTGCTTTTGCAGTGTAAACTCGTTGGGAAGCTCAAGAAGTTTGTTCCGCGCTCACACTTGAGCAGAGTTTAGATTACGACGCGATGAAAAATGCTGTGTTGCGTGCTTATGAATTAGTTCCTGAAGCATACCGTCAAAAATTTAGGAATCATGTAAAATCCCCAGGACAAACGTTTGTCAAATTTGCTCGTGACAAGTCAAATTTGTTTGAAAAGTGGTGTACTGCGAATAAAGTGGCAACTCTAGAAGAACTCAAGGAATTAATTTTGCTGGAGAAATTTAAAAATAGCTTGCCAGACAAAATTTTAATATACTTGAATGAACAGAAAGTGTCTACTCTTACAGAGGCAGCTGTGTTTTCTGATGAATTTATACTCACTCATCGAATATCTTTTTCATCACCCACTAAGCGTAATTCCTACGTTCGTGCGCAAAAATCTAAAGAAGTTGCTACTGGGAGTGAAGAGAGCGCAGGTTATGACAATAGGGAATCCCGTGAATGTTTTTACTGTCATGAGGCTGGGCACCTCATTGCAGTTTGTCCCGTCTAGCAGACAGGCTTATTCTTCAAAAAGTGTGGCTTTAGTTGGCAGTCCTACGTGTCTATCAGATCGTGCACCTTTATCTAATGCTGAGTCTGCATTTGAACCGTTTATTTTTGATGGCACTGTGTCATTTGATGAGTCAATGTCTGACGCTAAGCCTGTCCGCATCCTGAGAGATACTGGATCAGTTCAGTCATTTATTTTAAGAAGCGTGCTACCCTTTTCTACCCAGTCTAGCTGTGGGACTGATGTGCTAGTTAAAGGAATCGATTTGGCTGTTGTTAAAATACCCCTGCACAGTGTGTTTTTACAGTCCAACGTAAGTTCGGGGCTTGTTAAGTTGGCTGTTTGTGCTGAGTTACCTGTTGAGGGAGTCTCGCTCATTCTTGGTAATGGTTTAGCGGGTAAAAAAGTTTTCTGTTTACCTGAAGTGATTGATGACCCTGTGGATTTGATCAAAGAGAACAAAGTGTTACGCGAAACATTTCCCGATGTGTTTAGTGCTTGTGCAGTGACTCGTGCACAATCTCATAAGTTTGCGGAGACTGTGGATCTTTCTGAGTCTTTTCTGTTCACAGAAGTTTCTGATCAATGTGTGAAAGAGAATGTGAATGAGTTGAATATGTGTACTGTTCCTAACCTGAATCTACCTTTAGGTAAATCTGAATTGGTTACAGCACAGCATGCTGATCTCACTTTGACCCCTAGCTTCGCAACAGCAATGAAACAATCCGCTTTGCCGAAGCATTCTGTCGCATATTATCTGGATGAAGAGGTGTTGATGCGTAAATGGTCTCCTCCTAAAATTGAGGAAGACTGGAGTACAGTTTACCAGGTTGTGGTTCCAAAGCCTTACCGACTACAGGTATTATCTGTTGCTCATGAACATGAACTTTCAGGCCATGTTGGCATTAGAAAAACCTATGATAGCTTGTTAAAGCATTTCTTTTGGCCAGCTATGAAATCCGATGTAGCCAAGTTCTGCAAATCATGCCACGCATGCCAGTTAGCCGGTAAACCCAACCAGGTGATTCCCCCAGCTCCATTAAAGCCGATACCTACACTTGGAGAACCGTTCGAGCGTATTTTAATCGATTGTGTTGGTCCTCTACCAAAAACAAAATCCGGCAACTCTTATATTTTAACCCTAATGTGTGCAGCAACCAGGTTTCCTGAAGCAATACCGTTGCGATCTCTAAAAGCTACAGCTTTCGTGAAAGCCATTGTTAAGTTTTGCACTACGTTTGGTCTACCCCGGTATATCCAGTCTAATCAGGGCAGTAATTTTATGTAAGAGGTGTTTGCGAAAGTAATGAAGCAGTTGAATATCAAGCATCAAGTGTCTAGTGCCTATCACCCACAGTCACAGGGCGCGATTGAACGTTTTCACCAAACGTTGAAATCTATGCTTCGTACCTTTTGTGTAGATCGAGAACTCGATTGGGATGAAGAAGTTCCTCTCTTACTGTTTGCTGTGCGTAACACGACACAAGCATCTCTTGGTTTTAGTCCATCGGAGTTCATTTTTGGTCATTCTGTACGTGGACCGTTGAAAGTTCTGCAAGAACAAATACTAGGCGACAAGTGTGGCTCTTCTCAGCAGAAGAATGTTTTAGATTATGTCAGTAGTTTTCGTGATCGTTTGCATGGTGCGTGGAGTTTAGCGAGAAAATCACTTTGTGCTGTTCAGGAACAGATGAAAACTCGCTATGATCGGGAAGCTGTACCGCGTTCTTTCCAGATTGGGGATCGTGTTCTTGTTTTATTGCCAATTCCAGGATCTCCATTGAAGGCTAAATTTGTTGGTCCGTATGAAATTCAGGCAAAATTAGGAGAGACTGATTATGTTGTGAACACTTTTAATCGAAAATCAAGAGTGTGTCATGTCAACATGCTCAAGGCTTACGTTACTCGTTCTGACGATTCTTCCAATGTAGTTGCTGTGGCAACTGCGGTGCCTGTGAACGTGTCTCCATCTGATTATTCACCCGAGAGCGATGATTTAAAAATGGGGAGTGCTTCATTTTTAACTGCTCGGTTGTTAAACTCTGACACTTTGAAGAATTTGTCTACCAAATTATCACATTTACCCATTTCTGCTCAAACCGATCTCAGAAATTTGATCAGTAAGTATCCGACACTATTTAATGATTTTCCCACAACAACGAATGTCATTGAACATGATATTGACATCGGTTCACATTCCCCTGTTAAGCAAAATGCTTGCAGAGTTAATCCTGTCAAAAGGAATCTCATGAAACAAGAAACTCACTATCTGTTAGAACATGGTTTAGCAATTCCCAGTTGTAGTCCATGGTGTTCACCGTGTTTGTTAGTTCCCAAATTTGATGGTACGTTCAGATTTTGCACCGACTATAGGAAAGTTAATGCCTTGACTAAACCTGATTCATTTCCATTGCCTCGCGTCGAAGACTGCGTTGATCGTGTTGGCAATTGCAAATTTGTCACTAAACTTGATCTATTAAAGGGATACTGGCAAGTACCACTTACCAAGAAAGCTTCTGAAATTTCCGCCTTTGCTACTCCTGACGCATTCCTTCAATATAAGGTTATGGTGTTTGGATTACGGAATGCCGGCGCAACATTTCAGCGACTAATGTCGAGGGTGTTATCCAATGTACCCCACTGTGAAGCCTATCTTGATGATGTTGTCTGTTATTCGAGTTCTTGGGATGAGCACATCCAACTTTTAAACTGCGTCTTTACACGCTTGAAGGAGGCCAACCTCACGTTAAATTTGGCAAAATGTGACTTTGCTTGTGCCATTGTGACTTATTTAGGAAAGGAGGTTGGAAATGGCAAAGTTCGACCACTTGACTCAAAGATCAAAGTTATTGTGGATTTTCCAGTGCCTACGACAAAGAGAGAGCTTAGGCGTTTTTTAGGTATGACTGGCTATTATAGAAATTTTTGTAGAAATTTTTTGAATGTGGCTAGTCCTCTTACTAGTCTATTATGAAAAGGGATTTCTTTTGAGTGGAATTCTGTATGCCAGGTTGCCTTTGAAACATTAAAAACTTTGTTGTGTAGTGCTCCTGTACTTTCTGCCCCTCGTTTTGATAAGGAATTCAAGATGGAAGTGGATGCCAGTGGCATCGGTGCCGGCGCTGTTTTAATTCAGACTGATGATGCGGGAACAGAACACCCGATTAGTTTTTTTTCTAAGAAGTTTCTTAAACACCAGTTAAATTACAGCACCATAGAGAAGGAAGCCCTTGCATTATTACTGGCTATTCAGCACTTTGAAGTGTACATTGGGTCTAGCTCGTACCCAGTGACCGTGTATACTGATCACAACCCCTTGGTTTTTCTTCACCGTATGTCCAATGCAAATCACCGACTCATGCGTTGGGCACTCATTTGTCAAGGTTTCAACTTACACTTCATACACTTTCACGTGTCTAATCTTAAATAAAAAAAAAAGTTTTTTTTTTTTTAAGGGTGGGGGTGTTACGTCTGTCTTTGCATGTGTTTTGTTTAAGTGTCTGTGCAGGAGAAGGCGTGGCCTGTTCCTGAGTCAGCAGAGCCTAGGATTGGTGTGTTCCTGATTGGTCCCGTCTGAGTTCAAGGTATAAACACCTCCCCAACACTCTGAAAGGGCCGCCGAATGCGAGCCATTTGTTTTGCTCTGCTCTAGTCTTTAAACTTTGTTTTGTTTTCTATGTTTGACATTCAGTTTCCTCTGATTTATAGTTTTGTTGTTTAAAGATCATTTTGTATCAATTTAATTTAGGGGGAAGTAGGGAGTATGACGCAATTTTCTTTTTTTACTCGTTTATTCTATGTTTTGGGCTCAGGGAGTTAGGGAAGTTTGTGTTGTCTTTCTTTTGTGTATTTTCTTTTCAGGTAATTTAGAGGGTCTTAACAGTAGTTATTTTTGTTTGTTGTTTTGGCTTGGTCTACTCCTGAATTTAAATCCCCATTTTTGTTTCTGTTAATTATTATTATTTGTGTCTAAGTGGTTATAAATAAATGTTTTCATTTAAAAAAAAAAAAATCACTGAGTGAGCACAGATTCATTTATGTTGTGGCTGGCCCTAGATGGTCGTAACACATAACTCACAGTGTTTGTAGACTGATCTGACTCACCCCTTGTTTAACGAACTTGTAGAAAAAGGAGCGCACGAGAGACAAAGACTGTAGGTACAGATGACAAGTTAACAGTCTAGCTTGGTTACTTTTGTGTGCTCCTGATCGATTGCTCCTGTCTGCCTCGCTGCTGAATTGTTTGAGTCTGTTGCTCCGTATAGCTTTGTTTTGAATCTATTTATTGTCATTGTTTGCTGTCTACTTTATCTTCACTATATATCTGATATTGTCTTATATTGCCTATCACATTAATCTGACATCGCTAGTTTTTAATCGTTTAATCTAAATCACCATCACAACGCGTTAGCATTACACTAGTTTGTGTTATCCGTTCCCACCGTCATTTCTGTCGCGCTCTCCTTTTTCTACAAGTTCATCAAACAACTGGTAAGTCGGATCGGTCTACAAACACGATAAGCCATGTCATCTTCTCCTTTCATTGTTACTTGCACTGCCTGTCACATGCATAGTATAGCTTTCTCTGTCAGCGATGAGGCATTCACATGTCATAAATGTAGGGAAATAGTCAGGCTGACAGAGAAAATCTTAGAATTAGAGACACACATCCAAACTTTAATTGAGGATAGTAAGAATGCAAGGGCTTCAGATACTGTTTTGGATGCGACTAGCTTAGCGAACTCCGTACATTGTTCGGTTCCGGCTGTAGAGCCCGTGCAGCAGGGCAACTTTGTGACTGTGAGGCGGCCTAGTCGTGGGAAAAAACACCACTCTTCCGTTCCGATTAGAACATCAAACAGGTTCTCCCCACTCAGTGACGCACCCACTGAGAATCCTGTTGAAAGTGCCCTAGTTATTGGCGATTCTATTACACGGAACGTGAAAATAGAGACACCAGCCACCATAGTCACATGTTTGCCGGGAGCCAGAGCGCCTGACATCAAAGCAAATTTAAAAGTGCTGGCTAATGCTAATCGTAAATACTCTAAGATTGTTATTCACGTCGGCGCTAATGATGTTCGACTTCGCCAGTCGGAGATCACCAAAATTAACATTAAAGAGGTGTGTGAAATCGCACGTATGATGTCAGACACTGTAATTTTTTCTGGACCCCTTCCTGCTCGTAGGAGTGATGAGATAATTAGCAGACTTTCATCACTCAATGGCTGGCTGTCTAAGTGGTGTCCACAGAATAATATAGGTTTCGTAGACAATTGGAAAAGTTTTTGGGGCAGACCTGACCTGTTGAAAAGAGATGGTATTCATCCCTCCCGGGGTGGTGCCGCTCTTCTCTCTAGTAATATGGCACATAGTCTTAGAGCTCAACCTTGACTAACTGGGGCCCAGGTCAGGAAGCAGACAGACTGGCTAAACCGACCGTCTGCTAGCTGTCTCACGTCACAGAATTCAGATAAATCCCAACACATAGAGACTCTTTCACCTAGATATCATCACATAGAGACTGTGTCTGTACCCCGAACTAATAAATACAGAAAACTTCCAAACCCATTTACGGGTGATAATTTAATTGATGTTCAACAAGTAGTAAACAGAGATTATAAAGATAAACAAATGATAAAGCTTGGGTTGCTGAATATTCGATCCCTTTCTTCAAAAGCACTTATTGTAAATGATATTATCACAGAAAATAATCTAGATGTGCTGTGTTTGACAGAAACCTGGCTAAAACCAGACGATTACATTACTTTAAATGAGTCTAGCCCTCAAGGTTACTATTATCGACACGAACCTCGTCAGAAAGGTAAAGGGGGAGGTGTTGCTGTAATCTATAGTAATATCTTTAGTATTACTCAAAAGTCTTTCAAATATATCTCTTTTGAAGTGATGGTGCTCTATGTAACGTTATATAATGTAAGTGACAAATCTCATTTGAAATTTGTGTTGGCTACTGTATACAGGCCACCAGGGCACCATACAGATTTTATCAAAGAATTTGCTGATTTTCTCTCTGAGTTAGTACTGGCTGTGGATAAAGTCCTTATTGTTGGTGATTTTAATATACATGTAGATAATGAAAAAGACGCTTTGGGATTGGCATTAACAGATATTTTAAGCTCTATTGGAGTTAGACAACACGTGTCAGGACCCACTCATTGTCGTAATCATACTCTAGATCTAATATTGTCACATGGAATCGATATTGATGACGTTGAAATTCTGCAGCAGAGCGATGACATCTCAGATCATTATCTAGTCTCATGCGTGCTACATTTAACCAAGGCTGGAAAACCGCCTGTCTGCCATAAATATGTTAGAACCATCACTTCTACCACTAAAAACTGCTTTATAAATAATCTTCCTGATCAGTTTCATCAACTTAGCAAACCAGACAGCTTAGAAGAACTCGATGTTGCAACAGAAACTATTGACGCTCTCTTTTCCAACACTCTAGACTCTGTTGCTCCTTTGCGCTTAAAAAAGATTAAGGATATTAGTCCAACGCCATGGTATAACGAGCACACTCGGGCCCTTAAGAGAGCAGCAAGAAAAATGGAGCGCAGCTGGAAAAATTCAAAACTAGAAGTTTTTCGGATTTCATGGAGAGAGAAAATGATGGAGTACAGAAAGGCCATAAAAACCGCTAGATCTGCTTATTTTTCAAATCTTTTAGAAGAACATAAACACAACCCTAAGTATTTATTTAATACAGTGGCTAAATTGATGAGAAATACAGCCTCAACTTCTGATGTTTCCAAACAGCACAGCAGTAATGACTTTATGAACTTCTTTACTTGCAAGATTGACAACATTAGAGAGAAAATTATAGCCATGCAACTGTCTACTACAGTATCACATCAGACAGTGGATTTTAGCATCCCTGAGGGAAAATTCCATTCATTCGCTGCTATAGGAAAGGAAGAATTGTCTAAACTTATTAAATCATCAAAATCAACAACATGTATCTTTAGACCCTATACCGACTAAGCTATTGAAAGAGATGCTTCCAGAGGTCATAGATCCTCTTCTTAAGATCATTAATTCATCTTTATCACTAGGTTACGTACCGAAACATTTTAAGCAGGCTATTATCAAACCTCTTATTAAAAAACCACAACTTGATCCTGGTGAATTAGTCAATTACAGACCAATTTCCAATCTACCTTTTCTGTCAAAAATACTAGAAAAGGCAGTATCATCTCAACTTAGTTCCTACTTGGAAAGAAATGGTATCTGTGAGGATTTCCAGTCAGGATTTAGACCGTACCATAGTACTGAGACTGCTCTCATTAGAGTTACAAATGATTTGCTCTTATCATCAGATCGTGGTTGTATCTCTCTATTAGTGTTACTAGACCTCAGTGCAGCTTTTGACACTATCGACCACAATATTCTTTTGAATAGACTAGAAAATTATGCTGGAATTAGTGGAAATGCATTGGCATGGTTCAAATCATACTTATCTGACCGTTATCAGTTTGTAGTAGTAAACGAAGAGATGTCATTTCGATCACAAGTTAAACATGGAGTACCACAAGGCTCAGTTCTAGGACCGTTGCTTTTCACTCTGTACATGCTACCCTTGGGAGATGTCATTAGGAAGCATGGCATTAGCTTTCACTGTTACGCTGATGATACTCAGCTCTATATTTCCTCGCGCCCTGACGAAACCTACCAATTCTCAAAATTAACAGAATGCGTAGCTGATATAAAAAATTGGATGACTAGTAATTTCCTACTACTAAATTCAGAAAAAACAGAGATTCTAATTATTGGACCAAAAACTTCTGCACATAATAACCTAGAATACTGTCTAACACTTGATGGCTGCTCTGTTAAGTCGTCTTCGTCAGTTAGGAACCTGGGTGTGCTCTTTGATACCAATCTTTAATTTGAAAGCCACATTTCTAGCATATGTAAAACCGCATTCTTCCATCTTAAAAATATATCTAAATTGCGACATATGCTCTCAATGACAAATGCGGAACAGCTAGTTCATGCGTTTATGACCTCGAGACTAGATTACTGTAATGCTCTACTGGGTGGTTGGAACCTGTGCCTGTGTGCGGCAGCAATGTGGCCCTGTGGTGTCGGCGGAGACTATGTTAACTCATTCTTTGTGAAGACCTTACCGACTCATCAGCCAGTGGCACATATCCCAACAAACCATCCCATACCGGCGTGATCAAAAAGATCTTAAACTAGAGGGAACTAGATTAAATATTTTGACTGTTGCGATTCCAAATCGGTTTAATGACCTGTAACTCTGCCTGAGTATCGGACAAGTGTTCACTGTTGGCCAGAGGAGAACTGGCCCCCCAACTAAGCCTGGTTTCTCCCAAGGTTTTTTTCTCCATTTGTTGGAGTTTTGGTTCCTTGCCGCTGTTGCCTTTGGCTTGCTTAAGTTGGGGACACTTGCTTGATATTCAGCAGTGTTTTTGATATGCCTGCATTGGCGCCGTTGTATGCGAACTGAGCTGAGCCAGACGATTACGTCACTGTTTTCTGCAGTGCTGCTATACCTAAATTAACTAGACTAATAACTACGGATATTTGCAACGGAATGAATCAATAATATATAGAATAGGCTGCACAATGACACCATTTTCTTGTTAATGTAAAGCTGCTTTGCCACAATTTGTATTGTAAAAAGCGCTATATAAATAAAGATGACTTGACTTGACTTGACTAAATGCTAATGCTATGATAGTGATTTAGACTAAAAGATTAAAAGTTAGCAATGTCAAATTAATGTAATAGGCAATATTAGACAATATCAAATATATGGTGATGAAACAGCAAGGAATGATAGTGTAACGATCGTTAGCTGAAGTGCCCGTTACAACCACAAGAGGGCACTTTACCTTGGACTGTTCACATGCACACTCACTCACACTCATTTCTTCACACGGACTACACTTCCCATAAGCCCCGTACCCAGTCACTGATCACAGCACCAGCTGCACCTCATCACCCTCACCACATATAAACGAGGACGTGAAGGTGAAGAAGCAAGAGGGAGAGGACGACAAGGACAAGGAGGTGAAGTTAGAGAAAGAGGACAAGGAGGAGCAAGAGGAGAATGAGGAGGGGGAAGAGGAAGGGTAAGAAGAGTAAGAAATAGAATTACTGATGACATCAGAGCTACAATAGTGGACCATGTAATCAACCATGGAATGACTCTGAGGGAAGCTGGCCGACGGGTTCAGCCTAACTTGAGCCGCTACACTGTAGCAAGCATCATAAGGACATTTCGTAATGAGAATCGGTTAGTACAGTCACTTTGCACTACGTTTTGTAGCACTGCCTGGATACATCATTCCAGAAGATATTTCCCCCGGTGTCTTGGGCTAGAGGACATTGCATGTGATGTAGACGAAATTTTGTGGCCGGACCCAGAGAGACGACATGATGTAGACTGAATTTTTTTTTTCCTCAGTGAAATTACTATTTTGTGTTTTGACTTGGAAAAAAACACTTGTGTTTGTTTTGATGTGTGTAAATAAGCACCAGTACTTGAAGTTTGGAGTTTACAGAACTATGACAAAAGTATGACCTCAAACTGACATAGCCTACCTTGTGCACAGAGAAAGCAAAAGCCAGATGTGTGTTTTATTCATACCATCAGTGTGTAGTTGGCGCATTGTGTGCTTATTAATGTGATGGCTTGTGTTAACAGTTTGATACGAAAATACAATTTTTACGAAGGTTTGAAGAGTTAAGCAAGTTTTATTAGCTTTTGCAAGAGAACTACAATGTTTTGCTGAATTGGTGAAGGGTTTTCTTATTTGTGTGTAGAGTTTTGCAAAAATAGCCAATAGTTGCAAAAAAATTGCTTAAGCCATCAGAAAAAACTGTAATAAAAGCCTGCATTTGGATCCCACTCCTCTGTCTCTCCATTACAGATAGTAAGGGATTCAAAACAAAGCTATATGAAGCTACAGATGCAAACCACTTGAGCAGCAAGGCAGATAAGACTTGACTTGACTTGACTTGACTTGACTTGACGTGACGTGACGTGACGTGACTTTGGCAGTTTGATACACGCCGAAACACTGATTCGAAACAAAAGACTCGTAAAGCTTCGAAGCTCAATGAAGCAGTGTTTTGAAATGACCCATCACTGGATATTGTTGAATAAAGTCGTTATTTTGTTTTTTTGGCAGAGAAAAATTATTCTCGTCGCTTTATAATACTAAGGTTGAACCACTGTAGTCACACGAACTGCTTTAAATATTAATATAATATTAAATATTAAATAGTTTTTAGTACCTTTCTGGGCATTGAAAAAGGAAAAGATTCTGCTGGCAATGCAGGCCTCACTGAGTCATTGGACTTTATTAAATATCTTGATTTGTGTTCCGAAGATGAACAAAAGTCTTACGGGTGTGAAATGACAGAGGTGAGTAATAGGTGACAGAATTTTCATTTTTGGGTGACCTAATCATTTAAACCACATTAATATCATGCTGGAAGCACAATCCGATAGGTAGTATTTTTCGCTGTCAAATTATGCTACCTACGTTAGCAAAAATTGTCAGAACACCAGCTACATCCATTTATATGGCAAGTATATAAAACTTCAGATTGTGGTTCAGAATGCCACACAGCAACTATTAGGCATTGTACCAAGCAAAAATCATTATTATTATTATGAAGAGTAAAGATCAAGCGCCTAACAAGGTCTACCTGCGTTAATTCGAATGGTTTGTTTTCTCCCCACAGCATAAACAGATATGATGTTTTGCTGGGCATTCCCAGTAATGACGACCAGCACCGGAGGCTTCCAATTGTATGTGCTCTTGATCCGCCCCCTTTTATCGAGGATGCATCGAGAGGTGATTTGTGCAAACTTGAGACAGCCAGGCATCCCAGAATGCATCTCATACCAGTAGTGAGCGTCAATAGTGGAAGAGAGAACCAGCGTAATTTAAAAATTCTTAAGTTATTATGTTATGAAATGTAATAGTTATCTCAACCATTGAATTTCAGCAGCAGGAAACAGGCGTACTATTTTACCTGTGGATTTTCTCTGGTGTTGGAATGTCTTGCGGAGGTGGTAAAAAATAAAACTAACACCACTTAATTTCAGGTTAAAATACGTTGTTGTAACGTACGTTACTGAGATTGTGATAAGTAAAATGTTACCTAAATTTTATTAGTAATGTATTGCATTATAGCAAAAAAAAAAAAAAAATAATAATAATAATATATATATATTATTGTAAAATGACTTTTGTAATGCGTCAATTGTGAAAGTCATGACGTATTGTCAGGTATGGTGACCCATACTTGAAATTTGTGCTCTGCATTTACACACTTACACACGCACACACACCTACACACACACACACACACACACACTCACACACACACGGAGCAGTGGAGAGAGTGCTGTTTATTCACAATCCCCACCTTCAATTCCTGCCAGCGTGGGAATCGAACTGGCAACCTTCACTTTACAAGCCCAACTCCCTCACCATTAGGCGACGACTACCCCACAGTTGTTTAATCGCTAGCATCCCTAGTTACCACCCTTACATCAACCCAGCCAACACACCCATGTGGGACCCAGGTGGGTCTGATATGGGTTGCCTAAGTGGGGCCCAGACAGTTTTGTCCTCGGTTTCCATGTAGGCCCCACATAGGTAAGCCCAGATGAATGAACACTGCCCAGTGTGCACTGTTAAATGTAACACTGAATCAGTGTTGGAGTTAATGAGATAAGTGATTGAGTGATGACTGAACATCATTGAAGAGAGCTGATGATAACAAGCAGAATCACTGAAGAAAAGATGAACAACAAGAACAGAAACTACAGCTTCAGCCACAGCCTTAGATGAAATCAACTGAAGATAAACGACATTCAATCTCTGAAGATCTGATTAATCAACCCTTTTATGTTTACAAAACAAATTGCGTATGATTGATTACTATAGTGTTTCACAGCAAACACTAGTACAGTGCTGAATTAAAATAATAACAACGTAGATTAGCTTGACTTTTCTGCTTGAGAGTCATTTTAAGTGAAGATCATAAAGAGAGCTCTTTCTGTTTGATGTCTTGATCATCATTTATTAAAAAGTCTTGGACAGATGCCACCATAATGGTTCAGTGCTAAAAAAAAAAAAGGCAGCTATCATCTTTCAGGCTTATACATGAAAATATTGCATACAATCCTCAACAGTGATGAAAATAATTATTCATACTGCAGTGCATGATGGGAGTTTTGTCCTATGGTGATACCCAGCATGCATTGCAGTGTGAAGTGTTTTTTTTTTTTTTTATCACCATTGTTGAGATTCATATGCTGATTCTTGATGTCTGTGTGTGTCGAAGTGATACGGTAGTTTCAATTTTTAATGAACCGTATCAATTTAAAATGAATTAATATAACTGTTTCTACACTTTCTACTTATGCTGTAGTTTCACAGGGTTGGTATTGCAAAACCAAAATGTATAAAATAAACATATGATCAGTTACTGTAATGCAATCTCACAATAACTATATCATCACAGAAAAGCAGCGACCTCACTGTTTGTAATAATGCATGCATTGTTATAAGAGAAAAATCTAACATAATTAATGAAGGGTCAAGAGCACAACTTAAGCGAACACTAATCTCCATGATGGTGGTGTCATTTTTTATTTTATTTTATTTTTCTTGACCAATAAAACAAAATCTAAACCTCTGTTAATTCTCAATAAGAGCTTCTGTAGACATGTGAAAATAAAGTCAGTCTGGTCAGTAGTAAGTGACTCTGGTAATGCTGTTTGTGGAGTTGATTAATCAGATCTTCAGAGATTGAATGTCTTTTATCTTCAGTTGATTTCATCTAAGGCTGTGGCTGAAGCTGTAGTTTCTGTTCTTGTTGTTCATCGATTCAGCTTGTTAACAGCAGGTGTTCATCATTAATGTTCAGTCATCACTCAATCACTTCATTATCTCATTAACTCCAACACTGATTCAGTGTCACATTTAACAGCCTGTAGTGTGCACACTGGGCAGTGTTCATTTCATCTGGGCTAACCCATGTGGGGCCTACATGGAAACCGAGGGCAAAACTGTCTGGGCCCCACTTAGGCAACCCACATCAGACCCACCTGGGTCCCACATGGGTGTGTTGGCTGGGAAGCTGGGTCTGAAAAAAAAAAAAAACTTTGTCAAGGCAATGGACAAGACACAATCAGCTTTCGAGTACCACTGTGGAAAATTTCCAAAGGTTAAATGAAGCCAAAATAATGGAAGGTGTCTTTGTTGGTCCTCAGATTCATGAACTTATTTGAGATGATGGTACTTCTTTGAGATGGCAAGAAAAGCATTTATTTTACTTTTTTGCTGATTTTTAAAGTGTTGCATAAACAGGAGAGGTGACAGGTACTGTCAACACAATATACATAGATGTACAATGTAATAACTTAAATATATTGGAAACAGAAGCCAATTAGCTGTGTCTAAATTCATATATAAATATTTTACAAAATAAATGGCATTTTTATCTCTGAATCAGATTACTTCTAAAAATTGTTGATCAGTGTAATTTAATTTGTGTAGATGTATGTGGGTGTAAAAGAAAGTGTGTAGAAACAGAGGAAAAAAGAAGAAAGGTCATACTCACACTTACCAGCTGTAGCACATCCTCATCTTTAGGCATGATGGATAACTCCAGCACATTTTCACTAAATAAAAATGAATGCAGCTATGAAGTACAAATTCACTGTAGATATGAATCCACTTGTAAATATAAGTATGGCTCATTAATTAATATCTATTTAAAGTAGCCTCACCTATTTTGAATCAGTGCTATGACTTGAGAATAAGTTTTCCCCAGGACACTTTCTCCATTCACCTTCACCAGCCTGTCTCCTAAACACGAACAACCACACTTATGAAATTGGTAGCTGCTAAAGGTAGGGTAAGTAGATTTTCAAAAACGCTATTGGACATTGTTGATATTTGAAATCAACCCAAACAAACCCATTGCTCCACCTCCAAAACTCATTCTTCAATCGTAACAACCCTGCTCTGAGTCAGTCTCGAATCCCGGCCCGTTCGGTGCTGGCAGGCAAGGCAAGTGCGCTTACAATGACACAAATTCTCTACCGGCTGTCTGTGCGCAGTAGTTTGCCTTGCTCTCACTAGCTGGCCACTGTTTCACATGCAATGCGTGAGTGGATGTCTGTTTATCACAGCTCTCAAGCAACAAAAAGCTTCATGAAAAATAAAGCGTAGATGATGAACGAATGACAAGGAAGCGCAAAAAATGAACATACAGTACACAAGAGTAAATAAAAAAAAGTGTTTGTTGTTAGTCGCCAACAGCATAGCAGACAATTAATGACACTCAAACGCAGTGTTAGTCACATTTGAAGCAGAATCAAAGCAGTTTAGCTGTCACCAGCGCTGGAAAGCTTTTCTAATATTAACGCGGGTCCTAAGCGCTTGCCCAGTCATAAACCTTCATTCCACTGATATTCCCATCTCTCTTTCCACAGTTTTTTTTTTCCCCCAAATCTCCCGCTTGCTCATTCTCTTTCCTCGACCGTCATACACCCCTAATGCTGATTGGTTACACATTTGTTGTTGGTGTCGGCCCAAGTAAATTACGAACAGTGTTTTTGAAAATCTACTTACCCCACCTTTAAAATGAACAGACAATGTGCATAACACCTGTCACATATGGGCATACCATGTTACCCTACCTGTGCACAGGCCTGCCTGATCGGCTGGACTTTTCTCTTTCACATTCTTCACAAAGATGGTGTCCATTGGCTCCAGACGAGTCCTTTGACCTCCTGAGCAAGATCATATAACCATTGTAAATACATTCACAACTGAAAGATTACTAAATGTGACATCCCTGTCGGCCATCATTTGTGTGTGTGTTTCTTTTGGTGAGTGTCTGTGATTGCGTGTCGCTCATAGGTGATTGGCTGACTAATGGGTGATTGGGAACACTGGCTCACAGGTTTCCCTCACTATTTAAAAGCGGTGTCTTAACTTTGTTGATAAGATTAAGTGGCATGTTCTTAATTAGCATGTTGAATATTTTTTTTTGTTTTAGATTGTTATTTTTAAGCAGATCAGTGGTTAGAGCTGAGTCTCAGGAGCACGCCAAAGTTTGAGGTATTCGAACCAATATAATTGGTTGTTCTTCTTGACTTTGCGGTATAAGGTGCATAAAAACCTGCTGCTGTATATACTTATGAATCAGGGAGGGTTGGAAGTTTAATCTACAGGGCATGTTTTTCCCTTTGTTAAATTACAGTTGTGAAGGTAAGGATTTGCTTTTATAGCTGCAGTCCATAAGTTTTGCCTCTTTGTCACCATTTCTGTTTGAATCCTGCAATTGCAGTTAGTTGTGGAATTATCATTTTTTGTGGGTTGTGCATCTGCACAGCTTCTCAGTGCAGATGAATCTAATGTTTTGAGGAGTAAAGTTATGTGTGGGTTGTCAGTAACCATACCAGTGGATACTGTACTTCGGAACTACTGATACTTTTTAGGGCCCAAGCCACTGAGGCGCAGGGCCCTATTGTTTTTCTAAGGATTATTATTAGGGCCCAAGCCACTGAGGCGCAGGGCCATATTGTTTTTCTAAGGATTATTATTAGGACCCAAGCCCAAAGGGCGAAGGCCCTATTGTTTTCTTTAGAATTAATAGGAGAGGGGGTATTAACATTAAGTGACATGATATCTGACGCAATGGCATATCCGGTGGCACTTCCGGTCTTCTTTGGTATGTGCCAGTAAAACTTGTGACATGTGCCACTGACAATGTCGTGAAACACTGACAGTGACACTGTGTCGTGGTCTCACAGACCATGTCGCCGTATGTTGTGACGGCTGCAGGAGTGACTGACGAATGAGTTGAGCGGCTATACTGACGTAATTGCTCAAAATCCTAAATAAATTGTCTAACTTAGACATATGGTTTAAAAAAAATCCAATTAAACATATTAAAGTCGGTAATATTTTTTAAAACGTCAGGTTTGTGCAAAAAATTGTTATATTTTGATAATGCTGTTTGTTTTTGAGCACACAAACTGCCCATAATTGAAACCACAAAGAATAAATCTATCATGGGTCACTTCGAATAACAGTCGCATTTTTGAATGATGCTACAAACACGCCTGTATAAGTAGGTCAGCACAAGATAAACATTACGAAAATTAACTATGTTACAAGTTTTACTGGCACATGCCACTATCCACTGGCACATGTCACAGCTTTTACTGGCACATGCCAATGAAGACCGGAAGTGCCACTGGATGTGCCATTGCGTCAGATGCCATGTCACTTAATGTTAATACTGCTGCTGATTATTAGGGCACAAGCCCACAGGGCGAAGGCCCTATTGTTTTCCTTAGGATTATTAGGGCCCAAGCCACTGAGGCGCACGGCACTCTTGTTCTTCTAAGGATTATTAGGGCCCAAGCCACTGAAGCGCAGGGCCCTCTTGTTCTTCTAGGGATTATTATTGTTAGTGCTCAATCCCGAAGGGCGAAGGCCCTATTATTTTCTTTAGAATTATTAGGGCCCAAGCCCAAAGGGCGAAGACCCTGTTGTTTTCCTTAGGATTATTTTTATTTTTTGGGGGGGGCCCTTAACATGCATGAAAACTCTTGAAACATTGCACACACATTGGAACCTGCGGCCATTAGGACGTGACAGAGGCTGGCACCCGGGCGTGGCAGGGGGGCTTGACAGTGTCTCCTTGAATGAGGTCTGAAAACTTGGTCCATATATCAAGCACGCTTGCACATGTTAGTGTGAAACTCGGTACACATATAGACCTCATTGGGCCTGACAACAGCTATTATGGGTTGTTTGAAAAATGCATGCTCTGGAATTTGATATACTCCTCCTAGGCACTTAATCCAATCACCATCAAACTCGGTCAGCATGAAGTCAAGACATTGATGATAAAAATTGCCAGCAGATTTTTGATATCTCAAATGGTCAAACAAATTTATGGCGAGAAAACAGAAACAGGAAGTGTGATATAACTTCTTCATAAATTTATTGATTTTTATGAAACTTCAGCTGTGTGTTTGTTGTAGGAGGCCGAGCACATGGATGTGACTATTGTGAGTCAAACATATAGCACCACCAATTGGCAGTAGGAAATGTGTCACTTGCAAAATGCTTTGAGATCACCCTCTTATTTTTACCCCATTTGCTTCAAACTTCTTCATTATAATGTCAAAACATTTCAGATATAGACATGTGAATGTCTTTGTGATATCTTAAATATTTTTGCCATGGCAAGACGTCAAACTTTAATAATATTCTTGGGTGTTTTTGAGGCTCTTAACATGCTTCAAATTACATGAAAATCGACACACACATCAATATTGTCGACCAGTAGACATGGGCAAAGCCTTAAAAATGGGCGTGGTGGAGGGGCTCTGTAGCGCCATCTTTTGATAAAAGTTGGGGGGTTAGTTTAACCTACAGTCACCAAACTCGGTACACATGTTCTCATTTAGCCGGACAACTTTCTAATTTACAGTCATTAACTCCGACCAACAGGAAGACAGATATTTTGGTTTGAATATGGATATTTTCAAAAATCAAGCTCTGAATTTTTAGAAAAACGGTCTCGTGGCTCCCTCTAGTGGACTGTACTGCACGTGTATCACATTATTTCTGTTCACTCATTGAAGCACACGAGCCCTGTGTTTAGAAAAACCGCTTTCGTTTTACAACTCACGACAGACTTCGTTTACATGTTTAATTTCATTAATTAAAATATTCCAGCGATTCTACAATATACAAGCAAATAAACACATGAAAGACATTCATGTAGAGATCACGAGCCGTGTTGTTTGACAGTTTGATGATGTCTCTGAATGATCAAGTCTGATGTCTGTGAATGATGAATATTCAAGCGATTGTATAATATACAAGCAAAGAAACACATGAAAAAGATTAATTTACTGATTGCGAGTATTTAGAGAAAAAGCCACTCTAATGTTATAGACGGAGAGAAAGTTCGTTTACATTTTACAATTCAGGCCACTTCGTCATATATATATATATATATATATATATATATATATATTTTTTTTTTTTTTTAACCAAATAAAACATTCCAGCGATTCTACAATATACAAGCAAATAAACACATGAAAGACATTCATGTAGAGATCGCGAGCCGTGTTGTTTGACAGTTTGATGATGTCTGTGAACAAGAGTGATCACGAAATCATTTACGTGTTTTTTAACCTTGTTCATTCCAGCGATTCCATTCCATTCCAGCGATTACACAACATTTAATCACAATAATGTATTAAAGAGCTTCAATTAGAGTTTGGAAGATTTTCTGTCACACAAAGAGACACGCAGCGTCTCCTAATAATGATCACGCCCAGTTACACAAATAACTACATCTTTACACATGCAGGGATTTTAAAAAATAAAACTAAAATATAAACTTCTGCAAATAAATCGTATTTGGATCATTATCATTTATATTACATTCGTGCTCTCCTCATACATTGCACGCACACACATTCAGACAGTTCAAGAGCCTGAACATCTCTCTGTGTTTTAGTCTGGCAGGTTTAACCCTTTCATTGCTGTGCCCCCTTGTCTGCATTTTAGGATAGAAAATCTCATAAAAATAAAGGCATAGAACCAGTTCAGTTGTCGTGCGCTGATTATATGGTTCTATATAATTAGTTTAATAATATGGTTAAAAATAACGTAAAATACCTTAAGATAAATTCAATAGAATATCTACTCTCTCTCTCTCTCTCTCTCTCTCTCTCTCACCCAGGGTCTTGCAGGTTTAACCCTTTCATTGCTGTCTCCTTTTGTCTGCATTATAGGATAGGAAATCTCTTAGCCCTTCTCTTCTATAAATTTTTATAAAGAAATAAAGGCAAAGAATAAGCTCATTTGTATTTCACCGACTATTTAGTTTTATATAATTAGTTTAACAATATAATAGGATAAATTCAGCTGAATATATAACTGTTACGTCCAAGGACGTATGTGTTTTTATTTTATTATTATTATTATTATTTATTATTGTTGTTTATATAAAAGGATGTTTGTAGTTGTGGTGTTCTTTCTCTTGTTTTCTCTTTTTTGTGTGTGTATGCCTTCCTGATAGGTCAAGGGTTACCACCTGTGCTTCAGCGGTCATGTGGGCGCTACCTGCGTGCCGATTGGTGCACTTCCTAATTACACTGGCATAAAACTGCAGAGACTGCACTGACGAAGGGAGAGACAACGCGGCGTGTGATCTTTCGCTCTCCAGTCCCAGAGTGTAGCGCGTGTTGCGCTTATTTGGTCGTTGTATTTGATTATATTAGTTATGTTGCTTTGAGTGGAAACTTTGTTATATATTTGTGGGTAATGTAGGGTGGAGGATTCCCATATCTTTTCTCCTGGTTATTGTTTAGTTAGGGAGGGAGGGAAGTTAAATGTTGTTTTGTTATTTTCTTTTGGGTATATATAGGTAAGTTAGTATTAATTGTTTTAGGTAGTACTTTTTTTTTTCTTTTATACGGATCCTCCACTTGAAGTAATTATTTTGTTTTTGAATTATTTGTTATCTTTTAGTTTCTTTCCTCTTTATACTTTTGTTCAACGAATAAAAGGCAGACATGCCATTTAAATTGATTTCTTAAACTTTGGTGTTTTTTTTTTGGTGACTCTGGGAGTGGAGAGCTAAAGATATTAAGTCTCTCCATTTTATTTTTGTTCGTTCAATCCCTATTTACCCGGGGCAAAAATGGGAGGACGTAACAATAACACTTTGAACTGCTAATGATAACTTTGCTATGATATGATCGCTTTTAGTTAGTATTATATTTGTATCTATATATTAAGACAATGTCAAAGATTAATTTCTGTCACAGTATAGACTTTATTCTTATTGTTTAAAATGTTATTGAATAATCTGACTCAACTAACTGGTCAGTCTCTGTCCAGTTTTTTAATAAACTATCTGATATAGCTTACTAACTCCCCACTGGAAGGATGTCAGGACAAGTACGGCGGGTACAACTCGAGCCTTTATTGTGTACAAACTGCACGATAATCATCCACGAGCTTTATGCGTGACGGTTTAGCTCGTCACTTATCTAGTCAGTTAGTTAGACTGTTAGATCGCTAGGTTGTAAACCTACAACGAAACACAAACACACATCAGAATTAACTAATGAAATTATACAAACATAAAATATTAATTCTCAATCTGAATTACTAAAAAATGCAAGTTTACAGGCACTCACCGGCAAGCGTACCAGTCCTGTTCCAACAACAAAATGAAATGAACCTAGGCGGCGCTCGCGCGCTGACTAACCACGCACACAAGAATACACAATCCGGTGACTAGGAACGATAATAAAACATATCTGTAACCTAGTAAGATTATGATATATATGAAATACAACATAAATGTGCTTACATTTAGAATGAGATAGAGAATATACATAGTTACTTCTTCAAATACCCCAGAATGTAATAACAATCTCTGTCACTCGTAATATGCATTTGCAAAAGAATAGTGGTACCTGCTGGAAAGTTCTACAGTCTCCAACTGGATACACTGTTTAAATTCATTTTGCCTGCCATGCCCAGTTGTCCTTAAACCACCGAGGTGGCAGTGCCACCGGCTTGGGCCCGCCCATCGCTGCTTACAGCTATATTTCTTCTTCTTCTTCTTTTCCAAAATGAGTTTTTTGAGGGTCTAAACATCCTCGAAAACTCACGAAACTTTGCACACGCATCAGAACTGGCGAAAATGTACATCTAATATAGGTTTCAGAAAGGGGTGGGGCAAATTGGCTCCATAGCGCCACCTATACAAATTTAACGGTATGCGCCTTCGGCTCCGTTTGATGTACGTCTGCGAAATTCGGTACATTCATGTAAGGTCCCATGACCTACAGAAAAGCCTCTTGGAGCAAAGTCATAAACACAACAGTAAGTCAGCCATTTTGAATTTCCTGTGTGATTTTTGTGTAGTTTAACGAACTTTAACAAACTCCT
Source organism: Zacco platypus (assembly GCA_038088235.1). Classification (NCBI taxonomy): domain Eukaryota; kingdom Metazoa; phylum Chordata; class Actinopteri; order Cypriniformes; family Xenocyprididae; genus Zacco; species Zacco platypus. The sequence continues at coordinate 1,638,940 of CM076068.1, forward strand.
CCTACAGTTCTAATCCAATCATCATTAAATTTGGTTTGTGTAATCATAAGGCCTTTGCGATGCTAAATTACGAAGATCTAGAGTTTTCGTCACAGGGCGTGTCCCTGGCGGCCTGAGAAAGTTTGATGTTCACCATGAAACAGGAAGTTGCTGTAACTTACCCAAACAATACCCGATCTGCCCCACACTTCACACGCTTGATAAAAGTCCTATTTTGAACAGATATCCATGCATCCATTCAGTTATAATCATAGCGCCCCCTGTTGGCAACAGGAAGTGCCTGTTTAACACAGTTATGGACTCCTACCAGTATATTAAAATGGGCCAGCAAGTTTTAAAAAGGCTAGCAACATGCCAGAAAAATGTTAGCAAAACACTTAGCTAAGTGCTATTAATTCAATGAAACAGGAAGTTGTTGTAACTCAAGCATATAATGTCCGATCTGCCCCAAACTTCACACACTTGATAAAAGTCCTGCCCTGAAGACATCTACATGCCAATATTCAATTAATCATAGCGTCACCTCCTGGAAACAGGAAATGGCATGCTTTACATTGTAATTCACACCCAAAATCACATTTCAATATGGCACAAAGTACCAAACACACTAGAAACATGTTAAATCATGCAACACTTGGCTAAGTGCTAATGTATGCATTTAACGCTACGAAACAGGAAGTTGTTTTAACTCAGGCATTCAATGTCCGATCAGCTCCAAACTTCACACGTTTGATAATAGTTCTGGCTTGAACAAATTTACATGGCAATATTAAGATATGGTCAAAGCGCCACCTGTTGGCAGCAGGAAGTGTGGCACTTTGAAATGACTTTGCCATCGTTCTCCTGTATTTACGCTCTTACGTGCGTTTCGCCCACTGGTCGGCGTTTTCCTAAGGCCTACGGTTGGCGGTGAGCCCAAGTTTTTTTGATTAAATAAACTGCACTTGGGTTCTCACAACAACTTACCTCCAGTGGGATTACATTGTGCATTTTTGGCTACCCAACTGCAGATCATTTAGATTCAGACAGCTATATTCATGGGCGGATTGGCCATCTGTCAACTCTGGCAAATGCGGATCGTTCAGTTTTCTTTTTAATATATATCAGCAATAGCCGGCCTGGTCCTGAGATTGTTTGACTGACCCACCCCCTTTAGTTATTGTTGCGATGTTGTTCGACAAGACATGCCACTCTCATGACACACTTTGCGCTCTCTCAGAATGAAAAATACACTGGAGCAAAAACGACACTGACAATGCGTTGACAGACACGAGAGTGCAGCTTACTTTTGATATGAAATAAAGTCTCAAAGTCTCAAATTTTGTAATTTTTAAAGGACACTACACGCGATTTTTGCTCCACCAGCATTAATATACTAACTCCCCTAGCTGCTTTGTTGGACATAAATGTGGATACAGCGTTATGATTGGTTACATCGCCTGTCAATCAAACTCCCTGCGAAGGGTCAACTGGACGTTCAGTTAACATCAACCACTTCATCAGAGAGAGTGCAACACGAGCTAATAGTCAGTTAAAGTTAGATAACAGACCGTAAAAAAAGGAAAGGCGCTGCAGAAAAGGTTCAAGAAAGCAAAAAAGGGCTCTTAAGTCCGAAGCTGCCAAATGCATAAAATTAGCAGAACTCTTTTCAAAGGATTTAATTTCAGCTGCTGCAGCAGAGGACAGTAGTGCAGTAAAGGTAAGAAAAAACAGAAAATATGTAGTAGCCTATATTGTATTATACAGTTGTAAGCTCAGCGTACAACCCCCATATATTTTGAACTGCCATTGCTTCATGATAATTGGTTACAAGTGTTACAAGTCTATTTCTGAATTACAGGGCTGAAAAATCAGCAAATAAGGTGGTATTTAGTGTAGGCAGACTGGTGTAGGCTACTTGCTATATAGTCTAACACATCAAAAACTTACAGCAACCCAGGTGAAAAGTACACTTCCTTAAGGTAAAAAAAAACAAACAAACAAAAAAAATCCTTAATGTTGTAACAAACTGCTCCAAGACTAGAAGGTTGAGGATCCAAACGCAGTTTAATTGAAAGGGTTAATCCAAAATCGTACTCCAACGTGCCGGTAAAGGTCAAAACAAGCAGGCAGTCCAAACAAACAAACAAACAAGGCAGGGTACACATGCAAAGGGAAATCCAGAACACAGGGCAGAAACAAGACACAGGAAAAACAAAATTCGAAGAACCATAGAAACGCTCAGAAATGCAGAGTTACACGTAACAAGACTTCACAGGTAATGACAGTGTGAACCAGGTTTATATAGGGTGAGTGAAACAGGCAAACAAGACACAGGTGAATGCATTCAATGATGATGAGTCCAGGCAGTGATTTCTGGGAAATGTAGTCTTAAGGTATGGTAATAGTCTGAGGTGTTGTGCCCTCTGCAAGGGAAATATTATTTTCTTATGTGTATTCAATCAATGTTGTTGCCTATACATGATTTATTTTGTTAATCTTACATGAGTTACATAGATTTCCTTATATGATCTTTTCATAATCTTTAAATCAAGAGGAAAATGAAATTTGATTGTTAACATGTAGGTATATGTATGTTACCATTTGCATGTATTAGATTTTTTGTCTCTAATTGTTTTCAAGATATGATGTTTTCAAAAGGGTGTTAACGGTCTAAGAATGTAAGGCGACGAACTGAAGATAGAAAACAGACTGCCGCCCAATGGATGTTAAGCTACCTATGTAAGGGTCAGATCTTGATCAATGACCATGAAGACTACATGTGTTATCTTTTAGTTTTATGGGTTAGGTTTGTATGCTTTACCATATATGTTTCATAGTATAGTTTCTTTTAGCAGCGACTTATGAATTGATGACTCTGATTTGTACCTATATGGTAAAAGGAAGTAGGATGGCTTTATGATAATTTGCTTATTGGTTTATCCAATCAAGTTTGAAAGTCTTTGTTTGCTGAAAAATGAATATATATGATTTGACTGGATAAATACTCTGTTTTGTGTGGAGTTCACTTTGTAGTTCTCTGAAGAGAGACTACCCTGAATTTTGATTTTCAGTAAAGTTGGTTTGATAATTTTACTATTGAGTGGCCTGACTTTAATCACATGGGTGAATTTCCACCACACCTCTAGTGGCTGTTAAGGGCACTCCAGCGGGATAACCCTGACAAATGTACTTAAATTGCTCTATTTTTGTGCACTAATTTTGTAGTTAATGTAGCATCTGGACCAATCAGACAAAAATATTCATTATATTTAATGAATTATACAGACATTCACTCTCTCAACAAAGTTCTGTGAACCCAACCCCCAAATGCAGCTAACACCAGGCCTCTGGTTACTGTGGTAACAAAGGTTTTTACGACCCTAAACTATGCAGACCTCTGCATATTTTAGCCAGTATGAGTCAGGCTACAAGGAAGACACAAAGCCTGTAAAAAACTGACTCTCCTGCAATAATTTACAGATGAACTTATCTATAAATGAACATGCATCCTAGGACATTGTGTTTATGAGTATGGCTGTTGTGTGTAGCGTCTTTCATACGGTTGTTGGTTTAATGCATATTTTATGCTAAAAACTATGAACGAACAACCTCACATACAGGTGCATCTAAATTAGAATGTTGTGGGAAAGTTCATTTATTTCAGTAATTCAACTCAAATTGTGAAACTTGTGTATTAAATAAATTGAATGTACCAAGACTGAAGTAGTTTAAGTATTTGGTTCTTTTAATTGTGATGATCTTGGCTCACATTTGACAAAAACCCACCAATTCACTATTTTATTAAATTAGAATATGGTGACATCCCAATCAGCTAATCAACTCAAAACACCTGCAAAGGTTTCCTGAGCCTTCAAATGGGTCTTTCAGTTTGGTTCACTAGGCTACACAATCATGGGGAAGACTGCTGATCTGACAGTTGTCCAGAAGACAACATTCACATTCAAACATTCATTGCCAAAGAAGCTGGCTGTTCAAAGATACTTGCTGTATTCAAGTATGTTAACAGAAAGTTGAGTGGAAGGAGAAAGTGTGGAAGAAAAATATGCACAACCAACCGAGTAAACTGCAGCCTTATGAGGATTGTCAAGCAAAATCGATTCAAGAATTTGGTTGAACTTCACAAGGAATGGACTGAGGTTGGGGTCAAGGCATCAAGAGCCACCACACACAGACGTGTGAAGGAATTTGGCTACAGTTGTTGTATTCCTCTTGTTAAGTCACTCCTGAACCACAGACAGTATCAGAGGCATCTTACCTGGGCTAAGGAGAAGAAGAACTGGACTTGTTGCCCAGTGGTCCAAAGTCCTCTTTTCAGAGGAGAGACTGTTTTGTATTTCATTTGGAAACCAAGGTTCTAGTGTCTGGAGGAAGGGTGGAGAAGCTCATAGCCCAAGTTGCTTGAAGTCCAGTTTTAAGTTTTCACAGTCTGTGATGATTTGGGGTGCAATGTCATCTGCTGGTGTTAGTCCATTGTGTTTTTTGAAAACCAAATTCACTGCACCTGTTTACCAATAAATTTTGGAGCACTTCATGCTTCTTTCTGCTGAAGAGCTTTTTGAAGATGCTGACTTCATTTTCCAGCAGGATTTGGCACCTGCCGACACTGCCAAAAGCACCAAAAGTTGATTAAAAAAAACATGGTGTTGGTGTGCTTGACTAGCCAGCAAAATCACCAGACCTGAACCCCACAGAGAATCTATGGGATATTGTCAAGAGGAAAATGAGAAACAAGAGACCAAAAAATGTAGATGAGCTGAAGGCCACTGTCAAAGAAACCACCTCAGCAGTGCCACAAACAGATCACCTTCATACCACGCCGAATTGAAGCAGTAATTAAAGCAAAGAGCCCCAAGCAAGTATTGGCTACATATACAGTAAATGAACATACTTTCCAGAAGGCCAACAATTCAATAATAATGTTTTTTTATTGGTCTTATGAAGTATTCTAATTTATTGAGATGTACCTGCATATCGTGTCTCCTATCAAATTAATGCATTTCACAACTTAAATTTTCATGTATGTGACTTCCTCATCGGACGCAGTGCGTGTTTGTTATATTAATTGGAGCATTAATGTAGACAAACCCACACAAGGCCCAGTTTTATCATGCTCTGAAACAACAGCCATACAGTTCTCAATGCGTGCTCGCAGCACAGCCCAAACGCTGCTCCTTTCAAGTCGTGGTGTAAGCTGGCATTGGTCTCTTAGCTGCGCATAACAACAGAGTGTGAGCAGACACTTCTGATAATCTGATAGCAGCCCCCACTTCACAGATCGTTGTGCAAACAACAACCGTGCATAGCCAAAGCTAGCTCTGTAGCAACCCTACACGTATATCCTACAAGTTAAAGCCCTCTACCTCGACTAAAATCTGACACATGTGAGCATAGAGTGTAACGTTCAAACCAAAGACTTTATAGACTTTGGGACCCTTTAGACTAAGGAATTGTGATTTGCACTATTGATGGGGTACGAAGCTTTGTGAACCTCAAATGAATCAAATGCATCACAAATTATTCACTGTTTCCAACTGCTCAAAGTACCACAAGCTGATGACCCCTGTTGGTCAGAACAGTAAGTGCAGTAGAAATTCCTATCTCTTCGCAACCCCTCCTCACTCCTTAGTGCCAGGCCGAGTACATGAAGTATGGCCACTGTCCAATGCACTGTAGGTCCCAGAAAGGACTAGAAACACTTCCCACTGTTTCTTTTTCTTTTGACCTTAAGGTATTTGGTGTCTCTGTTAGCCTAGCTGACAGTCTAACTCTAGGTCTATGACTTGACATCAGCAGTTACCCAGCCAACACACCCATGTGGGACCTAGGTGGGTCTGATGTGGGTTGCCTAAGTGGGGCCCAGACAGTTTTGTCCTCGGTTTCCATATAGGCCCCTCATGGGTTAGCCCAGATGAAATGAACACTGCCCAGTGTGCACACTACAGGCTGTTAAATGTAACACTGAATCAGTGTTGGAGTTAATGAGATAATGAAGTGATTGAGTGACTGAACATCATTGAAGAGAGCTGATGATAACACGCAGAAACACTGAAGAAAAGATGAACAACAAGAACAGAAACTACAGCTTCAGCCACAGTCTTAGATGAAATCAACAGAAGATAAAAGACATTCAATCTCTGAAGATCTGATTAATCAACTCTACAATTCACCATGTCTTCACATTATTCTGGTAAAGTTTGAAGCAAATTGGGTAAAAATAAGAGGGTGATCTCAAAACATTTTGAAAGTGACACACTTCCTGCTGCCAGTTGGTGGCACTATATCTTTAACTCACAATAGTCACATCCATGTGCTCGGCCTCCTACAATGAACGCACAGCTGAAGTTTCATAAACATTAATGAATGTATGCAGACGTTATAACACACTTCCTGTTTCTGTTTTCTCGCCATAAATTCGTTGCCTCGCCACGGGCAAACCGTTTGAGATATCAAAAATCCGCTGGAAGTTTTGCATCAACAATGTCTTGACTTCATGCTGACCGAGTTTGATGGTGATCGGATTAAGCGCCTAGGAGGAGTATATCAAAGTCCAGAGCATGTGTTTTTCAAAAAACCCATAATAGCTCACTTCCTGTTGAGGTGGCGTGCAACTTAGGGCACGAAAGTTGTCAGTGCCGATGAGGTCTATATGTGTACCGAGTTTCATACTGATATGAGCAAGCGTGTTTGATATATGGACCAAGTTTTCGGACCCCATTCAAGGGGGCGCTGTTGAGCCCCCGTGCCACGCCCGGGTCCCAGCCTCTGTGATGTCCTAATGATTGCAGGTTCCAATGTGTGTGCAAAGTTTCAAGAGTTTTCAAGCATGTTAAGGGCCCCAAAAGTGCCCGAGTTTCATCCAATTAGAAGGATGCTCAAAAGCATCCAAAACAAATATTTTGATCTGACACTTTGATATGTCGCTATGACAACAGTGTTTCAAATATATAAGATCTTTTATCAGGTCTACATTCGCCATGTCTTGACATTATTTTGGTGAAGTTTGAATGCAAAGTTTCAAGAGTTTTCGTGCATGTTAAGGGCCCCAAAAGTGCCCAAAACCTTGAAAAAAAATAATACTAATAAATATAGCTGCAAGCAACGATGACGGGCCCAAGCCCGGTGGCACCGCCAACCTGGTGGCTTCAAGGCAACTGTGCACAGCGGGCAAAATGAATTTAAACGGTGTTTCCAGTTGGAGACTGACCCTTTAGTTGAGTCAGATTATTCAATAATATTTTAAACAATAAGAATAAAGTCTATACTGTGACAGAAATTAATCTTTGACATTGTCTTAATATATAGATTCAAATATAATACTAAAAGCGTTCATAGCAAAGTTATCATTAGTTCAAAGTGTTATATATTCCGCTGAATTTATCTTATTACGTGTGTATCTCTGCACAGGACCCGAGCACCCAGAACGTGTTCATCCCAGCTCTCGTTCACTCTGGTGCCGTCGGACCAGGACCTCTCCTCTGCAGCCGCCCCTGGTCTTCAAGGTCTCAACACGGATTCGCATCTCCCCTCTCCGTGAGGCGGAACGTGACACCGTGGTCATCGTAGGTCAAAGGTAAGGTGCGCAGTCACTGTTTTCCTAGTGCTCGTGTTCTCGATGTGGCTGCACAGGTTTTCTCCTCAACGGTGCTGAGACCATCGGAGCTGTAGTGCTGCACGCGGGGGCGAATGACACCAGACTGCAGCAGATGGAGGTGCTGAAGCAGGACTTGAGGAGCCTGATCGAGAGAGTACGAGCCACATCGCCGGCGACGAGGATCATCGTGTCCGGACCGCTTCCAACGTATCAACGAGGACATGAAAGGTTCAGTAGATTATTTTCTTTAAATGAGTGGTTGATGTCTTGGTGTAAAGAACAGAAGCTGCTCTTTATAAATAATTGGAATATTTTCTGGGAGCGTCTTAGGCTCTTCCGTGCTGATGGCCTGCACCCCAGCAGAACCGGAGCTGATCTTCTGTCGGAGAACATCTCCAAGACGCTTCGCACCATATGACTAGTAAGTCAAACCTCAAATCACAGTATGTGTTCTACCCACTTAACTGATAGAAATGTGAGTGTAATGCAGTCTATAGAAACTGTGTCTGTTCCCCGAATAGTGAGGTTTAGCAATAACAATAAAAATAAAGGATCTAGGAAAAACCTGATTGTGATCAAACCAGAATATTACAAAATTACTTAACAAAAACAATTTCTAAAGCTAGGGCTACTAAACATTAGATCGTTGACACCTAAGGCAGTTATCATAAATGAAATAATCACAGATAATAGTCTTGATATAATTTGCCTTACTGAAACATTGCTTAAACCAAATGATTATCTCGGTCTTAATGAGTCTTGTCCACCTGGCTATTGTTATAAAAATAAATGCCGTCTGATTGGCCGTGGTGGTGGTGTAGCAACAATCCATAGTGATATTCTGAACGCTACTCAGAAAACAAGCAACAGGTTTAATTCATTTGAAATTCTTATACTAAATGTTACAGTCTCAGATATAAGTAAAAAGTCACTACTATCTCTTGCTATGGCTACTGTTTATAGACCTCCAGGGCCTTATGTTGACTTCCTAAAAGAGTTTGCAGACTTTCTCTCAGACCTACTGGTCAACGTCGATAAAGCTTTAATTGTTGGAGATTTTAACATTCATGTAGACAATAGAAACGATGCGTTAGGGGCTGCGTTTACAAATTTACTAAACTCCTTTGCGGTCAAACAAAACGTCACTGGACCCACTCACCGTCTTAATCATACTCTAGACTTAATTATTTCACATGGAATAAATCCTACTGATATAGAAATTCTACCGCAAAGTGATGATGTCTCTGATCACTATAATTTAACTTGCATACTGCATACTGATGATATTTGTCAGATTGCGCCGCGATATCGACTAGGCAGAACAATTCTCCCGACAACTATAGATAAATTCACAAATAACCTACCTGATCTGTCTCAGCTGCTCATCGTACCCAAACACGCAAATGATCTCGAGAAAATGACTAACAGCATGTGCACCATTTTCACTAGTACATTAGATACAGCACCGATGAGATTTAAAAAGGTTAGAGAGAAAAATACTGTACAACAGTATTACTCACGCAATGAAAAGAGAAACTCGTAATCTAGAACGCAAATGGAGACAAAGCCGTTTAGAAGTTTTTAGAATCGTGTGGAAAGACAGTTCGTCCCGCTATAGAAAGACTCTAAAAGCAGCCAGGGCCGAGTATCTCCGCAAACTTATAGAAAATAACCAAAACAATCCACAGTTCTTGTTTAGTACAGTAGCTTGACTAACAAATAAACAGACATCACCTGAACAAAACATTTCATTACAGTTTAGCAGTGATGACTTTATGAATTTCTTTACTGAGAAAATCGAAAGTATCAGAAATACAATTGTACAGTAAATGTACAACCTTTAACGGAGTTTTATGATTCAGCCTCAATTATCGCCCCTCATGAACAGTTGCAGTGCTTAACAACTATAGGACAGGATGAGCTAAATAAACTTATTACTGCGTCTAAACCAACTGTTTATTAGATCCAATACCCACTAAACTACTGAAAGAACTGTTACCTGTAGCAGAAGAACCTCTTCTCAATATTATCAACTCGTCCTTATCCCTAGGACACGTCCCACGACCGTTCAAGCTAGCAGTTATTAAGCCTCTCATTAAGAAACCACAATTAGATCCAAATGTATTGGCAAATTACAGACCAATTTCAAATTTTCCATTTATGTCTAAAATACTATAAAAAGTAGTTTCGGCCCAACTGTGCTCCTTCTTGCAAAAAAACGCTATCTATGAAAAATTTCAGTCAGGATTCAGGTCTCATCATAGCACAGAAACTGCGCTCGTTAAAATTACAAAAGACTTACTTCAAGCTTCTGACCAAGGCTGTGTCTCAATACTAGTGTTACTTGATCTCAGTGCTGCATTCGACACTATAGATCATAAAATACTCCTAGACCGACTACAAAATTACACTGGTATTCAGGGACAGGCATTACGGTGGTTTAGGTCTTACCTATCAGACCGACACAATTTTGTCTATTTAAACGGGGAAAAATCTAAGATAACAATAGTAAACTATGGAGTACCGCAAGGATCCGTGTTAGGCTCTCTACTATTTTCAATATACATGCTGCCACTCGGCAATATTATAACAAAACATAGAATTAGTTTCCACTGCTATGCCGATGATACTCAGTTATATATTTCATCACGACCTGATGAAATTTCTAAATTATCCAAACTGACAGAGTGTGTTAAAGAAGTAAAACATTGGATGAACAGTAATTTTCTTCTATTAAATTCTGATAAGACTGAAATATTACTTATTGGACCAAAGACCTGTACACAGAATCTCTCAGACTACATTCTGCATTTAGAAGGATGTACTGTTACTCCATCCTCGACAGTTAAAGATCTTGGTGTTATATTAGACAGCAACTTGTCCTTTGAAAATCATATTTCATATGTTACAAAAACAGCCTTTTTTCATCTCAGAAACATTGCCAAGATGCGGAATATGTTATCTATTTCTGATGCAGAAAAGTTAATTCATGCTTTCATGACGTCTCGACTAGATTACTGTAATGCATTATTAGCTGGTTGTCCTGCTTCCTCTATAAACAAGCTACAATTACTGCAAAATGCAGCTGCTAGAGTTCTTACAGGTCAAGAAAATATGATCATATAACACCAATTTTATCATCTCTACAGTGGTTACCCATTAAGTTCTGTATCGATTATAAAGTATTGCTAATGACCTATAAAGCTCTAAATGGTTTAGCTCCTGTGTACTTAACTGATCTTCTATTGCCCTACAATCTGCCACGCTCTTTAAGATCACAAAACTCTGGACTTCTGGTTGTACCTAGGATAGCTAAGTCCACTAAAGGAGGGAAAGCGTTTTCACATTTGGCTCCGAAACTCTGGAATAGCCTTCCTGATAATGTTAGGGGCTCAGACTCACTCACCCAGTTTAAATCTAGATTAAAGACACATCTCTTTAGCCAAGCATTCACATAAATGCATCTCATATCAGATCAATTGCTTACTATGACTATCTTTGCTTAAAGTTATGAACAGCAGCTACGCTAATTATTCCCTTTTGCTTTTCTGTTTTACCTCGGGACACCCACCCCGAGGTGACTAGAGAGCACATCAGCTTCAGTCCGAATCCAGCCTCTTAAGAAGACCTCAGATGACCATCACCTGTGAAGAGACGGCACCAGTTCCTGCGAGGACTTCAGAAGACGCAATCATCTGGATCAACATGCACATTGCCCAATTCTATATCCTAATTATTGTTAATGTAATTTATTTTCCGGGAGCTCTTTGCTTCTAACTTAGGTTAAACTGCTAACTCTGATTGTAAATTAATTAACTAAATTATGTTATTTGCTAACTGCATTCTTTAAATTGTAATGTTGACATCCATTTTCTGTAAAGCTGCTTTGAAACAATATGTATCGTGAAAAGCGCTCTACAAATAAATTTGAATTGAACTGATTTGAATTTCCTATCCTATAATGCAGACAAAAGGACACAGCAATGAGTTGGGTTAAACCCGCAAGACCCTGAGAGAGAGAGAGAGAGAGAGAGAGAGAGAGAGAGAGAGAGAGGTATTCATAAGAAATATTTTAAAGAAAACAAATATATTGATCTGAAATATAGTACATTTTAAATTCATCCAGGTTCCATTGAATTCATCTTAAGGTATTTTACGTTATTATTAAAAATATTATTAAACTAATCTTATCGAACCATATAGTCAGTGCACGACAACTGAACTGGTTCTATGCCTTTATTTTTATGAGGTTTCCTATCCTATAATGCAGACAAGGGGACACAGCAATGAAAGGGTTAAACCTGCAAGACTAAAACACAGAGAGAGAGAAGACACACACACAGAGAGAGAGAGAGAGAGAGAGAGAGAGAGAGAGAGAGAGAGAGAGAGAATAAGAAAGAGTGAGACTTAGGGAATGGGGGATGGTAAGTACAGTGAGACAGAGATTCAGAAGATTTAACAACATTTTAAACAAAAACTTAAATCTAAACGTGACAAAAAGTAGTCTTTGATAATAACTAAATATACATGCCAAAAGAGCATGGGGAAAACATTGAGTATAATACAAATTGTTGTACTTTAAAGCTGTTCACAATTTTATCTAACCTTGTTTAAAAATAACCCTATAGTGCCATCTTTTGGTTGTTACTAAATATTAGATTTCTTGTCCTCAAACAGATCATTAATCGGCTGGTTTTTAAGTTAAACATACTACATTGATTAAAAAAAATGTTTAAATTTCTTATTCAATGTTATTATTATTGTATATAGAAACTAGAAGCTAAAGTTTGTAGAACAAACTTTGATGTTGGCTTGGGAAAGCCTTGAAGTGCAACCAGGGGGAAAGTGCATACACACTCATTATGCATTTACCAGATTAAAGCATCTAAGTTATTGCCACTTTAAGAAGCATTGCCCTTTTAATTGAGAGCCTCAGGCTCGTGAACTGTCAGAATGTGTGTGCGTGCAATGTATGAGGAGAGCACGAATGTAATATAAATGATAACGATCCAAATACGATTTATTTGCAGAAGTTTATATTTTAATTTTATTTTTTAAAATCCCTTTACCATGTGTAAAGATGTAGTTATTTGTATAACTGGGCGCAATCATTATTAGGAGACGCTGCGAGTCTATTTGTGTGACAGAAAATCTTCCAAACTCTAGCTCTTTAATATGTTCTTGTGATCGAATCTTGTCAAATCGTTTGAATGTTTTAACGAATAAGGTTTAAAAATACTTATAAATGAGTTCGTGATCACTCGCTTTCAGAGAAATGATGCACGGCTCTTTGTTTAATCCGTTAGGAAATGAAGTTTGCACAGATGCCACACATCGTCAACACATTATCACAGTCATACACAGTGGCGGTTCTACACGGAGGCCTAGGGAGGCCCGTGCCTCTGTAGAAATGTCCCTGGCCACCCCTGTGGCCCCCCCTGTGCTGACCCAAAAAAAAAAAAAATGAATTATGACTTTATTATGATTTTACACGCGAGCGCCAAAAGGAATTAACGCGACGGAACGATGTACACGGGTAAATTAGAGCAGCGCCGGCCGCGTAAGTTATTCGTATCTCGTAAGTAACTGGTTGTTCCTGCACAATGTTGTGATGTTAATCACGTAACTTCATCTGTCTTGGCTGTTGCATTGCGATAACATACATTTGAGTAAAGTAATCAACAGGCTATCTGTTGCGTAGGGAGGGATGGTTAGGCAACGAAATGTAATGCACGTTTTTTTTCTTCCGATAGTTATAATGAAACGAGGAAGGGACATAGCGTCGTTTTTTTGTTAACAAAAAAGTGAGAGAAACGAATCAAGGTATTGAGAGAGTTGAGGAGCAGAAAGAGAGAGATCCAGAGGAGTCAGTGGAGGCTGGAGAGATGGCAGGTGATGAAAGTGAGGACTCTGACACAGAGAGGGACATTCCAGACGGTGAGGAGGATGAGGAAGAGGGGGAGGAGCATGAAAAAGAGGATGAGGAGAACGAAGAAGAGGGTGAGGAGGAAGAAAACATACAGGGACAGAGAGAGGAACAGCCAGAGGGACAGAAAGGGGATCCATGTGGATCAAATACTGCACCATCAGGTTTGTGATGAAGAAGGTTATTAGTATTTGCAAAGCAGTTCAATTATAATTTCATTGTAGGCCTACTGTATGTCCTTAAAATGGTGCTTTCTCCTGTAAATAATTTTGTCAATATGGATCTAATGTTTTTTTTTTAAAGTAAATACTAGGCCTACATTTTGAAATACATGCAGTACATGCAGATATGCACTACCAGTCAAAAGTTTGGAAACTGTACTATTTTGGTTGTTTTTGAAAGAAGTCTCTTCTGCTCACCAAGGCTGCATTTATGTTATTAAAAACACAAAAAAGCTCTAAAATTGTGAGATATTATTAAAATGTAAAATAACTGTTTTCTATGTGAATATATAGTACAGTGTAATTTATATCCTATGATCAAAGCTGAATTTATCATCATTACTCCAGTCTTCAGTGTCACATGATTCTTCACAAATCATTGATAATAATAACCATCAACATTAATGAACCTTTTTTGCACCTGCACTCACTCTTGTACAAATGTTGTACAATGTTGTAATAAATGTTTATATGATTGTAAAGTAAAGTAGTTTATAATCTTTAAATATAATTTGTTACCATTTTTAATGTGCCCCTCTGATTAAACACTGGCCCCCCCTTGGCCCCCCTAGTAAAAATTGTCTAGAACCGCCACTGGTCATACACATAAACATTCAAACAAAGAAATGAAAAGAACATGAAAAAGAAATGATAAAAGAGGCTGATAGACGCGAGAATGAACGAGCTTCGGGAAGCGATCGTTCTCATAACCGGCACGTCTGTAATTGTCACAGAAAACCTTCCAAACTCTAAATGAAGCTCTTTAATACATTCTTGTGATTAAATCTTGTGTAATCGCTGGAATGTTTGAATTAATAAGGTTAAAAAACAAGACTACGTTTTTGCATTAAAGCTGCATTTGGATCTCACTCTCTGATTCGCTTGTCATTACAAGATGGGATCCCGGTTGAGTTTTACAAAACTTTTTGGTCTGTTATAGGAGAAGACTTGTTAGTAGTTCTAATGATAGCTTAGCCAAGGGACTTTTGCCGAAGAGTTGTAGAAAAGCGGTTTTGACCCTTTTGCCTAAGAAAGCTAATTTGAGTAAGATAAAAAATTGGAGACCTGTTTCTTTATTGTGTTGTGACTATAAACTGCTATCTAAAACACTGGTTTCCCGCTTGGGTGAAGTTTTAGACAAAGTCATCCATCCTGATCAGTCGTATTGTGTGCCTGGTAGGTCAATTTTTGATAACATTTATTTAATAAGAGATTTGTTTGATGTATCTAACATTTTTGGTCTCGACATAGGCTTGATTTCCTTGGATCAAGACAAAGCATTTGATCGTGTGGAACACAATTATTTGTGGAAAACTCTTCAAGCTTTTGGTTTTTAGCTTATATTAAAGTCTTATATTGTGATATTGAGAGTATTGTGAAGATTAATGGTGGCTTATGTGCTCCTTTTAAAGTGTGTCATGGAGTAAGACAAGGTTGTTCTCTGTCAGGGTTATTATATACTCTTGCGATATAACCACTTTTAAGTGTTTTAAGGAGAGTTGTAGTAGGGTTGTCTTTACCAAATGGTAATACTGCTTTATGTCTGTCTGCATATGCAGATGATGTTGTAATAATAGTTAATATCCAAAATGATATAGACAAACTGCTAGAGACATTAAAGGATTTTGGTGTAATTTCCTCTCCAAAAGTTAATTGGAATAAAAGTGAGGCAATTTTGACAAAAGAATGGAAAACTAGAGTACCAAATCTTCCAGAAGGTTTATGTTGGACAAGAGATGGGTTGAAATATTTAGGAGTATACTTGGGTAATGAGACAACTATACCAAAATTATTCTTACCAAATGGTAGGTACCACATTTATCATACAGAGGACGTACTTTACTTATTAACAATTTGGTGGCCTCCTCTTTGTGGCATCGGATGGCTTGCATTGATCCACCATCTTATTTACTTGGAAAAATCTAGTCTGTTTTATTAGATTTCTTTTGGGATAAGTTACATTGGATACCTTATACATTTAAAAAAAGAAGGAGGTCAAGGACTACATGTACAAAGCAGGACTGTGGCCTTTCGTCTACAATTTATACAGCGTTTTCTCACCAACTAGCTTGGAAATCCGGTGGCCGGTGTTATTCTCAAATCTGTTGATGAACTCGGTTTAGATAAACAGTTATTCCTGATGGATCCAAAAAGAATCAATACATCAAGCTTCCTGTTTTTTATAAAAATTTGTTTAAAGTATGGGACCTTTTTAAAGTAAAGAAAATTGAGGATACAGATTCCCTTTTCTGGTTATTGGAAGAACCTATGATTTATGGTGCTTGTCTGGACATTTTAGATAAGTGTGGTTTATCGAATTATGTTTTTATTAAATCCAAGATCGCAACATTGGGGCGATTAATTAATGTGACTGGTTCAAATTTTAAAAATGTGGAAAATGTGGCTACATCATTAGGTATTAAATCAGTTCGAGTTGTTGAGAAATTTCTTCAAAATTTGCAAGCTGTGTTAACAATAAAAGAAATGAACATGCTTGATTTGTTTTTTGTCGAAAAAAGTTTGATGTTTTTCCAAAGTGTTATTTGTCCCCAAATATAGGAGAGTACTATGGGTTTTTTTTAGAAAATATATCAGCTATAGATTTATATGAAGTTGGGGGAAGAAAAATTTACAATGCTTGTGTAAAAGTTTTCAACAAACAAGGTTTACATGAAAGAGTAAAGAATCTTTGAATTTCAGGAAGATTTAAAACCAGAGTGGAGGGCACTTTATAAGCCACCATTAACGAAAAGAATTGGAGACTTACAGTGGAGAATTATATATGGCGTAGTTGCTGTTAATTCTTTTATTTCCATTTTAAATCCAAATGTTAAACAAGAATGTCCTTTTTGTCCTCAAAGAGAGACTATTTTTCATGTTTTTATGAACTGCACAAGGCTCAAGCCTTGATTTGACGTGTTGAAGGATATTTTTACTTGTTTCGATGCAAAATTTACTGTACCAGTTTTTATTTTGGGTTGGAAATATACCCGAAGACAAGGATACAAATGTCAATTGATGAATTTTATTATAGGCAAGGCAAAAATGGCAATATATGTTAGCAGAAAGAGAAGAATTGAACAAAAAAGTGATTACAATGTTGTAATGATGTTTAAAGCTATGATAAAATCGAGAATTATAATTGATATTTATTTTTAAAAATCTTCAAACTGTTTGGAAGTGTTTAAAAATATATGGTGTTATAGAGAGGTATTGTGTTACGTTACTGAAAATGAAATTTATTTTTCACATCTTCTTTAAACATGTGGTTTATATTTTAAAATGTAATGTTTTTATTTTTTAATACTTCAGTAATAAATGTTTTTTTCAAAAATCTAAAAATCTCTCACTCTCACTCTCTCACTCTCTAAGGGTTTTGCAGGTTTAACACTTTCATTGCTGTGTCCTTTTGTCTACATTATAGGATAGGACATCTATTAGCCTTTCTCTATAAATTTGTATAACAAAATAAAGGCAAAGAACCAGACTCTTTGGTTTTATATAATTAGTTTAATAAGATAAATTCAGCTGAACATATAACATTTTGAAATGCTGTTAACTTTGCTAGTATTATATTTGAATGTATATATTAAGACATTCTCAAAGATTAATTTCTGTCACAGTATAGACTTTATTCGTATTGTTTAAAATGTTATTGAATAATCTGACTCAACTAACTGGTCAGTCTCTAACTGGTTCTGAAATCTCTCTCACCTGTGTGTGTGTGTGTGTGTGTGTGTGTGTGTCAGTGACACTTTTAATGGTTTAGAAAAATATATTAAAAAACCTTAAGTCAAATACTGGACTTAGATTTACACTGGACTTAGACTTAAATTTTGAGCTCCAAAACATAACTTTGCACTCATTTCAAAGTTACCTATGACCTCCAATCACATGAAATTCATCTAATTATAAATAATCTCATGGATGTAGCTGTTGTGGTTCACGGTCACAGTGGCACCAGCTGGCTGCAGCATGTGGCATATTCAAACGACTTCGACATAGTTCTTATCCATTTACACAGTTTAAATTTATTTTGCCCGTCGTGCCCAGTTGTCCTTAAACCACAGAGGTGGCTGTGCCACCAGCTTGGGCCCGCCCATCGCTGCTTGCAGCTATATTTATTCTTGATTTCGCATGGTCGCATTCCCTATTTTGCTGTTAGCCACTCCGCAGTCCGAAGTCTTTTTTACTACTGGTAATTCACCAGTTGTCAATGGTGATGGTCATCTTTACTGTTCTTGATTTCAGTCCGTCATCAACATGACAAGCTTAATTATTACAGCTGTTGTAAAAGAGTCTTAAAATGATCCACCACCTGCAGCGTCTGGGACTCCTTCTTTATGTATACAGATATGACGTAATGATGCAAAGGCAAACTCGCAGAAGTTTACCAGTACCACTGAAATAAAAAAAAAAAAAAACATAAAAGCTTACCGTTGTGAATCGCGCTAAAACAAGGAGATAGTTTTGAACACTGGCTGGTTATGTACTTGCTCAATATTTGGATAATTTTTAACCAAAAAAAGTCATGGACTGCAGCTTGGAATCATTTGCTGGAATACGTGCATTACTAAACATCTGTCAAAATGAAAAAATTTGTTGAATTTTCTTTCGACCGGTTGTTAAATCTATTATCAAAAGATCAGCTGACTGAATTTATAAAAACTGAGAGAGAATATTCAAATAGTTTTGCTCTATTAGCTCTCATTAACAAGAATCTCCTTCAGTGGAACCGTCAGACCTGCCTGTGGGTTTGTGGGTTTGTCTTCTGCTGTAATGCTGACTTGAGCAAAAAAAAGAACTAGACCTCCTCCAGTTGGAACACCATAAAATGGAGTTCGAAATGGAGATGGAAAAATAATAATTAGAACAAGAGATGTTATTTGTGCAACAAGCTCTAGAAAAAAGAAAATTGGACCATCAGCAACAGCATTTTGACCTTATGAAAGAAGGTAGGATGTGTACCTGTGGCTGGTGACTTGCTCCGATTAATTACTTCTATCTGTTTGTGTTTGTGCTTTAACATGTGTCAAGTGATCGTCTGCCCGGGTCTGAACCTCTGTCTGGACTTTTGGACTATGTAAACTAGCCACCAGGTCGGATTTGGATTTTTCTCTGTTCCTGTCTATGTGAGCTGTCTTACCTGAGGGACGTGCTCATCTGTTTGCCTCCTAACTTCTTCTCTGTGATCTAGCTGCCCGTATGGACTTTGATCTTTTGCTGGGACATTGATTGACTGTTATTACTCAATACATTTTGAGTTGTATTTCTGCATTTGAGTCTTTTTCCTTGAGATCCCTGACAAATTATATACTTTTTGAAAATAAATAAATAAATAAATCCCCCATAAATTCAGACCCTGAATGAATTTCTGTAAAAATCCTGATTGAATTTTTCATTGGATTGGATCCTGATTGGATTTCATCCCTATACATGTAGAATTCTACATGATAAAAAGAATAATTCAAATCGACCCGTATCAGTGATCATGCTTTATAGATAGATACTTTATTAATCCTCATTGTTTGATGTATCACTCATTGTCATAATCATACTTTAGATCTAATTTTGTCACATGGAATCGATATTGATGGCATTGGAATTCTGCAGCAAAGAGATTACATCTCAGATCATTATCTAGTCTTGTGTATGCTACATTTAACCAAGGCTGCAAAACTGCCTCCCTGTCACAAATATGGCGGAACTATCACTTCTATATCAAATATATATTTCAAATCAACATGTATATTAGATCTTATACCGACTACACTATTGAAAAAGATGTTTCCAGAGGTTATAGATCCTCTTTTTAATATCATTAATTCATCTTTACCACTAGGATACATAACGAAAACCTTTTTAAGATGGTTATTATCAAACCTCTCATTACAAAACCACAACTTGATCCTAGAGAATAAGTCAATTACATTCTGGTCTGTCAAAAATACTAGAAAAGGCAGTGTCATCGCAACTATGTTTCTTCTTGGAAAGAAATGGTATCTGTGAGGATTTCCAGTCAGAATTTCGACCGTACAATAGTACTGAGACTGCTCTCATTAGAGTTGCAAATGATTTGCTCTTATCATTAATGTTACTAGATATCAGTGCTGCTTTTGACACTATGGACCACAATATTCTTTTGAATAAACTTGAAAATTATGTTGGCATTATTAGAATTGCATTGGAATGGTTCAAATCATACCTATCTGACCGTTATCAGTTTGTAGTAGTAAACGAAGCGATGTCATATCGATCACAAGTTCAATATGTAGTACCGCAACGCTCAGTACTAGGACTGTTGCTTTTCACTCGGTACATGCCACCATTGGGAGATATCATTAGGAAAGATATCGTTAGTTTTTACGTTAGGCTGATGATACTCAGCTCTATATTTCTTCACACCCTGATGAAACATACCAATTCATAAAATTGACGGTTTAACAATTAAATTAAATTAGTTCATGCATTCCTCAAGACTAGATTACTGTAACGCTCTACTGGGTGGTTGTCCTGCTCGCTTGATAAACAAACTACAGCTGGTCCAAAATGCAGTGCCTATAGTTCTTACTAGAACCAGGAAGTATGACAATATTAGCCTGGTTCTGTCAACACTGCATTGACTCATATAGATTTTAAAATCTTGCTAATTACTTACAAAGCACTAAGTGGTTTAGCACCCCAGTACCTGAGCGTACTCTTAATGCATTATAGTCCTTCACGTCTATTGCGCTCTCAGGATTCAGGCCTTTGATAATACCTAGAATATCATAATCAACACAGGTGGTAGATTCTTTTCCTTTTTAGCACCTAAACTTTGGAACAGTCGTCCTAGAATTGTTCAGGAAGCAGACACATTCTGTCAGTTTAAATCTAGACTAAAAACACATCTTTTTAACCTATTTAACATAAAACATAACACAGTATCTACTTCTAAAATTCAAATCATGTAAATTGTTAGGCTGCATAAATGACCTCAGTCGGAACCGGGAACACTTCCCATAACACCTGATGTACTCACTACATTATAAGAAGAATGGCGTCTATGCTAATATTAGTCTCTCTCTGTTTATCCGGAGGTTTGCTGTAGTCTGCCAGATCCAGATGACCCGACGCCCGACGACACGATGACGCATCCCTGAATTGTCAGCTAAACTATCCCCTGTGACGGCTTCCTTCCCTTTCCTTATGTATAGATAAAACGTTATCAAAATTATTCCAGTTTGCATAGATCTGTGGACACGATTAATGTTTCTGCATTATGCGGACCAGACAAGAAATTTGGTAATGTCACTTCATATAAAAGAATAAGCATCTGTGCACATACACATTCAAAAAAAATTGAGTGATGGTGAGTTATATGAAGTGATGAGGGGTGATCCCCCTCCTAAATTTAAATTCTTTGGGATCACAACACTAATTTTTTTTTTTTTATTTTTTTTTTTAAAAATCAGAGGAATATTTCATGGTTTTAATCCACTTACCTTTGCCATTGCCATTCGTCTCGTTCTGGAAAAAGGAAATGTCTAAGGTCAGTTGGATTGCTGAGGCCTGTGCTGTATCCTTTTCATCCTTCACAGTCCCCAGAAGTTAAATGCAGTTAGTCAGTTAGTTGGTTGGTAACAGTTTAGCAGACGCTTTCTTATTTAAAGTAACTTACAGAACTTACAGTTGCACACATATCAAATGGGCTATGCTATCCAGTTGTCAAGGTATTCTGAGTGGTTGCTGAGCTATTGCTTACTGACTCAAATCAAGTAAAAAGATCACCTATATGAAATTTTGGATCCTAGCTTTGGCTCGGTAACTCTTTTAATGTAAATCAAAAGATTTACATCTGTTTGTGAATATTATACAATTCAATACATTTTAGGAAACTTATGCTTGGACGCAAACATACCAAGGTGGAAATGGGTTTTTCAATCACTCAAACACACCCACTGTAAGTACAGAGTGCTGAGTATGCGTGTAGCTAGCCATGTACACGCTTAGGGGCTTTGCTGGCACAACTCATTCCTAACACATGCAGACAAAAGTAACTGCCTTTTCTGTTCTGACCCTTTCAGTGACACTGGGGCAGGAGCCATGTCGGAGAAGTTATTCAAATAAACTGAAAATGTCAAGATGTCGAGAGATATTATATAGATTCATTATATGTGCAGACTTCTAAATGACTGTGGGTTTTAGAAATCACCTTTGTAATATTGAATATTTGATGTTATTTTAGTAATCTGTATATTTTAATACTGTATATACATTTTTTGTTTTTAAATCTTATATATTGTGAATTGTGGTATTGACATTTTATTGTAAAAGCAGAACAATTCAGTGTTCTTCAACGCTGATACACGTCTTTAGAACCTGCAATAATGCTGAAAATAAACAATAATTGAGAAGTGGGAGGAAACTCTGGGGAGCAGGGGTAAGGTCTCTGTTCTGCAAATCACAACATATCTAATGTTTTAAGATGATTACACTGTAAAAAAAAATGCATTAAGAAGTATACTTGTCTTGTTTATCTTGAAAATATCCAAACATCCTTAAAGCAAAATACATTTACTACAAAAGTGAAACTGTCCAAAGTCCACTGGCAAATTTTCTAACATTTTTATTTTAAATAAATAATAAATGAAAATATCAATCTGTTTGATCAGAGTTCACTCTTCGGCCGGAACTCGACTTGTGTACGGCCGTTACCAGAAGCTAGTGACTATAGCTTATGAAGTTATTAATATGGAATTTTTTTGCTTACAAAAACCCATCTTTTCGATTTAGAAGGTATTTATTAGCCCACTGGAGCCATATGGATTACTTTTATGATGGATGGATGGATGGATGGATGCGCTTTTTTGCGCTTCAAAATCCAAGTTACTACTCCCACTCCCATTATAAAGCTCGGAAGAGCTAGGTTATTTTTTAAATATATATCTGATTGTGTTTGGCTGAAAGAAGAAAGTCATTGTGGCGAGGGGGCCGTGGTTCAGCGAAGGTTGCAGCGGGAGAGAGAGATGGGAGAGGAGCGGTTAGGAAGGGGCTCAAGTGATAATAACTAACACCTGTGTATCCTTGCAGTAATTGGCGTGGGGAGACGGTTTAAAAGGCCACTCGGCGGAAGCACGAGTGAGAGAGAGACGGACTGGGAGCTCGGAGGCAGATCGTGTGGATGAGGCAAACGTCAACGGAGTGAATTGCTACTTATTGAAGCGAGATATTGAGAACCTTGAGAACCCTGCGGGGTAGTTTTGTTTGTGTTATTTGTAAGCCTGAATAAAGCCTAGTCCCAGTCACGCCGACCCTGTCTTCTTCCTTCCTTTTATTGAACCATATCACACTGGTGCCGAAACCTGGGAAGGAAGAAGAACGCCGCCGTAATGCAGTCCCCGTCAGGAGTGCCATTTGCGGAGATCGTCCAGTCGCTCGCGGGCCTCCACCAGGAACACCATCAGGTGCTGCTGGGCATGCGGAACGACCAGGAAAAAAGGTTCCAGGCCCTCATCCAAGCCCAGCAGGAGGACCGCGCGCTGTTCCGGAGCTGGATAGACCAGGAGGTTAAGGCTGCGGGAGCTCCAGCATCCCCAGCCCCGCCCATCCACATGCCATTGAATAAGATGGGGCCGCAGGACGATCCAGAGGCATTCATCGACCTCTTTGAGCGGTCAGCCAAGGCATGTGGGTGGCCCAAAGCGGACTGGCCGGTGCGGCTAATTCTCCTGCTGTCTGGGGAGGCACAGGTGGCCGCACAGCAGTTGCCAGTCCAGAACCTCCTGGTCTATAAAGACCTGAAACGCCCTGGCCCATTTCATTGATCATTGTCCCGTGATGGAATTCGGGATGCTGATCCGGGTCCCAGACGCCCCGCAGGCTGCCCCCGATCAAGCTGGCCTGTACCAAATACCAGTGAGTATTATGAGGGGCACATATCAGGCTTTGGTGGATTCAGGTTGTAACCAAACCTCCATTCATCAAAGCCTGATTCGATTGGATAAAAGCCGCATGGTTAAGGTACGCTGTGTGCACGGGGATGTGGTGAATTATCCTTTAATGTCCGTGACCATCCAATTTCAGGGACAAAAGCATACTATGGAGGCAGCGGTTAGCCTGCACCTCAGGCACCCGCTAATTTTCGGGACGAATTGGACAGGTTTTAAGCGATTGCTGGGGATTTTATGTGGGGGTGCTTGTTGGGTGTATGGGAGTCGGGAAAAGGGGGTGGTCGCTCAGGTAGGAGAAGCTGAACTGGGACCCATGAGAACTGGGTCAGGGGAACGGAGCGAGCTAGAGAGAAGAATGCTCTCAGATCGCAATGATTTTCCCTTGGCGCAGCCACAGGATGAGACGCAAAACACGCCTTTGAACAGGTCTGTTCTATCGACGGGCAGCTTCTCCAGCCGGCTCAACTGCTCTCGTACCCATATTTTGCCATTTTAAAAGACCAGTTGTATCGAGTGACCCAAGACACTCAGTCAAAAAAAGATACAACCCAGTTGTTGGTTCCTAAAAGCCATCAGGAAATGCTTTTCCAGGCGGCTCACTGTAATCCTATGGCCGGACATTTGGGACAGACGGCAACACTGAATCGTTTAATGACCTGATTTTTCTGGCCAGGCATTCACGAGAACATGTGCAGATGGTGCACGTCTTGTCGGGAATGTCAGTTGGTGAACCCACCGGCCACTTCAAAAGCATCATTGTGCCCCCTCCCTCTCATGCAGGTCCCCTTCGAACGAATTGGTATGGACCTCATCGGGCCATTAGAACGATCTGCACGGGGGCATCGATTTGCACGGGTCCTAGTGGATTATGCAACCCGATACCCCGAGGCAGTAGTGCTCCGCAGCATTTCGGCGAAAAGCGTAGCGGACGCTTTGTTTCGTTTGATCTCCCAGGTGGGAATCCCGAAAGAGATTCTCACCGATCAAGGCACGGCGTTTATGTCACAAACTCTCCGCGAACTGTACGAATTATTGGACATTAAATCGATTCGAACCAGCGTCTATCACCCACAAACAGACGGACTGGTGGAACGATTTAATCGCACGTTAAAAACCATGATTCGAAAGTTCGTTCACGAAGACGCCAAAAATTGGGATAAATGGCTCGAACCCCTCTTGTTTGCTGTGCGCGAGGTCCTGCAAGCCTCCACGGGGTTTGCCCCTTTCGAGCTTCTCTACGGGCATCAGCCCCGCGGGGTGTTGGACCTCCTGAGAGATGCTTGGGAGGACGGACCTTCGGACGCTAAAAATGAAATTCAATATGTGCTGGACCTGAGAACAAAACTCCACACTCTGGGGCGGCTATCTATGGAGAATTTGTTACAGGCCCAGGACAAACAAAGCCGGCTGTACAACAGGGGGACCAGCCTGCGCAAATTTGCACAGGTAGATAAAGTACTCGTATTACTCCCAACTTCTAGTTCTAAATTACTCGCGAAGTGGCAAGAACCTTTTGAGGTCACATGACGAGTTGGGGATCTCAATTATGAGGTGGTGCGAACGGACAGGGGTGGAACACATCAAATTTACCACCTCAATCTCCTGAAAAAATGGAGCAAGGCGGAGTCAGTGATGCTGGCGTCAGCAGTGAGTGGAGAGGAGGATCTTGGGCCGGAGGTGAACAACACAGGTCAATCTCTTGCCCTGGCCCTGGGGGGAGACCACCTCTCACGGTCCCAGCTCACTGATGTAGCCAAGTTGCAAGCAGAATTTGCTGATGTGTTCTCACCCCTGCTGGGTCGGACAAACCTGATTCAGCACCACATTGAGACCAAGCCGGGTGTAGTAGTGCGCAGTCAGCCGTATCAATTACCTGAACACATAAAAAAAGTAGTTCAGTATGAATTAGAGGCAATGCTAGAGATGGGAGTAATAGAAGAATCCAACAGTGATTGGGTGAGCCTGATAGTTTTGGTGCCTAAAACTGATGGCTCAGTTCGATTTTGTGTGGATTATCGCAAGGTGCACGCTGTGTCAAAATTCGACGCTTATCCAATGCCGCGGGTTGATGAATTGCTTGATCGGCTAGGTTCGGCTCGATTTTATTCGACACTGGATTTGACAGGATATTGGCAGATCCCTTTATCTCCTCTGTCTAAAGAAAAAACAGCTTTCACGACGCCGTTTGGATTACACCAATTTGTAACACTTCCTTTCGGGCTGTTCGGGGCTCCGGCCACTTTTCAGCGTCTCATGGACAGAATACTCCGACGGCATTTGCTGCTGCCAATTTAGATGATATCATTATCTATAGTAACGACTGGCAGCGGCATATGCAGCATCTCCGGGCTGTCCTGAGATCGCTGAGGCAGGCCAGGCTGACGGCCAACCCGAAAAAGTGTGCAGTTGGGTGGGTGGAGGTCAGGTATCTGGGCTTCCACTTGGGTCACGGACAGGTGCGTCCCTGAATTGACAAGACAGCAGCAGTTGCAACCTGCCCGAGACCTAAGACCAAAAAGGAGGTGAGGCAGTTCCTGGGGCTGGCAGGATATTATAGAAGGTTTGTTCCTAATTATTCGGACCTCACCAGCCCGCTGACTGACCTCACTAAAAAGGAAGCACCAGATCCGGTCCAGTGGATGGAGCCGTGCCAGCGGGCTTTCACCCAGGTAAAGGCTGCCCTGTGTGGCGGGCCGCTTTTACACTCCCCTGACTTTTCTCTCCCTTTTTTGTTGCAGATGGACGCGTCGGACAGGGAGCCGTCCTGTCCCAGGAAATAGAGGGTGAGGAACGACCGGTGCTGTACATTAGTCGTAAGCTCTCGAAGAGAGAGACTATGTACAGCACCATTGAAAAAGAATGTTTAGCGATCAGATGGGCGGTCCTCACTCTCCGCTATTATCTCCTGGGATGGGAATTCACTCTCTGTTCGGACCAAGCGCCCCTGCAGTGGCTCCACCGCATGAAGGATACCAATGCCCGGATCACTCGTTGGTATCTGGCACTACAGCCTTTTAAGTTCAAGGTGGTCCGCAGGCCGGGGGTACGGATGGCTGTAGCCAACTTTCTCTCCAGGAATGGGGGGGGGGGTATGTGGCGAGGGGAGCGTGGTTCAGCAAAGGCTGCAGCGGGAGAGGAACGGTTAGGAAGCGGCTCAAGTGATAACTAACACCTGTGTATCCTTGCAGTAATTGGCATGGGGAGACGGTTTAAAAGGCCACACGGCGGAAGCACGAGTGAGAGGGAGACGGACTGGGAGCTCGGAGGCAGATCGTGTGGACGAGGCAAACGTCAACAGAGTGAATTACTTATTGAAGCGAGATATTGAGAACCTTGAGAACCCTGTGGGGTAGTTTTTGTTTGTGTTATTTGTAAGCCTGAATAAAGCCGAGTCCCAGTCACGCCGACCCTGTCTTCTTCCTCCCTTTTATTGAACCTTATCACAGTCATATACTTCTAAGTTTTTTCTTTTTTTCTGTTACCACCTTATTTTTCAGGTAAGAGCAGGGCGCAGGCATTTGTAAATGTAATGTTTGGTTTTCGGTGTAATTGGCTTCCAGTTATTTTTAGCTGTACAAAACAGCTTGTTATCCTGATTTAATATTGCTAACTGGTATTTATTACCATATTATTTAATGTATTGTCTTAATTATAAATACCCTGGTTTGTACTACATGCAGTTTTATAGTTTACTGCACTTTAATATTCTTCTCATTATTTTCCTATAGCACTCTAATTAATTGGAAGTCTCGCATCTTCTAGAAAACACCTTATTTTCGTGTTGAAAAATAAGGTGAACACGTGAAGTAGGATTTTTGGATGAGATTTCATCAGCAAAATGTGTACTTTAATTTCAAGGACATAAATTTCAGGCTGGTCCTTACATAGATATGGGGTAAAGTACTTAAGTCATATAAAGTACTTAAGACTACATTTCTGTTGCTGTTTTTGTTAATTTATGTAGTTTAATAGACAGTGTCACAATGAACTGTCATTGTTTTTTACGTTTGACCTTTTCATCTTTAAGGTTGTTGATTTTGTTACCTTCAGGTTGGTGTGGAGTGCAGACTCTGGTGGATAGACTAGGAAGTGCTGCAGAGTAAATCCAAAGCCCTGAGAGTTCTTCTGCAGTGCCATTGTGGAGGAACCCTTCCAGGCCACATCCTTCTTTGACACAGGTCGAGTGTTCTGACTGGATGACAATCCTTCATCGTTGAGGCCTTTAGACTGTCACAAACCAAAATAACACAAAGGGACAAGTAATATAAACATTGACAAAACAACTTCCCAGAATGTTACGATGTTTCTTTATTTTCAAATGGCTGCAAAATGAAGTCTAGCATGTTGCTGCTCTTCATAATCACTTATTAACAACGGAATTAGTGAATTAGTGGAGGCAGGGGTGTTTTCAATTACAAAGGTAGTTTTTTTTGAAAACTCTACCCACTTTGAGGGCATGACCCCTTTAAACAAAAAATCTAAATCTTACACCTAGTCAAAGGTAGGTGTAAAGTGAGTCTTGACTTGTTTCCATGATGAAAATAAAGGCAAATAAAAATGTTGAGATGATGGAGCGTCTGGTATACAGGCTCCAAGATTAGCGGGCTGTCGTCATGTTTTTCAGAGCTGTCCTCGGTACTAAAGGCGGGTCGGGATTATCTGAACTAAATTTGAAAGCGTTATTAAAATATAACTTGCTCTATAGATTTCTGTAGGCTACTCTGTACACCGTGTAAACAGGTCTAGCCTATAACTTGCACCATAAATTTGTACTTCGTGTAAACAGCTGTTATCTTTTGCCACATAAAAATCTTTTTTTGTTACCGAATTGTTTTGCTTGCATATCAAAATATGCATATACTTACTGAATTGCTCAATTTTTCTTGTTTTACAATCTTACAATTTACTGAGTAATTTAATTTTTTTCGCCCCATCAGTAATTTTTCATCTATTCTTCTGTTTGTTGGAGCCAATAAATTCACATTTGTAACCATAATAACGCGAACGTCTCTCAACTAAAAGTTATAAATCTCGATCGAACATATCAGCGTGTACGTGCATCGTCTACGTTAAGTGTAGCTGCGCCTAGTCATAGTTTTTGATGGTGCAACAGGTGTAAAGATTCATTGGAAAGCTTTTGGACGACTTTTTTACGTCCAGCTGGTGCAACCGGGCCTGGTGAGAAGAACACCATTCGACGAACAGGTTCCACTTCAACGCATAGAGGTGCTTTGTAGAAGGAGCTCTAGTGGAAGTGATGGTGTCCACCACCAACTGGGGTAGGCCACCTAGAACCTCCATGTCCTGTACAGACATGAAGATTCCAGTCAGAAGGGCCAAGGAGGTGCTGTCACGAGGAGCATGAGTTCTGAAAACCAGGTCCGGTTGGGCCATTACGGTTTCAGGAACGAATTTATGGCGAGAAAACGTAAACAGGAAGTTTGTTATAACGTCTGCATACATTCATTGATTTTTATGAAACTTCCCCTGTGTGTTCGTTGTAGGAGGCCGAGTACATGGATGTGACTATTGTGAGTCAAAGATATAGCGCCACCAATTGGCAGCAGGAAATGTGTCACTTTCAAAATGCTTTGAGATCACTCTCTTATTTTTACCCGATTTGCTTCAAACTTCACCAGAACAATGTCAAGACATGGCGAATGTAGACCTGTAAAAAGATCTTATATATTCAAAACACTGTTGTCATAGCAACAGATCAAAGTGTCAGATCAAAATATTTGTTTTAGATGGTTTTGAGACTCTGGGCATCTTTCAAATTGGATGAAACTCAGGCACTTTTGGGGCCCTTAACATGCTCGAAAACTCTTGAAACATTTCACACATATTGAAACTGGCGGCCATTAGGAAATTACAGAGGCTGGGACCCGGGCGTGAAAGGGGGGCTCGACAGCGCCCCCTTGAAAGGGGTCTGAAATCTTGGTCCATATATCAAACACGCTTGCACATATTGGTATGAAACTCAGTAAACATATACACCTCATCGGCACTGACAACTTTCGTGCTCTAAGTTGTTCGCCGCCTCAACAGGAAGTGAGCTATTATGGGTTGTTTGAAAAACGCATGCTCTGGAATTTGATATACTCCTCCTAGGCGCTTAATCCGATCACCACCAAACTCGGTCAGCATGAAGTCAAGATATTGATGATGCCAAATGTCCAGTGAATTTTTGATATCTCAAACGGTTTGCCCGTGGCGAGGCAATGAATTTATGGCGAGAAAACAGAAACAGGAAGTGTGTTATAACGTCTGCATACATTCATTGATTTTTATGAAACTTCACCTGTGTGTTCGTTGTAGGAAGTCGAGCACATGGATGTGACTATTGTGTGTCAAAGATATAGCGCCACCAATTGGCAGCAGGAAATGTGTCACTTTCAAAATGCTTTGAGATCACCCTCTTATTTTTACCCGATTTGCTTCAAACTTCTTCATTATAATGTCCAAACATTTCAGATGTAGACATGTGAATGTCTTTGTGATATCTTAAATATTGTTGCCATGGCAAGACGTCAAACTTTAATAATATTCTTGGGTGTTTTTGAGGCTCTTAACAAAAACGGTCTCGTGGCTCCCTCTAGTGGACAGTATTGCACGTGCATCACATTATTTCTGTTGTTCTGTTTGTTCCGCCCCGTGTTTGACAGTTTGATGATGTCTGTGAATGATCACGAACTCATTTGTGTTTTTTAAACTTAAAAAGTAAAACATTCCAGCGATTATACAAGATTTAATCACAAGAATGTATTAAAAACCTTCATTTTAGTTTGGAAGGTGTTCTGTGACAATTATAGACGCGCCGCGGCTGAGAACGATGCGTCCCGAAGCTCGTTCTTTCTCGCGTCTTCCTTTTTAATGTTTCTTTCAGTTCTTTGAAAATGAAATTTGAATTTTTATGTGTATGACTGTGTTAATGTGTTGACGCTGTGTGGCATCTGTGCAAACTTCGTTTCCTAATGGATTAAACAAAGAGCCGCGCGTCATTTCTCTGAAAGCGAGAGATCGTGACCGCGTGAAAGCCACTTGATTTTAAGTGTTTTTAAACTTTATTCTTTAAAACATTCAAGCGATTAGACAAGATTCGATCACAAGAACATAGAAAATCTTCCAAACTGTAAAATAAGCTTTTTAATGTCACACAAAGAGACGCGCAGCGTCTGATCGCGCCCAGTTATACAAATAACTTTACACATGCAGTGATTTTAAAAAATAAAATTAAAATATAAACTTCTGAAAAATAACTAATAATAAACTTCTGCACATGATGACTACATACTGAAGATGCTGAAGACATTCCAGCGATTCTACAATATAAACACATGAAAGAGAGAGATCGCGTAGAGAGCGCATCAAGAGCACATCAAGTAGAGATCGCGAGCCGTGATTGCAGTTTCATGATGTCTGTGAATGATCACGAACTCATTTACATGTGATTTTTTCCATGTTGTTTTCATTCCTTTGTTTGAATTTTTATGTGTTGACGCTGTGTGGCATCTGTGCAAACTTCGTTTCCTAACGGATTAAACAAAGAGCCGCGCGTCATTTCTCTGAAAGGGAGTGATCACGAAATCATGAAAGCTCATGTTTTTAAACCTTATTCATTAAAGTATTCAAGCGATTAGACAAGATTCGATCACAAGAACATATTAAAAATCTTCAATTACAGTTTGGAAGATTTATGCAGGGATTTTAAAAAATACAATTAAAATATAAACTTCTGCAATTAACTAATAATAAACTTCTGCACATGATGACTACATACTGAAGATGCTAAAATTGCGAACGATTATAGTACATCTCAAATGGTGTTGCCAATGCGAAGGTTTAAATTAAGAACAAAAAGGGAATTTGGAAGTTGTCAATTATTCATTAATAATTGAAATATACACACCTAATTTCTATATTTAATAGCGATTCCATTCCATTCCAGCGATTCTACAATATACAAGCAAATAAACACATATAGACTTTCCTGTAGAAATCGCGAGCCTTGACAGTTTGATGATTTCTGTGAGAGTGATCACGAAATCATTTACGTGTTTTTTAACCTTGTTCATTCCAGCGATTACACAACATTTAATCACAAGAATGTTTTAAAGAGCTTCAATTATAGCTTGGAAGATTTTCTGTCACACAAAGAAACGCGCAGCGTCTTCTAATAATGATCGCGCCCAGTTATACAAATAACTACATCACATGCAGGGATTTTAAAAAATAAAACTAAAATATAAACTTACATTACATTTACATTTAGTCATTTAGCAGACGCTTTTATCCAGAGCGACTTACAAGTGAGGAAAACAAACAAGCGATTCTTCATGAATTGGCAAATAACACAGGAAGTGCTCACAATACAAGTTTCATGCATTGCTCAGTACCATAAGCTAGAGTAGGAAGGGAAAAAGGGGGAAGGATAGGTTTTTTTTTATTTTTTATTTATTTATTTTTTTATGAGGGGATTAAGTGTTCACGGAAAAGGTACGTTTTCAGCTGTCTCTTGAATATTGCCAGGGAATCTGCGTTCCTGATGAAAGTAGGGAGATCATTCCACCAGCAGGGAGCAGTGAAGGAGAATATTCTGGAGAGTGATTTTGTGCCTCTCTGTGATGGTACCACAAGTCTTCGTTCCTTTAGTGATCGCAGTCTTCTGGTAGGGACGTAGCGTTGTAGCAGTGTGTGGAGGTAGGAAGGTGCAGAGCCTGTGGTGGATCTGTAAGCAAGCATCAGCGCCTTGAACTTGATGCGAGCAGCAAGGGGTAGCCAGTGCAAAGAGATGAAGAGGGGCGTGACGTGGGCTCTCTTAGGCTCGTTGCAGACAAGACGTGCAGCAGCATTCTGGATCATTTGAAGAGGTTTGATTGCACTTGACGGCAGACCAGCCAGAAGAGCATTGCAGTAATCAAGCCTTGAAATGACCAGGGCCTGGACAAGCAGTTGTGTTGCGTGCTCAGTCAGGAAGGGACGGATTTTCCTGATGTTGCAAAGTGCAAATCTGCACGACCGCGCCGTCTTTGAGATGTGGTCACTGAAGGTCAGTTGGTCATCGAAGATAACTCCAAGATTTCTGGCCGACTTTGATGGGGTAATGGTGGTTGTACCAAGCTGTATGTTGATGTCATGTTGAAGAGTAGGAGTGGCAGGGAAGACTAAAAGCTCAGTCTTTGCCAGGTTGAGCTGCAGGTGGTGTTCTTCCATCCACGTGGAGATGTCCGCCAGACAGCTTGAGATCCGTGCAGCTACTGTGGAATCATCTGGTTGGAAGGACAGGTAGAGTTGTGTGTCATCAGCAAAGCAGTGGTAGGAGAAACCATGTGCCTGTATGATGGGACCCAGTGATGTAGTATAAATGGAGAATAGGAGGGGACCAAGAACTGAACCCTGAGGAACCCCAGTGATCAGTTCATGAGGTTTGGATACCTCCCCTCCCCAGGCGACTGTGAAAGACCTACCTGTGAGATAGGACTCAAACCACTGAAGAGCAGTACCTGAGATGCCCAGTGACGAGAGGGTGGACAGAAGAATTTGATGGTTTACGGTGTCGAAGGCAGCAGATAGATCCAGTAGGATGAGAACAGATGATTTGGAAGCAGCCTTAGCAATCCGCAGGGATTCCGTGACAGACAGTAGCGCAGTCTCTGTTGAATGGCCGCTCTTGAAACCAGATTGGTTGATGTCCAGATGGTCGTTCTGTGTGAGGAAGGATGACACCTGGCTGAATACAACTCGTTCAAGTGTTTTTGATATGAACGGTAGGAGAGAGACAGGTCTGTAGTTGTCCACGAGTGATGTGTCTAGCATGGGTTTTTTAAGCAGTGGGGTTACTTGAGCCTGCTTGAATGTGGTAGGGAAAGTGCCTGTGTGGAGAGACGAGTTAACCCTCTGAGGTCGGCCGTCACGCCGGCGTGATTTACTCACTTTTTTCTTGTCAGTGTGAAAGAGACTCAAAATGCTCCGTCAATTTTGAACATACAATCAAGAGATATATACCATTGCAATCTGTGAAATGTCTACTTTGACTTGTGCACACTCATAGTAAAAACAAAATGTTGTGCTTTTTGCAAAATAAGCAAAACTAACATGATGCGTGAGCTGCGATCTCTCTCCGAATGAAATCCATTCTGATAGTCATAAGAAAATGAACGGTAACTTAGTGAATACTATTCACACAAATATGAAACGCATGTCTAAATAAACGTTGAAATGTCAGGTTTTAAATCATGTAAGTCAAATCTAAAAGAAATATTCTCTGTTTATGTAATCTGTTTGAAAACGGAGAGAAATCAGTCGTTCGCGAGCCAGCTCATTATCTGTAATGTGACCACGCCCACGGAGAGCGCGCGCTATTCAAACACAAATTCTGAGGCGATTACTGTAACAGAGTTAACGCCCACATATGCATCTCACACGCCCCCCGGTCAATGCCATAAAAAACATGAAGTTTCTTCATAAGATTCACTGAACGTTCATCGCGTTTTGAGGATGGCACGCTACTCTGGTAATGAAGCATGATGCTCCCTTTTATTCAGCATGGATGTGTTAAATTGATAAAACAACAATAGTAAAGACTTGTTAGGAAAGATTTTTATTCTGAATAAATGCTGTTCTTTTTAACTTATTATTGATCAATAAATCTTGCAAAAAGTACCACAACTGTTTCCAACATTGATAATAAAGCAGCACATTAGAACGATTTCTGAAGGATCATGTGACACATAAAGTAAATACAATAAAACAGATTAAATTCTGTGAATCTCCTTACATTCTTAGTTCAAGATGCTTCACAGCTTTGGTCTTTGGATGGGCCGTTAGCCACTGGGGGAGTGTCTTTTGTCTCCCCTGGTGTGAATTGCTAATGTATTCATGGCCATCACCACTCCCATGCATACAGCAGTGGTGACACAAAAACTGATTTACAAAATTTAAATCATTATATTGCTGTTTGTGTTGAAGCATTCAGAATGATTTCCACATCATTGTGTAGTAAAAATTCTAGCCTACAAGCTTGATAACTCAAAAGTCTTGTGAACAACTATTCAGTATGTGTTTTATAGCCTTATTGCAAGGGCATTTTTTTTGCCAAAACTTACTAACCACGCATAATCTTTATTTTTAAAATAATGCAAACATGTACATCTATTTTGCTCACATATTATTGTAGCAGAGTTTGCTGAATACAGCAAAATTACATGTTGGCCAATAGTATGTTATTAGTAGCTGAAATAAGCACAAATGTCAGAGCATGTAAAACTACTCCAGGACCCCAAATCAGCCTCAGACCCCAGAGGGTTAATGATGTGTGTAAGTGCTGGTAAAAGAGTGGGAGAGATGGCTTGTAGAAGGTGTGAGGGGATGGGGTCTAGAGGGCAGGTGGTGGGATGAGTGGAGAGGAGAAGTTTTGATACTTCCGCCTCCGTGAGAGGGGAGAAGGAAGGGAGAAGATTAGTGGATGAGGAGGGGCTGAGTTCCTGTGTGGGTGGTGTAGAGAACTGGCTGCTGATGGAAGATGTCTTGTCGGTGAAGAAATTGGCAAATCGATCAGCAGTTAAAGATGTGGTGGGAGGTGGTGGAGGGGGACAGAGGAGTGTGTTGAATGTCTTGAAGAGTGAGCGTGGGTTTGTAGCGCCGTTGATTTTGTTGTGGAAGTATGAGGACTTAGCTGCAAGGACTCCATCAGAAAAGGATGATAGCAGATCTTGGTACGAACCTAGGTCAGATGGGTCTTGTGATTTGCGCCATTTCCTTTCTGCTGCCCTGAGTTTGGTCCGGTCTTCACGAAGCGCATCGGATATCCAGGGGTTGGAAGGAGTTGCTTGCGATGGTCTGGATGACAGAGGACAGATACTGTCTAGGGAGGAAGATAAAGTGGAGCATAATGTGTGTGTTGCAGTATTTACATCCAAAGATGAGAATTGTGTGTGTGAGGGAAGGGAGGATGACACAACAGAAGAGAGATGGGAAGGGGAAAGAGAGCGCAGGTTTCTTCTGAAGGAAACATGTGAAGTGGTTGGTGGTGCACAAATAAGTTGCAGATTGAAAGTGATAAAGAAATGGTGAGAGACGTGCAGAGGTGTTACCAGAATGTTGTCAGTGATACAGTTACGTGTGTAGATCAGGTCCAATTGGTTGCCAGATTTGTGGGTGCTTGTGGTGATGAGTCGGTTGAAATCAAATGAGGCTAGGAGAGAGAGGAAATCAGAAGCATATGGTTTATCAAGGTGAATGTTGAAATCGCCCAGTAGTGCAAGTGGACTACCATCGTCTGGGAATGAGGACAGCAGCATGTCCAATTCCTCAACAAAGGTACCCAATTGACCTGGGGGGCGATAGATGAGTACAAGATGAATTTTGACAGGGTATGTAATTGTAATGACATGAGATTCAAACGAACAGTTGTTGTATAGAGCAGGGTGAGTTAAGTATTTCCAATTGTTAGAAATGAGGAAACCTGTGCCGCCTCCTCTTCCTGACTGACGAGGGGTATGAGTAAAAGTGAAGTTGTTAGAAAGAGCAGCGGGGGTTGAGGAGTCCTCTGGACGAATCCATGTCTCAGTCAAGCCTAAGATATTGAGAGTAGAGTTAGTGGCAAAGGCTGGAATGAAGTCAGCTTTGTTAACAGCTGACTGACAATTCCATAGGCCTACAGAAACAGATAGAGGTTGGTTAGAAGAGGAGTAAATAAGACGCAGGTTGGTAGTGTTGCGTTGCCTTCTGTGGGTGATAGTGGAGCGTATGTGAGTGACAACAGGAATATATTGAAAGCACATGTTGAGTATGGGAGCAAAAAAAAGGGGGGGGGGATACTTAAGTATGAAAAGGCAGTATCATCTCAACTTAGTTCCTACTTGGAAAGAAATGGTATCTGTGAGGATTTCCAGTCAGGATTTAGACCGTACCATAGTACTGAGACTGCTCTCATTAGAGTTACAAATGATTTGCTCTTATCATCAGATCGTGGTTGTATCTCTCTATTAGTGTTACTAGACCTCAGTGCTGCTTTTGACACTATCGAACACAATATTCTTTTGAATAGACTAGAAAATTATGCTGGAATTAGTGGAAATGCATTGGCATGGTTCAAATCATACTTATCTGACCGTTATCAGTTTGTAGTAGTAAACGAAGAGATGTCATTTCGATCACAAGTTAAACATGGAGTACCACAAGGCTCAGTTCTAGGACCGTTGCTTTTCACTCTGTACATGCTGCCCTTGGGAGATGTCATTAGGAAGCATGGCATTAGCTTTCACTGTTACGCTGATGATACTCAGCTCTATATTTCCTCGCGCCCTGACGAAACCTACCAATTCTCAAAATTAACAGAATGCGTAGCTGATATAAAAAATTGGATGACTAGTAATTTCCTACTACTAAATTCAGAAAAAACAGAGATTCTAATTATTGGACCAAAAACTTCTGCACATAATAACCTAGAATACTGTCTAACACTTGATGGCTGCTCTGTTAAGTCGTCTTCGTCAGTTAGGAACCTGGGTGTGCTCTTTGATACCAATCTTTCATTTGAATGCCACATTTCTAGCATATGTAAAACCGCATTCTTCCATCTTAAAAATATATCTAAATTGCGACATATGCTCTCAATGACAAATGCGGAACAGCTAGTTCATGCGTTTATGACCTCGAGACTAGATTACTGTAATGCTCTACTGGGTGGTTGCCCTGCTCGCGTGATAAACAAATTACAGCTGGTCCAAAACGCAGCTGCTAGAGTCCTTACTAGAACCAGGAAGTATGAACATATTAGTCCGGTTCTGTCAAAACTGCACTGGCTCCCTATTAAACATCGTATAGATTTTAAAATCTTGCTAATTACTTACAAAGCACTAAATGGCTTAGCTCCCCAGTACCTGAGTGAGCTCTTAATGCATTATAGTCCTTCGTGTCTATTACGATCTCAGAATTCTGGCCAGTTGTTAATACCTAGAATATCAAAATCAACCGCGGGCGGTAGATCCTTTTCCTATTTGGCACCTAAACTCTGGAACAATCTTCCTAGCATTGTTCGGGAAGCAGACACACTCTGTCAGTTTAAATCTAGACTAAAAACGCATCTATTTAACCTGGCATACACATGACGCACTATAAACTCTTGTCCTCATATCCGTTAAAGGATTGTTAGGCTGCATAGATCAGGTCAGCCGGAACCGGGAACACTTCCTATAACACCAGATGTACTCGTTACATCGGAAGAAGAATGGCGTCTACGCT
This sequence comes from Zacco platypus, assembly GCA_038088235.1. Taxonomy (NCBI): domain Eukaryota; kingdom Metazoa; phylum Chordata; class Actinopteri; order Cypriniformes; family Xenocyprididae; genus Zacco; species Zacco platypus. The sequence goes on from CM076068.1 coordinate 1,676,857, forward strand.
AATTTTTTGTCTCTCTGCTTATCCCGAGGTTTACCAATTAACATGATTGGCTGGATCCGGGCTGTGTCCGGGTCGGACGGGGAACCTGTGCCTGTGTGCGGCAGCAACGTGGCCCTGTGGTGTCGGCGGAGACCGTGTGAACGAGCTCATCCTTTGTGAAGACCTTACCGACTCATCAGCCAGCGGCACATATCCCAACAAACCGTCCCATACCGGCGTGATCAAAAAGATCTTAAACTAGATGGAACTAGATTAAATATTTTGACTGTTGCGATTCCAAATCGGTTTAATGACCTGTAACTCTGCCTGAGTATCGGACAAGTGTTCACTGTTGGCCAGAGGAGAACTGGCCCCCCAACTAAGCCTGGTTTCTCCCAAGGTTTTTTTCTCCATTTGTTGGAGTTTTGGTTCCTTGCCGCTGTTGCCTTTGGCTTGCTTAAGTTGGGGACACTTGCTTGATATTCAGCAGTGTTTTTGATATGCCTGCATTGGCGCCGTTGTATGCGAACTGATCTGAGCCGGACGATTACGTCACTGTTTTCTCCAGTGCTGCTATACCTAAATTAACTAGACTAATAACTATTGATCTTTGCAACGGAATGAATCAATAATATATAGAATAAGCTGCACAATGACACCATTCTCTTATTAATGTAAAGCTGCTTTGCCACAATTTGCATTGTAAAAAGCGCTATATAAATAAAGATGACTTGACTTAAGTGTCCTGTCGGTGTCCTTGCTCGGTGGAGTTGCGCAGGTAGAGTCGCAGGTCTTTACCCGAGTCGGTCTTCACACGAGGAGGCTGAACGCTTCCGCTGACGCTTCCGCGACAGCGCGTACACACTAAATAAATAGCGTACTTACTAACGTATGAGTGGAAACAGCTGAGCCCGCCCTAACAATTAGCTCAGCAAAAGAGTTTCACCGTGAATGGGCCAAATCGAAACTACTGCAGGAAGCGCACGTACAGCACTTAAGTTCACAGCCCAGCAATACCAAAACTAACAACCGCTACAGTTCTACTAAATGGCAGCGAATACAAATACAAACAGATACAAATCAAAGCGCAAACATACAACTAAGCAAAGAATCGAACGAATCCTTCCTAGCAGCAAATAATAACTTCGCGATAGAGCAGTAACGGGTATTAAGTCAACACTCACGCGCTCTCGCCGTCTTCAGTGATCTCACGCTTGTCCTGCTTGTTCCTAACTAATCCCAGTTTATATATGCTTCAGTCGCTGAGCCTGCCCTAACAATTAGCTCAGCAAAAGAGTTTCGCCGTGAATGGGCCAAATCGAAACTACTGCAGGAAGCGCACGTACAGCACTTAAGTTCACAGCCCAGCAATACCAAAACTAACAACCGCTACAGTTCTACTAAATGGCAGCGAATACAAATACAAACAGATACAAATCAAAGCGCAAACATACAACTAAGCAAAGAATCGAACGAATCCTTCCTAGCAGCAAATAATAACTTCGCGATAGAGCAGTAACGGGTATTAAGTCAACACTCACGCGCTCTCGCCGTCTTCAGTGATCTCACGCTTGTCCTATAAATATAAACTTCTGTAAATAAATCGTATTTGGATCGTTATCGTTTATATTACATTCGTGCTCTCATACATTGCACGCACACACATTCAGACAGTTCACAAGCTCTAACAGTTCTCTGTGTTTTAGTCTGGCAGGTTTAACCCTTTCATTGCTGTGTCCCTTTGTCTGCATTATAGGATAGGAAATAGGAAGGATAGGAAGGCATAGAACCAGTTCAGTTGTAGTGCACTGACTATATGGTTCTATATAATTAGTTTAATAATATGATTAAAAATAGCGTTAAATACCTTAAGATAAATTCAATGGAACCTGGATGAATTTAAAATGAATGTACTATATTTCAGATCAATATATTTGTTTTCTTTAAAATATTTTTTTCTGAATATCTCTCTCTCTCTCTCTCTCTCTCTCTCTCTCTGGGTCTTCCAGGTTTAACCCTTTCATTGCTGTCTCCTTTTGTCTGCATTATAGGATAGGAAATCTCATAAAAAATGAAGGCATAGAACCAGTTCAGTTGTCGTGCACTGACTATATGGTTCTATATAATTAGTTTAATAATATGGTTAAAAATAATGTAAAATACCTTAAGATAAATTCAATGGAACCTGGATGAATTTAAAATGAATGTACTATATTTCAGATCAATATACTTGTTTTCTTCAAAATATTTCGTCTGAATATCTCTCTCTCTCTCTCTCTCTCTCTCTCTCTCTCTCTCTCTCTCTCTCTCAGGGTCTTGTTTAACCCTTTCATTGCTGTCTCCTTTTGTCTGTATTATAATATAGGAAATCTCTTAGCCCTTCTCTTCTATAAATTTGTTTAACCCCTTAAACCCGAACTGTTCCGCCGGCGGGCAAAACCCCCCCGAGAAAAAATTCAAAATCATATTACTAAGCAACCACTAGGAGGAATGACACAAAAGAGGTATCATTTTAAAGCTTAGAAACTCAGCTTTTTAATACAACCAGTCATTGCTTTCAACTCTTAACGAGTGCTGAGTTAACACTCTAAACCGGAGTGTACCGCCCGCGGGCAAATCATACCTATAAAAATATTAATAATCATATTTTTCAAAACTCCAGCCTTCTTCATCACAAAATAGGTGTCATTTGAAAGCTTAGAGTCTGAATTTTACAATGAATGTAAGCACTTTGAATAAATCCAAAGTACTGCAGAGTTATTTACTGAAAAGTAAAAAAATTTTTTTTCATAATTTATGATTTTGTAATTATTATTATGTACGCCAATGTGTCAAATGCATCATATAGCTCAGATAATCATGTGTTATATGTCATTTGAAAGGTCTCATGGAGTAGAATACAACGAGCATAATTGTTTTGGGCTTTGAGTAAACTTGAGTGATTTTTTTGTACGTGAAACCCCACAAGACCCAAATGTAAAAAATGAACTGATGCAGCATTTATGTCACGTTTTGGCCCCTAACGTCATGAAACATGCACCGATTGTGGAAAATTGGGCATCATTATTTACAGCTGATTCTCATGATTAAAATGAGTCCAACATCGTCATAATCCAATGAAGCGATCACGAGATATCGATCGCGAAATTACGGCACATAAACCTCCACAGGCGCACAGCTGCTATAGCTAAAACTACATGTAGCTATCAAGTGGCATTTCAGCATAAAACTTCATGAAACAGGCATAGATTGTGGAAAATCAGCACATCATTACTTACAGTGGATGCTCCCGGTTGAAATGACGCCAAGATCAACGGATTCCCACGTGTGGATCACGTGCTACTCGACGTGAAAGTGCGATTTTAAAAATACCCACTAGGGGGCGACGAGGGCTAAACAAAAAAGGCCACCTTGATTCCAAATGCTCCAGCTTTTGAATACTTCATGGGATCACCACAAATTAGATATCCAGATGCAGGTCTCATATAGAGGAACATCCCCAAAAAAGAATTTTCCTCCTACCTCATTTCATTTCTGAGTTATTGCATATCAAATATGAAATATTTGAAATATGAAATGAGAAAACTTTAATTTTTTTTTTATTTTTTCAGTGGTTTCTCAGCAAGACATTGTCCGAATTAAATTTTTTTTTTTTATTTAAAAGAGTAAAAAATTATGTTTCAAATGATACCAACCTTTTGACTCTCCTTGTAAGAGATTTGGAGTTATGAGTCATTATTTCAGTGCATGTCAAAAATAAGATAAAAAAAATCAAAAATTTTAAATTTGTTCCAAATGCTGTAACTTTTGAAAACTTTATCCGATCACCTCAAAATTTGAGCCAGATACAGCTCACATATAGAGGAACATAACAAAAAAAGAATGAACTCCCAACCATATTTTATTCATTTTTAATTCCTTTTTAAATATAAATGTATGAATTTTTTTCATTTTTTCCAATTTGTTTTTTTGGCTGTTTATTTGCTGTTTCTCAGCATACGAATGTCCAAATTAAATTTTTTTTTTTTAAAAAATTTAAAAAGTTTCCTTTCAAATGATACCAACCTTTTGACTCTCCTTGCTACGGTTTTGGAGTTACGAGTCTTTACTTTTTTGTGTGTCAGTCAGAAAAAATAATTCTGAAAATACCCTTAGGGTTAAAGGGGTTAAAGAAATAAAGGCAAAGAAACAGTTCATTTGTATTTCACTGACTATTTAGTTTTATATAATTAGTTTACCAATATAATAAGATAAATTCAGTTGAATATATAACACTTTGAACTGCTAATGATAACTTTGCTATGATATGATCGCTTTTAGTTAGTATTATATTGAATAATCTGACTCAACTAACTGGTCAGTCTCCAACTGGAGACACAGTTTAAATTCATTTTGCCCGCCGTGCCCAGTTGTCCTTAAAACACCGAGGTGGCGGTGCCACCGGCTTGGGCCCGCTCATCGCTGCTCGCCGCTATATTTCTTTATTGTTATTTTTTATTCAAGGTTTTTGGCACTTTTGGGGCCCTTAACATGCACGAAAACTCTTGAAACTTTGCACACGCATTGGAACCTGCGGCCATTAGGGCGTCACAGGGGCTGGGACCCGGGCGTGGCAGGGGGGCTCGACAGCGCCCCCTTCAATGGGGTCCAAAAACTTGGTCCATATATCAAACGCTTGCACGTATTGGTACAAAACTCGGTAGACATGAAGAACTCATCGGCACTGACAACTTTCGTGCTCTAAGTTGTTCGCTGCCTCAACAGGAAGTGAGCTATTATGCGTTGTTTGAAAAGCACATGCTCTGGAATTTGATATACTCCTCCTAGGCGCTTAATCCGATCACCACCAAACTCGGTCAGCATGAAGACAAGACATTGATGACGCAAAATTGCCAGGGGATTTTTGATATCTCAAACGGTTTGCCCGTGGCGAGGCAACAAATTTATGGCGAGAAAACATAAACAGGAAGTGTGTTACAACGTCTGCATACATTCATTGATTTTTATGAAACTTCACCTGTGTGTTCGTTGTAGGAGGCCGAGTACATGGATGTGACTATTGTGAGTCAAAGATATAGCGCCACCAATTGGCAGCAGGAAATGTGTCACTTTCAAAATGCTTTGAGATCACCCTCTTATTTTTACCCGATTTGCTTCAAACTTCACCAGAATAATGTCAAGACATGGCGAATGTAGACATGTAAAAAGATCTTATGTATTCGAAACACTGTTGTCATAGCAACAGATCAAAGTGTCAGATCAAAATATTTGTTTTAGATGGTTTTGAGACTCTGGGCATCTTTCAAATTGGATGAAACTCAGGCACTTTTGGGGCCCTTAACATGCTCGAAAACTCTTGAAACATTTCACACATATTGGAACCGACGGCCATTAGGAAATCACAGAGGCTGGGACCCAGGCGTGGCAGGGGGGCTCGACAGCACCCCCTTGAATGGGGTCCGAAATCTTGGTCCATATATCAAACACGCTTGCACATATTAGTATGAAACTCGGTAGACATGAAGAACTCATCGGCACTGACAACTTTCATGCTCTAAGTTGTACGCCGCCTCAACAGGAAGTGAGCTATTATGGGTTGTTTGAAAAACGCGTGCTCTGGAATTTGATATACTGCTCCTAGGCGCTTAATCCGATCACCACCAAACTCGGTCAGCATGAAGGCAAGATATTGATGATGCCAAATGTCCAGTGAATTTTTGATATCTCAAACGGTTTGCCCGTGGCGAGGCAATGAATTTATGGCGAGAAAACAGAAACAGGAAGTGTGTTATAATCTGTTTAAGCACAAGAAATAAAAAAGAAATTTAATAATAACCAAAAGATGGCTCTGTGGTCTGTGGAACCCTCCCCCATTGGCACCATCTGATAGGGTTTTACGACCGTAAAGAATGTGCAGAGAATGTGACTCTGACTTCATTGTTGTTGAGAAGGACAAATAAACCATTTTTATCCTATATATTCTATATATAACCACTCGAGAAATACACTCATCTAAAGGATTATTAGGAATACCATACTAATACTGTGTTTGACCCCTTTTCGCCTTCAGAACTGCCTTAATTCTACGTGGCATTGATTCAACAAGGTGCTGAAAGCATTCTTTAGAAATGTTGGCTCATACTGATAGGATAGCATCTTGTAGTTGATGGAGATTTGTGGGATGCACATCCAGGGCACAAAGCTCCCGTTCCACCACATCCCAAAGATGCTCTATTGGGTTGAGATCTGGTGACTGTGGGGGCCATTTTAGTACAGTGAACTCATTGACATGTTCAAGAAACCAATATTGTTATAAAGGGCTCTTTATTAAACTCACTTCAGGAATAGAATTCCATTATTAAGGGTTTCATTTAGAGCTAAACAAATTTAATACTCCGGATTGTTAGCGCCCCCTTGTGGAATTGACTGAGAATGCTAGAGTGTTCGGAAAAGTACCAGACGCGTCAGTTGTTGTTACAAATCTGTAGAGTGTGGAGTGCACGGGAGTTTTGCCTCATTTCAGCGGTGTTAATAGTGTGTGCGTACATCTAAAGTAAGTGTCTATGTTTATTGATACACTTGTTGCCTCTGAATTATCACCATAATTCATTTTGTTCAATCTCTGAAGCTTAATTAATGACGATACTAGCCGATCGACTGGAATATATATCTAGGCTATATTGTTATTACATGCTTGTAATTGTTTGCTCAGTTTACCTTGTTGTTTATATCAAGTGTGGGCGTAATCGCCTTTCATTATGCATGTTAATTTATTGTTAGCTAAGTAGGCTATGAAAGTGCTTAGTCACCCTGTTCGCCACACGTGCTGTTTATGTGACGTCGTTGAAATACGGCGGCGGGTTCGAGCCCCGGTCTGACCAAAGTAAAATAATGGAGTGGATTGGCAAGAGTGAAGAATGTAACTTCTACATTTGTGTTAATGTTTCTAACTGTAATATTCTTTACTTGTTATTGATTGTTGTGTTGTTTTGCTTTGTCGGTGTCAGATGCTGATATCCATATTTGTTTCTATTTGTTATAGAACCACACCCTTACACCTATATAATAAATCCTCAAAGAAACCTATGGGCATCTTCATTGCGTCCTGACCAGACGTGCCACAGTGATTACTTTTACCCGAGCCACATTGGTTACTTATTAACATTGGTCCTTCGAGCCGGATTTGGTAAATTGCTGTGGATGTGTAGAAGATGTTTCCAGACAAGACGCCAAGGGAAGGACGGCCTGCTGATGTGTGTCCTAAGCGGCGAATAAAGCATCCAGCCTGGTTGGAGGATTATGAGGTTTCTCTCCCTCACTATGACCAACCGACTCCAGCTGCACGTACATTCCCTCATTCCAGAGAGTTACAGGCAAGTCGCACTGAAAGGGTAGCCGAGATGACCCCTCTCATGTATAAGCAATCAAGAGATGATGCTATATGGGCAGCCCAGAAAGACATAAGGCATTCAACACCCCCTGGACCAAGATATTAAAGCACACCTGTATCTCACCCAGTCACAAAGGAGGATGTATCGGAGATTTTGAAAATGATGCAGCATGTCAAACAAGAAAATCAACAACTTCAGTCTACAGTGCTGAATATACAACAGCAAATGAGCACTAACAGAACTTTCTCAATCCATGAAAGAGCAATGCCTTATGACACAGCCCAGTTACCATTAAGCCGAGCCCCTTTAACAGAAGACTGGCCGCTGCCACCTCCTCCAGTAGTGGATGAAGACACCCTTCCCACTGCAGTGGATGTTCCACTCCCACCTCCCAGACACAACATATCAGATATGGTGGAGGAATTAACTACTAGCCTGCAGAAATTAGGAAATAGAGATAAATCTCACTCCTGTGCAACAACACCCGATTATTGTGAACCTGAGAGGTACCATATAACAACAACTCCACCCCAGGGGGCATGTAACTATCCACCATCCAGGCATCTCCAAACAGCACCTACCACCAGCATGCCAATCTATAGAGACACAGGACAGTATTCTTACTCTCCTCATCAGGAGAAGATATACAGAGGCCCTACGCCCACAATCCCAGACTTCACTAACGGAGATCCACAAGAATTTGCACGACTGAAGGTCTCACTAGACAACCTTCTACCAGAGGATGCGACTGAGAGATTTAAATATCAAATTCTCTTGGAACATTTGAAGTTTGAGGATGCTCTTCTCATTGCAGATTCCTACATCAATTCCAATAGGCCCTATTCAGATACCATGACGTCTCTTGCTGAGAAACATGGGCAACCTCACCAGTTAGCCTTGCGGCGCATTGCGGATTTAATGGACGATCCTACTATCCGTAGCCATGATGCCAGTGGATTCAAAAGGTTTGCATTGAAAGTCAGAGCACTGGTAGGAATGCTGGACCAATTGGGGGTTAGCGGCAGTGTTGAGGTCCAGTGCGGTTCCCATGTTACAAGACTGTTGACGAAGTTGCCACATGACTTTCGAGTTCAAAAGGTATATATACCCATTAAATGTTCGCATCCCTACTCTTTTACACTTTGCAGACTAACTTGAATACGAGCTAAACATCCAGGGCAGCGGCTTTGAGTTTCTTGGTGGGGACAGAAAGGAGCACGCTGACCAGAAGAGAGATAAACGCAAAGATTTTAAGTCCACCAAACCAACCGCTATATTCCACAGTGCAGATCCTGCTGCCATTACCCAATCTTCAGAGCAGTCCGGTTCGTTTGTGGCCAAACCTCAGGACAAACCAAAGGCATTCTGCCCCTACTGCACAAATACCCAACATTACCTGAATCAGTGCCAAAATTTCAGCCAGCTCACCAAAGAACAGAAAACGAAGTGGGTGAAAACGAATAGGAGATGCTGGCGTTGTGGTCGAGCTCATCAAGCAGCTCAGTGCCGTTTGGCTATGTGGTTGCCATACCAGAGCAGAAATTGATCAGGGAAGAAGAATCATGGTTCATTCCCCACCACATGGTGAGCCATAATGATAAGAACAGAGTTGTTTTCAATTGTTCTTTCTCATACAAAGGCGAGACCCTCAATGACTTGCTTCTGCCTGGACCAGCTCTGGGGTCCTCCTTGCTCTGGGTGTTGCTACGATTCCGGGAGCATCCTGTGGCCTTCAGTAGTGATATAAGGGGCATGTTCCATCAAATAAGATTGCTACCCGAGGAAACCCCTAGCATCTATGAATGGCAAGTGCTTCCATTTGGAACAACATGCAGCCCATGCTGTGCTACATATGCACTACAGAAACACGTAGTTGATCACAGTAATCCAGGAGACACTGTCCGGCACTCCATCGAAAGATGTTTTTATGTAGATAACTGTCTACAGAGTGTTGCAAAACCTGAGGAGGCTAAAGTGCTAGTGAATACACTGAGGAATTTGTTAGCAGAAGGAGGATTTGAACTACGACAGTGGGCATGCAACTTCCCTAATGTCATCCAGCATCTGCCGAAGGAAGCCAGATCTGAAAGCAGTGAGCTTTGGCTTAACCAAACTGAATCAGATCCTCAAGAACTAGCATTAGGTTTGCGTTGGATGTGTCAATCTGATACCCTAGGATACCGGAGTCGTCTTACTGACCATGCAACTCCCACGATGAGAAACATATACAAGGTAGTAGCAAGCCAGTATGACCCCCTTGGGTTTCTTGTACCCTATGTCGGGCCAAGATACTTATACAGAGTCTGTGGGCGAAGCAGAGAGAGTGGGACGATCCACTACTGCCAAGGGACATTCTTCAAACATGGCATGAATGGGAAAAGGAACTGCCAAATCTGGCAGTTCTCAAATTGACTCCCTTAAATGTAGTCGACGAGTACATATTTTCAGTGATGCTTCTGAACGGGCTTATGGGTCTGTAGCATACCTGCGTACAGAGGACACAAAAGACGGTGGTGAGGTGGCTTTTCTCACAGCCAGGTCAAGAGTAGCCCCTAAACGCCAGCTATCAGTGCCCAGATTGGAACTTTGTGCAGCTCTCACCGGTGCACAGTTAGCTTCATTGTTAGCTAAAGAGCTCACCCTGTCCATTGAATCCTTTGCACTGTGGACGGACTCCACCACAGTCTTGACATGGCTTCAGTCAGAGTCCTGCCGCTACAAGGTATTCGTGGGTACCAGAATTGCCGAGATAGAAGAACTTACAAGTGCTCACACATGGCGGTATGTAGAATCCACCAATAATCCAGATGACTACATTACTCATGGGAAGTCGCTGAAGGAGCTAGCCACAAACAAAACATGGAGACAAGGACCGGCATATCTCTGGCACTCACCCTCCTGCTGGCCAACTACTCCTCAAATAAGTACAGCTGAGAATCCTGCTGAACTAAAGAAGCCTACTTTTTGTGGTCATGTAAGACTCACTGATGTTCAGTCTTTGCCTGACCCACAACAGTTCAACAGCTTTAAAGCATTAGTTGAAGCAGCAGCACTTCAACGCCACAGAGCGGCAGGTAATGAAGGGAATCCTTCTGCTGAGGATCATCAATTAGCAGAAAGAGACATTCTGAGGAGAGCTCAGTATGATAGCTTTCCTGAGGATTTCCACTGTCTAGCGGCAGGTAAACCAGTAAACTAGATCAACATGTCTACCCAATCAGCATAAGTGGAGGACTACATAAATACACAGGTGAGTCTTGAAATGTTTAATTCATTCAGCAGACAACAGTATCTGCTTAAGTACATATCTGTATGAATGAACAGCTTAAGTCACAACTGCATTTAAATGCCGTCAAGTGCAATCAAACCTCTTCAAATGATCCAGAATGCTGCTGCACGTCTTGTCTGCAATGAGCCTAAGAGAGCCCACGTCACGCCCCTCTTCATCTCTTTGCACTGGCTACCCCTTGCTGCTCGCATCAAGTTCAAGGCGCTGATGCTTGCTTACAGATCCACCACAGGCTCTGCACCTTCCTACCTCCACACACTGCTACAACGCTACGTCCCCACCAGAAGCCTGCGATCGCTAAAGGAACGAAGACTTGTGGTACCATCACAGAGAGGCACAAAATCACTCTCCAGAACATTCTCCTTCACTGCTCCCTGCTGGTGGAATGATCTCCCTACTTTCATCAGGAACACAGATTCCCTGGCAATATTCAAGAGACAGCTGAAAACTCACCTCTTCCGTGAACACTTGATCCCCTCATAAAAAAAAAAAAAAAAAAACCTATCCTTCCCCCTTTTTCCCTTCCTACTCTAGCTTATGGTACTGAGCAATGTATGAAACTTGTATTGTGAGCACTTCCTGTGTTATTTGCCAATTCATGAAGAATCGCTTGTTTGTTTTCCTCACTTGTAAGTCGCTTTGGATAAAAGCGTCTGCTAAATGACTAAATGTAAAATGTAAATGTAAATGCTCAGAAACCGAGTGAAGAGTGCAGCTCGCACCCACTGTGTGTCCTGTGGATCTTTGGCATGGCATGGTGGCAGAAAAAAACTTGTCCAGTGTGGCTCCGTTCATTCAGTGCGGGCTTGTCGAGAATGTGGTTGTGAATCCTGAAAATGTGCAGGTGTCAGTTTGGTTTTATAATGAGGTTGTCACGCTGGTAAAAAAAACAAAACGCTGTATAACCACAACCGTTTCATTACCGCCACTAGCTAGCATCTGCTCGAGTGTTTTTGTTTTGTGCGAAACGTGACAGTGTGAATTAGGGATGGACATAAACAGTGTGATGCATCCATTTTGCAATTGATGGTGCTCCCCCACAGCCTGATATGTGATGATCATCAAATGGTATCCTTAGTTGTCGTAGTCCCAGCTCCACATTTAACATACACTCACTGCACGTTAGATGTCTCCCTAATCAAACACACCTGATTAAACTTATCAGCTCATTAGAAGAAACTCCTTGAAAGTGTCATCCATAAAAGACCATTCCATCCCAAATTCACACATGAGAATTACATTCCACCAGTGATCAATCTCATACACAATAGATAAAATAAATTAGACCTTATCTGAAAAATACTATTCAATAACTCTTACATTAAAATTGCTGAAACCAACTTGAAAAAAAAAGCATGTTTCTTTAAAATTGATGTTGTCTCTTGAAATAAAACCCAGTATAACCTTCAGGCATTTGACCCATTTCTCACCAGTTTAGGAAGTTAGTGGCCAATCAGCATGCAGAGATCATGTTCAGTGGTTGCGCTTGGGGGAGAGTAGGAACAGAAACAGTTCCAAAGGGTAGAGTCCTTCCAACTATTCCACATATGCAATAAACACGTAAATGCTTACTGCAGGCAGGGAAGCAAATTTGAATATTTTCCTCTCCACTTGTCTTCAGCTCTTCTCCAAGCTCTCCTTACATAAGCCACAGTAGGTGCAGGCATATCCCACCATCCCCCCATCCCCCATCCCCCATTTTTAGAATCTTGAAAGCTAAAGTTAATGTGATATACAAGCCTGAAAACATCAATTAGTGTCACATACCAAGAGACTGATGCAGCACATAACCACCGTGGGGCAAACAGTTTAGTTTTGTGTGACATATTGACAAAAAAACTTCAAGATACACAAATACAAATAGCATTTCAAAAATGACCTGTTAAGGAACACCATGTTGTTATTTCAGGAAACTGGAGCTGAATTTACCTGACAGCACAAAATGAGTGACAATGAATTGCACATTGCTTTAGCTTCAAAGACATACATTATATTGTATTTGATTTCTTACCATTTTCAGATCCCAGTGTATCGTGCCAGTTTCAAAGACTTTTGGGGTATGGCTGGGCCAGACACCAGCATTCTTAAGAATCACCAACCATATGCATCGAGGCTCTGGATCACTGCAATCCACTCCTACTGAAAACTCAAAACACCACTCCTTACCAACCGGAGCTGGGACCCTGGATATGTGCTGCTTCAGTGAACACATCATCGGCCTGACAAAACGTAGGGGACCACTGCCACAGAGATCACACCCATAGACATGAAAATACTCAAGGTTCGGGAGGAACATGTGCTCACCTCCTCTTGGAAATAATAACTTTTCCCTCTTGGTGATCAACAAGCCAACAATTTATAAAAAAAAATGTATAGCCATTTCTAATGAATCTGAATATTGGATAAAATGGTCATCAAGCTAAAATAATCCTAATCTTGCCGTTCCACATCATTGTACTAGTCCGTTCAGAAACTAGTTGTAGAAATCCAGAGAAGATTCAGGTCTTTTCCATCCTTGATGATCAATTGCATATTCTGCAGTTGTGACAAAAGACGGTTCATAGCAGACAAAAGACGGTTCATAGCAGACATCCTGCTAACCTGTTATTTATGCCCAGCTACTTATGTAAAGCTTTTTGGGACTTCATTCCCTTTCTCTACATCCATTCCATAGTTTTAGATGTGGTGTCAGGTCCTTTCTTTCTCCATCTCAATGCAAATAACGGTAATAAACTCTCTTGACATACTCCGCAAATTGATTCAGAGCTCCTGGGTGGTCTCACTTGTGGGAAAATCCTTCATTCACAAGTGGTAATTTCCAGTGCCGGAAAGGACTGAACCATAGTCAACTCTCCCCTCTTCTCAGGCTGGTCTGTAGGTTGCCGGTAGGTCAAACCAAGACCAAGTTGAAAAGGTCTGTTATTTGACAATGTTGTCATAACCAGTTGCAGTTTCCAATAAAACATATGGTTCTCTATAAAGTGTTACATTCATTCTAGTTCACTATCAGCAGTTAAGACATGCTGTTCATTTTGATAGTCCATTCAGTGTCCACTTGCTTTGTTTTTCTGACCTAATCTAGAGTTGAATGTTCTACCTATTAGTTGAATATTTTTATCACAAAGTGAATACTGCCAATCCGATGACTGCTCGACCTTTCTTTAATTCCATCCTTCTCTCCACCTCTTTCCTGACCACTCTATTCCCAACCTGGTTAATCCTGCAACTGATGAGCAGATCTTTTCATACATGGACACATGTATCTCTCTCTCTCTCTCTCTCTCTCTCTCTCTCTCTCTCTTTCTTTTCCTCTCCGTTTGACTCACCCTGTATCTGTGTCAGCTCATTTTAGAATCAGAATCCTGGTCATCACTGCTGCTTTCTATATACCAGCAAGAGCACACTCACATTTAAGAACTTAAAATCAGATTAAAATCAGTTCCAATCTTGCTACTGCAAGATTCATTAACACACTTTTGCAACATGTCCAGCGGTGTTTAATAATCATTTTCGTCAACAACATTTTTTCACAGACGAAAGCGAGACTATAACTAATAACTCAAAACCAGTTTTGAATGACAAATGATGGAAATTTATTGACATTTTCGTCAACAAATAATAACTAGATGAAAATGTTAGGGAGGAACGATTTGGGAAAAGATCCAGTCAGAATTGATGTAAATGCACACATTTTAATTGTAAAATGCTGATCTACCTGGTGGGACATAAGTTGGCATTCACTTGCTGCATGCTGAAAGAGAAGAGCAGACATATAGATAGATCTGAAAAAGCATGAAAAAAACAGCATGACACAAAAGAGAGCTCTACACGTATTTGGTATGGTTTTCTGTGCAGACACACCCGAAAGCTGCAACACAGACAGCGTACGAGTACTGAATCGAGCTCTCTTTTGCTTCTTTTTGCACCTGAACAGACAAATGCACACAACATTGTCAAAATGTCCATTTTAGAGAGTATCAACATTACACAGTCGATTATGTCTTAGGAAAACGTAACAGGTGTGAAAATATCGGATATGCATCAGTGTTTTGGATCCCAGCATTCTGTCTTGACAGCAGCCTAATAAACCTATTAATCAAAGAGCAAAAGACAGTTACTCAGTGCTCTTTAACAGCTTTAATAAGAATTAATTATATTTAATTTATTCAAAAAAATATTTCCGCTCAAAAGAATAATGTTGAATGCAAGTTGTTATAAAGAATATGTATAAAACTAGACTTAAACTAAAACAATTCAGATGACTTAAATATGACTAAAACTAAATGGTATTTTAGTGAGTTATTTTCACGTGGGACCAATTATTGTCGGGGGGCTAAACAAACCTGCACACATAATAGGCCCACTTTAGATTTTACCAGTATTTTACATTTTCTTCAGTATAGTGACTTGTGTCTGGTTTATAAAATTTGTTTGGCTGTAAAGTGCAATAAATATGTTGAAATAAAAAATTTTATTTACTGACCAAATAGTCAAGTAGTCCATTATATTGAAATGGACTGAAACAAGGAAGTTGTCTTTACTTTAAACAATTTCCTACGAGACGCAACTGACAAATGCATTGATGCTGTCTTGGGAATGTTTTAATGTGAAAAGGACTAAAGACCTTTCCTCAGCAGACATTCAAACTGATTTTGTGATTATAAGATTGACCTGAAGAATATCAGATAGATGCAAGTAATACACTTGCTCAGGCGATTTCTTTCTCTCTCTCATAATACTCTAACGTTACATATTACAATGAGTTTCAATTAACCGACTCAATGTTCATTACTAGTGACGTTTTAGAATTAGTAATGGAGGCTTGGGCTCAGCTGTTAAACTGTCAACTTGAGATTTGAATCCGCGGCAGAAGGAAGTAGTTCCTCACAAAACAGGGACAATCCGTTTTTTCTTATTTATTTATACACTCGTGCCGTTGAACAATAAGTGCAATATCACACTCATAGCCATGCGATATGGCTGTATATCAGCACGCTGTGACTACAGTCGAATCTCGTGTGATATTGCTCATATGTTTTTGTTTTTGTTTATTGAACTGTTGTATAAAATCAATATCACATTTGCAGTTGTGCCAACTGCAAGACCAAGGTGTCATGCGGTCTTGCGGGAACAACTGCACTCTATATGTGATATTGCTAAACTATATTATATGATATAAATATAAAATACAAAAACTCATACAGGGGCGTTATTTTTTTGCCTCCTTATCTTGAATATCTTATGAATATCCATATCTTGTGATGCGTTGCACAAAATTGCGCCAAAATATCAATCATAATGAAAAAGTACAGTCTTAATATTTTATATTAAGATTTTATATTTTATATTATAATTTAATCATGCTGATTCTTTTAAATGTGCGAGCAAGGATATAAAGTATAAATATTTTGGCGCAATTTTGTGCAACGCGTCACACTGTGTGCGATGATCGCAGAAACCATTGCCCAGCGCGATTCCACCACGGTAAGAAGCCTACAACAGTCAAATAGAGTGACATTATATTTATTTTATATATTATATTTATTTTATATATCATATTTTATTTTTGAGCTCCAGTAACACAGACATTTCCCCAGTGTGGGATTAATAAAGTATATCAAATCAAATCAAATACAACTGTTTGTTGAATCACAATGAGATATAAAATATCTCACCTAAATTAAGACACGTTTAAGCCTACAGCAAATATGCAGTCCTGTAAGTCCTGTAATTATGCCATTTTAATGTAGGCCAAAATTATATATATTATATATATGAAATTATATATAAAAGTCGTGGTAGCGATTCAGACAAGGGTTTCTGCCCCACGAAAATGTATGGTCACCGCACCAATGATTGTGACAGTCCATGCGACGACGCACGCTACTGCAAAATACACATTTGCAGCACAAAATCAATCGCCTGAAGCAATACTTTCCAGCGCAGGAAAACAGCTGGTTGCCTAAACCCCTTTCGTCAAAATCCGACGATGAGGGATTTGCATTCAAATCTATCGGAAGACCCTAAACGTCAGCTTATTGACGAAGAGGGCTACCCTCAACGTCGGAGTGTTGACGTGAAGGGGAAACGACCAAACGGCAGCATGTGACGAATAGGGGTGAGACCGTGTTGTCTCAGGACCTTCTGGCATTTCATTCATTAATTTTTTACAGTTTTATTGGCATTTTACAGTGTGGCTTAGTGGGTATACAGTTCCCCATTTTGTCAGCTCATGATGCAGCATTGAATTAGCTACGAAAGGGAACATCTCGATTACATATGTAACTCTCATTTCCTGAGTATGGAACAAGATGCTGCATCTTGTTGCCATACTCTAGGCATGCTTGCACGTCTTCCTTCATGACTATATAACAAATAATTGTGTATCTGATTTGTCGAAGGCACTATACTATTTAGTAGAAAAGTATGCATATACTAGCATATACTAGCTCTCTCCACCCAATGCTACCCCTTTTTACTATTTTCTGGAAGAACTATTTTTTGGTTAAGATTGATAAATTGCAATAGCTATATAAAGAGTATATCAGTCACCTTTATTCTAAATATCACAATACTTATATTTTTGAAATTTTACACATCAAAATACTTAAAATAATATAATTTTATTATGTTTTATTTTATATTCTAAGACAGACTCTTTACACTAAATTAATAAACTGTTCTCTTCAGAGTTAAATTGTAGATCAGTCTGTCCGCCTGGTTTGTCATTATGTGTGCAGTTGCATCATCACACCCCATGAGTGTGTATGGAAGTATTATGAAACAAAGCGAGACCTTGTTTTGATGCTTATATTAAGCGACAACCCCCTAAGGTGGTACAGGCTCTCTCTTACAAACACACACTCTCCCTTTTCCATTTATTACATAATAAACACTGAAGGACATCACAGAGGAAAATAAAAGAGGAGAAAACATTAATACGCACAGTGATTTAGTTCGTTAAATGGACCTAATGCTGAACTGTGTCTCACTTTGTCTCAACCAAACTCATTAACCACACTTAAATGCTGAGCTTTATGAATTTACTGTTAATTATTGAAAACGTCTCGGTTACGACTGTAACCTTAGTTCCCTGATGAGGGAACGAGACGCTGCGTCGAGAGTTTGACGCAATGGGAACGCTCTGCATGAATGCGTCGTGAAGCACTTGTGAAATCAGTCCAATGGCGTGCCTCAGCAAACGCGAGATCCCAGCCACATATTATTGCAGACATGAAATCGTCTCCGGTTACTATCGTAACCTCCGTTCCCTGAGAGTGTCTCTTGCTCTGCGCTCTCACGGCGGGATTTTATTTGGTTCCCGCAGCGTTTTACGCAGTGTCTCGTTCCCGCCTTTCAGGGAACGGAGGTTACGATAGTAACCGGAGACGTTCCCTTTCGAGAGCGGTCACTTCGACACTGCGTAAAACGCTGCGGGAACCAAATAAAATCCCGCCGTGAGAGCGCAGAGCAAGAGACACCCAATCACCCATGGCAACAAGCCACAAGGGGCGGTGCTAACATACGCTCAAGTATGATAGGCGAAGCAGGGCCAATAAGAGACGAGCTGAAGCCTATACCAAATTTGCATACGAAAGAGAGAGAAATGCAGGCTGCGCTGATAAGGGCAGAACAATACCAATAAGTGAAATCACACAACATGAGTGACACCGTGTTAATAGCAGAGCGATAACCAACAGTGCAGATTAGGAACACATAAGTAGTAATGCAACCTCCAAGCATAGGAACGTACGTACACAGCGTTAACAGCAAGCGGCAACTGACTGTGTATGTCACAAGAGAAAATGAGATTAACTCACCGAGAGCACTTGAGAAGCCACTGATGGCACGTCCAGTTTGTAAAACCTGGCGAAGGTGTTCGAGGAAGACCAGCCAGCGGCAAAACATAACTCCTGAATGGATGTACCTTTAGACCATGCCCAGGATGAAGCCATTGCCCTCGTAGAATGAGCCCTAACTTGGAAGGGACAGTCCCGGCCCATAGTGACATAAGCCATAGTGATCGCGTCCACTATCCAGTGGGAGAGCCTTTGTTTAGAAACAGCCCGTCCCTTAGAGCGTCCCCCGAAGCACACAAAGAGCTGGTCCGACTGCCGAAAAGCGGTGGAGCGATCAACGTAAACCCTGAGCGACCTGACCGGGCAAACAGCGCTGCGAGCGTCAGCGTCCCGAGAGGTTGACGGTTCAGCAGATAAGGCAGATAACGAGATCACCTGTGATCTGAAGGGTGTAGACAACGATTTCGGCACATAGCCCTGCCTCGGCCGAAGAGTGATACTACAGTCTCTGGGACCAAAACACATACAATCCTCGCTGACAGATAGCGCGTGCAAGTCCCCGACGCGCTTTGCTGACGCGAGGGCCAGAAGGAGGGCGGTTTTCAGCGAGAGCTCCTTAATAGCCGCAGACTCCAAAGACTCAAACGGAGGAAGAGAGAGTGCTTTCAGAACCAGCGCTAGATCCCACGGAGGCACGGAAGGCGGCCGTGAAGGAAACAGTCTCCTCGCTCCTTTAAGAAATTTGGCCACTAGGACGTGTCTACTTATCGATTGACCAGCCACTGGTGCATGAAACGAAGCGATAGCGGCTATGTAAACCTTCAGCGTGGGGGGCAGACTGCCACTGTCCAGCTTGTGCTGCAGGAAACTCAAAACATCTGACACTGGGCAGTTAACCGGGTCGATGAGAAGCTCACAGCACCATTTTACAAACACTTGCCATTTAAGAGTGTAAAGGCGTCTAGTGGATGGTGCACGGGACTCCGTGAGTGTGGCGAGCACACAAGGAGGCAAGACGCTCAAATCCTCTAACAGCCCTGAAGCATCTACACATGAAGTTTCCACAACTCCGGGTTGGGATGCCAGATCACACCGTTCGCTTGCGATAGCAGATCCGCCCTGAGCGGGATCTGCCATGGAGCGGCTGTCAGCATTTCTCTGAGATCCGGAAACCATGGCTGGTTCGGCCAGTTTGGGGCGACCAGGATCACTGACGCTTTCTCCTCCCTGATTTTGCATAGCACTAAGGGTAGAATTTTTACCGGAGGGAACGCATAGAGCTTGGCTCTCGGCCAACTCGATGTCAGAGCATCTCCCTGGAGCGGGGAGCGGGACATTGAGAAGAACAGCGCTCTTCTCTTGCTCTTCTCGCTCGTCGCAAACAGATCCACTTCTGCTGTCCCGAACCGGGACCAGATCTTCCTCACCACGCCGGGGTGAAGTCTCCACTCTCCCTGAGGAATACCGTTCCTCGAAAGTAAATCCGCCCCGTAGTTTAGACGGCCGGGGATGTAAGTCGCTCTAATGGAGAGAAGATGCCGATCTGACCACAGAAGGAGGCGTTTCGCCTGCTTGAAGAGAATTATGGATCTGATGCCGCCCTGGCGATTTATGTACGATACCACAGACCTGTTCGTGCTGCCGTTCCAGTTGAGGCAGAAAAGCTTCTAGCGCCAGGAAGACCGCTCGTAACTCCAGCCTGTTTATGTGCCACTCTTTCAGCGACTCTGACCAGAGGCCTGACACCGGTGAGCCCACACAAACCACGCCCCATCCTGAGGTAGACGCGTCCGTCGTGACAACAATGCGTCTCGTCACTAAGCCCAGGGGAACACCCCGTTTGTACATATCCATGTCGCGCCACGGCCTCAGAGCCCTGATGCAGCTGTGATCGACCGGGATGAGCACATGGCCTGATGCCCACGATCTCCACGGGACTCGAGCCTTGAGCCAAAACTGGAGCGGGCGCATGTGTAGGAGGCCCAGATGGCAGACCGAGGAAGCTGACGCCATCAATCCCAGAAGCCTCTGGAAGTCCCTCAGTGGGACAGATCTGCCCGGTTTGAAACGGAGCAAAGTAGATATTATGGTGTCCACGCGCTGAGGAGAGAGGCTGGCCTTCATTGCTACCGAGTCGAAACGTACCCCGAGATAGGTTATCGACTGACATGGGGTGAACACACTCTTCTGAGCATTCACCCGAAACCCAAGACTTTCCAGGTGGCGCAACAGCGCTTCCGTGTGGCCTACCAGCACATCTCGCGAGTGAGCTAAAATCAGCCAGTCGTCCAAATAATTTAGGATCCGCATGCCGCTCTCTCTGAGAGGGGATAAAGCGGCATCCACACATTTCGAAAAGGTGCGGGGGGCCAACGCCAGGCCGAACGGAAGTACCGTGTATTGGTATGCTTGGTCCTCGAACGCAAATCTCAGGAAGCGTCTGTGATGCGCCGCTATTTGAATGTGAAAATAAGCGTCTTTTAAATCCACCGACACAAACCAGTCCCCCGGGCGAATTTGGGCTAGGATCTTTTTCAACGTAGTCATTCTGAACGTACGCTTGTGCAGTGCTCGGTTTATAGGTCTCAGATCGAGAATGGGGCGGAGGCCGCCGTCTTTTTTGGGGACAACAAAATAACGGCTGTAGAATCCCGATTCCCGTTCGCTCGGAGGGACACGCTCTATCACTCCTTTCGTGAGCAAACTGAGAACTTCTTTTCTTAGAATATCGGTGTTTCTGGGCACCGTTAGCAACGGAACTACACCGTTGAAGCGGGGTGGTCTGCGTCTGAACTGAAGAGAATACCCGTTGCGTATAATGTCTATTAGCCAAGGGGAAATACCTGGAATGGCTCTCCAAGCGTGCAGGAAGAGAGACAGCGGCCGTATTAGATCGCGGTATAAATCTGACGAAACCGGGCGCGCTGTGATTAGCTGCCGTGGGTCGAGTTCTGATGATGCGCTGCAGCGTTGCGCTGTTCTGAGACAGGGCGTGATGCGCGGGGAAGAGAACATGAGGAGAAGAAAGCTCTTTTTGTGAGGGGATATGTGTTTTTATTAACAACTTTACATTTTGCACACACAAATCTCGTGGACGAACAACACCACAGTCTCCTGCAGGAACGGCGGGGACTGGAGAACAGAGTCGCCTCTTCTTGGGGGCGGGTTCCTCCACGGGAGCTCTTCTCCTCGTACCCGGGCTGTCAGGATGACGGCTTAGGCGCCGCAGACAATCCGCAAACCTCCGATCCGTGTTCCGGTGAGCAGATGAAGAGCGTGATCTGACGTTGGGCTGCGGCTGGAATGAGCGACGGGGCATCACGTGGCTCATCGCTTTCGCGCGCTTCTGCGCCTCGGCAAAACACTCAACGACGGACTCCACGGCGTCGCCAAAGAGGCCGGAGGGAGTGATGGGAGCGTTGAGGAGGGTCTTACGGTCCGCGTCCTTCAGGTCAGCCAGGGTAAGCCATAGGTGCCTGTGGAGGACTACCATAAACCCCATAGCGCGGCCAATGGCCTGAGCGGAGCGCTTCGTCGCCATGAGGGCAAAATCTGTCGCTGCACGTAGGTCTCTAACCACCTCCGCTTCGAGACCGGCGTCATCAAGAGACTGCAGACGCTTAGCTTGAAAAACCTGCAGCACTGCCATGGAGTGGAGCGCTGAGGCCACTTCCCCCGCGGAAGCGTAGGCTTTGTCGGCAAGATGGGCCATGAACCTGCACGGTTTGGATGGCAGGCCCAGCTCCGATCCCAGGGAGGCGGCTGATGGACACAGGTGAGCGGCGACCGTTTCCTCGACGGGGGGAGTGCGCATGTAACCGTGGGCCTCCGCATCGTCCACGTGGGAGAAGAAGGCGTGAGTGGAAGCATGGAGCGCGCCGACTGGGGTGCAGACCACGACTTTACCACATGGCCATGGACGTCCGGGAAAAAAGGAGTTCTCCTTTTCGGAGCGGCCTGACGGCGGCCCGATTGGAGATACCAGGAGTCCAGCTTACTTTTCGTGGGTTCGACTGGGGCCTTCCATGTGAGGTCCAGCTCTGTAACTGCCTTCTCAAGCACCCTCATGAACTCCTCCTGGAGGTCTACAGGGGCTTGGGCCTCTGGGCGATCGGGCTCGGAAGCCGCCCAATCTTTCTCGGACGCGGAAAGGGACATGGAGTCGCCCTCTTTGTGCTCCTCCGTGCCGAAGGAGAAGAAATCCTCGGTCATGGACGCAGGGGGGTGGAAGGCCTCTCATGTGAAGACGACGGCTGGAGAGAGGGGAGATGGAAGAGGACGGTGAAGCCACGTATCTCCTCCCTCGTCGTAATCGACGTCGTCGTCCACGCGAGCGGGGCCCACCAGCGGCTCGCTGGCGGCAGTGGGCCTTGCTCCTGAGAAGGACCGCACATAGTCCCTTCTGGCTCGGAGGACGCGGGCTGGAAAGTCCGCAGTGTTGGCAGTTCCCCGAGTCCGCGAAGGCTGCTTCAGCGTGGGCCAGGCCCAGGCAAGCCACACAGTGCGGGTGGTTGTCGGGCGGGTCGATGGGACCCGCGCAGATGCTACAAGTTGAAGTCATCGGATGCCTAGGAGAAGTAAATCAGCGTTGGCAACTTTCAACGATGAGCGTGAAGGAAGAGATTCTGAGGTAATTGCCTTGCCTTTTATACTGCCTATTACGCCAGTAAGGCTCGCGCTTGCGTAAAGAGCAGCAATTGGCCAGTTTTTCTAACTGGCGTTAGCCTATTATATTTCAACATTTTGGAAGAAAGGGATTTCCCGCAGCGTTTTACGCAGTGTCGAAGTGACCGCTCTCGAAAGGGAACTACGCGCTGCCTCAGCAAACGCAAGATCCGAGCCACATATTATTGTACACAAGAAATCTACGCGCTGCCTCAGCAAACGCGAGATCCGAGCCACATATTATTGAACACAAGAAATCTACGCGCTGCCTCAGCAAACGCGAGATCGCTACTATTCTTTATTGATCTTTATTGCAAACCATAATCTACGTGCTGCCTCGGCAAACACGAGATCAGAGCCTTGCGTTAGATTTATATTCCCTCGAGAATAAAGCCAACCGGAGCGGAGCCAAAAACACCCGAAGATAGTAAACACTTCGGGACATTTTAATGAATGAACACGTCAGCCCATAGAGAGTCAACGTGCATGCTCCACTCCCAACAAACAACGCATAAATCACCCTCAAAGATTAAATTTAAATTTAATTAATTGAATATAGTTTTTGTTTATTGTTGAAAAGAAAAAAAATAATAATTTAAAAGTAATTAGAAACCACACTTGTTTCTAATTTCTTTTAAATTATATTTTTCAAGAAATTACTTTTGTATAAGGCATTTACTTTGATATCTTTCATAGCTTTCATATTTTCATGAAATAAACACATAAATAAATAAATTTGAAGTTTTCAGCTTCATTCGAAGCCTACATTTAAATCATTTTTACTCATCACGGCATTCTCCCTCACGGGCGGAAAAGCCCACGAAT
The DNA here is from genome assembly GCA_038088235.1 of Zacco platypus. NCBI lineage: Eukaryota > Metazoa > Chordata > Actinopteri > Cypriniformes > Xenocyprididae > Zacco > Zacco platypus. Next base: position 1,700,805 of record CM076068.1, read on the forward strand.
TTAAACAGGCGTAACCTGCCCATCTGACGAAGACAACTTCAGAAACAGGATGGCGGCCTTGATTAACATGTAAGGTTAAGCACGGCAAACTGCTTCATTTCATTCTCTTTAGAGCACGTTTAAGCTTTCTAACGATCATATTGATTATGGGGTAACGTTTTGTATTGTCGTAACTCTTCATCTTACTAGCTAAGTTATGGTAATTTGTGTCAAGTCATAGATAAGACAAGCTAACGCGACATTGCCATTGCATTTAACGTTACTCAAGAGATATATATATATATATATATATATATATATATATTTATTTATTTATTTATCAGTGGCAGTAGTCAATGTGATGTGCGTACACGACAGTTTTTTTTTTTTAGTTGAAAAGTAATTTATATTTGTTTGTTTTTTCCCATTTCGGCATAGACACGCGTGTCCCGCGCAAATTTATCTGTCCGGAGACTTACTGAATATTCTCCAGCGACCGTCATTCACACGACAAACTTAAGAAATAGGCAAGCTAATACAAGCTGACATATTCTGCTATTCAGGGGCGCTGCTAAGGATTTTGGGCCCCATGAAAAGAATCTTGACGGCCCCCAACACAGCTGAGACTTTTTTCATATTAATTTACATAATCATTTCAATCTATAACGTGCACAGGCAGTCATTTTGCGCTGTTTAAATTGAGTTTTGCCGAGTCGGTCTGGATCAGATAATGTGAAAGTATTATGTGAAGATGGTTGGCAGAGATGAATCATGCTGTATTTGACAATATAGGGGACACTGTAGTAATACAACTCCACATCATCTTCAAGAGATGCACTGAAACCTCACAAACAGCTGATAGTAGTTTGTACAGTAGCTGGCAGAGGATTTTTATCAGAGTTCATGAAGTTAGACTGCTTGCAAGACAGGTGCAACAGCGTGGACCGCAGCAGGAGCCTCGTACAAAGATGCCGACACCGGCTGCATGCGAGGCAGTGGCGGTTCTAGACAAATTTTACAAGGGGGGCCAAGGAGGGGCCAGTGTTTAACCAGAGGGGCACATTAAAAATGGTAACAAATTATATTTAAAGATTATAAACTTTGTTTTACTTTACTTGCTGATATCTGTAGAAAGATGTACAGTAAACATAGGGCACAAATACATTTATTTACTTATGCATGTACACTACCAGTCAAAGTGTACAAGAAAAACAGTATTATTGTGAAATATTTTTAAATTTTAAAATAACTTTTTTTATATTTGAATAGGGTATATTTTAAAATGAAATTTATTCCAGTGATCAAAGCTGAATTTTCAGCATCATTACTCCACTCTTTAGTGTCACATGATCCTTCACAAATCATTCTAATATGATGATTTGCTGCTCAAGAAACATTTATAATTATTACCAATGTTGATGATTATTATCAATGATTTGTGAAGGGTTTGTGAAGGATCATGTGACACTGGAGACTGGAGTAATGATGATAAATTCAGCTTTGATCATAGGATATAAATTACACTTTACTATATATATTCAAATAGAAAACAGTCATTTTACATTTTAATAATATTTCACAATATTACAGCTTTTCTTGTATTTTAATAACATTGGTAGTGCATATCTGTATGTATTTCAAAATGTAGGCCAAGTATTTACTTAAAAAAAAAGAAACATTAGATCCATATTGACAAAATTATTTACAGGAGAAAGCACCATTTTAAGGACATACAGTAGGCCTACAATGAAATTATAATTGAACTGCTTTGCAAATAGTAATAACCTTCTTCATCACAAACTTGATGGTGCAGTACTTGATCCACATGGATCCCCTTTCTGTCCCTCTGGCTGTTCCTCTCTCAGTCCCTGTATGTTTTCTTCCTCCTCCCCCTCTTCCTCATCCTCCTCACCGTCTGGAATGTCCCTCTCTGTGTCAGAGTCCTCACTTACATCACCTGCCCTCTCTCCAGCCTCCACTGACTCCTCTGGCTCTCTCTCCTTCTGCTCCTCAATTCTCTCAATACCTTGATTTGTTTCTCTCACTTTTTTGTTTACTGCAAAAAAGGACGCTATGTCCCTTCCTGGTTTCATGATAACTATCGGAAGAAAAAAAACGTGCATTACATTTCGCTGCATAACCATCCCACTTAACACGGGCAGATAGCCTGTTGATTACTTTACTCAAATGTATGTTATCGCAATGCAACAGCCAAGACAGATGAAGTTACGTGGTTAACACCACAACATTGTGCAAAAGCAACAAGTCACTTACGAGTTACGAGTCACTTATGCGGCCGGCGCCGCTATTTACCAGTGTAGATCGTTCCGTCGCATTAGTTCTGCTTTTGGCGCTCGCGTGTAAAATCATAATAAATTCATAATTAATTTTTTTTTGGTCAGCACAGGGGGGCCACAGGGGTGGTCAGGGAAATGTCTACAGAGGCACGGGCCTCTCTAGGCCTCCGTGTAGAACCGCCACTGATGTGAGGCAAAGCCGTGCACCCGCTGCACCCTGCTCTATCGAAACGTGCTAACTTGTGGAAAAATGCTACCGTAGAGACCTGGGGCCTCATGTACAAAGCGTGCGTATGCACAGAAAAGTGCCATAGGCTATGATCATTGTCACGGACGGTCCACTAACAATTTAGGCCTACTTACAAACCCAACTTTTCTTGTGAAATATTGGGTAACATACTTTTTCCCTTTGCCCTTTCACTTCTCTTATTTTTTTCTCTTTCCGTTTTTGACTTTTTGAGGCATTTTCACTTCCTCTTCCGTCAAGTTGATATTCTGCCGGCGCTATAAGTGAAGTCAAGCTGTTTGTGTTGCCTGGATACAATTTGGGCGGACTGAACCATTTTATGATAATCGAGAGGGGGAGAGGGGCCCACGGACGTTTGTGTTTCCTAAACAAATACATTTTTTTGACACCAGGAAACAGCAAATAGAATAATTTAAAGTTAATAATTTTTACTATCAAATATTTTTTTTAGCACCACAATTTTATTGGGGGCTTCTCTGGGCCCCCTCTTGGTCATGGGCCCCGAGAATCGTCATCGTTTACCCCCCCTTTACAGCGCCCCAGCTGCTATTTATTATGCTTTGATTAAACCACAGATTTGTCAGTGGAAATGTAATATTTTTGTGTTTTGTCTCGCGCAGTTTTGATATCTCGAGGAGACTACGTTATCATTCTATATTCACACGGAAAAAAACTAAATAAAAAGGTAATACAAACTGATATATTCCAGTATTTATTATGCTGTGAGTAAACCACAGTTTTGCCAGTGAAAGATTAGTTGAAATTTGTGTTTTCTCACATTTTGACATAGACAAACGTGTCCCGCGCATTTTTTGATCATTATCAGCGAGAAGACTGACTGACCATCAGTGAGGAGACTGATATCCTCCAAATTGGCTGTCCTTGACATGGCAAAAACTACATAAAAAGGCACTACAAGCTGACTTATTCCTTTTATTATGCTGTGAGTAAACTACAGTTTTGTCAATGGAAAATGTATTTATTTTTTTTCTCCCCACAGTTCGGAGAAGACTGACTGAGTCCAGTCTAGCATTTATGCTGTGAGTAAACCACAGTTTTGTCAGTGGAAGATTAATTAAATAGTTTTTTTTGTTTTGTTTTTTTTACAGTTCAGCAAAGACTGGCCTGTACAGTTTTTTTTTATATTTGACAACGAGGAGACTGACTGACCATCTTTCACAACGACCACCATAAGTGTGACAACTAAAGAGAAAGGTGTAAATATTCCCTCGAATTCCCCCTTCAATTCAAAATTTTTGGATTTGGGACGACATGAGGGTGAGTAATTAATGACAGAAATTTCATTTTTGGGTGAACTAACTAAGATGTAAGTTCTGGTCATCATTGACTTTCCTTTTATATGAGCAAAAAAGCTGAAAAATTCCAAATATGTTAGAACAGGGGTCTTCAACGTTTTTCAGGGCAAGGACCCCTTAGATGAGCGAGACACGGAGCAGGGACCCCCCACACAAAATGTGTCAAACAGCCTCTGATGTTAATAGAAATCAATCATATTACGATAGTAATATTATGTTGAGACAATATAGATTGGAACTATGTTGTTGTACATTGTCTGTAGGCTATATTTTCATTGTTAAAGAGATTTATGCATCATAACAAACTGTTGCAATTAAAATCACAGTTTATTAAGTTCAGCGTTGTCTTGAACACAATTATTTTAATAGATTTGCAGTTTCATACATTTAAATTTTATTGTCAGGTGGACAATTATACATTTCTCTGAACTTCAACTTAAAGCCCGAAAAACACCAAGCCGATGGTCGGCCGACTAAGTTTTCTCAGTGTGTTCTGCACCGTCGGCTGAAGTTGGTCCTCATCGGCTATTTTTCGGCCGATTCGACATGTTGAATCGGCGTCGGGCCGTCGGTGAGTGAGAGAGAACTCTGATTGCCTGTTCAGTATAGCAAACGAGTCAGTTCACGAGAATATAAAGCAAAAGTTACGAAAGCAAGCAAATAAGTCATGACGGCACAAACAGAAGCTTGTTCTAATTTCACGTCATCTTACCTGAGCACTTGAATGCACGAATATTTTCATAATAACATGAGCGGAGATCAGCATGATTGATATTCAGATCGGTAAGCAAGCGCTGCTTTGTTTATGGTTTGTATACTTGCAGTCTTGGTTTCGCTTTCCTTTTTTGAATGACGAATATAGACCAATATATCTGCTTAAATAGACAGTTATCTCATTTATATACAGGCGCAGAGCGCGCGCTAGTTGACAGTCGGCTTAAATTCTTTCGGTGTGTTCAAGCACATATTTTTCCGCCGACATGAGCAACAACACCGTCGGCTTCCGTTGCCGCTAGTTCTTGGACGTCGGGTTGGTGTGTCCCGGCCTTTAAGTTTAAACAGAACTTCACATTTTAATTTTACTGTCAGGTGGACGATTATACATTTACCTGAACTTTAAGCTGTGTTACAAACGATCCATTCTGGCGAGCTAAATTGTATATAAATTATTTGCCAGTAGCGTTTTCAAATTATAGCGCTCATAGTCTGCGTTGATAGTATCATGAGATCACGTGACTGCACGTGGACGGAAGGGTTTTATTAAAGCTGTTAATGTAATACTATTTGTAAAATCAAATATATTTTATTTAAATTTGACTTTGTGATGTTTTTACACGTTTTATTTTTTTTAAATTATTTGTGATCAAACATTAATTGACGGACCCCCTGCAATACTGCCGCGGGTTGAAGGCCCATGTGTTAGAATGAAAGGTAGGTTTAGATTAACATGCTGGTGAGTAAAAATTACAAAATTTTTGTTTGGATGAATTATTTAAAAAAATAAAAAGTAAAACATCCTTAATTTGCCCAAAAGATTTTCCCTGTTAAAAAGGTTAAGGAAGTCACACAATTACTAATACCATTGCATGGAATTAAGTTTGCAATTCTTGAAAGTTGACTTATCAAAAGTCATGAAAAGAATACATCCATAAATGTTGTTTGATTGTGAAATAAATTATGCTAATTTTGTCTTTAAGTACTGGAATGACATTGGCGTCAGACGGACTACTGTTGGCAGGTCTACCAGTTTATCTGAAAGAAGATCCTGCTGATGTTTTCAAGACACACAAGGTATGACATACTATATTGCAACAATTTATCATTTTTGTTAAAATAATGTTTAAAATCTAACCGAGCATTCAGGTTGTCTTAAAGGATTAGTTCACATTCAAATGAAAACTAGTCAAAGCTTTACTCACCCTCAAGCCATCCTAGGTCTATATGTCTTTCTTCTTACTGATTAAAACAATCTGAGTTATATTAATAAATATCCTGACGCATCCAAGCTTTATAATGGCAGTGAGCGAGACAGAGTATGACCTAAAGTGTCTCCATCCACATCCATCATTAACGTACTCCACAGGGCTCCAGGGGTTAATGTAAACCTTCTGAAGCGAAGTGATGCGTTTGTGTAAAAAAACGAATCCATATTTAACAAGTTATGAAGTAAAATCTAGCTTCCACAAGACTGCTTTCCGTATTCAGTGTACAAAGAAAGTGTAAAACTCTTGCAGTTCAAAAGGCTTACGCTACGTCCTACGCCTTCCCTATTCAACTTACGGGAAAGTGTAAATGAGCCATCAGTTTACACTTTCTTTGTAAGTTGAATACGGAAGGCTGTCTGGCGGAAGCTAGATATTTTACTTCATAACTTGTTAAATGTGAAGTACGTTTATAAATGGATGGAAGCACTTTCTTGAGTTCATACTCATTGATCCTGGCTCACTCCCATTATAAAGCTCAGATGTGTCAGGGTAATTATTAATATTTCTCCAATTATGTTCATCATAAAGAAGAAAGTCCTAGGATGGCTTTATGGGTGAGTAAAGCTTGGGGTAATTTTTAAATAATAAAATAATAATTTTTTATTTATTTTTTTTGAAAGTGAACTAATCTAATAATTCTCTAATCAATGCACATAATTAATTAAACTGAAATTTAAATGCACTTGTTTGACACAAACCTGCATGAGCTTCCAAAACCTTTGTTGATCAAGGTTTATGTTTGATTAATAAACTGACTCATTTTCTGCTTTTACAGCCTCATCAGAAGACTGATTAAACTACTAGATTCATAATTATTACTTGTACTGTCTTTACATGCTTACATACTTTTTCAAGCCTGAAAATATGGATTGCCTAGACTTTCAATGGATGAACAAAAATTAAAAGAGAATATTAAAAAAATTATATATTCTGAGGGTGAACGAAAGACTTGTGGGTTTGGAATGACATTATGTCATGTAATGACGTTTATAATTTTTGGCTGAAGTATCCCTTTAAACACCACTTTTTAGTAACAAAAACTTTGATTTATTCCACAAATTAGGCTGTGATGTTAATTTAATAGCCTGTTCTATAGGTTGTATATCTTTGTGCTTTTCTTTGTTCTAGAACATTTAGCTGATATACCTCAAAGTACTAGTATTATTCCAAATTAAATCTTGCTAATTAATTTTGTAAAATGTGTTGTTAAAATTAGAAGTATTACATTTTCTTAAATATTCCAGTCGATTGAATGGACTGCATGTCTATTTTTCAAGGCTTAGATATCATACTTGAAAATTTAATGATGTTGTCTACCCTGACTAGGGCCTGTTTGTTTTGTAGATATAAAGACATGCATTAACAAAGATTATTTCAATCCATTCAGAGAGGATCTTGACCAGGCGCAAAAGGCAGCAGTTGCCATCATTGCTGTCGAGGAAGACGACAGACCACAGGATATACTGATTGTCCTTGAAGATGAGGTGGTGATGTTTTTCAAGTCCTGGGTCCGTGCCCTGGTGCTACTTTTTGGGCTACTGTATGCACTTCACATCAGTTACCTGAAGAAGCTGACTGTTTTTTTTTTAGGTTCATACAAAAAGTGCTGCTAAATCTTGAAGATGGGAAGGTCAGGCCAAAGTTACTTGCACTTGAACTTCACAAATGAACTTCTGATTAAGTAATAAGGATGCTGTTTCTGTTGCCATTAAGTTTGCTGTTCCTTGAATTTTAAACAGCAGTTTTTGAATTGTATTTTTATTATTATTATTAATGTATTTGAATTATTTAGAATAAGTTTTAATATATATATATATATATATATATATATATATATATATATATATATATATATAGTTGTTGATATAGAAATGTGATGAAATTGTTTTAATGTTATTTGAACTGTGATGATTCTCAATAAATATTGTTAATATTTGCATCCTTTTCTTTCATCATTGCTTTAAACTAATGTTTTTCCCTTGTGTTGTGTAAGTTTATTCATTTGAGTTTAATCAACTTAAATCGTTTGCCGCAATTGGTTTCCTCAAACCATTTGAGTAGCTATATAGTTGTGTAGACTTGGTTAGATTTATTAAATGAACTCAAACCAGATAATTTGAATTAACTTGGAATGTTTAAGTTACCTATACTCTAAATGATTGACTAAATGTCACGGTTCATGAATCAGCTGTCTCATTTCTGCTGTGTGTGTGTGTGAGTGTCTGTGTGTGGGTGTGGTTACTCGTTGTGTTGATTAGTGTCGCCAGCTGTGCTCAATTCCCGTTCCCTTTATATGTGCAGTCATTTTCATCTCTTGTTGTCAGATCGTTGGGGCTTCCCCGGTGTCGTGTCCTGTTCCTGTGTTTGCTATCTTCTCCTTGTGTGGATTCTCTTCGTTGTGTTTATCTGACCTGTACAATAAATATATATTTTTACTTGCAATTGTATCCGTCTCTGTTTCACAACAGAACGATCTGACCACAAGAGATGAAAATGACTGCACATATAAAGGGAACGGGAATTGAGCACAGCTGGCGACACTAATCAACACAACGAGTAACCACACCCACACACAGACACTCACACACACACAGCAGAAATGAGACAGCTGATTCATGAACCGTGACAGTACCCCCTCCCCTAGGAACGCCTCCTGGCGTTCCCAGACAACCTTACCTGTCGATTGTAATCATCGATAAGGGAGTGATCCAGGATGTCTCTAGCAGGAACCCAACTTCTCTCCTCCGGACCGTAGCCCTCCCAGTCCACCAAGTACTGAAATCCGCGTCCCCTCCGTCTCGAGTCCAGAATACGATGTACTGAATAAGTAAGATCCCAATCTACGAGTCGCGGCGGGGGGGGAGTAGGAGCAGTGCTTTCACAACGCGCTTCCTCAGACGGCAAGATGCACCCCTGCGCGTTTCTTTCTCATCGACTATCGCCTGCCGAACGTAATTATGACATTGGTAACAGAGAGTTGTTGGCAGTCAAGTTAGCATTGGAGGAGTGGCGTCATTGGTTAGAGGGTTCAGGGGTACCCTTTATCGTTTGGACCGATCACAAGAACCTTGAATATATTAGATCTGCTAAAAGACTCAACTCCAGGCAGGCTCGGTGGGCACTTTTTTTCGCACGTTTTGACTTTGTTCTCTCGTACCGCCCGGGTTCTAAGAACATCAAACCCGACTCTTTATCTCGTATTTTTGATCCATCCGAACGCCCGGTGACTCCCGAGTGTATTTTACCTGAGAAAGTAATTATCTCCACACTCGTATGGGAGGTCGAGTCGAAGGTCAAGACGGCCTTAGAAGGGGTAACGCCTCCGCCCGGTTGCCCACCGAATCGTTTGTTTGTTCTGGAGGGGTTACGGTCCGACGTTATTCGATGGGGTCATTGCTCTAACGTGGCTTGTCATCCAGGAGTAACTCGCACCAGTTATTTGGTTAAGCAACGATTCTGGTGGCCGTTAATGGCTCGTGATATTCACGATTTTGTTTTGGCTTGTTCAGTCTGTGCCACTGGTAAGACATCTAACCGACCTCCGGATGGGTTACTTCGACTGCTGTCTGTCCCTTCGAGACCCTGGTCCCACATCGCGCTAGATTTTGTTACCGCCCTCCCGCCCTCCAAGGGCATGACGGTTGTTTTAACCGTAGTGGACCGGTTTTCGAAGGCGGCACATTTTATCGCCTTGCCCAAATTACCTTCAGCCAAGGAGACAGCAGTCACGGTCATTGATCATGTCTTTTGGTTACATGGCCTCCCGACGGACGTGGTCTCTGACAGGGGTTCCCAATTTGTGTCCAAATTTTGGCAGGAGTTCTGTAAATTATTGGGAGCTACGGTCAGTCTGTCTTCAGGTTGTCATCCCCAGACCAATGGTCAGTCTGAGCGGGCCAACCAGGATCTTGAGAGAATGTTGCGATGTTTGGTAGCCAAGAATCCTTCGTCCTGGAGCCAACAACTTTCTATGGTGGAGTACGCCCATAACTCGTTACCAGTGTCATCTACGGGCCTCTCTCCGTTTAAGTGTAGTTTAGGTTACCAGCCACCAATTTTTCCATGTCTGGAATCCGAAGTCGCGGTCCCCTCCGCTCATGCCTTCGTCCAGAGGTGTCGCCACACTTGGACTAGAACTCGTGAGACTCTACTCCAAGCGGGGGGGCGCATGAAGGCCAAGGCCGATCGCCACCGGTCAAAGCCTCCCGTATATGTCGTGGGTCAAAAAGTGTGGCTTTCTACCAAGAATATTCCTCTCCGTTACGTTTCTAACAAGGTAGCTCCCAAATTTATCGGCCCGTTTCCTGTCACCAAGATTATTAGTCCGGTGACAGTCCGACTCAAACTCCCTCCAGCGTACAGGAGAATTCACCCCGCCTTTAATGTGTCAAAGATCAAACCCGTGTTTTATTCTCGCATTAATCCGCCTGCTCCCGTCCCCCCCCCCGCCGCGACTCGTAGATGGGGAACTTACTTATTCGGTACATCGTATTCTGGACTCGAGACGGAGGGGACGCGGATTTCAGTACTTGGTGGACTGGGAGGGCTACGGTCCGGAGGAGAGAAGTTGGGTTCCTGCTAGAGACATCCTGGATCACTCCCTTATCGATGATTACAATCGACAGGTAAGGTTGTCTGGGAATGCCAGGAGGCGTTCCTAGGGGAGGGGGTACTGTCACGGTTCATGAATCAGCTGTCTCATTTCTGCTGTGTGTGTGTGAGTGTCTGTGTGTGGGTGTGGTTACTCGTTGTGTTGATTAGTGTCGCCAGCTGTGCTCAATTCCCGTTCCCTTTATATGTGCAGTCATTTTCATCTCTTGTTGTCAGATCGTTGGGGCTTCCCCGGTGTCGTGTCCTGTTCCTGTGTTTGCTATCTTCTCCTCGTGTGGATTCTCTTCGTTGTGTTTATCTGACCAGTACAATAAATATATATTTTTACTTGCAATTGTATCCGTCTCTGTTTCACAACACTAAATCAACACTTAATTATGAGTGAATATGACTCTTTGTATATAAGTTCACAATACTCATATGTATTAGTTTTTAAACTTAAATGGTTTAACGCAATTAGTTTCCTCAAATGGTTTGAGTTGAGTTAACTTATTGGGTTTTACAGTGTAGTGCTTATTCTTTAGGTACTAGTGCCTATTCTTTAGATACTAGTACCTTTTTTAAAAAGATTCTAGCACTTATTTATTAGATACTAGTGCCTATTAAATTGGTTCATTAGTAGTTGTTCATTAGGTACTAGTATTTATTTTTTAGATACAAGGATGTATTATTAGATACTAGTACTTTCTCATTATATACTAGTACTTATTAAATAGATACTAGTACACATTTATTAGATAGTATTTATTCCAAATGTTACTAGTAAGATTTTTAATTGAAATATACAGTGACCTATACAATGTTGTGACTAGTAAGATAAGAATTGTAGTAACAATTACAAAATATACTATAGTGCCTAATAAATAAGTACTAGTACCTAATAAATAACTACTAGTATCTATGAAATAGGTACTAGTTACTACTGAAAAATAATAGCATTTAATCAGTAAGTACAAGTAATAATAATTAAAAAGGTACTAGTCACTATTGGAATAATTAATGGTTACAGAAAGGCTAGGACAGAAAAGGATGAGTCGGGCCAGAATCAACAATCTTTGGAAGCTTCATTCAAACGAAGAGAAAAGTTTTCAAAAGACGGCCAACTAGCGATAAAGATAACGACAAAATTACCAGGTTTATTGTTCTGGATGACTAACTGCTGTCAGTTATTCAAAACATGGGATTTCGCCACTTAATTGAACATTTGGAGCTCCGGTACAGTTTGCCTGGTCGCAAATATATCTCAGCTCTCCTTAAGCTGTATGAGACAGTGCATGAACACATTTCATGTAAAGATGTGCAAACAATCAGTTTTACTACCAACATTTCGAGCTGCGACGCATTTTCAATTTCGTGGGTCACACACTGGCACATTCATAGCTGAATCGCTATGTTAAGTGTTAGATTTATGGCTGTATTTGAAGTTCTTTTTCACTAAAGAAAAATAAATAATATTACTGACAAATGTATGTCAGATAATAAAAATACTCTAGTTTACAGTATGTATTAAAATATTATAATATTTTATTAAGGGATAAGTCTGAAGCACATCATAAAATAATTCTTTCAATTCATACATGTGACGAGCAGGGCGGGCATGAGCTGTGAGGGAACAGGCTGGTGACTTGATTGCTAATGAGTGTCAGTTGCTCGGTGCACCGGTCTCGTATCTCTCACGGAGGAGCTCCGGAAGCTTGAAAGAGGAGCGACGACAGTGAAGGACGAGAGAGGACCAGGCCTGGATGTTATGTTGTGTTTTATTTTGTTTGTGTGGGTGGCAGTCGCCGTGAGGAACTGCCGCCCTTTTACTTTCGTTTTATTGTTTGTTTATTTTGGATATTAAAAGTTATGTTGAATGTTCACCGGTTCCCGCCTCCTTCTTCCCGTTCTTGCAAACTGTGTTACAATACATATCATAGTATACAGCTCTATATGCAGATATACACCCAGGTATCGGAATCGGTATCGGGAAGGGAGAAAGGGTATCGGAACATCTCTAATATAAAGTTTATTTGCAGGTAACGGGAAATACAGTACAATGGGGTGATAGAGGTGAGAACAACAGTCTTTGGTAACTTGGTGACTTATCTTCTGGAGTGTAACTTATGGTTTTCCATTGATTGTTTCAGTCGGTCACGTTCGACGTATGTCAGAAGGGAACCGACAAATTGGACTATAGCATGAGAGCCTTATCACCTTCGAGTTTAAACTAAATGAGCCAATGGACATTGGCATGCGAGCTTTGCATCACGCAACCCGACCCCACAAGCAGGCTTAAATGCGGAAAGCGGTGTACTCGCACTCTGTCTTTGCATCGGAGCCTAGCATTCATTGTTCCCTGCTAAATCGCTTAAAAAATCAAGAGAAATGAGTCGTGGAAGCCTCATCTTGCTTTTTATAGGTGTTGTTGTGTCAGAACATAACAGTGTTGGCGATGAGCTCTCAACTGCGTTTTTTCAGACAGGTCTGCGATTTGGGTTCAGGAGGTCTTTGTGTGTTGATTGTAGACGACCAGTTTGAACCTACAATCACACCGCAGCTTCCCCTGTATACTTCAGCACTTAAAAAAAGTGAGTTTCCCTCCTAAAAGAGATGCACCCAGGGAGACCTGAGGATTACGGTTAGGGCTTCCCCGCCGAGATCATCTCGGTGGGCCCCTAATCCCTCCACCACACTGCAGCCAGTGGTGCCTCCTGAGCATCGGGCTGGTCCCTCCCATGAGCAACCATCTGTTTCCTTTGGAGTGCCTGCTGCTGACCAGTTTTCAATCGCAGTATCGGGAGGTGAGCAAGAGTCGTCTGGAGATGAAGACTCTGCTGCGTTGCCTCCCTCTGGAACAGTAGTGTTGCCCAAGCCTGATTCAGAAGTGACTGCTATGCTCTCTGGGACTGCTGAGGAGGTTGGGAATCCTCCACAGTGTCCCGAACTTTCTCGGTTGGATGATTTATACCTTTCTTCCTCGAGGTGCATGAGGAGGTGACCAGATCATGGAAGACAACTTTTTGGTTCCTCTTCCACCTTCACACCCTTGATGGTGGGGTGACCAACAGTTATACAGGAATCCCCCAAGTTGAGTGTGCCGTCGTGATGCAAAAAAAAAAAAAAAAAAGGGGAGAGTCGACTAAGGTGACAGCTTGCTCCGTTGGTCAAACGAGCACCACCTATGGTTGAACCTAGCCGATATGAGGGAGACCAATAAGTATCGGTTCCAGGACTCCCTCATATCCCAGGGAGGCCTATTCATTGACGCGGTTGAGAGATTTGCCCAGCAGTTCTTGGCTGCCCAGAAGCAGACAGAGGCAATCAAGCACATCCTGCCCCGGCAGATCCTATTTCCTATTCTTCTAGGTCGAAAGAGGACACGTCTGGTGGTGTGTGACACTGTGCCTCGCCACCCTCAGCCCCCTCTCACCTCGCCAGTTGGTTGCAGTGTGTAAGTCGAAGCCGACCCTTCTGTGCTGTTTCCCATAGATCCTGTCACCTTGCAGAGTCAGACCCCACCCCACTGCGCAGCCTCTGCTCCACCTCAGTGCCCCACTGCAGGTATGTCTGTAGTGCTGTAGGTCCCGCTGGCTTGGAGCCTGGGAGCTTGGTTAACGCTTCCCAGCCCTTCCCGCTGGCTCATCCATGCAATCAGGCTCGGCTATCCAATTCAGTTCGCCCGGCATCCCCCAGTGTGCCCAGTGCTTCGGTCGGAGATTGCAGTCCTCCTGGCAAAGGACACAATAGAGCTGGTCCCTCCAGGCGATATGAATTCGGGGTTCTACAGCCCCTACTTCATTGTGCCCAAGAAGCGGAATCTTGGATCTGCGAGTCCTGAATCGGTCCCTTCACAGGCTGCCTTTCCCATGTTCTTGCCCCAAGTGGCCAGTAGCACGACGGACCCATTCTAAGTGTCTGCTTGCAATGCCACTCCCGCCCACTAGGCATCCTTTGCTCCAGTAAGTTCCCTGTTGGTGAACCCTGTGTTATCCAAGTCTAACTGAATGGGTCATGCAGAACAGCAAGGTGCGCCGAGATGCTGAGGCTCATGCTGGGCACTGGAAGGGGTCAGTAACTGTGGCGTTTTATTAGGGATCCTAATTCGTCGGTTCTCTTCTGACGTACATCTCCGTTCCCTCTCTCAGGGAACGTCACGGTTATGTATGTAACCCTCGTTCCCTGAAGGAGGGAACGGAGGTGTATATCCAGTCGCCACAGTACCTCTGCCCTGCTGAGTGCAGGTTTCACGCTTGTCTCCTCAGCGAAAAACAGAGTGTGAGTGTGCCCGCTTCCGCATTTATACCCACTCGTGGGGGCAGGTCGCACACCAATGTCCATTGGCTCATTTAGTTTACACTCAAAGGTGATAGGGCTCAGTTCACTTTTGACGTACGTCTCCATTCCCTACTTCAGGGAACGAGGGTTACATACTTAACCGAGACGCAGTGTTAATTTCGTTGATGAAGACTGTGACGAAAAATATTCGTCAACGAACCTTTTTCACGGACGAAAACTAAATAAAAACTAAATAAAAAGTCAGATATGATGACGAAAAATGTGACGAAATATAACTGACACTTAAGTCAACGAATAAAAATGAGACGAAAATATTAGGGCGGGACGAATGGAGAAGAGATCCAATCAGAGCGAATCTTTGCACGGCAAATGCAGGCGCAAAAGCTCAACAAACGCAGCAGCAGCAGTTACACAGGAGGAGAAGATGAGTTTGCAGAACTTCGCACAGTTCCGAGGACGGTTGCACAACAGTTAGGTTATTTAACGTTACATTATATTTAGTTTGCACAGTCTTAGTTACACAGCTCTGGCTGATTTCAGTTGACTTTGCTCGTTAGCAACATACTAACGTTTTGCAGTGCACCCGGTCCGAGGGCAATGTCTCATGAACAACAGAAATGTCAGAGCTAGGACGAAAACGAAGAATTGACATCTGGTCACACTTCACATATGACAACAAGGACAACAAGACCACCTGTAAACCGTGTGCAGCAAAAATCGCTGGGAAAAACACACAATGCACAGAGTAATAGATGATGCTTACAGAGTTATGTGCTTTTTAGTTTAATGTGACATTTACCTGTATTTTTAATACTGAGAGAACAGGAGGTTTTTTTTATTTACTTGAACATTAAGGAGCAGTTTTTTTTTATTTACTTGAACATTTCGTTGGTAGTGTGTGCAATGGCATTAAAGCCAATACATATTTTATTCTACATTTGAGAATTGCACTAATCTGTTCTGTTCACTAAAGTGTTTTTGACATTAAGAATAAAATAAAATGCATGTTTTGTATTACAACCGTTAAATCTGTGTCTGTATTGCATATTCAAACCTTAATACAATTCTATAACAGACTGATGGATACTTTCAATGACCGGAAATTCTGGAGAAACATTTAGTCAAGTCGACTGTAGATTTAGTCGACTAAAATGTGCTAATATTGTTTTAATATTGGTTTAAGACTAAAAGACTTAAGACTAGACTAAGACTAAAACTCTTATGATATTTAGTCGACTGAAACTAGACTAAGACTAAAAGATTTCAGATGACTAAAATATGACTAAAACTAAATGGTGTGTTATTCAAAAGACTAAGACTAAGACTAAATCAGAATTTGCTGTCAAAATTAACACTGCCGAGACGTATCTATGTTCAGCTCAGATTGCAATTCTGTATCATACTGCAAGTGGCTCAAAAATTACACATTCTACCTTTAGTGAAAATGTATATCCTTAATATTTTTTTGTTCATAATAGTAATTCTCTCCACCTCGGTATGGCTGAATAACATGCAGGAATTAGGATTTAGTTCAATGTGACTATAGACAGTAATGTTTTGGGGGCAGGTGGATGGAGAGACAGAGTTGAGCAGACATGGGGACAGTGGAGATGGGGCCATCCCTTGGGATACTGCATGCCATAAATGTGAATCCAGCCCCTTGATAAGGTGCCCTTTTACCCTACTAAATATGATCATTACAGTATAATTTTTATCATCATAGTATCATCATAGAGTATTTTTATTTTGGGAATCTTTTACTTTATTGCATTCCAAAGTAGGGCTGCAAATAACGATTATTTTGATAATCAGTTGATTTGTCGATTGTTGTTTTTGATTAATTGGATGTGAAATCTAAAAATTATTATGCATTAAAAATTATTTTTATTCCATCATTTTCAACAATATAAATCCACATACAGCTCAATGCTATGGAAGACAATTAGGGCCAGGCAATAATAATAAAAAATAAAACTCTCGAGATTAAAGTCATTATAATGCAAGATTAAACTTAAACTTAAAATACAATGTTGAGAATAAAATAATAACATTTCGAGAATAAATCTGTTTCAAGAAAAAAACTTGTTAAATTTTCAGGAAAAAGTCAAAATAAAATGAAACACAGATTCAAGTCAAGTCAAGTCATCTTTATTTATATAGTGCTTTTTACAATGCAAATTGTGGCAAAGCAGCTTTACATTAATAAGAAAATGGTCTCATTGTGCAGCTTATTCTATATATTATTGATTTATTCCGTTGCAAATATCAGTAGTTATTAGTCTAGTTAATTTAGGTATAGCAGCACTGCAGAAAACAGTGACGTAATCGTCCGGCTCAGCTCAGTTCGCATACAACGGCGCCAATGCAGGCATATCAAAAACACTGCTGAATATCAAGCAAGTGTCCCCAACTTAAGCAAGCCAAAGGCAACAGCGGCAAGGAACCAAAACTCCAACAAATGGAGAAAAAAACCTTGGGAGAAACCAGGCTTAGTCGGGGGGCCAGTTCTCCTCTGGCCAACAGTGAACACTTGTCTGATACTCAGGCAGAGTTACAGGTCATTAAACCGATTTGGAATCACAACAGTCAAAATATTTAATCTAGTTCCATCTAGTTTAAGATCTTTTTGATCACGCCGGTATGGGACGGTTTGTTGGGGATATGTGCCACTGGCTGATGAGTCGGTAAGGTCTTAACAAAGGATGAGCTAGTTAACACAGTCTCCGACGACACCACAGGGCCACATTGCTGCCGCACACAGGCACAGGTTCCCCGTCCGACCCGGACACGGCCCGGATCCAGCCAATCACATTAATTGGTAAACCTCGGGATAAGCAGAGAGACAAAAAATTAGCGTAGACGCCATTCTTCTTCCGATGTAACGAGTACATCTGGTGTTATAGGAAGTGTTCCCGGTTCCGGCTGACCTGATCTATGCAGCCTAACAATCCTTTAACGGATATGAAGACATAAATTGATAATGTGTCATGTGTATGCCAGGTTAAATAGATGCGTTTTTAGTCTATATTTAAACTGACAGAGTGTGTCTGCTTCCCGAACAATGCTAGGAAGATTGTTCCAGAGTTTAGGTGCCAAATAGGAAAAGGATCTACTGCCTGCGGTTGATTTTGATATTCTAGGCATTAACAACTGGCCAGAATTCTGAGATCGTAATAGACACGAAGGACTATAATGCATTAAGAGCTCACTCAGGTACTGGGGAGCTAAGCCATTTAGTGCTTTGTAAGTAATTAACAAGATTTTAAAATCTATACGAGTGCAGTTTTGACAGAACCGGGCTAATATGTTCATACTTCCTGGTTCTAGTAAGGACTCTAGCAGCTGCGTTTTGGATCAGCTGTAATTTGTTTATCACGCGAGCAGGGCAACCACCCAGTAGAGCATTACAGTAATCTAGTCTCGAGGTCATAAACGCATGAACTAGCTGTTCCGCATTTGTCATTGAGAGCATATGTCGCAATTTAGATATATTTTTAAGATGGAAGAATACGGTTTTACATATGCTAGAAATGTGGCTTTCAAATGAAAGATTGGTATCAAAGAGCACACCGAGGTTCCTAACTGACGAAGACGACTTATGCTGAAGTTTTTGGTCCAATAATTAGAATCTCTGTTTTTTCTGAATTTAGTAGTAGGAAATTACTAGTCATCCAATATTTTATGTCAGCTACGCATTCTGTTAATTTTGAGAATTGGTAGGTTTCGTCAGGGCGCGAGGAAATATAGAGCTGAGTATCATCAGCGTAACAGTGAAAGCTAATGCCATGCTTCCTAATGACATCTCCCAAGGGTAGCATGTACAGAGTGTGATCAAGTTGTGGTTTTTTAATAAGAGGTTTGATAATAGCCTGCTTAAAATTTTTCGGTACGTAACCTAGTGATAAAGATGGATTAATGATCTTAAGAAGAGGATCTATGACCTCTGGAAGCATCTCTTTCAATAGCTTAGTCGGTATAGGGTCTAACATACATGTTGTTGATTTTGATGATTTAACAAGTTTAGACAATTCTTCCTTTCCTATAGCAGCGAATGAATGGAATTTTTCCTCAGGGATACTAAAATCCACTGTCTGATGTGATACTGTAGTAGACAGTTGCATGGCTATAATTTTCTCTCTAATGTTGTCAATCTTGCAAGTAAAGAAGTTCATAAAGTCATTACTGCTGTGCTGTTTGGAAACATCAGAAGTTGAGGCTGTATTTCTCGTTAATTTAGCCACTGTATTAAATAAATACTTAGGGTTGTGTTTATTTTCTTCTAAAAGATTTGAAAAATAAGCAGATCTAGCAGTTTTTATGGCCTTTCTGTACTCCATTATTTTCTCTCTCTATGAAATCCGAAAAACTTCTAGTTTTGAATTCTTCCAGCTGCGCTCCATTTTTCTTGCTGCTCTCTTAAGGGCCCGAGTGTGCTCGTTATACCATGGCGTTGGACTAATATCCTTAATCTTTTTTAAGCGCAAAGGAGCGACAGAGTCTAGAGTGTTGGAAAAGAGAGCGTCAATAGTTTCTTTTGCAACATCGAGTTCTTCTAAGCTGTCTGGTTTGCTAAGTTGATGAAACTGATCAGGAAGATTATTTATAAAGCAATTTTTAGTGGTAGAAGTGATGGTTCTAACATATTTATGGCAGACAGGCGGTTTTCCAGCCTTGGTTAAATGTAGCACGCATGAGGCTAGATAATGATCTGAGACGTCATCGCTCTGCTGCAGAATTTCAACGGCATCAATATCGATTCCATGTGACAATATTAGATCTAGAGTATGATTACGACAATGAGTTGGTCCTGACACGTGTTGTCTAACTCCAATAGAGCTTAAAATATCTGTTAATGCCAATCCCAAAGCGTCTTTTTCATTATCTACATGTATATTAAAATCACCAACAATAAGGACTTTATCCACAGCCTATACTAACTCCGATAGAAAATCAGCAAATTCTTTGATAAAGTCTGTATGGTGCCCTGGTGGCCTGTATACAGTAGCCAGCACAAATTTCAAATGAGATTTGTCAGTTACATTATATAACGTTACATAAAGCACCATCACTTCAAAAGAGATATATTTGAAAGACTTTTGAGTAACACTGAAGATATTACTGTAGATTACAGCAACACCTCCCGCTTTACCTTTCTGACGAGGTTCGTGTCGATAATAGTAACCTTGAGGGCTAGACTCATTTAAAGTAATGTAATCGTCTGGTTTTAGCCAGGTTTCTGTCAAACACAGCACATCTAGATTATTTTCTGTGATAATATCATTTACAATAAGTGCTTTTGAAGAAAGGGATCGAATATTCAGCAACCCAAACTTTATCATTTGTTTATCTTTATAATCTCTGTTTACTACTTATTGAACATCAATTAAATTATCACCCGTAAATGGGTTTGGAAGTTTTCTGTATTTATTAGTTCGGGGTACAGACACAGTCTCTATGTGATGATATCTAGGTGAAAGAGTCTCTATGTGTTGGGATTTATCTGAATTCTGTGACGTGAGACAGCTAGCAGACGGTCGGTTTAGCCAGTCTGTCTGCTTCCTGACCTGGGCCCCAGTTAGTCAAGGTTGAGCTCTAAGAATATGTGTCATATTACTAGAGAGAAGAGCGGCACCACCCCAGGAGGGATGAATACCATCTCTTTTCAACAGGTCAGGTCTGCCCCAAAAACTTTTCCAATTGTCTATGAAACCTATATTATTCTGTGGACACCACTTAGACAGCCAGCCATTGAGTGATGATAGTCTGCTAATTATCTCATCACTCCTACGAGCAGGAAGGGGTCTAGAAAAAATTACAGTGTCTGACATCGTACGTGCGAGTTCACACACCTCTTTAATGTTAATTTTGGTGATCTCCGACTGGCGAAGTCGAACATCATTAGCGCCGACGTGAATAACAATCTTAGAGCATTTACGATTAGCATTAGCCAGCACTTTTAAATTTGCTTTGATGTCAGGCGCTCTGGCTCCCGGCAAACATGTGACTATGGTAGCTGGTGTCTCTATTTTCACGTTCCGTGTAATAGAATCGCCAATAACTAGGGCACTTTCAACAGGATTCTCAGTGGGTGCGTCACTGAGTGGGGAGTTTGATGTTCTAATCGGAACGGAAGAGTGGTGTTTTTTCCCACGACTAGGCCGCCTCACGGTCACAAAGTTGCCCTGCTGCACGGGCTCTACAGCCGGAACCGAACAATGTACGGAGTTCGCTAAGCTAGACGCATCCAAAACAGTATCTGAAGCCCTTGCATTCTTACTATCCTCAATGAAAGTTTGGATGCGTGTCTCTAATTCTAAGATTTTCTTTGTCAGCCTGACTATTTCCCTACATTTATGACATGTGAATTCCTCATCGCTGACAGAGAAAGCTATACTATGCATGTGACAGGCAGTGCAAGTAACAATGAAAGGAGAAGATGACATAGCTTACCGTGTTTGTAGACCGATCCGACTTACCAGTTGTTTGATGAACTTGTAGAAAAAGGAGAGCGCGACAGAAATGACGGTGGGCACGGATAACACAAACTAGCGTAATGCTAACGCGTTGTGATGGTGATTTAGATTAAAAGATTAAAAACTAGTGATGTCAGATTAATGTGATAGGCAATATCAGATATATAGTGAAGATAAAGTAGACAGCAAACAATGACAATAAATAGATTCAAAACAAAGCTATACGGAGCAACAGACTCAAACAATTCAGCAGCGAGGCAGACAGGAGCAATCGATCCTGATTCGATTAAAATAAACACACATTCGATTAGTGTCATAGTCTTTGCATAGTTATCCTAGATGACATGATAGAGTTGGATCACTTAGTAAAGCTAGGCCTATGTTTTAGGCTTTCTTTCAGTAACAAAGAAATACAGCTTTAACTAATTAACCAAATATTAAGAAGCATGCAAACTTTAATTGAGGTTTTATTAACAAAGTTTGGGAGGAGCAGGTTCAGATAATTGACCTAATTAGCACAAGTGGAGAGCATTCAGTTTATCAACTCAACCAACGTCTTGAGGTATAAATACAGCAGACTTACTTCCATTCGTCTGAGAATTTATCAGTATCCCTCCTCCACACATCTTGAAAAAGTCAACTTACTGATATTGTACATAAACGTATTAATGGTGCTTGCCAAAGGCAAAGCATCATTATTGTTCTCCTGCATACTGTAGCATCTGGACTGGATCACTGATGATCAATTCATTTTTAGGTTTTAGGAAAAGCTTTTAACATTCTGACTTAACATAGGTAAATCTTAGCTGGCTCCGACCTGTCCTGACCCCCCAGGGGCAAACGATGGTTTTACCGGCTACATGTCGATGTAAAACAGAATCACTCTGGAAGTCTCCCTGACTTCAAAAAGATCGGAATCAACTGGGGTCAAATTCCCTCCCCCCACAACAACGATGCTTGTGGGATAGGAAGAACACGCACACACATAGAGACATTCATCAAAATATGAATATTCCCAAGTGTTTTTCCTTTGTTTTTGTTTTTTGTATGCATGTCTCTATATTACCCCCACTTAGTTACATGTTGTAGTTGTGTTAGTTACACAGTAAAATGCTCATATTCAAATGTAAGAATATTTAGAGAGTCCTAAACTCATGATTCTTGAATTCAAAACATTACTCTGTGAATTTCATAACTAGATATTCGTGCTATATCATGATAATATGCATTATTCTACTTTTAAGGTCCTTTGGGAGGAAAAAGGACTCAGTGTCACGATCGTCAGTTGTAGTGCCCGCTAGACACTCTAGAGGGCACTCCACTATGGACTCTCACACACATTCACTCGAAGACACTGACTATATTTCCCAGAAGCCCTGCACCCATCACTGATCACTCCACCATCTGCAACACATTACCCAGTTACTGATTACATCGCCCAGCCAGTCACACTATTTAAGCTCAGCACACACACACATCCATGCGAGGTCTTGATCTTCTATAAGGTTATCATTTCTGAGCATTATTCACTGTCTTGTTTTTCCTGTTTTTTTATTATGCCTGTTTCCCTGTTTTCTGATCGTTCCCTGACTGCCGTTTTGGACTTTTTGCCTTGGATTACTGGACTGTTGATTGTTTGATGCCTACCCCTATCTACTTTGCCTGTCTATTGATCACGATTCTGCCATTCCTCGGATATACCTGTTTTGCTGTTGTTTGACCCTGCCTGTACGACTAACCTGTTTGCAATAAAAGCCTGCAATTGGATCTCATCCACTGACTCTACATTACAGAAGACCTCGCCACACCCAAGATGCAGCGGCTTTACCAGCATTGTCAGTCACAGTGTGAATTATTTTGACCAACTTCTGCAACTTCGGCAAGGAGGACTATCTATTGAGGAGTATGTGCAAGAATTCTGTGAGGTATCTGATCATGTCACATATGATGAGTCTTTGTTGAAACATTTGTTTTGTCGGGGACTAAACGAGCCTCTGAAAAACTGCCTCCCCGATGCAGACTTTAGCTGTAGTTTGAGAGACTTTATAGTCTGTGCTCCCATCTTGTGTGGCTCTTCATTTACTGTAGAAGAGGTAGAATATGACTCTGCACCATCAGCAGCTGAATCAGCTTTAATCTTGCCTAGCCCTGTAATTTATAAATATTTCTGCCCTGTGATTTCCACACCTGAGCCCAGTCACAAAATGGCCGCCAGTCCAGAGCAACAGCACGTCTCAGCTGATCGTCCAGAGCCACGTCAAGTCATCATAGATCATTGTGAACCAAGCCAAGTCACCGTGGAGCATCCCCAGCCTCGACGCAAGCACAGTCGCTCTGTAAGAAGGCCGCCCCTGAGCTGGCTTCAGCGCTCCATGAGACCGCTCCTATGCTTCACAAGTCCGCTGCAGTGCCAGACCTCCTACCGCCTGAGCCAGCAGTTCAAGCCACGCCTGCTCAGCAGCCAACGGTTCAAGCCATGCCTGCCCAGCAGTCCACGGTTCAAGCCACGCCTACACAGCAGCCAACAGTTCAAACCACATCTGTCCAGCGGTCTGCTGATCAAGTCATATCTTTCCAGCCTCTGACGGCTCAAGTCACGCCTGTCCAGCCTCAGACGGCTCACGTTACACCTGCTATGTTTGAACAATCTGAAAATGCATCCTTGACTATGATTGTTATGGCCATTTTGTGTTTGTGGGCTACAGCTCCTGACCTGCCTCAAGAGGGTGCTACTAAATCGGTCCCTGAGCATGCCAGTACAGCCCAAGAGGATGCTCATGAGTCAGTTCCTGAGCCCATTACAGCAGATCAAGAGGCCGCTACAGTGTCAAGTCTGAAGCCCTGGAGGGTGTTTCAGCAGCCCCTTGAATCAAGTCCTGTGCCATATCCTGAAGTCTTTGAGGAGGTTTCTGTCTCCGTATCTGAGTCTGCCTTCATCTGACCACGGAGGTCCCCTTTGAACTTCCTGTCTGCCCTGCAACAATCACAGAGGCCACACCTGAGTTCTCTCTCTGTTCCGATGCGACAACGGAGATTGTCACTGAGATGTCTGCCTGCTCTGGTAAAACCACAATGGTCACCGGTGAATCTCCTGTCTGTTCTAAGATGATCACAAAGATCATACCAGAGATTGCTGTCTGCCCTGCAACGACCACAGAGGCCATATCACATTGTCCCTGGTCACATCTGGACATCAATTTCATGACTGACCTTCCTCCTTCTGATTCCAATACCTGCATCTTGTCGATCGATTCTCCCAATCATGCAAACTCATCCTTCTGAAAGGTCTCTCAACAGCATTCAAACAGGAGGAAGCCCTATTCCTGTAGTCACATTGCCACCAGAACCAGGACAGCTGGAGCTGGTTCCTCCCCTGGGTGGAGTACGCCCCGGAACTCTCTTTGCAGTCTACCACCATTCAGCTAAGTTCAAGTCAAACAATCCTGCTTCAAACATCTTTACCTTTTGTGGGGAATGTTGACTTGATATTCAACAATGTTTTTGATCTGCCTGCATTCACACCATTGTATGTGAACTGAACTGAGCTGGAAGATTACATCACTGTTTTCTCCAGTGCTGATATACAGATAAATTAACTATTGATTTTTACAATGGAATGAATCAATACTGAGCTGGACAATGACAAGAGCCGCTGTGCAGCCAAAAATGATTTGCCAATTATTACTGTAAAGCTGCTTTGACACAATTTGCATTGTTAAAAGTGCTATATAAATAAAGGTGACTTGACTTGTGTTCTTTCTCTTCTCTCATTTACCTACAATAGAGAATTGTTTATTATCATTTAACTTGTCTGTCTCTTCTGTATGTGACAGTAAGAAATACTAAATAATTTAACAAGGAATCAAATGTAAAATAGTACTGGATAGTATTCCCTGAATAAATTAAATTCAAATTAATCCTTACAATTAAGTTATGTCTGTTTATATTCTGTTTCCCTGTCCCCCAGTTCTGTCCTTAGTCTCATGTTCCTTGTTGTTAGCTTTAGTCTTGTCATCTGTGTCTCATGTTTCTTGTCTTTAGTTCTAGTCCTGTCATGTGTAACACATGTTCCTTGTTTTGAGTTTAGTCCTGTCACATGTCATGTGTTCTTTGGTTTGCATTCGTCAGTTGTCATGTGTTCCTTGTTTTTGAGTTCAAGTCATGTGTAACATGTCTTTGTTTTGAGTTCTGTCTTCTGTCATGTGTTCTCTGTTTTGATCTCCGTTTGTCATTGTCTCGTTATTGGTTCATTATCGTCAGCTGTTCGTCATCATTAGTCATGTCTTTCACCTGTGCCCATGTCATTAGTGTTTGTATTTATACCCTGTGTTTCCCTCACTCTTTGTCTGTGATCGTTTGTATATGGCGTGTTTTGTGTACCTCTGTTCTAGTAGTCTACGTTTAATAAATCTTGTTTCGTGCAAATATCGTCGTTGTGCTTCCCTTTACCGGCACGTCACGTAACATAAGGTTACAAAAGTAAGTCAAGCTGTTTGTGAGGCGGCCTTATGTGTGTACGTGAGTGCTCCGTCACAAGGAGAGCTTGCGAGTGCTGAGTGGTTTAAACATCGGCAAAACTTAAAAAGACATGCAAATTCTAAACTTTAGTGTTGATGCAACACTGCCTCGATTGTGCAAGTGACAATTCCTGTGTCAACTGTGCAGCTTGCTTATAGTGCACACGTGATGTGCTGATATGAAGCCATTTGTGAAAAATGAATGGACTTCACCTTTAGCATTATAATTAGGCTACTTTACCCGCACTGGATAGAGATCGAGATTGGTGCCGCTACATGCCATGCCATACCTCTCAACAGATTATATATATTTATAAAGATACATTTAGACCATTTAACATAGTGATTGCTATATGAGGAGACTTTTGACCAGTATACAAAAAATGTTTCTTTAGAGAATCAACTAATGCTCCTTTAAAGGGTTATAGCGAGCACTAAAACGGAAACCAAAAGAAAAACCATATACACTTTTGGAACCGATGCTTGAAACGGGTGGTGGAGGAGGTTTAGATGTTCCAGGCTTAAAATTCTAATAATGCAAATGAACAAACAAGCGAAGATGACACAAAAGACAGCATATTTTAGTTCTGAGGCACATAGCAAAACCAACATTACTCAAGAATTAAATTAACCTTGTGTAAGAATTGAGGACAAACCAGTCAAATTAATCTTTCAGATGAATCTTTCAAGCATAATTCCATACAAATCTCAAATCAACATGCATGACCCAAAATCAGAGAAACTGTCATTTGCAGTCAACCCCCCCCCCAAAAAGACAAAAATAAGATAACACCAGCGTGTTTGATCTCCAAGACAGAGAGATAAAACAAGCCACCTTCTTCTGCGTGTCCACTGAGTTACACAGAAAACCCCACAGAGACTCTTTTAAATATAAACTGCATCAAATTGTTCCAAAAACAATTCTAAACGGACTTGTAATCAAACATTATACATGTGACGAGTTATCCTCAGATCACTCACAATTCATGTAATTGTTATAACTATTGAATGGTTGGTTAAAAGTTGGTTGGCCTTGTTTGTTATGAATGTAAATCTATTTATAATTCAAATTTTGGCTTGAATGAAATTGTGTAAAATGCATCATATTCTTTTTAGAGTAATCGTGACTAAACTGTACTCCCTATACCCTCTGAAAGACCACAGATAACATTTAATTTATCATCAGGGGAGGAGAAAAGCCACCAAGAGGATACCTAATTGGTCAGAACTCCTAAAAGAGGTTGGACAAACACCCCACTTTAAATGGTCAGTACACTAGATTAGAAATTAGAATAAGACCAGACCAAGAAATAGAAAATGACGAGCAGACAAGCAGTTTCATTCAAGTCATCCAATTTACTCTCATCCTACTCACTTTCCTTTTTTTACTTTAGTTTTCTTTCTTTTCGTTGAGGGTCTCGTGTTCTAAGTTAAGTTTTGCCACAAAGTTTAAACAACTCTACAGTCTTTGCCTGCTTCAAACTTCAAACTTCATCCACGAGGGAAACTATTCATTTGCCAGCACACGAGAACGTGATTGGCTTCCCACTACATCAATCCAGACCGAAAAGACCTTCAGCAAAACAACGAACCTGGAAACCCCTATCTCCAAACCAAGGATTCCGACAAGGAATTTAAAGACACAAACGACAAACACCTCCAGATTCTATCGCTGAACTGGTGCGGTGATATAAAGTCCAATCTCCCCGCCTACGCAGCGATAAAAGGGTTAAATTAATGATTGATGGTTCATTCAGATCAGGTCTTATGAAATACATTTATTGCTAAAAACTTTCATCATTTCACTCTCTTAAAACTCATTTCTCTCCTCACTTCCTTTCTTTCTGCAACTTGTGTGAATGTGTGTGTCTGCGTGTGTTTGTGTTAGATATTAGTTTGTTGGAATAATCAATAAAATGTCATTTGTGTTTTAAAGAGAAGTGTCTTGTGTTATGTTCTTACAAATTTAATGTCTTAAACTGCCGATCTATGTTACCTTGCTAACAAATAGAGTTTTCATGATAGATGTCTCTCTTTCTATAGTCGTTCTTCTAATATCTGTCTTGTGCACTGAGCTTGCTCTTCTTGCCTTCTCATAAGTGTATACACCCCTTATTGCTGATTGGCTACAAGTGTGTTTTGGTTCGCTGTCAGGTCCACTTTTCAACATTGCTTAATGTACCTTTAAAAGTTGAACCATGGCTTTAATTTATACTGTAATGTTAAATGGCTGTAATTCCTCATTTCATTCCCAGAAATTGAAATAACAAAATCCATTTAAAATTATTTTCAAAAAAAAAGAAGAAAAGAAACGATTGTTCTTTATGACTGCAATCCACTAATAATGAACAAATAGTCATTTCAAGTCATTGAAAATCATTAGTCAAATGGTTTAGATTACTGTTAACACATAGACACAAATGCACAGCAGTACAAATCTAGAATAGTATCCGTGACTATGTACCCCACTCCTGAACTGATTTTCAATAAAATCCATATATAGACAATCTGGAATTCAAAGAACTATGAAAAAAATAGTGACTGGTGCACAGCTGTCAAAAACACACATATACAGATTCACCATGTATTATCTTCCTTCCTACACCCCTATAAATATAATTGTTCCACACTCTCAGCATGCTGTATCTGCTGTGATATTTGTTTGAAGCAGATAGTTTGCATGCATCTCTCTCACAAAGAATTAAAAAAGTTGGGATCTCCATGTATATGCAACCCACCCTCAACCATCTCCTCACCTGAGCCATGTCTTCAGTGAGTACTTCCAGGCTCTTAGTTCTTGACATCATACTGCTCATCAGTCATACTGTTCAGACATCTTTAACAAATACTCCAGCACATGAGACATAATCTGCTGTGCCTCACTAGAAAAACACATGATCCCTTGTGAGTCTCCACTCATCTCGTCTCTAGCTCTTACTCTTCTTTGCAGTAGCAGAGTAGTCACCGGTGTCTAGGAAAGCACAGATCTCCCCTCCACATTACCTCTTCCTCCTCCTCCCTGCTGTTACTTTTTCACTCTGTCAAAAGGAGAGGTGCATGATCCTCCCCTGTCCTACTCGGTTCAAGAGAATGTAAATATCCACTTTTTTTGAAGCAAGCATACGTTTATACTTGTGTTCACTGTGTGTAAGCTGGGCTCATCTCTCTGCCAACCTCTCGCTCCTCTGTGTCCCTTCCTTCCTTAACCACCCCTCCCCCTGCCTTCCTCCTATCCTCTGCCTGTACATACACACAAACACACAGTGAATCACACGCTGTGAGCAGGGGATCAGAGAGATAGTAAGCAGAGATGTCATGTGACTTCAGATAGTAATGAGTGTGCTGGTTCTTCCAGCAGCTGTCACACCCAGTCCTCCATGGAAAGATTTGTCACCATTGACAACCAACAGGGTGTATCTAGTGTTATCCTGCCATATGTCTCCTGCCATCATCATATTCGATTGTCACTAGCCAAGCCTGTTCTTTGTCTGCTTAAGGATCATGGGAAATGTAGTGTTTTAGGTTTTTATTTTTTTGCCCACACATGTGCATTTATTTATTTATTAGACATGTCTCCATTATTGCAAACTGGCATAAATTCACACTCACACATACATATAAAGCAGGCACAGGCTCTTAAAACAGTATTGTCCTCAAACTGTATTGTGGGAAAATCCCAAACCTCAAGAACAGGAATCTTACTCTTGGTGTGGCCCTGGTGTTTCCCACACCTCAGATTTGTTTTACTTTTTCTGTATTGCAGTAGTACTTTTGACTTTTTCTCTGGACAATGCAATACCCTGTTTAGAAAAACACAACAATAGTGCCAGAGCCATAATACACATTGTGGAAATCTGATAATATTGAAGTGTTACATTATTACTTATTGTACTTATATTTTGTATAAAGATTAAGAATGTTTATACTATAATTATATTTATTTATTTTAAATATATGAATTATATTTATACTATAATTTATTATATAATTTTGTTATGCCCTTGCTAACTGATGATGTGATCAAGATGTCAAATTGGGGTTAGTGGATAGAAAGCAAGTGACAGAGCGGTATAAAATAAACAAGAATCAAAAATGAGTATAATGACATGGATGAGTTCATTGCGTCAGACTGGTCGCTTTGAACGAATGGTTTTCAAACTTCGATAATTTGCTCTTGAAGGACGATCGCTAAATGCATTATAAACTTATGGGACTACTGTTTTTTTCTAACAAGGATTAATTGGTGTTTGTGTGAATGTCAAATAGAAAAAAATGCAGATATACATTGCAAGAAAGAACAGAAAGACTCTTTCCTTGTGGAACAGCATAGTAAAAGATACATGACACCACCACCTTCTCAGAGAACCCACAGTGCAAGATCTAAAAAAGAACTTGTTAAAGATAGCAGTTCTGGAGAACATGAAGGTAATTTTCATAGAGTAATGCAACAGAATGAGATCACAAAATTTGTCTCATTTGCCACAAAGAGACATTCCAATATTCACAGGATATTTGATGAAATATAGAACCTTTGTCAAAGCTTTTGAACATGCTGTCGACACCAAAACAGAGAGTGCAAGAGACAAGTTATTGCACTATTTGGAAAAATACACTGGTAGAGAAGCCAAAAATTTTGTCCGTAGTTGTGTTCATATGGAACCTATCAAAGGCTACAAAACAGCTTGGGTCCTTTTGCACAAGGAGTTTGGCAACAAGCTGAAAATAATCAGTGCCTGTATAGACAAAGTGCTGAATTGGTCAGAGATAAAAGCAGAGGACGTAAAGGCATTGAAAATGTATGCACTTTTTCTCATTTGATGTCGCAATGTGATAGAAGATCTTGATTACTGTGCATCGGGAAAATATTCACAGCATTTCACTTTTTTCACATTTTGTTATGTTTCAGCCTTATTCCAAAAGGGATTAAATTCATTATTTTCCTCAAAAATCTACAAACAATACCCCATAATAACAACATGAAAGACCTTTTGCTTTAAATATTTGCAAGTTTATTAAAAATAAATGTATAAAACCATATGTACATAACTATTCACAGCCTTTGCCCTGACAAAATTGAGCTTAGTTGCATCCTGTTTCCACTGATCATCCTTGAGATATTTCTACAATTTGCTTGGAATTCACCTGTGGTAAATTCAGTTGATTGGACATGCGTTGGAAAGGCACACACCTGTCTATATAAGGTCCCAGAGTTAACAGTGCATGTCAGAGCACAAACCAAGCCATGAAGTCCTAGAAATTGTCTGTAGACTTCCGAGACAGGATTGTATTGAGGCACAGATTTGGGGAAGGGTACAGAAAAGGATCGTCTGTAAATGGAAGAAGTTTGTAATCACCAGGACTCTTCCTAGAGCGGGCCACCGGACAAACTGAGAAGGGCTTTAGTCAAGGAGATGACCAAGAACCCAATGGTCACTCTGACAGAGCTCCAGCATTGGAGAGAGGAAAACCTTCCAGAAGAACAACCATCTCATTCCACCAATCAGGCCTGTATGTATAGAGTGGCCAGATGGAAGCCACTCCTCAGTAAAAGGCAGTCCTCCAGGAGGACTCTCAGACCATGAGAAAGAAAAATTCTCTGGTCTAATGAAACAAAGATTGAAATCTTTGGCCTGAATAGCAAGCGTCATATCTGGAAGAAACCAGGCACCACTCATCATCTGCCCAATACCATCCCTACAGTGAAGCATGGTGGTGGCAGCATCATGCTGTGAGGATGTTTTTCAACACCAGGAATTGGGAAACTAGTCAGGATTGAGGGAAAGATGAATGCAGAAACATACAGAGACATCCTTGATGAAAACCTGCTCCAGAGCCCTCTGAACCTCAGACTGGGGAAAAGATTCATCTTCCAACAGGACAATGACCCTAAGCCAAGATAACAAGGGAGTGGCTACAGGACAACTCCGTGATTGTCCTTGAGTGGCCCAGCCAGAGCTCCGACTTGAAACCAATTGAACATCTATGGAGACGCTCCCCATCCAAACTGATGGCGATTGAGTTCCCTTTTGAGGGAACTTCAACGCTGCGTCAGATGACACTTTGGGAATGTGACAGTGTAAATTTAGTTAATTTATCTGTATATCAGCACTGGAAAAAATGGTGATGTAATCGTCCAGCTCAGAGAAGTTTGCATACAATGGTGTCAATGCAGGCAGATCAAAATCATTGTTGGATATCAAGTCAAGTATACCCAACTAAGCAAGCCAAAGGCAGCAGCAGCAAGGAACCAAAACTCCAACAGGTGAGATCAGGTAACCAACAGGTGATAAAAAAATGGAGAAAAAAAAACCTTGGGAGAAACCATGCTTAGTTAGGGGGCCAGTTCTCCATTGGCCAACCATGAATAGTGCTTGATTGAATTCAGGGAGAGTTACAGGTCTGATTTGGGTCACAACAGACTAAGTCAAAAACACTTGAGTCTGTAATTGGTGCCAAAGGTACTTCAACAAAGTATTGAACAAAGGCTGTGAAATATTTATGTCCATGTGATTTTTTTTGTTTGTTTTTTTATTTTTTTAATAAGTTTGCAAAGATTTCAAACTTACTTATTTCACGTTGTCATTATAGGGTATTGTTTGTAAAATTTTGAGGAAAATAATGAATTTAATCCCTTTTGGAATAAGGTTGTAACATAACAAAATGTGGAAAAAGTTAAGCGCTGTGAATACTTTCCCGCATGCACTGTACATGGATGAAATGGACAATCACACAAATATCAGAATTGTCATCTCAAAGCTTCCATTCAAGTTGAAAGAGAAATGGAGAGGTAGAGCCTTTGAAATTCAAGAACAATGTGGGAGGAGAGCAATATATGTGGACCCTGCATTAGAGGTTCAGCTTTACATTGGTTTCAGTCTTATCTGCAACCCATTCTCATCAATCTGCGTATAAATAACACGACTTTATACTTTCCAATTGCGTGCAATGCATACGCCAAAGTCCAATTTTGCGTGCATGTGATATACTTGACATATTTGTCATGCGTTAAATACCTTTTTATAATGTAATTGTAATTCCATATTTTTTTCTGTCTTTGCAGTTAATTCAGATCACATACTCCTCCATCTCCATCTCCCACAACAACCTTTAATCCAATAGCTCTTTTAAGAAGCCATCTCTCGCAAGAGCTCACTTTGTCTGTCTGGCTGTCTGTCTTTCTTTCTTTTACTCACTTTGCTCTCTTTATTTTTTGTTGTTCACCATGACATTTTTAAAACTCTTTTAAATGTCATTAAAATGATTTAAATGTTGACCAGTTCTGTCAGAAAGCTGCTCTTATTAACAGGGAACTTGAATTCAAAGTTCCCAATACTGATCTTGAAGAAGCGGTTGGGGAGGCTGTACAAGTCCTTCAGAGGTTCAACCCTTCACGAGTAACGTTGAACACATTTAGTAACTGATCGGCTTTAATGAAGGTTTCCTTAATTTATGTGTTATTAACTTTCCTTAAAGGTTTTCCTTTGCAGTTATATTGTCTGCCGTTTTACGTGCTCAAGCTCTTTAAGGTCAAGTGGTTTCTGATTGGCTGTCAATGTTTTTAGTGTTAATCATATGATTGAATAAAATTCTTCTCCTTCCAGTCATTTCTCACAGATTACTTTGTCCTTCTCCATCAACTCTCTACAATATCGGACCCAATGGCTCTTTTAAGAGCCAACCATTCCAAGACCGACTGGGTACCCATCCCCCCAGGTCAACTGGGTACCTTTGTAGAGGAATTGGACATGCTGTTGTCCTCATTTCCAGAGGATGGCAGTCCACTTGTAGTATATGGCTATTTCAATATTCACCTTGATAAACCATATGCTTCTGATTTCCTCTCTTTCCTAGCCTCATTTGATTTCAACCGACTCATCACCACAAGCACCCACAAATATGGCAACCAATTGGACCTGATCTACACACGTAACTGTATCACTGACAACATTCTGGTAACACCTCTGCACGTCTCTGACCATTTCTTTATCACTTTCAATCTGCAACTTATTTGTGCACCACCAACCACTTCACATGTTTCCTTCAGAAGAAACCTGCGCTCTCTTTCCCCTTCCCATCTCTCTTCTGTTGAGTCATCCTCCCTTCCCTCACACACACAATTCTCATCTTTGGATGTAAATACTGCAACACACACATTATGCTCCACTTTATCTTCCTCCCTAGACAGTATCTGTCCTCTGTCATCCAGACCATCACAAGCAACTCCTTCCAACCCCTGGATATCCGATGCGCTTCGTGAAGACCGGACCAAACTCAGGGCAGCAGAAAGGAAATGGCGCAAATCACAAGACCCATCTGACCTAGGTTCATACCAAGATCTGCTATCATCCTTTTCTGATGGAGTCCTTGCAGCTAAGTCCTCATACTTCCACAACAAAATCAACGGCGCTACAAACCCACGCTCACTCTTCAAGACATTCAACACACTCCTCTGTCCCCCTCCACCACCTCCCACCACATCTTTAACTGCTGATCGATTTGCCAATTTCTTCACCGACAAGACATCTTCCATCAGCAGCCAGTTCTCTACACCACCCACACAGGAACTCAGCCCCTCCTCATCCACTAATCTTCTCCTTTCCTTCTCCTTTCTCACGGAGGCAGAAGTATCAAAACTTCTCCTCTCCACTCATCCCACCACCTGCCCTCTAGACCCCATCCCCTCACACCTTCTACAAGCCATCTCTCCCACTCTTTTACCAGCACTTACACACATCATTAACTCGTCTCTCCACACAGGCACTTTCCCTACCACATTCAAGCAGGCTCAAGTAACCCCACTGCTTAAAAAACCCATGCTAGACACATCACTCGTGGACAACTACAGACCTGTCTCTCTCCTACCATTCATATCAAAAACACTTGAACGAGTTGTATTCAACCAGGTGTCATCCTTCCTCACACAGAACAACCATCTGGACGTCAACCAATCTGGTTTCAAGAGCGGCCATTCAACAGAGACTGCGCTACTGTCTGTCACGGAATCCCTGCGGATTGCTAAGGCTGCTTCCAAATCATCTGTTCTCATCCTACTGGATCTATCTGCTGCCTTCGACACCGTAAACCATCAAATTCTTCTGTCCACCCTCTCGTCACTGGGCATCTCAGGTACTGCGCTTCAGTGGTTTGAGTCCTATCTCACAGGTAGGTCTTTCAGAGTTGCCTGGGGAGGGGAGGTATCCAAACCTCATGAACTGATCACTGGGGTTCCTCAGGGTTCAGTTCTTGGTCCCCTCCTATTCTCCATTTATACTACATCACTGGGTCCCATCATACAGGCACATGGCTTCTCCTACCACTGCTATGCTGATGACACACAACTCTACCTGTCCTTCCAACCAGATGATTCCACAGTAGCTGCACGGATCTCAAGCTTTCTAGCGGACATCTCGACGTGGATGGAAGAACACCACCTGCAGCTCAACCTGGCAAAGACTGAGCTTTTAGTCTTCCCTGCCACTCCTACTCTTCAAC
This sequence comes from Zacco platypus, assembly GCA_038088235.1. Classification (NCBI taxonomy): domain Eukaryota; kingdom Metazoa; phylum Chordata; class Actinopteri; order Cypriniformes; family Xenocyprididae; genus Zacco; species Zacco platypus. The sequence continues at coordinate 1,736,000 of CM076068.1, forward strand.
ATGACATCAACATACAGCTTGGTACAACCACCATTACCCCATCAAAGTCGGCCAGAAATCTTGGAGTTATCTTCGATGACCAACTGACCTTCAGTGACCACATCTCAAAGACGGCGTGGTCGTGCAGATTTGCACTTTGCAACATCAGGAAAATCCGTCCCTTCCTGACTGAGCACGCAACACAACTGCTTGTCCAGGCCCTGGTCATTTCAAGGCTTGATTACTGCAATGCTCTTCTGGCTGGTCTGCCGTCAAGTGCAATCAAACCTCTTCAAATGATCCAGAATGCTGCTGCACGTCTTGTCTGCAACGAGCCTAAGAGAGCCCACGTCACGCCCCTCTTCATCTCTTTGCACTGGCTACCCCTTGCTGCTCGCATCAAGTTCAAGGCGCTGATGCTTGCTTACAGATCCACCACAGGCTCTGCACCTTCCTACCTCCACACACTGCTACAACGCTACGTCCCCACCAGAAGCCTGAGATCACTAAAGGAACGAAGACTTGTGGTACCATCACAGAGAGGCACAAAATCACTCTCCAGAACATTCTCCTTCACTCCTCCCTGCTGGTGGAATGATCTCCCTACTTTCATCAGGAACGCAGATTCCCTGGCAATATTCAAGAGACAGCTGAAAACTCACCTCTTCCGTGAACACTTAATCCCCTCAAAAAAAAAAAAAAAAAAAAAAAACCCTATCCTTCCCCCTTTTTCCCTTCCTACTCTAGCTTATGGTACTGAGCAATGTATGAAACTTGTATTGTGAGCACTTCCTGTGTTATTTGCCAATTCATGAAGAATCGCTTGTTTGTTTTCCTCACTTGTAAGTCGCTTTGGATAAAAGCGTCTGCTAAATGACTAAATGTAAATGTAAAGAAAGAATAAACAAATGATTTTACACCGACACGATGAGATATATTCAGAAATATGCCAAACGGTGGCTGCAAGAGTGAGAATCAGAGAATAGCAGAAACATGCAAACATTGTCAAGAAATCGAGTTTGAAAATGTTCCAAAAGACGCTGAGTTTCACTCCATTTGCTACAGGTGTTTCATTGACAAAAAGCATCTGGATACGGCCAAGAAACGGGTCACACAGCGTTCTGAAGTTCAAGATGCTCACAAAGACCAGTGTGTCATCGAGTAGTAGTACCTCAACAACTGTATGTCCGACAAAGAAACTTACAGTTGTGTTCAAAATTATTCAACCCCCACTGAAATTGATTGTTTTGGCCGGTTTGACATTGATTTTGATCATTCAGTCATCCTGCTTACAATTAAATCAAAGAGGCACGTGTAGGTCAGACAAATATAACATAACATTTATAATGAAATAACCACAAATGTCTTTTCTCTGCTCACATCATTATCAGTTTTATTCAACCCCCAAGTGACATTCAATCTTAATACTTAGTACAACATCCTTTTACAGTTATAACAGCTTTTAAACGTGAAGCATAGCTTGACACAAGTGTCTTGCAGCGAGCTACGGGTATCTTCGCCCATTCATCATGGGCAAAAGCCTCCAGTTCAGTCACATTCTTAGGCTTGCGCACTGCAACTGCTTTCTTTAAGTCCCACCAGAGGTTCTCAATCGGATTTAAGTCTGGTGACTGCGATGGCCATTTCAAAATGTTCCAGCCTTTAAACTGCAACCATGCTCTAGTGGACTTGGAGGTATGCTTGGGATCATTGTCCTGTTGAAAGGTCCAACGTCTCCCAAGCCTCAGGTTTGTGACGGACTGCATCACATTGTCCTCCAATATCTCCTGGTACTGAAGAGAATTCATGGTACCTTGCACACGCTGAAGCTTCCCAGTACCTGCAGAAGCAAAACAGCCCCAAAGCATGATTGACCCCCCGCCATGCTTCACAGTAGGCAAGGTGTTCTTTTCTTCATAGGCCTTGTTCTTCCTCCTCCAAACATAGCGTTGATCCATGGGCCCAAACAGTTCTAATTTTGTTTCATCAGTCCACAGAACACTATCCCAAAACTTCTGTGGTTTGTCCACATGACTTTTGGCATACTGCAGTCGACTCTTCTTATTCTTTGGAGACAGCAAGGGGGTGCGCCTGGGAGTTCTGGCATGGAGGCCTTCATTACGCAGGGTGCCCCGTATTGTCTGAGCAGAAACTTCAGTACCTACATCTGACAAATCTTTTCTCAGTTCCTCAGCAGTCACACGGGGACTTTTCTCCACTCTACGCTTCAGGTAGCGCACAGCAGTCGAAGTCAGCATCTTCTTTCTGCCACGACCAGGTAGCGTTTCAACAGTGCCCTTTGCCTTGAATTTGCGAATGATGCTTCCTATGGTGTCTCTTGGTATGTTTAACATCTTTGCAATCTTCTTATAGCCATTGCCCTTCCTGTGAAGAGTAATCACCTCTTCTCTTGTCTTCCTGGACCATTCTCTTGACTTCACCATGTTTGTAACCACACCAGTAAATGTCTAGAAGGAGCTGAGTATCACAGTCATTTTAAAGCTGCCTAATTGGTGCTTATTAGGCTTTATTGCTGCTCCCTGACATCCACAGGTGCTTTCAATACCTGATTGAAAACACTTCAATGGACCTCTGTTCTTCAGAGTGGTAGTCTTTAAGGGGTTGAATAATTGTGTCAATGAAGAATTCACAAAAGAAACATTTACTACTGTATTACAAAACCAATTGATGTCATTTTAGTTGCATATGCTTCTTTAAGAAGTCCTTGTAGGATTTCATTCTGAATTCAATTACAAATGTACTCTAAATTCTCTAAAACCATTTACAGCATTGGGGGGGTTGAATAATTTTGAACACAACTGTAGGTCCAGAACAGGCCTGCCAGTAGCTTGTCCAGGTCCTGTGCTTCCTGCCTTACTTCCTCCATAATTTGTAAGAAAACGGACAAGTACATAACCGTGGCAGGCAAACACTAGAAGGACCATCTTTCACTGACAGAAACTTTATCAGCTGGTGGGTAAAAACACAGTACACACACACACACATTCACATACACGTTTGAACTTTGAAGTTTTATGCCATTTATGCTGGGTACCATGGCTAACTTTAAATTACAATTACAAAATTTATTTAATATTTCCAGACTTGTATTGTTTTGCATATAGCTACAGCCAGAACGCTCAATATTGATTGAAAATGTTAACACAGATTTTAGATTTTACATAATGGTTTTATTTACAAATTCTTTACATCTTCTCTCTGCGACCTCAGAAGAACGGTGAGTTATTATATTGCATTAACAAATGATAATTAAAAATTTTCCATGTACAAAGTCTATATATTTGTCTATAAACAGTTTTGACTGCACAACTCTTGGCACAGTAATTCAATATGATCAAATGTGCAGGGGTTCGTAAAGGTAGAATAAACAATTATCTATTGCCAATTATTATGTTTAAAATGAAACCATTGTGAAATAGTTACGACACACAAAAAAATCTTTTCGTTCTTATGTTTTGTTTTCAGAAACAAGCCAACCTTTGAAGCCAGCTACGAGATCTTCTGTGAGGATCATCTGCCATAGAATAATAGTAAACCAAGAGGTGGTGACAATGATGCAGCTGTAAGGGAATAGGGATCTAATATCAATATAACTCAAAGGTGATTGAATTACAGTGAATAAGAACCGATTCACTATATATAAAATTATTCCGAATTAATATTTAACACCTTTTCAATTATTCGTCCACCGGCAAATTGAGGTTAAGGTACTTTATCAATTCTGGACAGAATATTATCCCGTGGCCAACGGGAATAATATACAGTTATGATTACCAATAAGAGCAAGGTAACGTAATCAACAGTTTAAGGCAGTAACTTGTAAGCACACAACACAAGACTCTTGTATAGGTGAAAAGTTAAAACGAGACTTTATTAAGCTACTCTAATACACACAAACTAATCTAACGAAAACACATACACACACTCATTCATACAGTGACAGGGAAGTCGAGTTATTGTTACGGAGGGTGGTTGGAGTCCCAAGTTAGATGCGTTCAATACTATTTCTTTAACTGCAACCTGAGAGAATTAATACTAGCAATTCAACCTAAGTTCATTTGCTCAATAAAAATTGCACCAGCTTCAGCACGATTGAGGAGACTGTGATACTTGCATTTCTGTGATTGCACGTTCTCTTCGTGACGGATTTGCACGTGGGTCTCTACGCGCTTATTGGCTGGAGGTCGGTCTTTGTTGCGTTCGAGGCTCCGATGAAAGATGATTGGCTGCCGGAGGGAGCCACGTGGGTTTGTTGCCGGGTTACGCGTTGCTGTGCGACCAAGTTTCTCTGCGACCAAGTTTCTCTGCGTCTCTGGTGAAGTTGCTGAAGCAACGGATCTTGAGAGAATTTTCTTCGGCAGCGGCGACGACGGCTCGTACAGGAAGTTGGTGAGTCTCGTAGAGTTCTTGACACGGGGATATCATGTTGCAGGACGGTGTTGAGGTCGCACAAATCACCCGAAAGTCAAGGCAAAGGCAGAAAGACAAATGGCAAGCGGCAAGCACTTGGAAATGCGTGTCGTTGAGTTTTAAGCATGTTTTTCTGACCACTCCCTCCAGGTGTTTCCAACCAACCAGGTATCACTTTGGGCGGTTCCTGCACGTGATTAGCATAATGTCCATTGTACCCCAGCTTCTTAGGGCTTGGTTGAGCTCAAGGGAAATCAACTTGCACAGTCCAAATGTGGTACATTTTACAAACAATATATTTGCATCAAATTACAGGAAATCATTCATCCATCACACAGATACCAAACAGTATATACTTCCTGTAATTGAGGTAGACTTTCCTAAAAGTCTACCTGTACTAAATGTTTAAAAACACGAAAGGAAATTCACAAGTTATCTAGAAACACACACAGTACAATACATGATGTCTTAGCTACTTGCTAGTAACTAAATCATATCATTGGCAGTTTTAGACTGTTTTGTTAGAGAGAGTGAATTCATTTTCTGGAAATTCCTGAATTATCAAAGGGAACTCTGCAGTGTCTTTGAATGCGTAAGCGGTATTCCCTTTTGCCAGCATGTCTGGGCCCTGCTGTGAAATCAGGGGCCTTGTAACGCCTCCCCAGAGTCAATTTCTTCCTTATAAGGTAAAGGCTTTGCACCTCGGTTCCGCAGGGTCTGGTTCGTGGTTGTTGATTCACCAGATTTCTTGTAATCCACATCTTGAATCAAGCAGACCTGGGGCCGTCTCCTACAGTTGATTGTCACAGCTTAGTGATGTGTATTTGGAGTGTGAGGGTCGTGTTCATTTGTGTTCCTACACAGCAAAGAAGGATCTTTTTAAATCTTGTGAAAAAACATGAAGATCGTGATGCTTCAAACTACAGGTAATACAAGTTTTGTTGTTTTATTTTGTACATAGCTGATAGACAGGCTACCTCATCCATCAGGTACAGAAACAACACAGTCACCTAAGGTAACTAACCAAAGTGATGGTGAAAACACGCCAAGTACAACAGCTGGTCCATAAAGATCAACTTCTATGGCCTCTATCATTACTACAAAGAACACAAGGACACTTTATAATGCAGAATTGATATTAAGGATGCTTCTATGTGGCGAGCTGCTGATATTACTGCTGTGGGCAAGGACTTGAGCTTATGCATAGCACATGGAGACCTGTGTCACTGCGTGACTCTAATGGAGGGTTTACAAACTCTCAATGCTGTTTAAGATCTGACGTGATCATGAGGAATGTGACACCAGATTTTTACATGCACAACCTGCTGCACAGGAACATCAAACTGTAGTCATCGAGAGCCCTGATACTGTATAGTCATTTATGTTCCTCGTAGGCTGGTCTATTGGCAGTCCCACAGACACTGTTGCATTCTGTAGGGGACGGGGCTTTCTCATCCTATGCTCCTAGGCTTTGGAATGCACTCCCTCCTCACATCAGAGATGCACAGATTTTTTAAGTATTTTTAAATCTTATTTAAAAACTTTTTTGTAGGTTAGCTTGATTTTTTTTTTTTTTTTAAGAACTTGTTTTGTGTGTGTTGTACTGTCATTTTCTTGTTTTATTATGTAAAGTGCCTTGAGAAGCTACTTTAAAAGGCACTATATAAAAATAAAGTTATTATTATTATTTTAATAAAGCCCACCAAAGTTACACAAGTATAAAAATGACACGTGTGGTTCAGTGGTGTAGGCAGTAACGTATAAGGCGTGTAAAACTAGCTTGTGACGCGATTGACCTGGGTTCTTGTCTATGGGGTTGCGCTTCTGCCACAATTCTGTATGTGCAAGATCATATTTTGAGCGTGCAAAACGGCATTTTGCTTGCGCGTGAACTGAGTTGAGGAGAAATTTTCGTCTCGCAAATAAGAAAGTATTTCAAGTGAATGCAAACGTTCCCTGAATAGGGAACGAGACGCTGCGTCGAGACATGTTGGGAACGCTTCTGCGTGATTGCATCATGAAGCACATGTGAAATCTGTCCAATGGCGTGACGGAACGTCATAGGTGACGTCACAGACCAGGAAACTATAAAGCACCCCTCCGAACAAAGAATGGCAGCTTCTAATTGGCTGAAGCAAAGTGCTCGGGGGCTTGCAGGGAGTGTGGCAACGCAACGCAGCGTCTCGTTCCCTATTCAGGGAACCAGGGTTACATATGTAACCTGAGACGTTCCCTTTCATGGGAACTTCGAGCTGCGTCGAGACGCGTTGGGAAACTAATACCCACGACGCCATAGTACCAAAAGCTCCGCCTGTGGAGTTAGGAGAGGACCGAAGAACCCAAGTAGAGCCTAAGTCAAGGGTATAAAATCTAAGAAAAGTGTGCGGAGAGGACCAGCCTGCCGCATCACAAACATCTTGCAAAGAGACTCCTGACAGAAGGGCTTTAGAGGCCGCCATACTCCTAGTGAAATGTACACGGACAGTCAAAGGTGAAGGCTGTCTGGCCAACTCGTAAACAAGTGAGATGGCCTCAACCACCCACTTACTCATCCTCTGCTTAGAAGCGGGACACCCCTTCCGGGGTGACCCGAAACAGACAAACAGCTGATCTGACCTACGCCACCAGGCAGCTCTGTGAATGTAGGCATCTAGAGCCCGAACTGGGCAAAGCAGATTAAGGTTTTCCTGATCTGTAGATGCAAAAGGTGGAGGACAAAAGGCCTGCAGTACAATGGGTCCCACAGTATTAGTAGGGACCTTAGGAACATACCCCGGCTTGGTATGCAGGAACACACGCAAATTCCAGACATGAAGGGGCCACTGAAAGGGCTTGAAAGGGCTCCAATTTTTTTGAGAGATGTAATAGCTAGAAAAAATATCGTCTTCAAGGTGAGGAATTTCTCAGAAACTTCCTCCAAAGGTTCAAAGGGAGCCATGGCCAGGCCCTCGAGCGCTATGGCCAAAATCCAGGCAGGTTTCCTAACCCGCTGTGCAGGCCTAAGCCTCAGAGTACCACAAAGAAACCTTGTCACCATAGGATCTCTCCCCAAAGATCCACCACCCACAGGAACATGGTAAGCAGAAATGCCCGCCACGTAAACCTTAAGAGTGGACGGAGATAATCCTGCTGAGAACTTCTCTTGCAGAAACCCTAAAACTGAACCCACAGAACAGTTAAGAGGCTCAAGTTGCTGTTCTCCACACCAAGAAGAGAACAGCCTCCACTTGATGGCAAAAAGTCTCCTCGTAGATGGGGCTCTGGACTGCAGAATGGTCTCTACTACCTCAGTAGAGAGACCAGACCTCATGAACTCGACCCCCTCAGGGGCTAAGCCCACAGTTTCCACAGCTCCGGTCAAGGGTGAAATATCGTGCCTCCTACTTGCGACAGGTCCTGTCGGATCGGAATCTCCCAGGGAGAGCCGACCACTAGCGACATCAGGTCTGAGAACCATACTCAGGCCGGCCAGAATGGGGCTAGGAGCAATAGGCTGACCCCATCCTGACGAACCCTCTCCAGAACCCCTGGGAGCAGAGCGATCTGGGTAAAGGCATACAGGCGCCGCCTCGGCCACGCCTGAATCATAGCATCCAGCCCCAGCGGAGCTGGATGAGTGAGGGAGAACCATAACGGATAGTGAATTGTCTCCTTAGTTGCAAACAGGTCTATTTCTGAACGACCAAATTTCTCCCATAGGAGCTCCACCACCTCGGGGTGAAGTCTCCACTCCCCGGGCCTCAGCCCCTGCCTCGACAGGATATCTGCTTCCTGATTTAAATGCCCCAGATGTAAACTGCCCTCAGGGAGAGCAGTTTCCCATGAGCCCACAGGAGGATTTGCTGAGCTAATTTGCACAAGTGTCGTGACCTCAGACCCCCCTGATGGTTGATATAAGAGACCACCGATGTGTTGTCCATATGGACCAACACATGATGGCCCCTCAGGTCTGGGAGGAAGTGTTTGAGAGCTTGAAACACCGCCATCATTTCCAGCCGATTTATGTGCCAGGAAAGTAGATGACCCTGACACAGACCCTGAGCTGAGCGACCACTCATGACCGCTCCCCAAATCGTGAGGGAAGCATCCGTCGTTAGTATTACGCAACAACAAGGACACGGGCCTTTGGGAAAGGAACCAAGGTTTCTTCCACATAACCAAGGCATGAAGGCATCGCCGCGTGACCTTGATCATGCGAAAAGGATTTCCCCTCTGAGAAAATCCCTTGGTCCTTAGCCACCACTACAGCGGCCTCATGTACAGCAGGCCAAAAGGTATCACGTTGGACGCAACTGCCATGAAATCTAACAGTCTCTGAAACTGTTTGACAGTGAGTGATTGGCCTAGTTTTACCCCATTGACGGCTGATAGAATTGACGTGATGCGAGCAAGATGGGCCTGCATCATCGTCGAATCCCATACCACGCCTAGAAAAGTGGTTCTCTAAGCTGTAAGAAGCACACTCTTTTTGGCGTTCAACCTCAACCCCAACCTTTTGATGTGCGCGAGAACGTCATCTCGATGTCGAACTGCCATGAGCTCGGATTGAGCTAGAATCAACCAATGGTCGATATAATTCAATACGCGAATGTCCTGGAGTCTCAAGGGAGCCAAAGCTGCATCCACGCATTTTGTAAAGGTGCGGGATGATAAACCTAGGCCGAACGGAAAAACCCGATATTGATAAGCTTCGTCCCCGAAAGCAAACCTCAGGAACTTCCTGTGATGAGGATGGATACATGAAAATAGGCGTCTTTGAGATCGATCATTACAAACCAGTCCTTGGACTTGAGAAACAATCTGTCTGAGTGTAAGCATCTTGAACTTTAGCTTTTGGACCGTGCAATTCAATAAGGGAAGATCTAATATGGGACGCAGCCCTCCATCCTTTTTTGGAACAATGAAATAGCGGCTGTAAAACCCTGACTGCTTGCTGGGAGGAGAAACCCTTTCTATAGCTCCTTTTCGCAAAAGTGTCAGAACCTCTTTTTCCAATACTAGAGACTGCTCGGAATCCACCACCATGGTGAGAACTCCGCTGAACCTGGGCGGGCATGACCCGAACTGAATTTTGTAGCCTCTTTCTATTATCTGCAGCACCCAATGAGATATATTCGGAAGACATTTCCACTCTGACAGAAAATCTACTAAGGGAACCAGTCTCTCGAGACTGGCCTCTGGTGTTATGACAGTCAGCTCGGCGTCCTGAAGCGGAGCACCGGCAGGAAACAACCGATCTGACTGTACCAGGGTTTTCCTCAGAAAACCGCCGGGGGGCTCCACGCCCTGACACATACTCAATGGCAGGGTTGGCAGAACGGCCCCCTGAGGGCACCAAAGAGAAATGGGCACCGTATGATGAGGTGTACACTTATCCCCGGTGAGGACTGCCCCCAGAGGCCTGGCGCCATAGGCGTCAGGACCTCTTTGCCGAAGCCTTCCTAGCAATAATGACTGTCCTCAGATCAGCCCTATGCTTGGAAGGCTTCAGCTGCGCTCGCCACCCAGACCCCCCTCCTCCTCTGGTAGCTTGAGATGGGGCCCGAGTGGCGACGCTAACTTTTTGTTGCACTCTCTACGAGGAGCTGGTACTCGGCTTTGGCTGTCCAGCAGCTTCAGATACGTGAGGGCGGAGAGGAAGTATTTTCTGGAACGCCACCGCTCGCTTCTTTGTCTCCTGAAACCTATCGATGACTGATGTAACAGGGTCGCCGAATAGGCCAGAAGGCGCAAGCGGGGCGTTCAAAAGGAAGCTCTTGTCTTTCTCTTTGATCCCAGATAAGTTCAGCCACAGATGCCTCTCAGTGGCCACCAGGGCTGCCATAGAACGGCCCACTGACTTGGCCGTCTCCTTGGTGGCCCTGAGAGACAAATCTGTGGCCCGACACAGTTCTCGAATAGCATCGGCAGACACCTCCCCACCCTCATCAATATCTTTCAAAAGGTCAGCCTGGTATGCCTGCAAAATAGACATTGTATGCAGGCACGCCGCGGTTTGACCTGAAGCCGAGTACGCTTTACCCACCAGCGCTGATGTTGTCTTTAATGGCTTTGTGGGTAACGTCGGAGAGTTCAGCGACGATGCAGACCCAGGGGAGAGATAACTCGCAAGCGTCTCTTCCGCCCGGGGCATCGCCGCATAGCCTTGCTTTTTCAGCCCTAATATATTAGAATAATTGGATGTCTGAGGGCTGAAAACATGATGAGACACCGGTCTCTCCCACCGAGGTGTCGAGGTCAGGAAAGAACGGCAGTCCCCGACGTGGAGATTGTGATCTGGACGGTAAATAGCGTTCGTCCAGCTTACTCTTTTGTTTGTCCTCTTGTTTCTCGGCTGGCCAATCGATGTTTAACTTGGCAACAGCACGAGTCACAACCTCCATCAACTCCTCGTATGCGGGGGTATGAAGCGGCGAATCTTCATAATCCCCCGCCTCGATGCATGCTCACTACATCCAACTCCTCAGAGCTGGATAAGTGAAGCACCGGTGCCTCACCCCTGGGAGAAGAAAACGCAAAGCGTGCTTCTCCCTGAGATGAGACACTAGACCCGGCAGGTGAGGGCAGAGAAAGGGCGGGGCCCGTCTCAAACCCCTCTGGCAGGTCCATCTGCGAACCCCATGATTTGAGCCGCCGCTCTGCCTCGGCAGAAGCGGGACCCGAACCACGAGCCGAAGCGCCCTCCTCGAAGAACGCCTGGCGGGAACGAAGCACGTTCACTGCCATCTTATCACAGTGATCACAGCCAGCTCCCTCGAGACGCATGCGTCACGTGAACAGAGTTATTTGAGCCAGAGCTCCGTCCTGCTGATTCCTAATTGCCTGTTTTTGCCTGTTTTTGCCTCTTAAAATCAAACCTACCACTCTTTCTTCTTACTCTGTGGAAACACTTCCCCGACATTATTTTATATAAAAAACATTCGGACTTCCTTGATATCGCTAATTTTATCCGACTTCCCGAAGATCCGCTACTAGCTTTAGCCCGTTAGCATTAGCAGCGTGGCACGCTAGCGTTTGTACTCTTCTCTCTCACTAAATTATTGTTCGTCTAATCTAATGGCGAGTGTATCGGATGTCTCTCTACCTTTGTGTGCAGGTGAGGACACGTTTGAGCTGCATGCGGTGCAGTTGGAACTGGAGGCAGTGGAGCAGCAGATCCGGATCCTTCTCGAGAAGCAGGCCGAGCTACGCGAGCGGCAGACAGCGCTGGAAACTTCTCGTGCCGACGCTCGCCAACCCTCGGTAAGTTTGCAGCACGATATTAACACTCCTGCTTCCTCTACGCCGTGTGTATCTCTGCACAGGGCCCGAGCACCCAGAACGCGTTCATCCCAGCCCTCGTTCACTCCGGCGCCATCACACCAGGGACCTTGGGTGCTTCAGCAGCAGAAGACGCGAGCCAGGCCTCGGACCAGGACCTCTCCTCCACCGCTGCCCCTGGTCTTCGAGGTCTTGTTCCTACTGGTCAACGTCGATAAAGCTTTAATTGTTGGAGATTTTAACATTCATGTAGACAATAGAAACGGTGCGTTAGGGGCTGCGTTTACAAATTTACTAAACTCCTTTGGGGTCAAACAAAACGTCACTGGACCCACTCACCGTCTTAATCATACTCTAGATTTAATTATTTCACATGGAATAAATCCTACTGATATAGAAATTCTACCGCAAGGTGATGATGTCTCTGATCACTATCTTTTAACTTGCATACTGATGATATTTGTCAGATTTGTAAGGCAGAACAATTCTCCCGACAACTATAGATAAATTCACAAATAATCTACCCGATCTGTCTCAGCTGCTCATCGTACCCGACCACGCAAATGATCTCAAGAAAATGACTAACAGCATGTGCACCATTTTCACTAGTACATTAAGATACAGCACCGATGAGATTTAAAAAGGTTAGAGAGAAAAATACTGTACCATGGTACAACAGTATTACTCATGCAATGAAAAGAGAAACTCGTAATCTAGGACGCAAATGGAGACAAAGCCGTTTAGAAGTTTTTAGAATCGCGTGGAAAGACAGTTCGTCCCGCTATAGAAAGACTCTAAAAGCAGCATGGGCCGAGTATCTCCGCAAACTTATAGAAAATGACCAAAACAATCCACAGTTCGTTTAGTACAGTAGCTAGACTAACAAATAAACAGACATCACCTGAACAAAACATTTCATTACAGTTTAGCAGTGATGACTTTATGAATTTCATTACTGAGAAAATCGAAAGAATCAGAAATACAATTGTAAATGTACAACCTTTAACAGAGCTTTATGATTCAGCCTCAATTATCACCCCTCATGAACAGTTGCAGTGCTTTACAACTATAGGACAGGATGAGCTAAATAAACTTATTACTGCGTCTAAACCAACAACTTGTTTATTAGATCTAATACCCACTAAACTTCTGAAAGAACTGTTACCTGTAGCAGAAGAACCTCTTCTCAATATTATCAACTCGTCCTTATCCCTAGGACACGTCCCACGACCATTCAAGCTAGCAGTTATTAAGCATCTCATTAAGAAACCACAATTAGATCCAAATGTATTGGCAAATTACAGACCCATTTCAAATCTTCCATTTATGTCTAAAATACTAGAAAAAGTGGTTTCCGCCCAACTGTGCTCCTTCTTGCAAAAAAATGCTATCTATGAAAAATTTCAGTCAGGATTCAGGTCTCATCATAGCACAGAAACTGCGCTCGTTAAAATTACAAACGACTTACTTCAAGCTTCTGACCAAGGCTGTGTCTCAATACTAGTGTTACTTGATCTCAGTGCTGCATTCGACACTATAGATCATAAAATACTCCTAGGCCAACTACAAAATTACACTGGTATTGAGGGACAGGCATTACGGTGGTTTAGGTCTTACCTATCAGACCGACACAATTTTGTCTATTTAAACGGGGAAAAATCTAAGATAACAATAGTAAACTATGGAGTACCGCAAGGATCCGTGTTAGGCCCTCTACTATTTTCAATATACATGCTGCCACTCGCCAATATTATAAGAAAACATGGAATTAGTTTCCACTGCTATGCCGATGATACTCAGTTTTCATTACGACCTGATGAAATCTCTAAATTATCCAAACTGACAGAGTGTGTTAAAGAATTAAAACATTGGATGACCAGTAATTTTCTTCTATTAAATTCTGATAAGACTGAAGTATTACTTATTGGACCAAAGACCTGTACACAGAATCTCTCAGACTACAGTCTGCATTTAGAAGGATGTACTGTTACTCCATCCTCGACAGTTAAAGATTTGGGTGTTATATTAGACAGCAACTTGTCCTTTGAAAATCATATTTCATATGTTACAAAAACAGCCTTTTTTCACCTCAGAAACATTGCCAAGATGCGGAATATGTTATCTATTTCTGATGCAGAAAAGTTAATTCATGCTTTCATGACGTCTCGACTAGATTACTGTAATGCATTATTAGCTGGTTGTCCTGCTTCCTCTATAAACAAGCTACAATTACTACAAAATGCAGCTGCTAGAGTTCTTACCAGCTCAAGAAAATATGATCATATAACACCAATTTTATCATCTCTACACTGGTTACCCATTAAGTTCCATATAGATTATAAAGTATTGCTAATGACCTATAAAGCTCTAAATGCTGAGACAGTGGTAGCTCTTTCACCTGACCATGACCAAAAAAATTGCAGCTACTGGCCTGTAACATGTTTTTGCACATGGAATAACCCCGAAGGGCTGATGAAACATATTCATGTGCCAGAGAGTCTTCTGCAATGTAAACTCTCGATAATATTTTTAGCTCCTTTAGTCTTGCTAGATTTTGAGTTATTTGCAATGGTACATGTTGTGTTCCATTGAAAAGTTTGAGTAGTGTACAATTATGTCCTTCAAAGACAAATGCTGACGTCAAGGACAAAGGTCCATGTCTTCTGACACTCTCAGCTAAGTGGGTGAGGAGATGAACGTTGAAAGAGATTTCATGCTTTCCATACAGAGACTCTGTAAGAAGAACAAACTCACAATGAGCCTTGTCGATGTTTAAATGTGAAACATTTGAACTAGTTAGAAGATAAATGGCAAAGACTAGTAGCATCCAGTGGTGGAAATACTGTGTCGGTATTAAACCCATCAGTATAAAAGGAGAGATCAGAAAAAATGTTCTCCACTCACTTCCTTTCCTTTTTTGCCGTTCTTTTACAGATCGTGGCAGTCGGCTTATCTCACTTGGTGGCCGAACAGATTTCATAGATTTCATTGTCTATCTCTTCCAAGACCCTTGGGTTTTTGACGTTTACTTTTGCCACTTTGTTGTGAAACCACAATCCTGTTATTTGACGCACTACTCCAAGAAGGACACTATGAAGATAGTCTGGAACAAAACTTTCTGCCATGTCAAAACACTGTAATGTAGTCAAAAGGCTTGGCCCTTTAACACCATTGACTGGGTTATTTACAGAGGCCTGTTCTGCATCATGGATCATGCCCTCATGTGTTCTCAGACTAGGAATGGGTACTGAGAGTAGGTAAACTCTAGTAAATCCATCACCCTTTTGCACTCTCTCTCCAGAATGAGTACAGAAATTACAGCCATGCGCCCCATTGAACTAGTTGATATTTTGCACTGGAGCCCTTGCAACAGAGTCAACTGTACACAGAATGGCAGCAACTTTGGAGCATTGGTAAGTTTTTATCAGAGTGTTGTACCACACAACACCTACAGATTCTAAAGATCTGCACTCTTCGATGAATCGTTTCAGAAAGCTTTCCATTTTTGGCTTGGTTTGCCCAAACCAGAGTGCAGGCACCAAAACAAAGTTTTTCCGTTCAGACAGAGCTACCTCATTTATGGTACACTGAATAGGCCACATTGAATAACTTGAAGAGTTAAAGAATGGGACACCATCTGTATTCCAAGTCAAAGATATATTGCTCTGATCTGTCAGCATTGGGATCCTCATATACAGTGCACCATCACTGACATCTTGGATGCAGTCAGAATTGTTTTTCTGTGATAGTTTGTCTTTAAGGTTGTGATTTTCAAAAAAATTCTTAATTTCATCTCTTAAGGGGGTGTACATCATATAATAGCCTTTACTCAGATGTTCTGATACTTTGCATTCTGTTTCACACATTGGACATAGTACACTCTCAACATCTAATATGCCAATGTAAGCTCCACAGCCAGGATTAAGACAATAATGATGTAACTGCCAGCTGGTTGTGTCAAAAGCACGATTAAACAGGTAGTTGGTGCAGGGTAAACTATTTTCAGGGAGAAGCATCTGCAGAAGATGCAGTAAATCTTGACATCCTGCCCTGGTCACATGAGCATGTAGCCCAGAAGTGCAGTCAGACTTTCACCTGGATACCAGTGGTGGTTGTGATATTTCCATCCTCAAGATTGGTAGAACTGCTATGCTAGAAAGAAAGATATGTATGTATGTATGTATGAACATGTAAAGTCATTTTAGATTCCATTAGTCCAGATTACTCATTAACACCTTTCATTAAAATAAGAAAACAGTTGTGGATCAGGTTATGGCAACCCTGCTGCTAGTGGTTTACTGTAAAATCAACTATAGTAGTTTACTGTGAATTAAAATACAGCAATGTACTGTAAAGTTTTTTAAACTAATTATTTAATTTTAACACTGTCCAAAGATGTGTGATGCAAGGGAAATATTATTTTCTTATGTGTGTTCAATCAATGCTATGGATCATACATGATTAATTTTGTTAATGTTATATGAGTTATACGGATTTCCATATATGATCTTTTCATAATCTTTGAAGCATGAGAAAAATGAAATTTGATTGTTGATATATAGATATGTGTGCAACTATTGCACATATAGAAAACAGATTTTTGTTTTTCGTTGTTTATGATGTTTTCAAAAGAGTGTTGATGGTTTAAAAATGTGAGGAGATGTATTGAAGGTTTAAGAGAGTTGGCTGAAGATTTTTGCCCAATGGAGGTTAACCCACATATGTAAGGGTCAGATCCTGATCGGTGAGCATGAAGAGGTATATGTGTTATCTATTAGTTTTATGGCTAAGTAAATGGGTTACCATTTACCTTATACGTTGCAAGGTTAGCACATAGTTTCTCCGAGCAATGACTTAAGGATAACGACTTTTTTGCCTTTAAGGTCAGTTAGCTGGAAAGAAGTTAGGGGTTAAGGTGCCTTTAACTAATAATTTTTTACATACGTTATAAGCGGATAACTATTATGGAATGTCGATGGATTGGAATTTGTACTTATATGGTAAAAGGAAGTAGGATGGCTTTATGATAATTTACTCATTTGTTTATCCAATCAATTTTGAAAGTCTTTCTTAGGCTGAAAAATGAATATGTATGATTTGACTGGATAAATACTCTGTTTTGTGTGGAGTTCACTTTGTAGTTCTCAGAAAAGAGACTACCCTGAATTTCGATTTTCAGTAAAGTTGGTTTGATAATTTTACTATTGAGTGGCCTGACTTTAATCACATGGGTGAATTTCCACCACAGTGATCAGTGTATGCACACTTGCTTAACAAGCAAGCATGTCATTTATTAGACAATACTGAACTTAATATTTACCTCTTCATTGCTCAACCATTGTGTGTTTTGCTCTTCATCTTATATCACCACCTGATATGTAATCTGGCTGAAGAAAAATTTAAGTTTTAAAATCAGGCTTACAAAAAATATTACTTTTTTTAAAATGGTAAACTGTAAATGGATTGGAAACACTTTACAATAAGGTTCAACTTGTTAACTTTAATGCATTAACTTACATGAACTAGCCAAGCAATGGATTTGTTACAGTATTTATTAATTTATGTTAATGTTAGTTAATAAAAATACCAGCTGTTCACAGTAACCAATGGTAACAAATACAACTATTTTAACAAATTTTGATTTTAATAATGTATTAGTAAATGTTGGAATTAACTCTAATTAAGATTAATAATTTCTGTAAAAGTATTGTTCATTCTTAGTTCATGTTATGTTAAGTTGTTAACTAATGAAACCTTATTGAAAGTGCTACCAATAGATTGTCTTCATCATCTTCCAGAAATATTTTATACTTGTTTCTTCTGGGATGTTTTTTGTTCGGAATAGAGTCATCTTCTAAAAAAGATTTATAGTTTTTTCGCCTACGGGACATTTCACTCACATAGATAAAACAGCCCGCGCGTGACCAGATCTTCTTCCTTCTCGCCAACTCGACCGTTGCCCTGACAACGAGTCTCGCGCGCTGATACTTTTAACAGCGTCTTTGTTTCAGTCAGCGTCTTCGTTATCGTGCAGGATGAATATAAAATACGTTTTGGTTGATTTCACTGACAACACCATTCATATATGTGAACTATCACAAATAAAACACCACGACATGACAAAACTACACCCCAAGGCCATTCACAAGTGGGACAAAGGAGAAGAAGTGTATGCTTTCTGGACGAAAAGTTTATCTGGCGAGCTGCAGCGTTAGCCATGTCAAGTCATCCAGTTTAGCGGTGAGTATAACGTCTAATGTCCTCATATCTTTAGTTATTTAATTTAGAGAAATGTAAACATACTTTTACTGATATCTTATTCAAACACAGTTGAGAAAACAGCACTTAATTTCGTACAGATTTGTAGCGCTCGCGCAGGTCAGTGCGCGAGGTGCTGATTCTGATTGCAGAGACACGTGATCGTCAACACACAACTCAAGTCTGATAGAAAGAACAGAAAACAATGTTGTGTTTCAGAGTAATACATTCACTGTCATCTACATGTTTTAGAAATACAATTACCAGAAGTAGAATGACCATTCTTTGCGTTGTAAAGATAGTACTAATTTCAAATATGGACAAATGAGACTGATTCATCACAAATCATTAAAATCTCACTCCAACCAGTTCAAACCCTGTGTGCAGGGCCGTGCACAGGGGGGTGGCCCGGTGTCTAGAGCCACTGCCCCTTTGCCCTCACTGGCTGAAGTGCCCCTCTCAACGCCCCCCTCCCTTTTGTATTTCTGTCAGTAATGTTTTGCTCCTGGTCTTCTAATAGTGCTAACAACTTGCACCCACATTCTTAGAATTAGAATGCGTGTCTAATCAAATTATTGTACCAGTCAGATCAAATCTAATATAAATAAGACCATATTTTCTGTTGTTGGTACAATTTGTAGACAAAAAACAATGCCTTCACAAAAGAGAAGACAGAGACAGAGAGAGAAAGAGCGAAGGGAGGCTGCTAAAGGCAGTTCAACACTGCAAACCTGGATTCAGAGCTCCAGCAAGCCAGCAGGTAAATCATCATATAGAATATTTAGCAGACAGTTTGTCTCACTTTAATTCTTGTAATTAAGTAGGCCTATATTTCCCATTATATCCACTTGGCTTAGTTGATATTAGTAATCTATAACACATCATAGGCTATTTATAAATATTTTATTTAGGAACATATTAATAGTAAGCCTATAAATAGTTAAAAAAGGTAATATAAATACTCTAAATGAGTTGTATATTAGCATGGTATAGTACTGTGTATAATATAGATTTATACTGTATAATATTAAATCAAATGTCTAATAAATGTCTAATACATTGAGACAGAAAGAGAAGAGACAGAGGCAGAACAGGAAGATATGGAGAGTGAGGCAGCCACAGCCATGTACTCAAGGGACAAAGAGCCAGAAGACTTTGAGTTTTTGCTTCAGTTACAAAATCCATCAGATCCTGCCCATGTAAAGAAATACAGTATAACGTACAATGTGGCCTTCACAAAATTTTCAAATTCATTAGGACCCTGGATAATTTGTATTAACAAGAACCCACCCCCTTGGTGCCCCTTTTTTTGGTTTGGGCCACTGCCCCTCAAAATGTTTGTGCACGGCCCTGCCTGTGTGTATAGACAAATGTAATTATGCTATCATTGAAACTCAACAATTAAAATAAGTGAAAGCTTTAATATAAAATATAAATCAATTTTTGTTTGTTTGTTTGTTTGTTTCTAGGAGAGCGTCAGCCCCTAATTGACATGAGGAAAAAAAATGAAAAGGGATGTGCCTTTGACAGTATACCGTTGTTTGCAACAGAGGAAGCGTTAGGAAAGGGGAGAAGAGAGAAATTGAAAAGGCCCTCAACAGATGATGTCAAGACTTCATTTCTGGACCTGGTAAATGCATTAAGTGCTCACTCACATTCTAGCCAGCCACAAATGTCAACCTGTACTAACATGTACTAAATTGTTTCAGAACTTTAAACAAAATATAATGAAGTAAAGGCAACCTGAGTAAACACAAAATAAAGTTGGTTACACTTGGTTAGTACTTATATTATGTAAAAGTACTCAGTAATAACAATTAACTACATGTAGTTGCACGTAATTATGCATAATTTATAGTTATTACTGCAGTAACTACGTGTAATATGTGTAACAAGGACACTGTAAAATAAAGTGTTGCCATAAAGTTTATTAATGGTAATTGTACTTGCCTCTTATGTTAAATTTCTTTGGACTATTCTATCTGGAATATTTAGTATTGGATATTCACAAAAATAGAAGAAATCAGGATTTTTCCTGAATAGTTTAATTGACTTCAATGTTCATAAAAGGACATTTTTCAGAAATAGTTTTCTATTGTGCGATTGCTATTTTCAGGAAAATGCACCAGTAACAACTAAAAAAAAGAAGACCAAAAATATTATCCAATAGAAGATCATGGCTGTGGTGAAACAAAGCTGCACTCAAATAACGGTGAGCAGTAAGCTACTTTTTTATTTTATCTTTTATAAACCATTATCTTTATAGCTAGAATACATAATAACAGATATTGTACTTCAGGAACCAAGACCTGCTGTGGGAGTGCTGGAGGATTCAAATGTACCAATTCCTCTGTCTTCTCAGCCATGTAGGAGTTCAGAAATGGCCGAAGAGATCGAGGAGTTAAAAAATGAAATCAAAGAGCTTAAAGAAGATTTAAAATATGAGCGACGCTTCAGGATAAATGCAGAGAGAGAGCTGAGGGAGTGGAAAGGTAATGAAATCTAGCTATACCACAGCAATTGTTCTCATTTGTTAACATCAGTTCTCAAATAGTTTGCTTGTGGACTCTCTTCTTCATGTGTATATATTATACTATGTTCTGTTTAAATACTTCATTCTGATTGGCAGCAAGATGTGCATTAAAACAATGAATGCACAGGTAGTTGCAGTCCGTTTAATCACTGTTCTAAATTAATGTGCTCCCTTTCCTGTAGCACCAGTGGCGGTTCTATACGGAGGCCTAGGGAGGCCCGTGCCTCTGTAGACATGTCCCTGGCCACCCCTGTGCCCCCCCCTGTGCTGCCCAAAAAAAAAAAAAAAAAGAATTATGACTTTATTATGATTTTACATGCGAGCGCCAAAAGCGAAACTAACGTGACGGAATGATCTACACGGGTAAATTATAGCAGCGGCGCCGGCCGCGTAAGTGACTCGTATCTCGTAAGTAACTGGTTGTTCCTGCACAATGTTGTGATGTTAATCACGTAACTTCATCTGTCTTGGCTGTTGCATTGCGATAACATACATTTGAGTAAAGTAATCAACAGGTTATTATTGCCCATGTTAAGTAGGGAGGGATGGTTAGGCAACGAAATGTAATGCACGTTTTTTTTCTTCCGATAGTTATCATGAAACGAGGAAGGGACATAGCGTCCTTTTTTTGTTAACAAAAAAGTGAGAGAAACGAATCAAGGTATTGAGAGAGTTGAGGAGCAGAAAGAGGGAGAGCCAGAGGAGTCAGTGGAGGCTGGAGAGAGGGCAGGTGATGAAAGTGAGGACTCTGACACAGAGAGGGACATTCCAGACAGTGAGGAGGATGAGGAAGAGGGTGAGGAGCATGAAAAAGAGGATGAGGAGAATGAAGAAGAGGGTGAGGAGGAAGAAGAAGAGGGTGAGGAGGAAGAAAACATACAGGGACAGAGAGAGGAACAGCCAGAAGGACAGAAAGTGGATTCATGTGGATCAAGTACTGCACCATCAGGTTTGTGATGAAGAAGGTTATTACTATTTGCAAAGCAGTTCAATTATAATTTCATTGTAGGCCTACTGTGTGTACTTATAATGGTGCTTTCTCCTGTAAATAATTTTGTCAATATGGATCTAATGTTTCTTTTTTTTAAAGTAAATACTAGGCCTACATTTTGAAATACATGCAGTACATGCAGATATGCACTACCAGTCAAAAGTTTGGAAACTACTATTTTGGTTGTTTTTGAAAGAAGTCTCTTCTGCTCACCAAGGCTGCATTTATGTTATTACAAATACAAAAAAATTGTGAGATATTATTAAAATGTAAAATAACTGTTTTCTATGTGAATATATAGTAAAGTGTAATTTATATCCTGTGATCAAAGCTGAATTTATCATCATTACTCCAGTCTTCAGTGTCACATGATCCTTCACAAATCATTGATAATAATCATCAACATTAATGAACCTACCTTTTTTGCACCTGCACTCACTCTTGTACAAATGTTGTACAATGTTGTAATAAATGTTTATATGATTGTAAAGTAAAGTAGTTTATAATCTTTAAATATAATTTGTTACTATTTTTAATGTGCCCCTCTGGTTAAACACTGCCCCCCCCCCTGGCCCCCCTAGTAAAAATGGTCTAGAACCGCCACTGTGAGCTTTCAGTGCTCTCACACAGAAACATTACATTTCTAAGCAACAAGGTCTTAATATCACTGTTTTTGAAGTAATTAAACTTTCATTAGAGAGATGCTGCACAGATGCAGGTGTAGCGCCTCCCTAGCGTGCTTGACTATAATGAGAGGTGGGTAACCTGAGTTCTTTATCAATCTATCCAATCAAATAAGTGAGGTTTCAATAAATAAAGGTATCTGTTTAACTTGTGTGTGTCTAAATACTAACTTATTGTATGAACTATTTTTCCCTTTTTAAATCACTATTTTAGCAGTAATATTTACACTTTAAACAAGAAATGAAATGTTTTGGACTTACTTTTTCCCTATAACAAGTTCAAATTTAAACCAAAAATTACTCTTTTTCTTAATTAACTCAAAATATCAAAAGAATCAATAGTCACCACTGTTTTTCCAAAAAACAGAACAGATTTACTTAAAACAAAATTAAATATATACTGACTAAATCACTTTTTCAGAGTACAAATGCATTCAAAATCACATTTAACACATAAGGGCCCAAGAAAAGAAAATAGCCGGCAAACACCTTAGCTTAATGTAAGATACCCTTAAAATGTTCAAATGATGCAGGCCTGAATGTAGCTTGGGTGCGTTGTAGCCTTAAACCAAATGGCTGCTTCACCACACAGGCCAAAACAAAAACACGGTACCTTTGCTCAATGTGCATGTAACCTCATGCACACAGGATCACAGGCATCAGCGACAGAAGACAACAAGTGAGGATTCTCGATGAAGAGAAGATGTACATAGTTGACGATCTCAGCAAAGTCCACCACTCGATAACGCTATCCGGCTCCGTCAGGGTCTTTGGATCATCGTCGGTCTTCCAGTTCCACACAAGCTTTACTGATACAGGTCGCTGGCCACTAGCTTGTCAGCAAAGTCCATGCACAAACACTAACCACTAAATCAGCGGCTAGCTTGAACTTACTGTGACGAGTTTACCACTCACACAGCTAGATCTCGCACCATTCACGTTTGTCTAAGAGTCCTCGCTGAACACTTTACGTACTTTGGTGCGTTTAGGGCTGCAACTAACGATTATTTTGATAATCGATTAGTTGGCCGATTATTTTTCAGATTAATCGATTAATCGGATAAAAATCCTAATTTTCTTTTTTTTATTATTTTATTGACAAAAAACACATTATTGCACATCCTGCCCAACGTTCTTCAAACAAATGTGCCAAATGAATGCTATGAACACATACAGTGCTTAATGTCTTAGACTAGCCGTCACAGAAAAGAAAACACAAATATTTTAGGGATCTGACAAAAAGTCATTATTAACAAAATGTCCAAAAAAACTTTATATTTTGTTTGGCCTCCTTTGGCTTTGATAACAGCTTGCATTCTTGCTGGCATTGTTTTCATGTACTTTTCCACAGTCTCTGTTATTGACTGTAATCGGGCATCTGAAAAAAGATGCCCAATTTTCTGTCTGTCTTGTAAAACAGTAAATTTGAAAATTCATGACGACAATATTTATATTTTAGTATTAGAAATACTACTGTGACTAAACAGCTTACACATACCGGTGTATGAACCATTACAGAAAAATAAAAATGATTTTGGTAATCACCAGTACCATTAGTTTTGGTGGCAGTGGTCTAATAAATTTAAGCACTGTATATAGTGAATATAGTTTAAATCTCTACATTAAAAAATAAGATAAGAAAATCAAAAACACAAACTCAGTGTTAACCAACAGCCAAGAGAAATGTTTAGCAGGAACACACACATAACCTCTTACTGTCATTTCTTTATCCTGTAAATAATAGAAACGTCTTACATTTATTCAGTTACATGCTGTTATCCCTTTACAGTTACTACTCCCATGAATTCCTGAATGACATACTGATTTTTAAACCTAAACTGAACTGTCAACAACAGATATTTCAGCAAAATGAATATTTTGGCGCTGAACATTAATTGTCTCCCTCCGCGTTCCGTCTGTCTGACGCGGGTGCGCGTGCGCCAGCGCTCATTCAGTAACGTAAAGTTTCAGGACAAACCTTTATGCAAAACGGAAATCCTCGCGTGAATTTGAAACATGTACTGATAAGGATATAGCCGTAGAATTAACGTTTTGCGCTGAGGACGCCCGCGTATCGGTCAAGCGCCTGACAGTGCAAGCCATGCTAAACGCGGAGCTAATGCATTAGCTTGAAGCTTCAAATAAAGACTTCTCATGTTTTGGGCAGTTTGGATCACGCACCTTTACCGCTGCTGATAACTGTGTTTCCTCCACTGTTTTTAAATGCATTTTGTCCATAGTAATGCGTTATTCAGTGCTGTAATTTGACAAGACTGGCGGACGTTTCGCGTGCACGTGGGCAGACCCGACAAATCGATAATGGCAATCGTTGTCGATGATTTTCATTATTGATTATTATCGATTTTATCGATTAGTTGTTGCAGCCCTAGGTGCGTTAGATTAACCACAACTGTGTTGAATTAACAACTGCGTTTCTCTTTTCCGCTATTCACCCGCAATCGTCTATCACTTCCCCTTTTTTTCCTGACCTCAACTGTGATTGGCTCATACACAAAACTTTTAGAAATAAAATAAATTCACAAAACATTTGTGGAACTCTTTCTTCCTATTCTTACAGGCATATTTAACACATTTTCACATATATTCTTACCCAACAAATATTTAACATTTTAAATGCTGTATTCAGTAAACCATAAACATTACCCAATAGGCATTTCTCTCATTACAAAATAATAACTTTATTGCTAGTCTTTTTTTTTTTATCTTAAATTCTACTTATTAAACTATGAAATTATTTGTTCAACTTGTATATCTTATACAAATATATATATTTCAACAGGGTTACACAGGTAATTCACATACACACAATCTCTCTCTAAGAGGATAAATGGTGCCAATAGATCTGGAGGACACTGTCCAAGATTTAAACATGATTGTGTCTCTCTGCTTTTTTTTCTAGAAATGCACACTGTTGTACAGGAACTAAAATGCACTGTGGGAGAAATAAAGATGATGTGCAGTTCAAGGCAGAAGCCTGACACACTACAGACCTTATCTTCTCAGAACATTGGTTCTCATAGTCAAGAACCATGCTCTTCTCAAGGAAGAGGGCAGGGAAGTGAGTCCCAATTATACAGTTATTGAATTTTATTCCATTTTCTGTCTGAATTTTCAAGTCTGATTGACTTGAAGGTTTGTATCTACATCTTTTACATAAAACAGCTTGTGGTTCCTGTTGTTGTTGTTTTTAACTTTATGTACAGGGCAAACCTAAAGTATTTTGCCAAAGTAGTTTACCAATTAACGTGATTGGCTGGATCCGGGCCGGGTCGGACGGGGAACCTGCGCCTGTGTGCGGCAGCAACGTGAGACTGTGTTGACTAGCTCATCCTTTGTGAAGACCTTACTGACTCATCAGCCAGTGGCACATATCCCAACAAACAGAAAAGATCTTAAACTAGATGGAACTGGATAAAATATTTTGACTGTTGTGATTCCAAATCGGTTTAATGACCTGTAACTCTGCCTGAGTATCGGACAAGTGTTCACTGTTGGCCAGAGGAGAACTGGCCCCCCGACTAAGCCTGGTTTCTCCCAAGGTTTTTTTCTCCATTTGTTGGAGTTTTGGTTCCTTGCCGCTGTTGCCTTTGGCTTGCTTAAGTTGGGGACACTTGCTTGATATTCAGCAGTGTTTTTGATATGCCTGCATTGGTGTCGTTGTATGTGAACTGAGCTGAGCCGGACGATAACGTCACTGTTTTCTCCAGTGCTGATATACATAAATTAACTAAACTAATAACTATTGATCTTTGCAACGGAATGAATCAATAATATATAGAATAAGCTGGACAATGACACCATTTTCTTTGGGAGCTGCTGTGCAGCCAAAATTATTTGCCAATTATTAATGTAAAGCTGCTTTGACACAATTTGCATTGTAAAAAGCACTATATAAATAAAGGTGACTTGACTATTTGGACATTAACTAATTTTTTGCTGTTTAGGCCCTACATACCTGCAAGCTTCTGACATTGAAGGAAACACAATTAAAACACAGAGAGATTTAAAAAAAAAAAAAAAATAAGATTATGGTTGGCTCTGTAGTTTTACAATTTATTCTAAAAGGCATTTGTCAGGCATTTTTGTTTTAGATTGTAGCAGCCTACAGTCTGTCACTGTGGTTGTCAACTCTCATAAAAATATTCATATTTTGGTAAAATTTTAGTAGAAATTCTTCTCTGCTGTCCCCTTCTAGGTAAATGATTACATCAATTTGGGAGAGGGGGTGCGAATCAAGAGAAGCCAGTTTGATAGGATCAACACCAATGATTTAAAAAAATTTACAAACGAGGTTCTTCTTGTTACCTTTGGCCAAGAAACTCTGGCCACTCACTAAATGGAAGAAAGGCGCCCAATGCAGAGACCAGCAAGGAGGCACTTCCAGCTCAGAAAGTGTCTGTCTTTAACTTCTCATGTACTTCTCAGCGTCATTATAATATTTATGTAAAGCCTGAAATGTATAATGCATTAAAACACATGACAAACAGCCAATTACAGATGCAAATCTGCAAATATTATAATGCATTAACTTTAGTCACAATTATTTATGAAAACATATGATGTATGTATGTTATGAATACCTTTATTAAGCATTATACATAAAGGCTTTAAGAAGTAAAGTGTTTCCTTAACTTCTATTTGCTGAAATGTTCAAAGCCGTTAATGCTGACCAATATGCCATAAAAATGAATTGTGAACAGTAGGAATACTTTCCTCAAACACTTGGTGGCAGTGACGCCACAATTCAAGATTCAGTTTAAGCATACTCTATGCCTGTGTTGAAGAGTGTAACTGAAACTTAACAGTTTCTCTGATCCTTTTTTTCAGACTACATCCAAAAGAAATTCAGCGTGTCCCCATCTGATGTAAAGGCAGTCATCAGAACAAAGCTGAATAACGAGGACAAGCTGTTCAAAAAACGAAATCTCCCTGTATATTGTGGGAAGAAATCATGTGAATAAATTGATTATTTGCAAAAAAATACTTTAAATATGTCTAACTCTCAGCCTGTTATTTAAAGTAAAATCACATTTATTGTTGCATTGCAGTTTGAGATATTCATTGTTGCTTTGTATCTTAATTCATTATATTGCAGATGTGTGAAAATAAGACTTAATATTCTGGATATTATGGTTGTATTTGTACAGTATTTTATTAGTATTTATTAGTACTATGGTAGTAATGTATTGTACTTTAGTTGTATTCTTTATTGCAGTACTACCGCAGCTGTCTGGCATTATTATTTTAGTACTACTTCAGCTGTATTGCAGTAATACTGCAGTTGTAGGTGGTCAGTAACTGTGGCGTTTTATTTGGGATCCCAATTCGTCTCCATTCCCTCCTTCAGGGAACGAGGGTTACATACGTAACCGAGACGTTCCCTTTCAGTCGGTCATGTTCGATGTACGTCAGAACTGAACCGACAAATTGGGATCCCAAATAAAACGCCACAGGTACTGACCCCCTCCAGCGCCAAGCGTAAGCCGCAGCATCCCTGCGCGCACTTGGGATGGAAAAGGGACCGGACTTATGCCAGGGAAGTCTACTGCTGTTCCGCATGACCCACTCAATAAGACTTGGATAACACTGGGAAAGCGTGCCCACTGGGGACGCTGCAGAGACCACAACCTACCCAAAGGGAGGAAGTTTATGTGGGAATGTACATATGGACTGACCGTGGGCAGTGCACATATGAAGTCCCTGGGATGGCTCCGGCCTAGGTAGGGGGGAGACACATCTAACAGGGACAGCAGAGTAGGCTCTGCTGAGGGAAAGACTAGGGCTTACATAGGAAGGCTACCGTGGACTTTACATATATGGGACCGCCGTAGGGGTCACAACATATGGAACCCAGCCTAGCAGAGGCAGTATGCATGCTTAAGCCTTGCAACGGACACTCTGCAATGTCCGAAGCTGCAAGGGGTGGCGGAGGACTCACAGGGTTCACCAAACTGGGGAACTCTACTGGAGCAAATAGACGCATGTATCCGGCCCAGCGGGCGGGAGTGACATATGCAAGCGGACACTAAAAAGGGTTCTTCGTACTACCGGCCAGTAGGGGCGAGTACACGGAAAGATACAGATTCTACATCTACTATAAAACCTAGCGAACATGTTGGGTGTCGCCCACCCTGCAGCTCTACATATATCTGTCAGCGAGGCGCAGTGAGTCAGCGCCCAGGAAGAAGCTACTCCCCTAGTGGAGTGAGCCCTCAACCCAAGCGGGCAAGGCACGCCTTGGGAATGATAAGCCAAGGCGATGGCTTCCACTACACAGTGGGCCATCCTCTGCTTGGAGACAGCCTTTCCCTTCTGCTGGCCTCCGTAACAGACAAAGAGCTGGTCTGAGGTCCTGAAGCTTTGAGTTCTGTCCACGTACAGACGCAGAGCGCGGACGGGACAGAACAAAGCCAGGGCTGGGTCTGCCTCCTCCGAGGGCAGCGCTTGCAGGTTCACTACCTGATCTCTAAAGGGAGTGGTAGGAACCTTGGCCACATATCGAGGCCGGGGTCTCAAGATAACGTGAGAGTCGGCCGGCCCCGAATTTTAGCCATGATTCGTCGACCGAAAAAAGTGTGCAGGTCCCCTACCTTCTTGATGGGGGCCAATGCAGTCAGGAGAACTGTTTTAAGTAATTTTTAACTTGGCTGACTGCAAAGGCTCGAAGGGAGGTCCCTGGAATTTGATATACTCCTCCTAGGCGCTTAATCCGATCACCACCAAACTCGGTCAGCATGAAGTCGAGACATTGATGATGCAAAATTGACAGCGGATTTTTGATATCTCAAACGGTTTGCCCGTGGCGAGGCAACAAATTTATGGCGAGAAAACAGAAACAGGAAGTGTGTTATAACGTCTGCATACATTCATTGATTTTTATTCAACTTCACCTGTGTGTTCGTTGTAGGAGGTCGAGCACATGGATGTGACTATTGTGAGTCAAAGATTTAGCGCCACCAATTGGCAGCAGGAAATGTGTCACTTTCAAAATG
The DNA here is from genome assembly GCA_038088235.1 of Zacco platypus. NCBI lineage: Eukaryota > Metazoa > Chordata > Actinopteri > Cypriniformes > Xenocyprididae > Zacco > Zacco platypus. The sequence continues at coordinate 1,765,148 of CM076068.1, forward strand.
CTTTGAGATCACCCTCTTATTTTTACCCGATTTGCTTCAAACTTCTTCATTATAATGTCCAAAAATTTCAGATGTAGACATGTGAATGTCTTTGTGATATCTTAAATATTGTTGCCATGGCAAGACGTCAAACTTTAATGATATTCTTGGGTGGTTTTGAGGCTCTTAACAAAAACGGTCTCGTGGCTCCCTCTAGTGGACAGTACTGCACGTGTTTCACATTATTTCTGTTCACTCATAGAAGCACGCCCCCGTGTTGTTTGACAGTTTGATGATGTCTGTGAATGATCACGAACTCATTTGTGTTTTTTAAAGCGATTACACAAGATTTAATTACAAGAATGTTTTAAAGAGCTTAATTTGAGTTTGGAAGGTGTTCTGTGACAATTATAGACGCGCCGCGGCTGAGAACGATCGCTTCCCGAAGCTCGTTCTTTCTCGCGTCTTTCAGAATCGTATCATTCCTTTTTAATGTTCCTTTCAATTCTTTGAAATTGAAGTTTGAATTTTTATGTGTATGACTGTGTTAATGTGCTTACGCTGTGTGGCATCTGTGCAAACTTCATTTCCAAATGGATTAAACAAAGAGCAGCGCGTCATTTCTCTGAAAGCGAGTGATCATGACAACAAATGAATAACTGAAATGTACACACCTAATTTCTATATTTAATAGCGATTCCATTCCATTCCAGCGATTCTACAATATACAAGCAAATAAACACACGAAAGACATTCATGTAGAGATCGCCAGCCGTGTTGTTTGACAGTTTGATGATTTCTGTGAGAGTGATCACGAAATCATTTACGTGTTTTTTAACCTTGTTCATTCCAGCGATTACATTCCATTCCAGCGATTACACAACATTTAATCACAACAATGTATTAAAGAGCTTCAATTAGAATTTGGAAGATTTCTGTCACACAAAGAGACGCGCAGCGTCTCCTAATAATGATCGCGCCCAGTTATAAAAAGAACTACATCCATGCAGGAATTTTAAAAAATAAAACTAAAATATAAACTTCTGCAAATAAATCGTATTTGGATCGTTATCATTTATATTACATTCGTGCTCTCCTCATACATTGCACACACACATTGATGATAGTTCACGAGCCCGAACAGCTCTCTGTGTTTTAGTCTGGCAGGTTAAACCCTTTCATTGCTGTGTCCCTTTGTCTGCATTATAGGATAGGAAACCTCATAAAAATAAAGGCATAGAACCAGTTCAGTTGTCGTGCACTGACTATATGGTTCTATATAATTAGTTTAATAATATGGTTAAAAATAATGTAAAATACCTTAAGATAAATTAAATGGAACCTGGATGAATTTAAAATGAATGTACTATATTTCAGATCAATATATTTGTTTTCTTTAAAATATTTTTTCTGAATATCTCTCTCTCGCTCTCTCTCTCTCAGGGTCTGGCAGGTTTAACCCTTTCATTGCTGTCTCCTTTTGTCTGCATTATAGGATAGGAAATCTCATAAAAATAAAGGCATAGAACCAGTTCAGTTGTCGTGCACCGACTATATGGTTCTATATAATTAGTTTAATAATATGGTTAAAAATAACATAAAATACCTTAAGATAAATTCAATGGACCCTGGATGAATTTAAAATGAACGTACTATATTTCAGATCAATATATTTGTTTTCTTTCAAATATTTTTTCTGAATATCTCTCTCTCTCTCTCAGGGTCTTGTGGGTTTAACCCTTTCATTGCTGTCTCCTTTTGTCTGCATTATAGGATAGGAAATCTCTTAGCCCTTCTCTTCTATAAATTTGTATAAAGAAATAAAGGCAAAGAACCAGTTCATTTGTATTTCACTGACTATTTAGTTTTATATAATTAGTTTAACAATATAATAAGATAAATTCAGCTGAATATATAAGACTTTGAACTGCTAATGATAACTTTGCTATGATATGATCGCTTTTAGTTAGTATTATATTTGAATGTATATATTAAGACAATGTCAAAGATTAATTTCTGTCACAGTATAGACTTTATAGACTTTATTCTTATTGTTTAAAATGTTATTGAATAATCTGACTCAACTAACTGGTCAGTCTCCAACTGGAGACACCGTTTAAATTAATTTTGCCCGCGATGCCCAGTTGTCCTTAAAACACAGAGGTGGCGGTGCCACCGGCTTGGGCCCGCCCATCGCTGCTTGCAGCTATATTTATGATTATTTTTTTCAAGGTTTTTGGCACTTTTGGGGCCCTTAAACATGCACGAAAACTCTTGAAACTTTGCACACACATTGGAACCTGAGGCTATTAGGACGTCACAGAGGCTGGGACCCGGGCGTGGCAGGGGGTCTCGACAGCGCCCCCTTGAATGGGATCCGAAAACTTGGTCCATATATCAAACACGCTTGCACATGTTAGTATGAAACTCGGTACACATATAGACCTCATCAGGCCTGACAACTTTCGTGCTCTAAGTTGTACGCCGCCTCAACAGGAAGTGAGCTATTATGGGTTGTTTGAAAAGCGCATGCTCTGGAATTTGATATACTCCTCCTAGACGCTTAATCCGATCACCACCAAACTCGGTCAGCATGAAGTCAAGACATTGTTGATGCAAAACTGCCAGGGGATTTTTGATATCTCAAACGGTTTGGCCGTGGCGAGGCAACGAATTTATGGCGAGAAAACATAAAAAGGAAGTGTTTTATAACTTCTGCATACATTTATTGATTTTTATGAAACTTCAGCTGTGTGTTGGTTGTAGGAGACCGAGCACATGAATGTGACAATTGTGATTCAAAGGTATAGCGCCACCAATTTGCTACCCGATTTGCTTCAAACTTCTTCATTATAATGTCAAAACATTTCAGATGTAGACATGTGAATGTCTTTTTGATTTCTTAATATTGTTGCCATGGCAAGACGTCAAACTTTAATAATATTCTTGGGTGTTTTTGAGGCTCTTAACATGCTTCAAATTGCATGAAACGCGACACACACACATCAATAGTGTCATCCAGTAGACATGGGCAAAGCCTTAAAAACGGGCGTGGAGGAGGGGCTCTACAGCGCCATCTTTTGACAAAAGTTGGGGGGTTAGTTTAACCTACAGTCACCAAACTCGGCACACATATTATGCTCATTAAGCCGGACAACTTTCTAATTCATAGTCATTATCTCCGACCAACAGGAAGTCAGATATTTTGGTTTGAATGTGGATATTTTGAATAATCAAGCTCTGAAGTTTTAGCTATTTCTCTTAGGGTATTCATGCTATTGACACCAAACTTTCTGAATATGATGACAATATACTGAAAATGCTAAATTGCAAACGATTATAGTATATCTCGAATGGTATTGCCATGGGGAAGGTTTAAATTAAGAAAAAAAATATTGTCATATTTGAATGATCACAGAATTAACACTAGAGGGCAGCAAATATTTTTTACCTGGGTTGAGAAGAAAAAACATTGTTTTAGAGACATTGTTAGTAGACATTGTTTTAACAATACTTTAAAAAAAGAATGTGTTTGGTAATGTACGGTGGCCGGGAAGTGCAAAACAACATTACAAAGTGTGAAACATGAAGCTCGAGACAAATTTACATTTTGGAAAACATTTTTACCTATCATAAAACACAATTACATGGGTAAAACACACTAACGTTTCGACACAGTGTCGAGATCGCGAAGCGTAGATGTTTCGAAACACTGCTCCGAACTGTGATTCAAAACACCATGTCACGTGACTATGGCTAAACAAAGCTTCTGCGCGTTTCGACAGGAGGTGTGCTTGCCAAGTCTGCGTTTGATTGACAGGGGCGGGAACAAATCGCACAATCGAACATCTGTCTCAACTCCCACAAAGTTTAAAAGAGGAGTTAATGCACCTTCACCTCGTGGGTTTTTGTGAGAGGAGAAAGATTTTGAGATCGCGTTTACGATATAGTGACATTTATATAAATAAACAAAAATGAGACCATTGTGGATTGATTTTGTTTTATTAATTTTCATTTTTCATGACCAAAATAACCTAGTTATTATTATTATTATTATTATATAGTGGATGTTAAAAACTCATCACATTAACAAAAACACAACATTTTTATTTTTTTAAATGGCTTGATTCAATTGACCACTAGTGTCACCGTGGAGACGGGTGTCGGTATAGTTTCGGCACATTTGCTTCAACTGTTTCGGTGTTTCATGAAGCCTCTCTCTGCCCACCACTATGTTTTGCCCGTTTTGTGGCAAACACATGAGCAGCTTAACGCGGTTTTGCTTTACGTGTGGTCAGTGTTTGGAGTTTCTAAAGAACGCGGACCTGACGGAAACGTCTCAAAAGCCGGACAGTGCTAAGAAAAGTAAGTTACACTTCCGGTGTGTGGTACATTCCCTTTCCGTGAAGAATCTGTCATTGTAAATTTGTTTCGGGACTGGTAAAAGTGTTTTGCGTCTTGTTAATTTGTTTTCTAAAATGTTAATTTGTCTCGAGCTTCGTAAAAGTGTTTCACAGTTTGTAATGTTGTTTTGCACTTCCCGGCCACCGTAGTAATGAACCGGGATGAATTTAAAATGAAAATACATTTTTCAAATCAATATATTTGTTTTCTTTAATATTCCCTAAGACTCACTCTTTCTCAGAGGTGTAATGTAACGAAGTAATAATACTTCGTTACAGTATTGAATATTTTTTGGGAAAATCTGTACTTACTTGAGTATTTATATTTCTGTCAACTTTTACTTTTACTCCACTACATTTCCTCAATAAAATGTATACTTTTACTCCGATACATTTCCCCAAAGCATTTCCGTTACTTACTACAAAATAAAGTAAGAAGAACACAGACTGCGAGCAAGCATGTACAAACAAATGCTGCACAACCGCGCTTGATTTCATTTTCTGGGTCGCATCCGTTGCTGGAGCGGCTGAGGAGAGTGCAGTACGAGAGTGACCTCTAGAGGCGCTCTCTGATTAAACTATCACTGAAGCCTCGTACAGTTTGCAGTTTCTGCACAGAACTGGACACTTCAAAAACGGATTTAAAACAGACAACAAAGCGGTATGTTATACAGTACACTACAATATATGTTTTCATATCACTAAAGTAAGTAGTTTGTTGACTAAATTAGTCAACTACAGTGAATTAGTCTATTCACCAGACTAATGGTGAATTAGTCAATTACAGACCGATTTCCAATCTACCTTTTCTGTCAAAAATACTAGAAAAGGCAGTATCATCTCAACTTAGTTCCTACTTGGAAAGAAATGGTATCTGTGAGGATTTCCAGTCAGGATTTAGACCGTACCATAGTACTGAGACTGCTCTCATTAGAGTTACAAATGATTTGCTCTTATCATCAGATCGTGGTTGTATCTCTCTATTAGTGTTACTAGACCTCAGTGCTGCTTTTGACACTATCGACCACAATATTCTTTTGAATAGACTAGAAAATTATGCTGGAATTAGTGGAAATGCATTGGCATGGTTCAAATCATACTTATCTGACCGTTATCAGTTTGTAGTAGTAAATGAAGAGATGTCATTTCGATCACAAGTTAAACGTGGAGTACCACAAGGCTCAGTTCTAGGACCGTTGCTTTTCACTCTGTACATGCTACTCTTGGGAGATGTCATTAGGAAGCATGGCATTAGCTTTCACTGTTACGCTGATGATACTCAGCTCTATATTTCCTCGCGCCCTGACGAAACCTACCAATTCTCAAAATTAACAGAATGCGTAGCTGATATAAAAAATTGGATGACTAGTAATTTCCTACTACTAAATTCAGAAAAAACAGAGATTCTGATTATTGGACCAAAAACTTCTGCACATAATAACCTAGAATACTGTCTAACACTTGATGGCTGCTCTGTTAAGTCGTCTTCGTCAGTTAGGAACCTGGGTGTGCTCTTTGATACCAATCTTTCATTTGAATGCCACATTTCTAGCATATGTAAAACCGCATTCTTCCATCTTAAAAATATATCTAAATTGCGACATATGCTCTCAATGACAAATGCGGAACAGCTAGTTCATGCGTTTATGACCTCGAGACTAGATTACTGTAACGCTCTACTGGGTGGTTGCCCTGCTCGCGTGATAAACAAATTACAGCTGGTCCAAAACGCAGCCGCTAGAGTCCTTACTAGAACCAGGAAGTATGAACATATTAGTCCGGTTCTGTCAAAACTGCACTGGCTCCCTATTAAACATCGTATAGATTTTAAAATCTTGCTAATTACTTACAAAGCACTAAATGGCTTAGCTCCCCAGTACCTGAGTGAGCTCTTAATGCATTATAGTCCTTCGCGTCTATTACGATCTCAGAATTCTGGCCAGTTGTTAATACCTAGAATATCAAAATCAACCGCGGGCGGTAGATCCTTTTCCTATTTGGCACCTAAACTCTGGAACAATCTTCCTAGCATTGTTCGGGAAGCAGACACACTCTGTCAGTTTAAATCTAGACTAAAAACGCATCTATTTAACCTGGCATACACATGACGCACTATAAACTCTTGTCCTCATATCCGTTAAAGGATTGTTAGGCTGCATAGATCAGGTCAGCCGGAACCGGGAACACTTCCTATAACACCAGATGTACTCGTTACATCGGAAGAAGAATGGCGTCTACGCTAATTTTTTGTCTCTCTGCTTATCCCGAGGTTTACCAATTAACATGATTGGCTGGATCCGGGCTGTGTCCGGGTCGGACGGGGAACCTGTGCCTGTGTGCGGCAGCAGTGTGGCCCTGTGGTGTCGGCGGAGACCGTGTGAACGAGCTCATCCTTTGTGAAGACCTTACCGACTCATCAGCCAGCGGCACATATCCCAACAAACCGTCCCATACCGGCGTGATCAAAAAGATCTTAAACTAGATGGAACTAGATTAAATATTTTGACTGTTGCGATTCCAAATCGGTTTAATGACCTGTAACTCTGCCTGAGTATCGGACAAGTGTTCACTGTTGGCCAGAGGAGAACTGGCCCCCCAACTAAGCCTGGTTTCTCCCAAGGTTTTTTTCTCCATTTGTTGGAGTTTTGGTTCCTTGCCGCTGTTGCCTTTGGCTTGCTTAAGTTGGGGACACTTGCTTGATATTCAGCAGTGTTTTTGATATGCCTGCATTGGTGCCGTTGTATGCGAACTGATCTGAGCCGGACGATTACGTCACTGTTTTCTCCAGTGCTGCTATACCTAAATTACCTAGACTAATAACTATTGATCTTTGCAACGGAATGAATCAATAATATATAGAATAAGCTGCACAATGACACCATTTTCTTATTAATGTAAAGCTGCTTTGCCACAATTTGCATTGTAAAAAGCGCTATATAAATAAAGATGACTTGACTTGACTTGACTTAAATGCTGTATTATGTGGGTGTCTGCGTGTCCGTGTTGAACGTGCTTTTTGTAGAAAATGCAGGGACATTTGATTTCCGCGATGCAGAAAACGCGGACAGAATCCATTCATAAAAAGGGAATTTACTGTGTAACGCGGATTGTTAGGATGAATGGCACAGGCACGCGGATTACTGCTGAACAATTCATTCAGACACAAAACATGCAGGATTCATATTTTAATAGTATTTTTACCTTTTAATGTTAACATATACTACTCCATATCGTGATTTAATTGAAGTGTACCAACTTACTTTTGATGTATTCTTCGAAATTTTAAAAACAATTCCCCCTTAAACAATAAATTCCTTTTATTTCGAATGAATTTCGCGATTCCGTCCGCGTTTTCTGCATCACGGAAATCATAGGGCCCTTAGTGAACATTTTATTGTTTCATTTGAGAGAAACTATCATCATACCATACACACACAGAAAAAAAGGCCTTTAAGGCAACCCGTAAAATTAAATGTTTGGTTATACTCTTTAACAGTATGTATGTTAACAGTAACAGTTAACAGTATTTATGTATGTCTAATTTCAACAGTAAACCTCTGCTGTGTAGCACTTTGAATGTACAAAAATGTATTTTTTTTTTAATTTATCTTGGAATAAAAGATAAATGTTTTATTCCTTCATTTAAAACAAATAATACACATTTTACACACAGGCACACATCATTTTTGGTTGAAATAATTCTTTAGCATGTAAATGTACAATTTGTAATTAAAATAAATAAAAGACAGCCTTTCGCTGAGTTAACAATTGTGCAGTGAAAATTACCCCAAAGTACCACATAGTGTCCAACCTACTCTAATACTGTTATAGTCAGTTTACATGTGAACAAGGGATCTACAATATGAAGAAAGACAATATAACATGAACATGAAAAATCTATAAAAAAAAACAAGCATCACAAAACCCGCCCCCTGTTTCTATGCCCAACAACCCATGCGCTCTCACGCCACACATTATGTTCTCCTGCAATGAAAACTGGACACTGACAACGTATGAAACAGTTTCATATTTAAAATACTGTAATTTTTTAAAGTTTAAATAATAAATAGCGTATAGTGTCTCTTTAATGTGTTGTGACAGATCGCTGTAGCTCCTCGTGAACCGATCATCTCTTCATACTAGTTCATTTATAGCATCAAATAAACATGAATGAACATCAGAAGGAATGGTTTCACCCGCCCCTGGTGAAAGTATACATAGCCTAAAAAATGCCTTTGTGCGCAAAAATGGCCATTTTAAGCATGATTGTTTGGATTTATATGAAATGGAAACACTTTACAATACCATTTGTAACATTAAAGGTTAATGAAAATGTTATTCATTGTTAATTTCAATGTTTACATTTTAAAGTTATATATTTAGTCATTGAAAAAAAATGGTTCGCAAAACAATCGCCACAGCACAACGAAATGAAGCCACAACGGAAATGCTCTCAGTGCTCAGTAAAGTTAGAGTTCCTTGCCACTGTACTCAGAGTCCAGAGTCTTACAATACCATGACTAGTTTAAATATGTAAACATTGTATATCGACATGAAATATTAATTAAAAATCACATTTGTGCACAATACCTTCATATTAATTTATGTGAATGATTTGACACCCTACCACGGCGCATGATGAAGGGAACGTCAGCCATTTCCAATTGTTAGTCTTTTTTTATTGTTATATGTAATTTTTACTAATGAATTGTTAAACTGTATAATAAACTGTTTTTGTGCAGTTAAAGCTTCAACTGTTCTTTTTCCTATTTCCTGTCAACATTTAAAATAACACTTCTACAGGTTTTCTAGACATTCTAAAGGTTATACAGTAGCACTATAAAATAAATTAAAATAACATTTTATAACTGTATAATACAATACATTATTATTAAAAATGAACTATGTAATACGGTACTTTGACATGGTAAAAAATACAGTAAAAGGCTGTATTCAGTTTTACAGTAAGCTTAAACAGTACTGTAGTTCGTTTTACGGTAATTTTACTGTTGAATGAAATACAGCAACTACTGGATAATTGTTGCCAGTAAGTTACTGTTAATTTGAGGATACATTTTTTACAGTGTTGATATCAACAATTGAATTGCTACTAGTAGTAATGTAATTTGATTGTCACTACTGACAATGTTAGTTTCTGATATCATGAATGTGATTGTTACTAGTAAGAAAGCCATTTTAGATCATTTTAGAAATTATATTGATATCAGAAATACATTTTCAGCTATCAAAAATGAAAATGAAGTTGCAATTCAATTGTTGATATCAAGAACTGATGTTTCAACTAGTGCTAATTGAATTCTTGATTTCAGGAATTCACATTTCACATTATCGATATCCAAAAACATGATTTTTAGATTATAAAAATGTTCTTCAGACAAAGAAAAAAATGGTTATTTAAAGATATTGTTCATTAAATGGTTCTTTGGAGAACAAAAATTCATAATGGCATCTGCCACGGTAGGCTGTATAAATGCACACGACGATGAAGAAGATTAAATAAACAGGTAAACTTTAATAATCCAAGCAGGTAAATCCAATGGAGACAGGGGAACACAACCAACGCATAGATGTACAATACCAGGCAATGAGGATAACACAGAACTGAACTTAAATACACAGAGAACATGGAGATAACGAGAAAAGTGATTGGGAACAGCTGTGGTGATGAGATTAGTGTCCACGGAAACAGATTGTGGCGGGAACTTCAAACAAAGGAACATGTGACTATGAAAATGACAACAAACTGAAAGTCCATGTGGTGATCAGGTGACACGAGGTGTGACAGCATCAGTGAAAAACCCCTCTGTAAGATCTTTTAATTTTAATAATATCATCTCCGTATTTACATATAGCATTGTCTTCTTCTTCTAGGTACCACATTTCAAGGAGTCAGCTAAAAAATTTATGTGATCTTGGTTTCAGTTTGACCACCATTTCACCAATGTAATGTGTCAGTATCCAGACTTTATTTAATCGCAGAAGAGACTACTGGAAGACTATGGAGGTTTTACCTCAATCTCAGATATGGAGCTTGATCAGCATATCATCAACATACTGTCATCTACACCTTATTCTGGGGAGACATATGTTCAAGGCTGCTTGAGAGGTAGAGGACTTCGAGTTCAGAGATGGAGAGTTCGGGAAAGATTAAGATCTATTGATCCAGTAGGCAGGGTGCTAAGGGGACGAAGAGCAATCCGAAGAAGAGCATATCAACGACCTATGGTAAATCTGGCATCCTCTTTGATCCCTTTTTCCCAAAAGTCTGCATGACAACAGTGTTGGGTGTTACTTATTGTGTAATTCATTTCTGTAATTTAATTACTTTTTCCTTGAAAATGGATTAGTCTTACATTTTATGTAAATTAATTCAGTTACTTCTGATGTAATTGCATGAAATACTGGATAGACTACAGAATAAGGCTACAGATTTTTTTTTTCTAACTTAACCTTCTCCCTATAAATACTTTGGCCAGTTCAAGAATAATTTATGCATTTTCATGTAATTTATATTTTTTTGTTATTATCCTGCCTATCTCATATTGTTCTCATGGTCAAGGTTGATATGGGATTCAGTAACTTGCCCAACACTGCATGAAAATAATTAGGAAATAAGTGAATACATAGGCTGATTTTATTAATATGGCTTAATTTTCTGTACTACTAAAACTGAATAATTTTTGGTTTTACACAGGCACGTGGACACCAATCATAAACTTGCACACTGGGGCCTTGTTTATCATGGCTGTGTTGACGGCTACAGCAGATGCACCACATACTTGAGATGTTGCAATAACAACAGATCTTCAACTGCCTTGCAACTTTTCATTGATGCTGTCAATAGGTTTGGATTACCGAATAGAGTAAGAGGTGGCGCAGGCTCAGAAAATTGCACATTGCACATTTCATGCTTGAACACAGAGGACTTAACCGTGGCAGTTTTCTGGTTGGACCAAGCGTGCACAACCAGAGGACAGAAAGGCTATGGGCAGAGGTAAACCGGATCCTGTCAGGACACTTCAAAGATTTGTTGGAATTTTACAAATCAACAACCCCACACACATTAGAGCTTTACATTTTGTTTTCATTCCAAGGATAAATAGGGCTGTTGCAGAATACACCAATCAATGGAACAATCACGGTCTTAGCACTGTCAACAGTTTGTCTCCAATCCAACTATGGACAATTGCAAGAATTCAGAGTGAAGGACAACATGTATTAGCTGGGAGGAGGGACTGCACACTGCAGGACACCATGGATCCTGATCTGGATCAGATTGTTCCTTTAACAAACAATGGAACCCATGGCATAGTACACTTCACCTCTGCTTGTAACATTCTGGATGGTGTTAATATGTAAGTGTGATGAAGTTCAGGATAAGGAAGGAAGAAGACAGGGTCAGCGTGACTGGGACTCGGGATTTATTTCCAGTTCTTTATAAAAATAATCACACAACAAAAAAACAAAACAAAGAGCGCGCAACGCGGCTTCCTAATAACATCCACTCGCTCTTGGATTCGCGTCCCAGCAATCAGTCCTTCCCGAGCTCCCAGTCCGTCTCTCTCTCTCTCTCGTTTCCTCAGACTGGTGTTTATAAGCCGTCTCTCCACGCCAATTACTGCAAGGATGCACAGGTGATCGTTATTAACACTTGATCCGCTTACTCACCGCTCCTCTCCCGTCTCTCTCTCCCGCTGCAGCTTTCGCTGAACCACGCCCCCCTCGCCACAGTAAGGATTAAGGAAGGATACCTAATTATGTTACAGAAAAGTAGAATAACCAAAATCTGACAATGAATGGTTGTATAATGATTCCAAATGACTAATTAGTAATTAGTCATTGAATGTTACTGCACTTTATTGCTGCTTTGAACTTTAATATCCACAAAAACTGTGGTCAGCATGACGGAACATGATGTGTGGAGAGATAATTTCTCAAATTTCCTTTCTTTCTTTTTTTTTTCCAATTAGTTATGATAGAGATAGGTGATATGGGAAACCATGGAAATATTTGTGTAACAAGAATAAACAGGTAAAACAATGAAAATAGGAGCACAATAATACATAAAAAACACAATATCATCAACAAATAAAATGTCAATATTGTCCAACAAAAAAGTTGCTTCAACCAATAACTAACAATCTGTTTCCATAACTACTAAGCATGCTTAGTAAACAAACTGAATGCTTGATAATATGATGAAACTAGATCACTCACTGAACACAGCATTCACTATTCTTGTGTGAAGCACACACAAAAACGCATATTTAGGCCATGCCAAATCCAGGTGAATTTTTAATGCCAAAGTCCATGTCTGTTTTGAACTCTTCATAAGTGTTCTTCAGCGGAATTCGGATGATATTTTCACATGTATTAGCAACAGGGAATTTTAAATATATATATATATTAAAATAACCCTAACCGGCATAAAAAACATTCAATATGTATTTTGAGTCATACTTCTCTCAAGATTGACTGTATGTTCAAATCTGGAATGTCTTCAATGTTGACTTCAGTCTTTTCTGGGCCATTCATGAGAGCAGGTACCAGTATCTCAGAGAGGAAGTGAGGCGTCTGTCCTCCATGTACAATGGACATTGATATTAACTGGCCAGCAAGGTAGTATCTATTATTTTTCAAAGCTACAAAAAAGAAATAAAAATATAACATTGACAAAAGGATATGTAGAAAAATTAAGTTAGTATGCTTAATAGTAAAAAAATATATATTAGAATTAAGTTGTAAAATAATTCACCTTCTGAATTGCATGCAAGAAATTTTGCATCAGTTGGTCCTTCAAACATTCCACTGATGTCTTTAAGCTCTTGAAAGCATAGACGGAAAAATTCTCGCTTTGGTCCACCATGATCAACTGCCCCCTCCGAGTTACCAAGGTCATCTGTAAATTTAATGTCCATTCTTTACTCAGGTGAAAAATTTGATCGCTTCATAGCACTGGCAGCACCATCCAAAACATCTGACAATGTTGAATCGAACCACTTCATCAACCTTTATCTGCCTACGCAGATTTCCAACAATGTCTTCCAATGGAACACCACCACTGCTAAAATATATAATCTACATAATAAGAAGCAAACACTTTTTAAACAATATATATTAAATTGCACTGTCACCCAAAAAATGGCATTCACATTTCTCTGTACAACCTCTTCCTTAATCTGTTTCCTGGTGAAATTGTTCAAAACATATTATACTTCATAGGTGTAACAAGTCCCAACCAACAATTCACAATATCTTAAAAAATAAGACTTATGTTTTTAAAATAATATTTACCCTGTACTTCTGTTTGTCTGGTCACTCAGTGACCTTGAAATGGCCTCAAACAGATCATTATCAACAGAAAGCTCATCATCTTCCAGAAGGCTGACATAGTGACTGCAATGAAACCGCCCCATAAACAAAAAACAAAAAAACACACTTGGTAATAGTTTTACATTAAATGTGGTGAATAACAATTATCAAATATAGAAAGACATGATCAATACATTCTATAGGAAAAAAAAAATATATATAAATACATTTATTACACGACACCTGTAGCAAGAACTAGATGTTCTTTCAGGACACTCAGGAACAACCACCACATCAGCTGCAACTAAAACATCAGAGGAGCTCATTTCCAGCACTTCAGATTGATGTGAGCTGGATTGGACTGGCTGGATCTCACTGATGGCACAAAGTTCTGTCTGGAAATCAAAGAGGAATTTTTTTTTTTGCTTTATCAGTCAAATATTTTGACACACATGACAACATGAACCAATATACCAAATGTACACCAAAAAAACAAACAAAAAAAACTATTTTTTAATGCAAATTATGCATTAATAAAATGGAAAACATTAACCAATTTAGGCTATCATAATAATGCTTTACATGTCTGAGTAAGATCATCATCTGAATCCAAAGCTGTAGACTAAAGCAAGGAGGAAACAGGCATTAAAACCAAAAATCAATGTAATCTGAAGTTTCATTTAAAATAGAAAATAATATCACTGACTTACAGTCTTTTGAGGTTCTTCTTGCAAGACTTGGTCAGGTCAAACAAACAAACACTTCTGATGAAAAATTGTCTTCACCATAATACCAGTCAGCTTTTGTTGAGTTGTAAGGGATGGCTCCACAAGTTTGAAATGGTATGGCAAGAGTATCTGCAAAATTAAAGAAAATATGTATTTGGTCACACTTTATTAGGGTTTAGGGTCCAAGTCTCACTATTAACTAACTATTAATTATTACTTTTGCCTTAATAAACTTCTAATTTCTGGTTGTTAATAGTTATTAAGGTACTTGTTAAATTTATGTATTGTTAGGATTAAGGGATGTAGAATATGGTCATGAAGAACAAGGCCTAATAATATGCATGCTAATAAGCAACTAGTTAATGGTGAGAATTGGACACTAAAGTGTAACCATGTATTTATAGGTGAGAGTAATACGGTTCTTAAAAAATTGTGAGCAGGAACCAAAGTATCGATAGTCCTCTGTAACCTAAGAGGTGGGGTTGAGGTACAGTCATTATATGCATGTATGTATATACAATATTTTGATAAGAAAAGAAAATGGATTGAGGTGTAAAACACATGGACGTTAAGTGGAATGAAAACCAAGGGCATAACACTCACCAACAGTGAGTTACATAACACGTATCACATCAGTTAGCCAATGCTGAATTTTCAACTTAAGTGAGCTGTGTATTAACTACTGATTATGAAAAATATTGATATTTATGATTGATGTTTATGACCATTTAAGACATTTAAGGTTAATCTCTAATGTTTAAATGTTCAAAAAAAAACACTAACAAATACAACAATACTCACCTGCAATCATCTAAAATGGCTGCAAATGCTTCTTTAATTGCCTGTAATACTCTAGCTTCATTCCACCCAATGTTAAATTCAACTGCTGACTTCACATGGCCATTTTGAAAGAGCCAGGCCCTTTCGGCTCTCCTCGGTACCAAATCTGTGGCAGGGTCTGGAGGAGTATTACCTCCTTCGCATAGATGCTGTTTTCTCTTGAAGGCTTCTTCTGAAGTGTACTAGACATTGAGGAAAGAATAGTAGATACAATAATATGTTTTCTATGCAGCATTTCAGTTTGGTAAATATAGGCTATTAAACATGAAAGTGCTATTTTACAATGCAACATTAACTAAAATCTAACAAAATAAACCAAGACAGCATGATCAGGACCGACAGTTTGAGCCTATCTATACTGGACTTGAAGGGAATTTTCCAATTACATTCATCCTTTTGTTTGAAATACTGGAACTGTAAGCATCTGTTTACTGACAGTGTTGTGCCAAATTTCAAATCCCTGGGCGGTATTCCAGAAAGGAAGGTTAACTTACCGTCAGATATACCCTGAACACTCGGTTGATTAACCCAGAACTTGCTTACTCTGGGTATGTTGGTTCCAAAACACCTGAGAGGAGTTAGTTCAATCAACCTCCTATTGGTAACCGAGAGTTAATGCGCGTGGACGGCGAGTACATAAAGGCATTTTCAATGGATCGCCGATTTCAGGAGTCACCATGGAAACGCTTGGGAAAAAAAAGCGTGCGACATATTTCAGCGAGACGGAGTTGGAGGTTTTAATGCTTGCTTATGAAGAATATAAGCACATTATAACTAAAAAAAGCAATACTGCAGCATCAGCAAAAGAGAGAGAGTTGGCTTGGCAAAAAATAACAGACAGAGTAAATGTGTGAGTTTATAAAATTATAGATATTTTATAGATATTATTTGTCCCCTTTCATTGTGATGCAAAATTCTTTTGGGCATGTTGTAAAAATAGACAAGCATTTACTTTTTGGCCGTCATAAATTTCTTAATATCACTGTAGTGATGTACATAATTGGCTGGTAATATGTTGACAAAAAAAAGTGTAATTTATTGGCTTGTTTTATCAGGTGTAATCCTTGTGGAGCCAGAAGAACTCTGAGCCAAGTCAAAATGAAACATAAAAACATTCTCCAACAAGGTGATATTTTCTAAATTTACTAAACTGTTAATGAAGCCATGTAATTTAGTATTTGATGTAATTTAGTTTTCTATGTAGCCAATAGGAAGAAGGCTGAGGCCCGTAAAACAGGTGGGGGTCCACCTCCACCTTCCCTCAGCCCGGCTGAGGAGCTGCACTGTTCGTCAGACAGTACTTTTGTACAGCCTAATGGTGAGGGAGTTGGGCTTGTAATCTGAAGGTTGCCGGTTTGATTCCCACGCCGGCAGGAATTGAAGGTGGCGATTGTGAATAAACAGCACTCTCTCCACCTTCGATACCATGACTAAAGTGCCCTTGAGCAAGGCACCTAACCCCTAATTGCTCCCCGGGCGCTGTAGCAATAGCTGCCCACTGCTCCGGGTGTGTGTTCACTACTCACTGCTGTGTGTGTGCACTTGGATGGGATAAATGCAGAGCACAAATTTCAAGTATGGGTCACCATCCCTGACAATACGTCACGACTTTCACTTTCATTTCACTTTCACTTTTTAATTTTATTGATATTTTCACTGTTTTTATCAGTGTTTTTAATAAATAAATTCAACAACACTGGCACCATTTAAAAGCATTTTATAGCACTGTTTCACTTGTGTATTATGCATGACTTTCTTTTTACTGCATATACTGTCATCTTATTTCTAGTACTCTTAGATGTCCCTAATGTGTTTCTTTATTAGTTGTATTTGTTTGAGAATATACATTGAGTATCTTATTGGTTTAATTGTCTTGCAGTTGCTGATGGCCACATTGTGTTATTGGACCCTCCTGCCACACCACACTCTGTTACAGTTGTAAGTGATTATTGTCTTTAGTTCTTTAGGTTTCTGTTTGCTAGACCATACACCCTTATTTATTTGCACTGTAGGATGAAGATGAAGAGACCACTTCTGCTGTGACAGACATTGAAAATGTGGGGAGGCCCATAGAGGTATGATCCATATAATGCATTTCCTCCTTTTTTTACATAAAAAAATTAAACAATTGATATTGTCATTTTACAGAATATGGCTGGGGATTTAAATGCAGATGAGGGTCCATCTACCTGCACACAGAATCTGAGCAGTGTAAGAAATTTTCTGCTGCTTCCTCATTTAAATATTTGGTCTGTGTTTGTATTACAGACTTTATCAATCATGTTGAATTATTTTGTCTTTCTAGCTGCCTGCCAAAGAGCTGTATAAGGTCCATCTTCAAAGGCAAATTAGAAAAAGTGACATGGAGATGGACCTTATACAGCTTCAAATGGAGGAGAAAAGGCTGAACATAAAAAAGGCCAGACTTGAGATTGAATTGCTGGAGCACCAGCTTAAGGTGGGAACAATATGTGAACATTAATCTGTAATTTGTTGAATGGAATATAAAGCAACACATACAAATGTCTTTTTGTTACAGGAAATAAAGAAATAAAGAAACCATGAACAACACTTAAGTGTTAACTGAATTTAATTAAAATGATTTTGGCAAATCATGTCTCGCACCACCCTGCCATCTCTTTGGTCTACTGGGTTCACTGGGGGTTCCTCTTCCTCAAGAGAGGGGGGGGGGGGCTTTCACCTCTCATTGTGGCGATGTTGTGAAGAACAACACATGCAACTGTTATGTCACATGCCCTCTCTGGGCTGACCCTGAGCCCACGCAGGCACTGAAACCTTGCTTTCAGGATGCCTATGGTCATCTCCACCTTGACCCGTGTTCGGCTGTGGGCCAGGTTGAACTGTGCCTGTGGTCCAGGCTCAGGTTCAGGGTAGGGTGTCATCATACAGGGCAGACAAGGGTACCCTCTGTCCCCCAGCAAATAACCATTGAAGTGTAAAGTGTATAATTACATAAATATAATAATAAAAAAAAACTGTTTAAGCCAAAACTTACCCTGTTGAAATTTGTCACACAATGATGACTCCCTGAATATTCTGGCATCATGTACAGACCCTGGCCATTTGGCTTCAACATTAGTGATGAGGTGGGTTGCATCACATTTTACCTAGTGGGAACCAGTAATGAGGGCGATTTAATGGTTTAAACACAAAGATTTAGCACCCAAAAAATATATTGTTACCTGCACATTGATGCTATGGATTGACTTCCTATTAACATAATCTCCTTCATTGACTGAAGGAGATTTAATAGGAATGTGAGTTCCATCAATGCACCCAATCACATTTGGGAACCCTGAAATTGAAAGTTATATAAGGAACATTTTGAAATTTTTGACTGTGGCTGTATACAGTATTGATATATAGATAAAGTAGTGCTATGTAACTAAAATGGTCTCATAGAATATCATAGAAAGGACAAACCCGCCACTCTGTGGAATTCCTCTTTAATGACTCTTAAGTGTGTAGGAACCGTTTGAGTGCAAGGCATACTGTCCGAACAGCCCTACACACAGTTGCCTTTCCCACATGCTCTGCATCGCCAACGTTATACAAAAAACTCCCCGTCGCAAAAAAACGAAGGGCGATGCACAAAATGTGCTCTGTGTTCAGCGCTGATCCGCGATGTGTCACGTTTGATATGTACGGTTTCAAAAGATTCGTTAAGTAAATTAACGAATCTTTTGAAAAACAGTAACGCTCCCGCAAATATCCATTTGGATACGAAAACACATCAATACGTGGTCTTATCACCCTCTCACGGCGGAAAAGATTCCGTATAATCTGTGCTTCCACATCCACTGGATCGTCTTCAAAAGGGCATGCCATGCTCCGTCACCTCTCTGAAACAAACTAACCCTGAAACTAAACCTGCCCCGGAGCAGGTTATGTGCAGAGCTTAAGTTGCTATGGCTACTTACATACCTTGAAACTTACCTCCGTTTTTGGAACCGAAAGCTGAGGTTATCCGCCTACTTACCCTTAAACTGTTACCCTTGTCAGTTACCCTTTCACCTGTGTCTAATTATTCTGTGTATATTAGTTCCTGTCTGTTCTCCTTCCGTGGTCGGTAATTGTTTGTGCTTGGCACACTGTTTCGTGTCTGATCCTATGTTAAATAAACCTGCTTGTTATTTGTACCTTCGTCTCCTGTCATCCCGGCGTTACACCTGTGTCTAATTATTCTGTGTATATTAGTTCCTGTCTGTTCTCCTTCCGTGGTCGGTAATTGTTTGTGCTTGGCACACTGTTTCGTGTCTGATCCTATGTTAAATAAACCTGCTTGTTATTTGTACCTTCGTCTCCTGTCATCCCGGCGTTACAGAGAAACACATGAGGAATAATTAGACACAGGTGAAAGGGTAACTGATTAACTAAACAGAAGACAGGTGACAAGACTTAACTGATTAGACACTGTGATGAACTTGAACTAATAATGACAAGATAGGACTAGGTGACATGTGACATAACGCCCCCCTCGGAAAGGCGCGTCCTCGCGCCGTAAGAGGAAGAAGGCGGAGGCTTCGGAGGAGGGCGTGGAGCTGGAGGTAGGCAGTACCCAGGGGACGATGGCCACCGCCATGGTGAAGCTGACAGAGGGAGGGGCCAGAGAGGAGTCCAGACTGTGGGGTAGGATGACGTGCTGGGACCGATCGATGGTGGCGGAACCATGGCAGTTGGTGGAGGAACCGGGGGAGCTTCTCGGCCGACGGACCTCGGCGCCGCCGCCGACCCGGAAGTTTGGCGCCGAGCCGCTGGCACACGTGACTGAGGAGCCGACGCTGGTCTGGATGACCGGGGTGACGGTGTGGTGACTGAGGACGACAGGGAGGTTGAAGGGAGGGAGGAGCTCGCTGACGGTGTAGGGGTGACGGGTGGAGGTGAAGCCACCAACTCGGAAGTCCGTGGCGGAAGCTGAGCGTGGACCCCCGGAGGCCGAACTGGAGGATCGAGGGAGCCCAGCGGAGCTTCCGGGCTGACGGACCGAGGAGGTGATGAGGGAGCTGTGGGTCGAGGTGCAGGTGACGGGCTGAAGGGTCTAGAAGGTGACAGGGGCCTGGAGGCCTGAAGGGAAGCTGGTGAACGGGCAGCTCGAGGTGCTGGTGAGGAGCCGCCCGTAGTTGGCAGCGGTGGCCACGGATCCTGGGGGCTGACTGGGATCAGCGGAGGACACTGATGGAGATCTCCGGACGGGACGGGAATGACGACACAAGGGCGGGTATATGGGTGGGGAAAGGATCCGCAGCCCACTGCTTCAAGATGTTGAGGACCGCTCCTGGCTCTGCGATGGACCGTTCCGCTCGCTTCACCACCGGGTCCCCGAGGTCGTCGAAGTCTGCTCCAGCTTCGGAGCGCACCCCGGGCTGCCAAGCAGAGGCGGAGCGTTCGCCGTTGCACCTCCAGACCCAGTAGTCCATGTGGGGGCGAGCCTCCGGGCTTAGCAGGTAGTTCAGCGTGGGTAAGTCCATTATATCCATATCTTTTTTCTCGCGTTGAGAGGTCGGTAATTCTGTAACGCCGGGATGACAGGAGACGAAGGTACAAATAACAAGCAGGTTTATTTAACATAGGATCAGACACGAAACAGTGTGCCAAGCACAAACAATTACCGACCACGGAAGGACAATAGACAGGAACTAATATACACAGAATAATTAGACACAGGTGAAAGGGTAACTGATTAACTAAACAGAAGACAGGTGACAAGACTTAACTGATTAGACACTGTGATGAACTTGAACTAATAATGACAAGACAGGACTAGGTGACATGTGACATAAACTTACCCAGGTATGTCACATAACCTGCTTTTTGGAATACCCCCCTGCCAAATTATTACCCCCTCACTGAAGCATCTACCTGACTGCTCAATCTTAACCCAACCCCTAATCATAAATCTATCAATACTAGGCAGGTAGTATAACTGTTACGTTCTTGCTGGTAACACACCAGCACAATGACGGAGAATCACAGGAATGACATTTTAATACTAAAAACCAGGAGAAACAAGAAACTCAAAACGATATACAATGACTGACAAAGGAACATAGGAGACACAGGGCTATTATAACAGAAACACAAGATGATAATTAGATAAATGAACAAAACACAGCTGATGGGGATGAACTAATGAAGAGTGATGAGTGGCGGGAGAAAACCAAAACAAAGAGCACGTGTGGAAAAACGAAAACAAACAGAGTCCAGAACATGAAGACATGAAACAATAACCTGCCAGATGTCAGGATTCTGCTCAATACAATCCAATACAATGCATCATAGCGCATCTAGTGTACTGTAAAGCTGCATGATTCTGAATAAATTGAGAATTCCTTTTTTTTTTTTTCAAATAGAGTTCAGAATTGTAAAAAGACAACGACATGAAATACCAATTTAGCTGTGTCTCTGATATTTTTTTTTAATTGCTGCAGTCTATTAAAAAAAGAGAAAAGTAATAGGAATGAATTATTGAATAAATCAGTTTGAATGAAAGATTCAATTACTCACAACTACTTCACTTGTTTCATTACTGGATGAATCAGTTGTTTTGAACTAATCTCCTGAATTAATTATTCAATCACAAATATATTTTTTGTGATCACCTGTGCACCTACTGGCATAACGATGTAACTGACACCATCTTTATTTGAATTTTGATCACTACCTTAGATGTCAGAATCAGGACTATAAGCTTTTATTCTATAATATTTTGAATTGTTACACCAGATCCTTTCTATTGCCGGCAGTAAGTCAGACCTGTTCCCAGTGCATGTTGGACTCCGGCAGGGCTGCCCTTTATCACCGGTCCTGTTCATAATTTTTATGGACAGGATTTCTAGGCGCAGTCAGGGGCCGGAGGGAGTCTGGTTTGGGGACCACAGGATCTCATCCCTGCTTTTTGCGGATGATGTGGTCCTGTTGGCTCCATCGGGCCAGGACCTCCAGTGTGCATTGGGACGGTTTGCAGCCGAGTGTGAGGCGGCTGGGATGAGGATCAGCACCTCCAAGTCTGAGACCATGGTTCTCTGTTGGAAAAGGGTGGCTTGTCCTCTTCAGGTTGGTGGAGAGCTCCTGCCTCAAGTGGAGGAGTTCAAGTATCTTGGGGTTTTGTTCACGAGTGAGGGAAGGAAGGAGCGTGAGGTTGACAGACGGATCGGTGCAGCTTCTGCAGTAATGCGGTCGATGTACCGGTCTGTCGTGGTGAAGAAGGAGCTGAGCTGCAAGGCGAAGCTCTCGATTTACCGGTCAATCTACGTTCCTACTCTCACCAATGGTCATGAGCTTTGGGTCATGACCGAAAGAATGAGATCCCGGATACAGGCGGCCGAAATGAGCTTTCTCCGCAGGGTGGCAGGGCGCTCCCTTAGAGATAGGGTGAGGAGCTCGGTCACTCGGGAGGAGCTCAAAGTAGATCCGTTGCTCCTTCACATTGAGAGGAGTCAGCTGAGGTGGCTCGGGCATCTGTTTCGGATGCCTCCTGGACGCCTCCCTAGGGAGGTGTTCCGGGCATGTCCCACCGGGAGAAGGCCCCGGGGAAGACCTAGGACACGCTGGAGAGACTATGTCTCTCGGCTGGCCTGGGAACGCCTCGGTGTCCCCCCGGAAGAGCTGGAGGAAGTGTCTGGGGAGAGGGAAGTCTGGGAGTCTCTGCTCAGACTGCTGCCCCCGCGACCCGGCCCCGGATAAGCGGTGGAAGATGAATGAATGAATGAATGAATGAACACCAGATCCTGTGACCATCGTATTCTGTGACTATAGAAGGCATGGTTATTACTGTGTTGCGTGATATAGCACCTGGGAATGCCAGGTGCTGTAAGCTTTTTGTTTTACTTAAAAAAAAAGTGTCTGAATTTCTTAAATAGCCCACTCTTGACTGCCACTCTAAGCATGCCTGGTCTTGTCTGATCACGGAAGCTAAGCAGGGTCGGACCTGGTTAGTCTGGATAGTCAAATGACGTAAATTCTGCTATTATAATCTAATTATAAAATATAAGCCAAAAAAGGTTAAAAAATGCTTGTTATTCACATCATAAATGCTTATTTGCTTGTCCAGATTAAACACAATGTGGTTTTATCAGAGTGTGTTTCCATCATGTGTTGTTATTCATTAAACATTTGCGTTTTTATCTCCTCAATTTCTCAATCTCAACATTTTATCTCCTCAATTTCATACAGTAGAAATCAAAATTGCAAAAATGTAATTATCGTATTATTTTGTTTTGATCGTCTTTATTGTAAACACAACGGTGTGTCTTTATCAAAATTAACCAACCATTAATTTTTGTGGCGTCTTGAGTACCATTTGTAGTAGGCCTACCATACAAATACCATAGTTAAACTATGGTTTTGAAGCCAAAAAAGGTGAATTTCTAATTAACTTGACATAACTACAGGCATGTTCTTTATTCGTAGTGAGATCATTTTTACTTTTCGTAATAGCGCAAATAGTTTTACCATTTACGGTGTTACACCAGATTCTGTGACCGTAGAGGGCGTGGTTATCATTGTGCTGCGTGATATATGCAAATCGCGACTATAAGCCAATGAAGGTGAAATCTGTGCGACACTTTTGTTTCGAAATGCTGGTTATTCAAATCATAAATGCTTATTTGCTTACACGCAATGTGGTTCTTTGTAGAGTAGCTTACTTCGTGTGTTTCCATCATGTGTTGATCATTAAACCTGTGCACGTTGTCGAAAGTTTTTTTTTTCCTCAGTTTGTTTTGTAATTCAGAATAATATTTATTTATCGAATAACAGTAATTATGCTAATAAAACTACAACATATTTGTAATAATAATAATAAATCAATACCATTTAATTAAATCACAGTATAATTATATTGTATACAATAATTATAAAAATTTCACATGGAATGGCTGTAACAAAAGGTCCCATTTGGTTTAAGGCCACCAAATTCTGTTACCCCTCTCAATTTGACCCAGAATGACTGTGATGTTCTCCAAATTCACTCTGGTGATGTTTTATCTCCTCAGTTTCATACAGTAGAAATCATTTTGTATGACAGGCCATGTACAGGGGCCCCAGAATGTCCAGAACCCTATGATGGACTTAATTAAAACATTTTTTTTTTTTTACCCAAGATGTTTTCTTTCCTATTTCCTCTGCATTCATCTCCCCACCAATCACTAAGGTCATCTGGTCACCATTGAAAAGAAACTCAGCTAATCAATAAATGTATAAATGTGTTAATCATTTTAATACTTTATTATATGTAAGGGATGATCCACTGCTAGGTGTGCATTAAATGATTTAAAATGAAAGGCTTCTATGCAAAGAGGCCAATTTTAATCCACAATGTGGTTGCCGCCGAGGAGTGCATTCAAATTGTTTAATGCACAGCTAACCTTGGATTGTCCTTCTTATACCATGGTCATTTGCCAGCACTAACAGTAAGTTACAGTAAAAGCTGTCATTGATGTTGTGCTAAATTTGACTGGTGTCAGGGTTATATTATGTTTCATTGTGTTTTAGTTCAGTGATTGTCTTTTGACCCAATCTTCCCAGTGTATCTGATCAGTTATCCCACTGACCTGTTGTCTCGTTAATTACTTCATAAAGGGACCAAAATATTCTGGGTCAAGTTTCCTTCTTTCTGCTGCTCACTGCGAACATTCTTTCTCCACACCATGGCTCCCACCTGAAGGCTCTGGTGTAGGGGTGTGCAATATTGGCAAAAAATGATATTTTTTTAAGATTTTCTGATAACAGAAAAATATATATTGTATTAATAATAATAATAATAATAATATAAGATATTTTATATTATTATTATATAATTTAAAAATGTTTTATTTGGCAATGTAATTGGTGACAGCGTTTGTTATATCTTTCCATCTGTCGCTTTTTCTGTCATAAGGAGCTTTCTTGCTAAATTATTCGCCCATGTTTGTTGCATGTGTGTTTTTGATTTTGCTCTGTCTGCTGCAAACACGTCGTGTTCAGCTGACTCCTGAAGCTTTTCACAATCCTCATATTAGGGCTGCACGTTTTATTGCGTTTAAATCACACGCGATATGGCAAAGACTGATTATTAAATGCGCAGCTTGTCAGAGCTGTGAGGCTCTGTGATCGGTAATGAATGCTTCTCCATCTGAAATCCAGAGGAGAAACTGCGCAGAAACTGAAAATATGCCCTACAGCAGAAGAAGATAACACGTGTCATATCGCTGTAGCTGAATAAACAGAGGATTGAATTGCTTTGATTAAACATGACTAATAAACACACGACTGTCTATTAGGGCTGTAGTCAAGTCCACCTTTGTCGAGTCCAAATGAAACAAACAATCCTCTTCAAGACCACAGACTTAACTATTGATAATTTATGTGATGCGAGAAACAGCACCTTCTATTCTAAGATAATCATTTTTCATTATTGTTTGTAATGATCAAAAATCATGTGCAGAGTAACAACACTGAAGAATCAAATTAGGCCATTTTACATATTTTAGGTATAGCAATTTCACATAAAGCTGAAGTGCAACTTCACATTTACAGTTTACAGCAGCAAGTTACTAACTGTCTTTTTACTCACGAAGGTTTTATTGCACATACAGCAATGAATATAACATTAACTGTTGCCAACTTGCTTCTTTACTAAAAAAAAGTTTACCGGTGTGTGTTAGGGGGCGTTCACATATCGCGCCTAAAAACGTAGTGTCTGTGGTTGCTATGCAACCAGCTTTCTCCACGACTACGCGGTAGTTTCAATTGATTTTCATCATCGAAAAGCCCTTGCAGTAGCTCTGATACACAATATATTTATGAAGAGAAAAAAACTCCCGTAGTGTTTGGGTGCACCACGGAGAATTTCACAAATGCATCCAAGAGCTCCGTCTGGACGATGAGAGATTCAAAGCATATTTTAGAGTTGAAAAGGAACAGTTTGATCATCTTTTAAGAAAAATTGGCCCAAGCATCACCAAACAGAGCTCTGCGTTCGTCTGAGGTGATTAGGCTACCGTTAGGGAAAGGGTTGATTGGATGGTTCTTGTCACATGACCTGCGGTGCGCTTGTGGCATTCTGAAAAGTCGAGATGTTTTCATCTCGCCGCAGCACAGGCGCGCCTGGAAAAAACGAGAGCACCGCACCGCACCGCATGCGCATTGCTATGGAATGGCAAAAGGGTCAAATTTCACCACTAACCTTTGCGGCGTTTGCGCAGCAAAATCGCGTCATTATCTGCGTTTTTCGGCCCAGCCAACAACGTCGTTTCTGATGCTGCCGGTGTAGCAGACTTCAAGTGGTCACGTCAGGACAGCACAGAAACACGACAACACCATACATTGGATGATGAGAATTGCAGGTTTTATTCCTTAAAACAAAAGCATGGGGCAATTAGTGCACATGGGCATCAAAAGGCCTGCTCTCTCATCCCTCTGCTTCTCTGTTCGCATACACTATGCGTCCGAGCGCATACATATATATTTAACACAAATAAATGCATTACTTAACTTATTCACATAACAGGTCAATGCAAACTTAGATACATAACATTCAAATATGCTGTAGCCTCTGAATTAAGTCAAAATCTGATTGATTTACCGTACCAATGCATGAAAATACAGCACGAGGCAATCAGCACAGAGACAGCCTAGTATACACTGAAGTATGCATGGATTCTGAATAAATTCGCAAACGCCACAATAAATGGCTAAATAAACGGCTAAATTAACGATCACATATGAATTAACATACCTTAAAACAAAAGCATGGGGCAATTAGTGCACATGGGCATCAAAAGGCCTGCTCTCTCATCCCTGCATGGAGACATACACGTGTGACGAAACACCGAATTAAACACGGTTAAAAGTACCATTTTCATCGGAAGTCTAATCACACAGATACAATCGTGACAGAAACTCTGAACAATGTTTTTAACATCATAAACATAATGATTATACTGCAAAGAGACCGTAAATGCAAGGCAAATAAGGGAGCAAAAATTACCTCTGCTTCTCTGTTCGCATACACTATGCGTCTGAGCGCGAACGCTCAAAGGAGAAGCTACATATTTCCTTTCAGTGTCCCACCAATTAAGGCCCCACCTACAACAATTAATGGGAACTCCCAGTAGGAACCATTGTAAATAAAGAATAAAAATGAACCTAATAAAAGTTTTGCTGAAGTTAACAATATTTACAGAATATATTTTATGGACATAAAATATAAAATGTATCATTAGTCAAAGAAAAAAAAACACATCAATAGCCAACTGGCTACATACTCCCCTCTTAACTTCACAAAACTTGCGCTACTACACTTCCGTTCATTCAATAAAGGGAGCAAATAAGGCAAGTCATTTGTTACCGGCCACACCATTTCGTCATGCAACATAAATGTTACCCGAACATCACGGGACAAAGAACAAAAGAAAGTTGATCAGACCCTCAGATATTCTTTTGCTCAAGAGGTGCCTTATACACCACTCAATTTGACTCAAATGACCTTTTCTGCTGCCTAATTATAACTAGGACCACATAACTTAAAACATCTTAAAATAAAAGGGACTTTGTAATATCTTTGACTGCGTTGTGAGTTGTTCTCTGAGTCATATTCTGAATCAGTCTATTTACAGGTCTAACTAACCTGCCAACCCGTGTTCGTACCTGGGTCACTACTTCAGACACATTAGAGGGTGCACTGGAAATGGACAATGTACTGTTGAATTTCGGCTGCTCTTTAACACTGGGCATCACATCAACAGTGCGTACGCTGTCTTGAGAGTCTGAATGAAGGTCTTTACTTCCAGATCCTGGGACCAGATTGTCTGATCTACTTTCAGGCATTTCAGAATCCATCACGCTCTCCTGTCCTCCCGTATCTAATCGTCCTTCTGCCAAATCATCTGTGTCAGGTAGGGAAGCCACCCACTCAGCAGTACGCCCTGTTTCACGAAGGTCACTCCCCAGTGCAGAATTCTGTGTTACGGTCTCGTCTGACTGCTCATGGTTGATTAGTGAGTCATCATGGAAAGACATATTTTCTCCTTCCTCAAGAGGCAGAAAGTTGGCTTGCAACATAAGGTTACGATGCACTACCTTCTCTTGACCCGTGCTGAAATTCTTGACACGATAAGTGTGGCATCTCGGGTCTTTAGAAACCACCACATACGGCACCGATTCCCACTTATCAGCCAGTTTTCTTCGTCCCCTTTCACCCTTGTTGGCTAGCAGCACTCTGTCTCCTTCCTCAATGTCACATCCCTTTGTCCTCTTGTTATAGTATTCAGCCTGTCGTTGCTGACTTGTGCTGGCATTAATTTGGGCAAGATTAAGAGCCTCCTTGAGATCATCTCTCATCTTTGCAACATAGCTGCCGTAGTCCGTAATGTTGTCATCTCTTCCAACACAGTGGAACATAACATCTATCGGCAGACGAGGGATCCTTCCATACATCAAGTAAAATGGTGCGTAACCTGTTGATTCATGAGCGGTGCAGTTGTAGGCGAATGTCAGCGTTTGTAACATCTGAGGCCACTCCTGCTTAACTCTTGGGGGTAAGGCTCGTATCATACTGCCAAGTGTGCGATTAAACCGCTCAGTGTGTCCATTCCCCATAGGATGGTAAGCTGTTGTCCTTGACTTCTTAACGCCTACAAGCTGCAACAACTCCTGAATCAATTCACTCTCAAAGTTCGCACCCTGGTCAGCATGGATCCTCTCTGGGAACCCATAGATGCAAAAATATCTGTCCCACAGTTGGCGGGCTACTTGTTTGGCTGATTGATTGCTGCAAGCAAAGGCGTGTGCCATCTTTGTAAAGTGGTCTGTAACCACTAGCACATCAACACTCCCACCCTTGCGATCTTCTGCGGACCAGAAGTCAATGCACACTAACTCCAGAGGCCTGGTTGTCTTTATGCTCTCGAGCGGTGCCCTTGCTTCTGGCTCAGGTGTCTTGCTTACAACGCAGCGCTTACAGCATTTAACATGCTGTCTAACATCTTGCTCCATACCCACCCAGAAGAATCTTTCCCTGGCCAAGTGAAGTGCCCTTGGCCTTGGTGACCAGTATCATCATGTACTCCCTGCAGGACTTGTTCAGTCAGTGAAGTTGGGACAACGTACTGCCAACGTTTCTTTCCTGTTAGTTGATCTTTGCACACACGGTACAGAACTCCATTCAACATTTTCAATCTTTCCCACTGTTTAAGAGTCTTCAGGATCTTCAGCGTCTCTTTTGTCCTCTCACGTCTTGATGGCCTCCTCCCACGAGAGACATAAGAGAGAACTCGAGACAAAACAGGATCTTCTGACTGCTTATCCTGAAGCTCTTTCAGTGTAAACACTGGCAATGCACTTTGACCAGCTGGAACCAAGTTGTGCGCATCCTGAGCCAGCCAATAATACACTTCTCCCTTTGGCCCTGCATTCCACTCTACCTGTCTCGCCAGGATGGCAGACACTTCATCTGAGGAGAGCGAGAAATGATTAGGCCCTTGGCTAGAGAATGAAGGTTCAAAACTCTGAGTGTTAGCGCTGATTCGGAAAGCATGCTGTACTACATCTTCTCTGAAGTGATTGGCCTCCTCCAACAGGGCTTTGTAAGGTTCTGTCACCAACCTCTGACTTGCACGTGTTTGGACAAATGGTTGCCGGCTCATGGCATCCGCCACCACATTCTTGTTCCCGGGGATGTACTGGATACTGAAATTGTACGGTGCCAACTTGGCAACCCACCTCTGCTCACACGCATCAAGCTTTGGCTTCGTCAAGATGTAAGTTAGAGGATTGTTATCCGTCAAGACAGTGAAGGAATGGCCTTTCAGCCAATGGCTGAATTTGTCACAGACAGACCACTTTAAAGCCAGGAACTCCAAACGGTGAGCAGGGTAATTGCTTTGGGCACGTGTAAGGGCCTTACTAGCGAAAGCGACAGGACGGGCCTTAGTTTCACCTTCCAGAACCTGAGAAAGTACAGCACCCAATCCGTCCAACGAGGCGTCTGTCGACAAGATGAACGGGCGATCAAAATCGGGGTGTGCGAGCACTACAGAGTCCAAAAGGGCAGACTTTAGCTGATTGAAGGAGTCACGCTGTTCTCTCTTCCAATCGCTTGGGTTCAGCTTCCTAAAGGCAGACGACTTTGTTCCGTTATTCTTTTGTCCCTTTGGGGCTGCAGTCAGTGTGAATAAGGGTTTAGCTATGCTAGAGCAGTTCTGTATGAAACGTTGGTAGAACATAACCATGCCCAGGAACGACTTGATCTTTTTTTGAGACGGCGTAACTCCATCTTCCATCATGAGATCCGTTTCAGTTATTGCTGTGATAGCGCGGACTTTGTCGGGATCAGCCGTTACCCCTCTCTCATCAATCACGTGACCTAGGAACCGTACACGTCAACATAACAGGTGACAATTTTTTGGGGCAAGTTTTAGACCATGGGCTCTCAGGCGGCCAAACACCAGCTCAAGCCTCTCCAGCGCCACACTCTCATTTGGTGCAAATACTAGGAGGTCGTCTAGGTAACAAAGTAGGGTCAGAAAGTTCTGGTCTCCGAATATGCCCATCATGAGACGCATGAAACTTGCAGGACTATTACATAATCCTTGAGGAAGTCTATTGAACTCGTAGAGTCCCATGGGTGTCGTAAACGCAGTGAATTTTTTATCTTCCTCAGCCATTTCTATATTGTAGAATCCTGAGGTAAGATCCATTGCACTGAATATGGCATTGCCACCAAGTGCAGCTAGGCAATCAGCCTGGTGTGGCAAAGGATGGGCATCTTTAGTTGTGCGGGCATTTAGCCATCGATAGTCGACACAAATGCGTAGATCTCCATTTTTCTTCCAGACGAGCACCAGCGGGGAGGCCCACTCGCTAGAGGATTTACGAATTATCTCAAGCTCCTCCATCTCTGAAAGAACATGTCTGAGCTTATGGTAATGCGCTGGCGGCACACGTCGGTAAGGCAGTCTAAAGGGGCGACTATCCGCAAGATGTATTCGATGAAAGAAATCCTTTGCTTTGCCACAATCAAGTTTATTTTTCGAGAACACATCCTCATATTTGCATATCAGCTGCACAAGTTGTTCCTTCCAATACTGTGACACCTCACAAGACTCAACATCAAGGTCGCTTAGACCGAGTTTACTCAACCTACTGCGGAAACTGAACTCAGGTGGCACACTGTCAACAGCTGAAACACATGTTGTTTGGTTCATGACTTTTAGCTCATGATTGGTTGGATGCTGGGGGCTGATGTCCAAGTCTTCCAGAGCTACACAAGGGAATACATCAGCCAACTTTGTGTTCCTCCGCAAAGTTATGGGCTTGTCAGTAGCATTCAGCACCTTGACTGGTACCCATCTATCGTCGCTCATGGATGCTACCACCCGCCCGATGACAATGTTCTTATGTGACAGTGACTTTGCAGGTTCAACGAGGACAGCACTTCCCTCTGAAACAGGTACAACGGCAGGTAACCTACCCCAAACGAGGTGTTCTTGCTGAGGACACAGCACTACGGCTTGGGTAAGCTTAGCCGTTCCTATCTTGCTGGGCATCTCAGTGCCTTTCCATCTGTGGAGACCAGACAACATATCCAAAAACTGCATAATGTCACTATTACCTGAACTTTCAGGTCGATTTACGACACGCCAATACCCAGGTGTACTCTTCATTTGGCTGATAATGTACTTGATAACATTTGTGCCCAAGATCATTTCATCTCGCTGACCAGGAACAACTAGAATGGGAACACTAACCGCATATCCGTACACTTCCATCTCAAGCTGATAAATACTCTCAGGCTGAATGCTGACACCACCGCAACCAACAAGGACAATATCAGGGTGTGTTTCACTGGGCACGAGCACAACTCCAGCACTCTTTAACTTACGTTCAGCCTCCCCATTCATGGTACAGGCCATGGACCCGCTGTCAAGCAGTGCACGTAATGTAACTTGGGCCTCTGCAATGATAACGTCAGTGTAAAACAGACTGTCAGCCCTTTCCAACTTCATCACATTTTGATATAGGACACTTTTATCAGGAATTACTTTGCAGCTTTCTTCGTACAACAAAAGATCATCTTCATTGCTGAGGGTTTCACTCTTCCTGCTCACATCATCCCCTCCCCAATGCGAGCGGGTTAGTTTCCCTGAGCGTGTGACGCGACGTTCGGCTGGGGAGCTGGTTCGGCAGTATTAGGACAGTCTTTACGCTGATGTCCAACTCTCATGCAGATAAGGCACCGCCTCTCTCGCATGCAGTGTGAGCGAGTGGAGTGTGTCGTGTCCCCACAGACACGGCAAGACAGCATGCGGGCTCCATGTGTTTGAAAGGGCCTTGAAGGACTCTGTACTGGCTGACTGGTTCGTTCCAACACTCTCTCTAACATGCTGAGGACACGTTCTAATGCATCAGAATTGGGTGAGACTGGATCAACCGTCTTAGGAATTGGAAAACCGTCTTACTGGGAATGAATGCTGCAGCATTGATAGCAGTGACTTCACTTTTTATGACTTCAACACCAGGGACTGTGGTGGCTGTCGATACTTGAAAAGTGCGGGGCTTAACTGCACTGGGAATTTTGCGAGATTGACTTTCCCTCTGATGTTCATCGATAGCCTCCTGTATCTCTTCGACTGACCACTTGCTCATAGGTTTGCACTTAAACACGCTGGATAGTTCAGGGTCAGGGCAGTTTCGTATGAACATCATGGCTATCTCTGCGCTCAAGTTCTCCATGTTGCCTCCACCCCGTTGTAAGTGGCTATTAGCTCGTTCAGCTGCAGAGTTCAATCTCACCCAGTAGTCTACGGGGCTCTCTTTAGCTTTAGGCTGTGTTGCGTAGAAGTCTGCCAGTGGCAGAAGTGACACAGGGTGATCACTAAAGTAGTGTCTTAACATGTCATAAATTTTCTCAACACTAGCTGGACTAGAGGGGGCAGTGCTTTTCAGTCCCACTTTAATTATATTCTTAGCTCTTCCCAGGAGGTGACTCATGACTGTGTCGGCTTTCTCCATTTCAGGGCAGCTGCTTTTCTGCAAGTACAGTTCCATGACATCTATCCACTCTTGGACTGTGTACTTGTCACTCTCATCTCCTTTAAACATGGGTGGTTCTTTGATGTCAGACCTCACTATAAGGTTGACTTTGGGAGATTCAGGAGGGAGCTCAGTCTTGGCTAACTCTGATGGACTTGTGGGTAATGAGTTGGCTGCACACTGACTAGCTAGCAAGTGGCTGATGATTGACTCACCAATCTGACTACCCAACTCTCCTATTAACTCTCGTAGCTGCTGTGTGACATTTGAGCTACCGTCAGAAGGAGTGGAACATGTTGGCTGCGCTAACTCGGGATGGGGATTTGCATTTGGCACTGACGAAGTACTTGGGAATAAAAGCTTTGGTAGGGTGCCTATATTCTCTCTTACGCTATATAGACCCCTACCCCTCCCAGCTAATGGAGTGAATGTATCAAAAGTATCTTGACCTCTCCCAGACATCTCGTGTGATACAACAGATTGAATTTCAAACAAAATAACACAAACTTGTAAAATCTGTAAATATACAAAGATTACAGATATTTTAAACACTCAGTGAAAATATAAAATTTAGGGAAAAAAACCCACAGTCTTCAAAGGAATGCAAGTGTAAGTATTAACGTCCAATATGTGCAATAGTCCGAAAGGCACACGCGTGTATAGTGTACAACTCAGTCTGAAATTACGTAGAATTTTACGTTGGAGAGGTGAAAGTGTGTGTGCAAATGTCTGAATAACGTCACTTGAACATCCGCTGCATAGATCCTCTGGCCACACTGTACTGCATCTACACGCCCAAGCACGCTGCTTGTCCCCGGCGATCGGCTGCGGCTGACCAAGTGGATCCGGGTCACGGCACCAGTTAGATGTAGCAGACTTCAAGTGGTCACGTCAGGACAGCACAGAAACACGACAACACCATACATTGGATGATGAGAATTGCAGGTTTTATTCCTTAAAACAAAAGCATGGGGCAATTAGTGCACATGGGCATCAAAAGGCCTGCTCTCTCATCCCTCTGCTTCTCTGTTCGCATACACTATGCGTCCGAGCGCATACATATATATTTAACACAAATAAATGCATTACTTAACTTATTCACATAACAGGTCAATGCAAACTTAGATACATAACATTCAAATATGCTGTAGCCTCTGAATTAAGTCAAAATCTGATTGATTTACCGTACCAATGCATGAAAATACAGCACGAGGCAAT
Organism: Zacco platypus; assembly: GCA_038088235.1. Classification (NCBI taxonomy): domain Eukaryota; kingdom Metazoa; phylum Chordata; class Actinopteri; order Cypriniformes; family Xenocyprididae; genus Zacco; species Zacco platypus. The sequence goes on from CM076068.1 coordinate 1,799,682, forward strand.
CAGCACAGAGACAGCCTAGTATACACTGAAGTATGCATGGATTCTGAATAAATTCGCAAACGCCACAATAAATGGCTAAATAAACGGCTAAATTAACGATCACATATGAATTAACATACCTTAAAACAAAAGCATGGGGCAATTAGTGCACATGGGCATCAAAAGGCCTGCTCTCTCATCCCTGCATGGAGACATACACGTGTGACGAAACACCGAATTAAACACGGTTAAAAGTACCATTTTCATCGGAAGTCTAATCACACAGATACAATCGTGACAGAAACTCTGAACAATGTTTTTAACATCATAAACATAATGA